>OW028607.1:10000-1210000 GCA_932294275.1 Chloroclysta siterata
AACCTAACCTAACCTAACCTAACCTAACCTAACCTAACCTAACCTAACCTAACCTAACCTAACCTAACCTAACCTAACCTAACCTAACCTAACCTAACCTAACCTAACCTAACCTAACCTAACCTAACCTAACCTAACCTAACCTAACCTAACCTAACCTAACCTAACCTAACCTAACCTAACCTAACCTAACCTAACCTAACCTAACCTAACCTAACCTAACCTAACCTAACCTAACCTAACCTAACCTAACCTAACCTAACCTAACCTAACCTAACCTAACCTAACCTAACCTAACCTAACCTAACCTAACCTAACCTAACCTAACCTAACCTAACCTAACCTAACCTAACCTAACCTAACCTAACCTAACCTAACCTAACCTAACCTAACCTAACCTAACCTAACCTAACCTAACCTAACCTAACCTAACCTAACCTAACCTAACCTAACCTAACCTAACCTAACCTAACCTAACCTAACCTAACCTAACCTAACCTAACCTAACCTAACCTAACCTAACCTAACCTAACCTAACCTAACCTAACCTAACCTAACCTAACCTAACCTAACCTAACCTAACCTAACCTAACCTAACCTAACCTAACCTAACCTAACCTAACCTAACCTAACCTAACCTAACCTAACCTAACCTAACCTAACCTAACCTAACCTAACCTAACCTAACCTAACCTAACCTAACCTAACCTAACCTAACCTAACCTAACCTAACCTAACCTAACCTAACCTAACCTAACCTAACCTAACCTAACCTAACCTAACCTAACCTAACCTAACCTAACCTAACCTAACCTAACCTAACCTAACCTAACCTAACCTAACCTAACCTAACCTAACCTAACCTAACCTAACCTAACCTAACCTAACCTAACCTAACCTAACCTAACCTAACCTAACCTAACCTAACCTAACCTAACCTAACCTAACCTAACCTAACCTAACCTAACCTAACCTAACCTAACCTAACCTAACCTAACCTAACCTAACCTAACCTAACCTAACCTAACCTAACCTAACCTAACCTAACCTAACCTAACCTAACCTAACCTAACCTAACCTAACCTAACCTAACCTAACCTAACCTAACCTAACCTAACCTAACCTAACCTAACCTAACCTAACCTAACCTAACCTAACCTAACCTAACCTAACCTAACCTAACCTAACCTAACCTAACCTAACCTAACCTAACCTAACCTAACCTAACCTAACCTAACCTAACCTAACCTAACCTAACCTAACCTAACCTAACCTAACCTAACCTAACCTAACCTAACCTAACCTAACCTAACCTAACCTAACCTAACCTAACCTAACCTAACCTAACCTAACCTAACCTAACCTAACCTAACCTAACCTAACCTAACCTAACCTAACCTAACCTAACCTAACCTAACCTAACCTAACCTAACCTAACCTAACCTAACCTAACCTAACCTAACCTAACCTAACCTAACCTAACCTAACCTAACCTAACCTAACCTAACCTAACCTAACCTAACCTAACCTAACCTAACCTAACCTAACCTAACCTAACCTAACCTAACCTAACCTAACCTAACCTAACCTAACCTAACCTAACCTAACCTAACCTAACCTAACCTAACCTAACCTAACCTAACCTAACCTAACCTAACCTAACCTAACCTAACCTAACCTAACCTAACCTAACCTAACCTAACCTAACCTAACCTAACCTAACCTAACCTAACCTAACCTAACCTAACCTAACCTAACCTAACCTAACCTAACCTAACCTAACCTAACCTAACCTAACCTAACCTAACCTAACCTAACCTAACCTAACCTAACCTAACCTAACCTAACCTAACCTAACCTAACCTAACCTAACCTAACCTAACCTAACCTAACCTAACCTAACCTAACCTAACCTAACCTAACCTAACCTAACCTAACCTAACCTAACCTAACCTAACCTAACCTAACCTAACCTAACCTAACCTAACCTAACCTAACCTAACCTAACCTAACCTAACCTAACCTAACCTAACCTAACCTAACCTAACCTAACCTAACCTAACCTAACCTAACCTAACCTAACCTAACCTAACCTAACCTAACCTAACCTAACCTAACCTAACCTAACCTAACCTAACCTAACCTAACCTAACCTAACCTAACCTAACCTAACCTAACCTAACCTAACCTAACCTAACCTAACCTAACCTAACCTAACCTAACCTAACCTAACCTAACCTAACCTAACCTAACCTAACCTAACCTAACCTAACCTAACCTAACCTAACCTAACCTAACCTAACCTAACCTAACCTAACCTAACCTAACCTAACCTAACCTAACCTAACCTAACCTAACCTAACCTAACCTAACCTAACCTAACCTAACCTAACCTAACCTAACCTAACCTAACCTAACCTAACCTAACCTAACCTAACCTAACCTAACCTAACCTAACCTAACCTAACCTAACCTAACCTAACCTAACCTAACCTAACCTAACCTAACCTAACCTAACCTAACCTAACCTAACCTAACCTAACCTAACCTAACCTAACCTAACCTAACCTAACCTAACCTAACCTAACCTAACCTAACCTAACCTAACCTAACCTAACCTAACCTAACCTAACCTAACCTAACCTAACCTAACCTAACCTAACCTAACCTAACCTAACCTAACCTAACCTAACCTAACCTAACCTAACCTAACCTAACCTAACCTAACCTAACCTAACCTAACCTAACCTAACCTAACCTAACCTAACCTAACCTAACCTAACCTAACCTAACCTAACCTAACCTAACCTAACCTAACCTAACCTAACCTAACCTAACCTAACCTAACCTAACCTAACCTAACCTAACCTAACCTAACCTAACCTAACCTAACCTAACCTAACCTAACCTAACCTAACCTAACCTAACCTAACCTAACCTAACCTAACCTAACCTAACCTAACCTAACCTAACCTAACCTAACCTAACCTAACCTAACCTAACCTAACCTAACCTAACCTAACCTAACCTAACCTAACCTAACCTAACCTAACCTAACCTAACCTAACCTAACCTAACCTAACCTAACCTAACCTAACCTAACCTAACCTAACCTAACCTAACCTAACCTAACCTAACCTAACCTAACCTAACCTAACCTAACCTAACCTAACCTAACCTAACCTAACCTAACCTAACCTAACCTAACCTAACCTAACCTAACCTAACCTAACCTAACCTAACCTAACCTAACCTAACCTAACCTAACCTAACCTAACCTAACCTAACCTAACCTAACCTAACCTAACCTAACCTAACCTAACCTAACCTAACCTAACCTAACCTAACCTAACCTAACCTAACCTAACCTAACCTAACCTAACCTAACCTAACCTAACCTAACCTAACCTAACCTAACCTAACCTAACCTAACCTAACCTAACCTAACCTAACCTAACCTAACCTAACCTAACCTAACCTAACCTAACCTAACCTAACCTAACCTAACCTAACCTAACCTAACCTAACCTAACCTAACCTAACCTAACCTAACCTAACCTAACCTAACCTAACCTAACCTAACCTAACCTAACCTAACCTAACCTAACCTAACCTAACCTAACCTAACCTAACCTAACCTAACCTAACCTAACCTAACCTAACCTAACCTAACCTAACCTAACCTAACCTAACCTAACCTAACCTAACCTAACCTAACCTAACCTAACCTAACCTAACCTAACCTAACCTAACCTAACCTAACCTAACCTAACCTAACCTAACCTAACCTAACCTAACCTAACCTAACCTAACCTAACCTAACCTAACCTAACCTAACCTAACCTAACCTAACCTAACCTAACCTAACCTAACCTAACCTAACCTAACCTAACCTAACCTAACCTAACCTAACCTAACCTAACCTAACCTAACCTAACCTAACCTAACCTAACCTAACCTAACCTAACCTAACCTAACCTAACCTAACCTAACCTAACCTAACCTAACCTAACCTAACCTAACCTAACCTAACCTAACCTAACCTAACCTAACCTAACCTAACCTAACCTAACCTAACCTAACCTAACCTAACCTAACCTAACCTAACCTAACCTAACCTAACCTAACCTAACCTAACCTAACCTAACCTAACCTAACCTAACCTAACCTAACCTAACCTAACCTAACCTAACCTAACCTAACCTAACCTAACCTAACCTAACCTAACCTAACCTAACCTAACCTAACCTAACCTAACCTAACCTAACCTAACCTAACCTAACCTAACCTAACCTAACCTAACCTAACCTAACCTAACCTAACCTAACCTAACCTAACCTAACCTAACCTAACCTAACCTAACCTAACCTAACCTAACCTAACCTAACCTAACCTAACCTAACCTAACCTAACCTAACCTAACCTAACCTAACCTAACCTAACCTAACCTAACCTAACCTAACCTAACCTAACCTAACCTAACCTAACCTAACCTAACCTAACCTAACCTAACCTAACCTAACCTAACCTAACCTAACCTAACCTAACCTAACCTAACCTAACCTAACCTAACCTAACCTAACCTAACCTAACCTAACCTAACCTAACCTAACCTAACCTAACCTAACCTAACCTAACCTAACCTAACCTAACCTAACCTAACCTAACCTAACCTAACCTAACCTAACCTAACCTAACCTAACCTAACCTAACCTAACCTAACCTAACCTAACCTAACCTAACCTAACCTAACCTAACCTAACCTAACCTAACCTAACCTAACCTAACCTAACCTAACCTAACCTAACCTAACCTAACCTAACCTAACCTAACCTAACCTAACCTAACCTAACCTAACCTAACCTAACCTAACCTAACCTAACCTAACCTAACCTAACCTAACCTAACCTAACCTAACCTAACCTAACCTAACCTAACCTAACCTAACCTAACCTAACCTAACCTAACCTAACCTAACCTAACCTAACCTAACCTAACCTAACCTAACCTAACCTAACCTAACCTAACCTAACCTAACCTAACCTAACCTAACCTAACCTAACCTAACCTAACCTAACCTAACCTAACCTAACCTAACCTAACCTAACCTAACCTAACCTAACCTAACCTAACCTAACCTAACCTAACCTAACCTAACCTAACCTAACCTAACCTAACCTAACCTAACCTAACCTAACCTAACCTAACCTAACCTAACCTAACCTAACCTAACCTAACCTAACCTAACCTAACCTAACCTAACCTAACCTAACCTAACCTAACCTAACCTAACCTAACCTAACCTAACCTAACCTAACCTAACCTAACCTAACCTAACCTAACCTAACCTAACCTAACCTAACCTAACCTAACCTAACCTAACCTAACCTAACCTAACCTAACCTAACCTAACCTAACCTAACCTAACCTAACCTAACCTAACCTAACCTAACCTAACCTAACCTAACCTAACCTAACCTAACCTAACCTAACCTAACCTAACCTAACCTAACCTAACCTAACCTAACCTAACCTAACCTAACCTAACCTAACCTAACCTAACCTAACCTAACCTAACCTAACCTAACCTAACCTAACCTAACCTAACCTAACCTAACCTAACCTAACCTAACCTAACCTAACCTAACCTAACCTAACCTAACCTAACCTAACCTAACCTAACCTAACCTAACCTAACCTAACCTAACCTAACCTAACCTAACCTAACCTAACCTAACCTAACCTAACCTAACCTAACCTAACCTAACCTAACCTAACCTAACCTAACCTAACCTAACCTAACCTAACCTAACCTAACCTAACCTAACCTAACCTAACCTAACCTAACCTAACCTAACCTAACCTAACCTAACCTAACCTAACCTAACCTAACCTAACCTAACCTAACCTAACCTAACCTAACCTAACCTAACCTAACCTAACCTAACCTAACCTAACCTAACCTAACCTAACCTAACCTAACCTAACCTAACCTAACCTAACCTAACCTAACCTAACCTAACCTAACCTAACCTAACCTAACCTAACCTAACCTAACCTAACCTAACCTAACCTAACCTAACCTAACCTAACCTAACCTAACCTAACCTAACCTAACCTAACCTAACCTAACCTAACCTAACCTAACCTAACCTAACCTAACCTAACCTAACCTAACCTAACCTAACCTAACCTAACCTAACCTAACCTAACCTAACCTAACCTAACCTAACCTAACCTAACCTAACCTAACCTAACCTAACCTAACCTAACCTAACCTAACCTAACCTAACCTAACCTAACCTAACCTAACCTAACCTAACCTAACCTAACCTAACCTAACCTAACCTAACCTAACCTAACCTAACCTAACCTAACCTAACCTAACCTAACCTAACCTAACCTAACCTAACCTAACCTAACCTAACCTAACCTAACCTAACCTAACCTAACCTAACCTAACCTAACCTAACCTAACCTAACCTAACCTAACCTAACCTAACCTAACCTAACCTAACCTAACCTAACCTAACCTAACCTAACCTAACCTAACCTAACCTAACCTAACCTAACCTAACCTAACCTAACCTAACCTAACCTAACCTAACCTAACCTAACCTAACCTAACCTAACCTAACCTAACCTAACCTAACCTAACCTAACCTAACCTAACCTAACCTAACCTAACCTAACCTAACCTAACCTAACCTAACCTAACCTAACCTAACCTAACCTAACCTAACCTAACCTAACCTAACCTAACCTAACCTAACCTAACCTAACCTAACCTAACCTAACCTAACCTAACCTAACCTAACCTAACCTAACCTAACCTAACCTAACCTAACCTAACCTAACCTAACCTAACCTAACCTAACCTAACCTAACCTAACCTAACCTAACCTAACCTAACCTAACCTAACCTAACCTAACCTAACCTAACCTAACCTAACCTAACCTAACCTAACCTAACCTAACCTAACCTAACCTAACCTAACCTAACCTAACCTAACCTAACCTAACCTAACCTAACCTAACCTAACCTAACCTAACCTAACCTAACCTAACCTAACCTAACCTAACCTAACCTAACCTAACCTAACCTAACCTAACCTAACCTAACCTAACCTAACCTAACCTAACCTAACCTAACCTAACCTAACCTAACCTAACCTAACCTAACCTAACCTAACCTAACCTAACCTAACCTAACCTAACCTAACCTAACCTAACCTAACCTAACCTAACCTAACCAGTCTGCCTCGATCCGCAGTCGAGAGAGCCACGAAATAAGGCCGCTCCACGCCAAAAAATTCACGAAAATTGGTTTTTATCGTGTTTTTATACCTTGCGTTACATCCAAATCTGCGGAAACACAAGGCGCACACGAGCGTGAAAAAAGTGCAGTGAAAAGTGAATTTTCCGAGAAGTTATCGAGGAAAAAGTGAATTTCTCAAAAATTTTGAGTATTCAAAGTGAAATATCTCGAAAAATACAGCGAGTACCTACTGTTTTTAAACTGCCCACAGGAGGGCCTTCTGGAGCCCTTCATTTTGACACCTTGTGCTGGTTTTTTCCGCATAAGGTTACGAAGATATCAGCAGAAAAACAAAAACCACGTGGCGGTGAGGTCATCGACCCAGGGCCGCGTGGCATCATCTGACTTCACTTTCTGCAGCGGAACACCACGAGGACCCCGGAGGCACTTGAACATCTTCGAAAAGTTAAGTGACGGCCTGGAGACAAGGACTTGAAGTTTTATGCAGATGAGTTTTATTTTCAAAATTTTATTTTAAAAAATTTACAGCGATAACATATATTTATTTTTGGCTAATATTGTAGACCCCCACTAGTAGTATTTATATTAAAAAATTTAGGCACCATTTATACTAAAAAATTTCGAGATATTGATTTTAATGAGTGAAGGTCAACCGCAAATAAACAAAAAACCCTTGTTTCTCCGAAAGTATAAGACTTATCAAATTTTTGAGACCACCCTGAGTATCTAACTATATAGTTAGATATTCAAAACTTCAGGCGCTGTATATTTGATCTTCCCCCCCCTTTTTTCAAAAACTGCCCCCTAAATTCAAAAGGGTTTTTTGTATGTCTTGTTTAGAATAATCTTCATAATCGAATTTTTTACACTTAGATCATAGACACTGTATTTAAATCTATTAATTTGTTAACCTACCCCCCACCCCCCACACCCCCTTCACTCAGCCGAGTGCGCAAAATACCCTTAATTGTTTAAATTTTTATTTCCAATAATTTTATCACGTAGCCCATAATTTTCTAAATTTTTCAATAAATTCTCCCCCCCCCTAGCTCTCACCTACCCCCAACTACAGTTTTTCAAAACTTCAAAGTCAATTATCTCGTAAACGGTGAGAGATAGACCAATTCTGAGAAAAGTTTGTATTTTAGTATATACTAAAATACAAGTTTGTTAGTTTTTATCTGTCCTTAGATAAAATTGGAAATTTCCCCCCCCTCCCTCACCAAAACTTTAAAGTCCTGTAGTTCCCAAACGGAAGCTCCAAATCGGACGCAGACTTTTGTACTAGATTTAAGAAAATTAGCATTAAGATATTTTGACCCAAAAACTGACTCTACCTAGAGCAAAAAATTTTTTGTATCGCCATCGTTTATTTTCGTAACGCTCTTTACCAAAGCTCACTTGACACTAGCAGTTGGCATTTTTCTGCCACTACATAGGAACGGAATCTGGGTGGAAACTTTGACACCGGCACTGGTTGACTTTTTCCCTATTTCACACTTACCTGGGTTTACGGCGAAGTCCTCTCGTACACTGTCGGCCCCTGCAGACACCACCTGGAACAAAAAACAAAAATTAGACACAAGTGAAAGGTATAGTGACGACTCTATATTCTAGAGTCAATTTTACATTTATTAAATACGTCTAGGACGTTACTTTTTACAATTTACAATTTTAGAATAAGACGTGTTTACAACTTATACAAATTTATACTATAATAGGCAAGACCGATTTTCCTCTGACTAAGTATGTTCGGGTTCCGTACACCGGTAAAGACGACGGCGACTATTGAGGAAGGTCCCCGAGACGTAGACAAACCATCAGACAAGGTAACAAAAGCCATGATGCCGAAGCAGAAGGAAGAAGAAAAAAGCGACAACACCTGTGCTGGTACGAACAAAACGAAAGAAGACCAGACCAAACCAACTGCAGGAGCTAATACCACGCCGATCCCAAGTGTTCGGAAAAGTATTGGAGAGTGGGAGACCGGGAAACCGGATCCACTGTCCAAAACCTCAACTACCCCGAAAAAAGCTAAGATGGTGGAGCTCCCGAAGCCTAGAGCAAAGGCAAGCACCTCCCAAGTGGAGAGTAAAATCTTGACCCGCAGAACGTCAATAGATAACACAAAGAGCCCACCTAGCAAGTCCAACCATAAGCTGAAGGATCGGCTGGAAGAAGCCAAACAATGCGTCATAAGAGCGAAAACCTGTTTGGGAAACTCAAGAAATATAAAAACTGAGATCAAATTGGAGGTCACAACCGCTATAGAGAGACTCTACCAACTTGTGAAAGAAGGAGACAACGTCAAAGGAAAGACACAAAACAAAGAAAACGACTCCCAAACAGAACCTGAAAAAGAAAAAGAGAAGGAACCTGAAACAGAGAAAGGAAAAGGCGAAAAAGAGCTCATCAAGAAAATAGAAGAACACGCAAAACTGATAGAAGAAAACAACTCAAGAATGGAGAGGCTAAAGGAAACAATAGAAAGACATCAAGAAGCTCAGGAAAGACAATCCTATGCCAGTGTGGCCGCCGCTCCCACCAGAAGGCAGCCTCAGGAGCAAACTGCCCTACATTCGATTGTTGTTACCGCAAAGGACGATCAAGAGACGGGAGAAGATGTCCTCAACAGAATTCGAAAAGTGGTAAATGCGAAAGAAGGGGATATAGCCGTAGAAAGGGTCAGGAAAGCAAAAGACAGAAAAGTAATAGTAGGCTGCAGGACGGAACAAGAAAGAGAAAAGGTCAAGGAAAGACTCAAGCAAGTGGAAAATCACCTCAGCGTCCAAGAAATTAAAAACAAGGACCCACTTGTGATCCTTAGAGACGTACTAACCTACAACAGCGACGGCGACGTCCTTAAGGCCCTAAAGATGCAAAACCCTAGCATATTCGAAAATATCCAAGATAAAGATAACAAGATAGAGATAGCATTCAAGAGGCGCACTCGAAACCCACACACACACCATATTGTGATGAGGGTGTCCCCCAAGGTGTGGCAGCACTTGGTCCGAGCAGAGACCGTCAAGATTGACCTCCAGCACGTGAGAGTAGCGGACCAGTCACCACTGGTGCAGTGTTCGCTCTGCCTCGGGTACGGGCATGGACGACGATTCTGCAAGGAAACCGTGGAGAAATGCAGTCACTGCGGGGGACCCCACGTAAAGGCAGAATGCGCCGACTGGCTCGCAGACGTTCCACCAGCGTGCTGCAACTGCAGACACGCAAAACTGGATAGGGTGGACCACAATGCTTTCAGCAGCGAGTGCGTCATTAGAAGGAAATGGGAGTCTATAGCTAGGTCTACGGTGGCCTACCAGTGCTAAGGTGATCCCAAACACGAAGGCATCCCCGAGTGATGCGAAGGCCTTCCTCATAGCCCAAGTAAATCTGCAAAGGAAGCAACTGGCGACGCAAGAACTTATGATTGAGGCTGGAAACAAGAGAATGGCCTTCGCATTGCTTCAGGAGCCATATGTTGGTGCGATAAGAGAAATGAGAGATTACAAAGGAGCAAGAATCTTCCAATGCACTAGCCGAGGTGAAGGAACCATCAAGGCTGCAATAGCAGTCTTTAATGACGACCTTGATGTTATACAGTGTCCAGACCTGACCACGAACAACATTGCCGTGGTGAGGGTCAGAACTAGTGCTTGGGAGATCGTGGCCATCTCTTTCTATTTCGAACCCGACATAGAAGTTCAGCCGTACTTGGATGAACTCCAACAGATAGTGACAAAACTGGGATCCCAAAAAATTATAATAGGAGGAGACGCCAATGCGAAAAGTACCTGGTGGGGCAGTAAAAAAGTCGATCACAGAGGAGAAGATGTAGCTGGAATAATAGAGGAACTAAGCTTGCAGGTACTCAACGATAGTGACACCCCAACGTTTGATACCATAAGAGGCAGCAAAGAGTACAGCAGCTTTGTGGACGTCACGGCCTGCTCAACGGATATGCTGAGACTGGTGGAAGATTGGAAAGTCAACATAGGCATGACAAGTTCGGACCACAACACAATTACATTTAAAATCAGACTAGCAAATGCCAAAGGAATTAACGTAAGGAGAACAACAAGAATATACAATAGTAAAAAAGCTAATTGGAGCCAGTTTCATGAGAAACTGGCCCAATTGCTAGAAGAAAACAAACTGAACAAGGAAAACATTGAAAAAATTAGAGACAAACTAGAATTAGAAAACAAAATAGAATCATACATAGATATAATAACACAGGCAAGTAACAACAGTATTCCAAAAACTAAGAGCAAAAATAAACTTACCTTACCGTGGTGGTCCGAAGAACTCCAGATGCTGAAGAAGCAAGTCACCACCCTGAAGCGAAGAATCCGTTGCGCAGCGCCAATCCGAAGAGAGGAAGTAGTCCGAGAGTACCTGAAAGAAAAAGAAAATTATGAACATGAAGCAAAACAAGCCCAAATAGAGAGCTGGAAACAGTTTTGTGGAAAGCAAGAAAGAGAAGGAATATGGGAAGGGATTTATAGGGTAATAGGCAGGACAACCAAGAGGCAGGAGGACCTGCCCTTGATTCGAGAGGGAAGGGTACTGGATGGAACTGAGTCTGCGAAACTGCTGGCAGGGGTATTCTACCCGGAAGACAAAAGTGAGGAAGATGACATCGACCACGAACGTATCAGACAAAAAGCTGACCAAGTTAACGAGCCGGGGCATGATGAGAACCATGACCCGCCGTTCACTGCAGAGGAACTCAAATACGCCATCGATAGCTTCAACCCCAAGAAAGCTCCGGGTTCAGATGGCCTAACAGCCGATATTTGCAAGCATGCCGTAACCCAGGACCCCGATCTCTACTTATCACTGGCAAATAAATGTTTGGAGCTAAGCCACTTTCCGGTTCTCTGGAAGGAGGCCACAGTAGTCATCCTCAGAAAACCTGGAAAGGAGCAGTACACGGATCCAAAATCTTACCGGCCAATCGGCCTACTGCCAGTGATGGGCAAGGTCTTAGAAAAAATGATAATGGGCAGAATAAAATGGCATGTGCTCCCCAGACTGAGCCTCCACCAATATGGGTTCATGCCGCAAAGGAGCACGGAAGACTCCCTCTATGTCCTAGTACAACACATACGCAGCAAGCTGAATCAGAAAAAACTCATAACAATGGTGTCCTTGGACATAGAGGGGGCCTTCGATAGTGCATGGTGGCCCGCCATAAGGGTTAGGCTGGCAGAAGAGGAATGTCCGGTGAATGTCAGACGAATAATAGACAGCTACCTCAAAGATAGGCGAGTAAAGGTCAGGTATGCAGGCAAAGAAGTTACCAGAGGAACCACAAAAGGGTGCGTCCAGGGTTCGATCGGGGGGCCGATTCTTTGGAATCTGCTTCTCGATCCACTACTCAAGGAGCTGGAAAAACGTGGCTACTACTGCCAAGCTTTTGCCGACGACGTGGTACTGGTCTTTGAGGGGGATACGGCAATGGAGGTTCAAGGACAGGCTAATGTCGCTCTCGCGTATGTCCGGGAGTGGGGTATCCGAAACAAGTTGAAATTCGCACCGCACAAAACCAATGCAATGGTGATAACCCGGAAAATGAAGTACGATACCCCACACCTGAGCATGGGCGGGATCGACATTAAAACGTCAAAAGAAATTAAGATCTTGGGACTAATTATCGATGACAAACTGACGTTCAATAGCCACGTTGCGAGCGTATGTGTGAAGGCTCTAGGCCTATATAAGCGCCTATCGCGGGCAGCCAGAGTCAGCTGGGGCCTTCACCCGGAAATTATACGAACGATCTACGTGGCGGTAGTGGAACCGATCATACTCTATGCAGCCAGCGTCTGGGCACCGGCAGCCAAAAAACTGGGTGTTCAAAAACAATTAAACACGGTACAAAGAGGGTTTGCCCAGAAGCTCTGCAGAGCCTACAAAACGGTGTCGCTTAACTCAGCCCTGGTACTGGCTGGAATGCTTCCTCTTGACCTCCGAATACATGAAGCAGCCGCTCTGTATAAGGCAAGAAAGGGAGTTTTCCAGCCAGAGCTGGATGACAGGGAAGTAGAGAGAATGGTGCCATATGCTAACACACCACACCCAGCGGAGCATATGGAACTAGCATTCCAATGCCTGGTAGACCAGGACCAAGTAAACTCACACAGCAGCCAAGCAGTACGGATTTTTACAGACGGCAGTAAAATTGAAGGTAAAGTTGGAGCAGCACTTTCCCTATGGGAAGGTGATACCGAAACCAAAAACCGAAAATTGAAACTGTCGTCTGACTGCACGGTCTACCAGGCTGAACTGCTGGCCATCTGCAGTGCAACGTGTGAGATCCTGAAGAGCCAAAAAACTACTTTCGCCATTTACAGCGACTCTAGGTCGTCTCTCGAGGCCATCACGAACTGGGGCTCTATCCATCCCTTAGCGGTAGAGATTCGGAAGAATATCAAAGCCAGCAAAGACCAGAACAAGGAAGTCTCCCTGTTCTGGATCAAGGCACACGCGGGGTTGGAGGGCAACGAACGAGCGGACCAGCTGGCGAAAGATGCGGCACGAAACAGCAAAGTGAGACCACATTACGACCTCTGTCCAATCTCTACCTTTAGGCGGCAAATTCGCACGGAGACACTTCGCGAATGGAACCGGAGGTATGTGAATGGGGAAACTGCAGCGGTGACAAAGATCTTTTTCCCAGACGCCATCAAGGCATATCGAACCGTAAGGAAAATAGAACTGACTGGAACCCTAACACAAGTTATGACAGGGCACGGTGGGTTCTCTGAATATTTGAATAGATTCAAATGTAAAGAGGACCCATCGTGCATATGTGAGCCCGGTAGTAGCGAAACAGTAGCACATATTCTATTTAAATGCCCTGCCTTTGGTAAGGAACGTTACGAAATAGAAAGCGAACTAAACACATCCCTAATAGAAGAACATGTTAATGAGCTAGTAGCAAATAAAATAAGTAGAGATAAGTTTATAGCATATTGTTTAAAAGTAGCAAATAAGGTAATAGTAAGAAACAAGTAGAGATAAATAAGTCTTGTTGAATATATATATTAGTGTATATATATTAAACCAGCTAGAAATTAAGAAAGATAGATAAGATATGTAAAACCGTAAAATAAGGAGAGTAAGTTAGAACTAAAAGATGTACGTAAAATAAGAAAATTTGTAACAAGAAAGAAATAAATAAAGTTGTACCCCCCTTTATTCATCCCAAAGTAGAAAGAGAAAATGGATAGGAAACAGAGAAAGATGAGAAAAATCTCTGACTCATACTCGTCAGAGGATCGCCTAGAGTCGTTTCGAGACGACAAAAAAAAAAAAAAAAAAAAAAAAAAAAAAAAAAAAAACCTAACCTAACCTAACCTAACCTAACCTAACCTAACCTAACCTAACCTAACCTAACCTAACCTAACCTAACCTAACCTAACCTAACCTAACCTAACCTAACCTAACCTAACCTAACCTAACCTAACCTAACCTAACCTAACCTAACCTAACCTAACCTAACCTAACCTAACCTAACCTAACCTAACCTAACCTAACCTAACCTAACCTAACCTAACCTAACCTAACCTAACCTAACCGACAAAATCTGAAATCCAAATATTGACCAAATATCGCGTGCGATACACCAAATTAAGCGTCTCGACGTCCATTGTGCGTATATATATTGTAACGAGGCACGGTCGACACTAAACTTTTGACTTTTCGACAATTTTCATTTTTGTCAAAACTTAGAAAAATTTGATACCCATTTCGGCTTTAATTAATTATTAGTTCCAAATTTTTAGTTTCTGTTTGCTAGGATAGTTGCAGTTCATCGCATCTGATAACCGTCAATTGCAAACTTTCGTTTTCGGTAGGAAAAAGCCAAAATTTTGACCGTTTGTTCCCGAAAACGAGCTTTTGTCTACGGAAAAATCGGAAAATATTTTTTCTTGACTCGAACTTAAAGTGAATATAGCCGCGCAATACACCATCAGAAGCGGCTCGCGACGCCCTATCCGTAGAGCACGCGAACGTATTCATTAGTCAGAAGGAATATCGAAAAACTGCGATTTTCCATCAAAATTCATCAAATTTTGTTAATTTTCGGGTGTTTTTAGGCATTTTCTCAAATTTTCTCCACCATCTTGCTGGTTTCTGCACTTCCCGTGGCTGCTCCATCCTCGCCCGGCGTAACTGCACGCATCTGAAACAGAAAAAACACTGATTAGCGCCAAAATTTGAAAAAGTTGCCGCCGGCCTATATTCGAGTTTCTTCAGAATTCACCTTAGGTCTGCGAACATTTCATACAATCGACAAAATTTGAAATTCAAATATTGACCAAATATCGCGTGCGATACACCAAATTAAGCGTCTCGACGTCCATTGTGCGTATATATATTGTAACGAGGCACGGTCGACACTAAACTTTTGACTTTTCGACAATTTTCATTTTTGTCAAAACTTAGAAAAATTTGATACCCATTTCGGCTTTAATTAATTATTAGTTCCAAATTTTTAGTTTCTGTTTGCTAGGATAGTTGCAGTTCATCGCATCTGATAACCGTCAATTGCAAACTTTCGTTTTCGGTAGGAAAAAGCCAAAATTTTGACCGTTTGTTCCCGAAAACGAGCTTTTGTCTACGGAAAAATCGGAAAATATTTTTTCTTGACTCGAACTTAAAGTGAATATAGCCGCGCAATACACCATCAGAAGCGGCTCGCGACGCCCTATCCGTAGAGCACGCGAACGTATTCATTAGTCAGAAGGAATATCGAAAAACTGCGATTTTCCATCAAAATTCATCAAATTTTGTTAATTTTCGGGTGTTTTTAGGCATTTTCTCAAATTTTCTCCACCATCTTGCTGGTTTCTGCACTTCCCGTGGCTGCTCCATCCTCGCCCGGCGTAACTGCACGCATCTGAAACAGAAAAAACACTGATTAGCGCCAAAATTTGAAAAAGTTGCCGCCGGCCTATATTCGAGTTTCTTCAGAATTCACCTTAGGTCTGCGAACATTTCATACAATCGACAAAATTTGAAATTCAAATATTGACCAAATATCGCGTGCGATACACCAAATTAAGCGTCTCGACGTCCATTGTGCGTATATATATTGTAACGAGGCACGGTCGACACTAAACTTTTGACTTTTCGACAATTTTCATTTTTGTCAAAACTTAGAAAAATTTGATACCCATTTCGGCTTTAATTAATTATTAGTTCCAAATTTTTAGTTTCTGTTTGCTAGGATAGTTGCAGTTCATCGCATCTGATAACCGTCAATTGCAAACTTTCGTTTTCGGTAGGAAAAAGCCAAAATTTTGACCGTTTGTTCCCGAAAACGAGCTTTTGTCTACGGAAAAATCGGAAAATATTTTTTCTTGACTCGAACTTAAAGTGAATATAGCCGCGCAATACACCATCAGAAGCGGCTCGCGACGCCCTATCCGTAGAGCACGCGAACGTATTCATTAGTCAGAAGGAATATCGAAAAACTGCGATTTTCCATCAAAATTCATCAAATTTTGTTAATTTTCGGGTGTTTTTAGGCATTTTCTCAAATTTTCTCCACCATCTTGCTGGTTTCTGCACTTCCCGTGGCTGCTCCATCCTCGCCCGGCGTAACTGCACGCATCTGAAACAGAAAAAACACTGATTAGCGCCAAAATTTGAAAAAGTTGCCGCCGGCCTATATTCGAGTTTCTTCAGAATTCACCTTAGGTCTGCGAACATTTCATACAATCGACAAAATTTGAAATTCAAATATTGACCAAATATCGCGTGCGATACACCAAATTAAGCGTCTCGACGTCCATTGTGCGTATATATATTGTAACGAGGCACGGTCGACACTAAACTTTTGACTTTTCGACAATTTTCATTTTTGTCAAAACTTAGAAAAATTTGATACCCATTTCGGCTTTAATTAATTATTAGTTCCAAATTTTTAGTTTCTGTTTGCTAGGATAGTTGCAGTTCATCGCATCTGATAACCGTCAATTGCAAACTTTCGTTTTCGGTAGGAAAAAGCCAAAATTTTGACCGTTTGTTCCCGAAAACGAGCTTTTGTCTACGGAAAAATCGGAAAATATTTTTTCTTGACTCGAAC
This sequence comes from Chloroclysta siterata, assembly GCA_932294275.1. Taxonomy (NCBI): domain Eukaryota; kingdom Metazoa; phylum Arthropoda; class Insecta; order Lepidoptera; family Geometridae; genus Chloroclysta; species Chloroclysta siterata. The sequence goes on from OW028607.1 coordinate 27,382, forward strand.
TTAAAGTGAATATAGCCGCGCAATACACCATCAGAAGCGGCTCGCGACGCCCTATCCGTAGAGCACGCGAACGTATTCATTAGTCAGAAGGAATATCGAAAAACTGCGATTTTCCATCAAAATTCATCAAATTTTGTTAATTTTCGGGTGTTTTTAGGCATTTTCTCAAATTTTCTCCACCATCTTGCTGGTTTCTGCACTTCCCGTGGCTGCTCCATCCTCGCCCGGCGTAACTGCACGCATCTGAAACAGAAAAAACACTGATTAGCGCCAAAATTTGAAAAAGTTGCCGCCGGCCTATATTCGAGTTTCTTCAGAATTCACCTTAGGTCTGCGAACATTTCATACAATCGACAAAATTTGAAATTCAAATATTGACCAAATATCGCGTGCGATACACCAAATTAAGCGTCTCGACGTCCATTGTGCGTATATATATTGTAACGAGGCACGGTCGACACTAAACTTTTGACTTTTCGACAATTTTCATTTTTGTCAAAACTTAGAAAAATTTGATACCCATTTCGGCTTTAATTAATTATTAGTTCCAAATTTTTAGTTTCTGTTTGCTAGGATAGTTGCAGTTCATCGCATCTGATAACCGTCAATTGCAAACTTTCGTTTTCGGTAGGAAAAAGCCAAAATTTTGACCGTTTGTTCCCGAAAACGAGCTTTTGTCTACGGAAAAATCGGAAAATATTTTTTCTTGACTCGAACTTAAAGTGAATATAGCCGCGCAATACACCATCAGAAGCGGCTCGCGACGCCCTATCCGTAGAGCACGCGAACGTATTCATTAGTCAGAAGGAATATCGAAAAACTGCGATTTTCCATCAAAATTCATCAAATTTTGTTAATTTTCGGGTGTTTTTAGGCATTTTCTCAAATTTTCTCCACCATCTTGCTGGTTTCTGCACTTCCCGTGGCTGCTCCATCCTCGCCCGGCGTAACTGCACGCATCTGAAACAGAAAAAACACTGATTAGCGCCAAAATTTGAAAAAGTTGCCGCCGGCCTATATTCGAGTTTCTTCAGAATTCACCTTAGGTCTGCGAACATTTCATACAATCGACAAAATTTGAAATTCAAATATTGACCAAATATCGCGTGCGATACACCAAATTAAGCGTCTCGACGTCCATTGTGCGTATATATATTGTAACGAGGCACGGTCGACACTAAACTTTTGACTTTTCGACAATTTTCATTTTTGTCAAAACTTAGAAAAATTTGATACCCATTTCGGCTTTAATTAATTATTAGTTCCAAATTTTTAGTTTCTGTTTGCTAGGATAGTTGCAGTTCATCGCATCTGATAACCGTCAATTGCAAACTTTCGTTTTCGGTAGGAAAAAGCCAAAATTTTGACCGTTTGTTCCCGAAAACGAGCTTTTGTCTACGGAAAAATCGGAAAATATTTTTTCTTGACTCGAACTTAAAGTGAATATAGCCGCGCAATACACCATCAGAAGCGGCTCGCGACGCCCTATCCGTAGAGCACGCGAACGTATTCATTAGTCAGAAGGAATATCGAAAAACTGCGATTTTCCATCAAAATTCATCAAATTTTGTTAATTTTCGGGTGTTTTTAGGCATTTTCTCAAATTTTCTCCACCATCTTGCTGGTTTCTGCACTTCCCGTGGCTGCTCCATCCTCGCCCGGCGTAACTGCACGCATCTGAAACAGAAAAAACACTGATTAGCGCCAAAATTTGAAAAAGTTGCCGCCGGCCTATATTCGAGTTTCTTCAGAATTCACCTTAGGTCTGCGAACATTTCATACAATCGACAAAATTTGAAATTCAAATATTGACCAAATATCGCGTGCGATACACCAAATTAAGCGTCTCGACGTCCATTGTGCGTATATATATTGTAACGAGGCACGGTCGACACTAAACTTTTGACTTTTCGACAATTTTCATTTTTGTCAAAACTTAGAAAAATTTGATACCCATTTCGGCTTTAATTAATTATTAGTTCCAAATTTTTAGTTTCTGTTTGCTAGGATAGTTGCAGTTCATCGCATCTGATAACCGTCAATTGCAAACTTTCGTTTTCGGTAGGAAAAAGCCAAAATTTTGACCGTTTGTTCCCGAAAACGAGCTTTTGTCTACGGAAAAATCGGAAAATATTTTTTCTTGACTCGAACTTAAAGTGAATATAGCCGCGCAATACACCATCAGAAGCGGCTCGCGACGCCCTATCCGTAGAGCACGCGAACGTATTCATTAGTCAGAAGGAATATCGAAAAACTGCGATTTTCCATCAAAATTCATCAAATTTTGTTAATTTTCGGGTGTTTTTAGGCATTTTCTCAAATTTTCTCCACCATCTTGCTGGTTTCTGCACTTCCCGTGGCTGCTCCATCCTCGCCCGGCGTAACTGCACGCATCTGAAACAGAAAAAACACTGATTAGCGCCAAAATTTGAAAAAGTTGCCGCCGGCCTATATTCGAGTTTCTTCAGAATTCACCTTAGGTCTGCGAACATTTCATACAATCGACAAAATTTGAAATTCAAATATTGACCAAATATCGCGTGCGATACACCAAATTAAGCGTCTCGACGTCCATTGTGCGTATATATATTGTAACGAGGCACGGTCGACACTAAACTTTTGACTTTTCGACAATTTTCATTTTTGTCAAAACTTAGAAAAATTTGATACCCATTTCGGCTTTAATTAATTATTAGTTCCAAATTTTTAGTTTCTGTTTGCTAGGATAGTTGCAGTTCATCGCATCTGATAACCGTCAATTGCAAACTTTCGTTTTCGGTAGGAAAAAGCCAAAATTTTGACCGTTTGTTCCCGAAAACGAGCTTTTGTCTACGGAAAAATCGGAAAATATTTTTTCTTGACTCGAACTTAAAGTGAATATAGCCGCGCAATACACCATCAGAAGCGGCTCGCGACGCCCTATCCGTAGAGCACGCGAACGTATTCATTAGTCAGAAGGAATATCGAAAAACTGCGATTTTCCATCAAAATTCATCAAATTTTGTTAATTTTCGGGTGTTTTTAGGCATTTTCTCAAATTTTCTCCACCATCTTGCTGGTTTCTGCACTTCCCGTGGCTGCTCCATCCTCGCCCGGCGTAACTGCACGCATCTGAAACAGAAAAAACACTGATTAGCGCCAAAATTTGAAAAAGTTGCCGCCGGCCTATATTCGAGTTTCTTCAGAATTCACCTTAGGTCTGCGAACATTTCATACAATCGACAAAATTTGAAATTCAAATATTGACCAAATATCGCGTGCGATACACCAAATTAAGCGTCTCGACGTCCATTGTGCGTATATATATTGTAACGAGGCACGGTCGACACTAAACTTTTGACTTTTCGACAATTTTCATTTTTGTCAAAACTTAGAAAAATTTGATACCCATTTCGGCTTTAATTAATTATTAGTTCCAAATTTTTAGTTTCTGTTTGCTAGGATAGTTGCAGTTCATCGCATCTGATAACCGTCAATTGCAAACTTTCGTTTTCGGTAGGAAAAAGCCAAAATTTTGACCGTTTGTTCCCGAAAACGAGCTTTTGTCTACGGAAAAATCGGAAAATATTTTTTCTTGACTCGAACTTAAAGTGAATATAGCCGCGCAATACACCATCAGAAGCGGCTCGCGACGCCCTATCCGTAGAGCACGCGAACGTATTCATTAGTCAGAAGGAATATCGAAAAACTGCGATTTTCCATCAAAATTCATCAAATTTTGTTAATTTTCGGGTGTTTTTAGGCATTTTCTCAAATTTTCTCCACCATCTTGCTGGTTTCTGCACTTCCCGTGGCTGCTCCATCCTCGCCCGGCGTAACTGCACGCATCTGAAACAGAAAAAACACTGATTAGCGCCAAAATTTGAAAAAGTTGCCGCCGGCCTATATTCGAGTTTCTTCAGAATTCACCTTAGGTCTGCGAACATTTCATACAATCGACAAAATTTGAAATTCAAATATTGACCAAATATCGCGTGCGATACACCAAATTAAGCGTCTCGACGTCCATTGTGCGTATATATATTGTAACGAGGCACGGTCGACACTAAACTTTTGACTTTTCGACAATTTTCATTTTTGTCAAAACTTAGAAAAATTTGATACCCATTTCGGCTTTAATTAATTATTAGTTCCAAATTTTTAGTTTCTGTTTGCTAGGATAGTTGCAGTTCATCGCATCTGATAACCGTCAATTGCAAACTTTCGTTTTCGGTAGGAAAAAGCCAAAATTTTGACCGTTTGTTCCCGAAAACGAGCTTTTGTCTACGGAAAAATCGGAAAATATTTTTTCTTGACTCGAACTTAAAGTGAATATAGCCGCGCAATACACCATCAGAAGCGGCTCGCGACGCCCTATCCGTAGAGCACGCGAACGTATTCATTAGTCAGAAGGAATATCGAAAAACTGCGATTTTCCATCAAAATTCATCAAATTTTGTTAATTTTCGGGTGTTTTTAGGCATTTTCCTCAAATTTTCTCCACCATCTTGCTGGTTTCTGCACTTCCCGTGGCTGCTCCATCCTCGCCCGGCGTAACTGCACGCATCTGAAACAGAAAAAACACTGATTAGCGCCAAAATTTGAAAAAGTTGCCGCCGGCCTATATTCGAGTTTCTTCAGAATTCACCTTAGGTCTGCGAACATTTCATACAATCGACAAAATTTGAAATTCAAATATTGACCAAATATCGCGTGCGATACACCAAATTAAGCGTCTCGACGTCCATTGTGCGTATATATATTGTAACGAGGCACGGTCGACACTAAACTTTTGACTTTTCGACAATTTTCATTTTTGTCAAAACTTAGAAAAATTTGATACCCATTTCGGCTTTAATTAATTATTAGTTCCAAATTTTTAGTTTCTGTTTGCTAGGATAGTTGCAGTTCATCGCATCTGATAACCGTCAATTGCAAACTTTCGTTTTCGGTAGGAAAAAGCCAAAATTTTGACCGTTTGTTCCCGAAAACGAGCTTTTGTCTACGGAAAAATCGGAAAATATTTTTTCTTGACTCGAACTTAAAGTGAATATAGCCGCGCAATACACCATCAGAAGCGGCTCGCGACGCCCTATCCGTAGAGCACGCGAACGTATTCATTAGTCAGAAGGAATATCGAAAAACTGCGATTTTCCATCAAAATTCATCAAATTTTGTTAATTTTCGGGTGTTTTTAGGCATTTTCTCAAATTTTCTCCACCATCTTGCTGGTTTCTGCACTTCCCGTGGCTGCTCCATCCTCGCCCGGCGTAACTGCACGCATCTGAAACAGAAAAAACACTGATTAGCGCCAAAATTTGAAAAAGTTGCCGCCGGCCTATATTCGAGTTTCTTCAGAATTCACCTTAGGTCTGCGAACATTTCATACAATCGACAAAATTTGAAATTCAAATATTGACCAAATATCGCGTGCGATACACCAAATTAAGCGTCTCGACGTCCATTGTGCGTATATATATTGTAACGAGGCACGGTCGACACTAAACTTTTGACTTTTCGACAATTTTCATTTTTGTCAAAACTTAGAAAAATTTGATACCCATTTCGGCTTTAATTAATTATTAGTTCCAAATTTTTAGTTTCTGTTTGCTAGGATAGTTGCAGTTCATCGCATCTGATAACCGTCAATTGCAAACTTTCGTTTTCGGTAGGAAAAAGCCAAAATTTTGACCGTTTGTTCCCGAAAACGAGCTTTTGTCTACGGAAAAATCGGAAAATATTTTTTCTTGACTCGAACTTAAAGTGAATATAGCCGCGCAATACACCATCAGAAGCGGCTCGCGACGCCCTATCCGTAGAGCACGCGAACGTATTCATTAGTCAGAAGGAATATCGAAAAACTGCGATTTTCCATCAAAATTCATCAAATTTTGTTAATTTTCGGGTGTTTTTAGGCATTTTCTCAAATTTTCTCCACCATCTTGCTGGTTTCTGCACTTCCCGTGGCTGCTCCATCCTCGCCCGGCGTAACTGCACGCATCTGAAACAGAAAAAACACTGATTAGCGCCAAAATTTGAAAAAGTTGCCGCCGGCCTATATTCGAGTTTCTTCAGAATTCACCTTAGGTCTGCGAACATTTCATACAATCGACAAAATTTGAAATTCAAATATTGACCAAATATCGCGTGCGATACACACCAAATTAAGCGTCTCGACGTCCATTGTGCGTATATATATTGTAACGAGGCACGGTCGACACTAAACTTTTGACTTTTCGACAATTTCATTTTTTGTCAAAACTTAGAAAATTTGATACCCATTTCGGCTTTAATTAATTATTAGTTCCAAATTTTTAGTTTCTGTTTGCTAGGATAGTTGCAGTTCATCGCATCTGATAACCGTCAATTGCAAACTTTCGTTTTCGGTAGGAAAAAGCCAAAATTTTGACCGTTTGTTCCCGAAAACGAGCTTTTGTCTACGGAAAAATCGGAAAATATTTTTTCTTGACTCGAACTTAAAGTGAATATAGCCGCGCAATACACCATCAGAAGCGGCTCGCGACGCCCTATCCGTAGAGCACGCGAACGTATTCATTAGTCAGAAGGAATATCGAAAAACTGCGATTTTCCATCAAAATTCATCAAATTTTTGTTAATTTTCGGGTGTTTTTAGGCATTTTCTCAAATTTTCCTCCACCATCTTGCTGGTTCTCTGCACTTCCCGTGGCTGCTCCATCCTCGCCCGGCGTAACTGCACGCATCTGAAACAGAAAAAACACTGATTAGCGCCAAAATTTGAAAAAGTTGCCGCCGGCCTATATCGAGTTTCTTCAGAATTCACCTTAGGTCTGCGAACATTTCATACAATCGACAAAATTTGAAATTCAAATATTGACCAAATATCGCGTGCGATACACCAAATTAAGCGTCTCGACGTCCATTGTGCGTATATATATTGTAACGAGGCACGGTCGACACTAAACTTTTGACTTTTCGACAATTTTCATTTTTGTCAAAACTTAGAAAAATTTGATACCCATTTCGGCTTTAATTAATTATTAGTTCCAAATTTTTAGTTTCTGTTTGCTAGGATAGTTGCAGTTCATCGCATCTGATAACCGTCAATTGCAAACTTTCGTTTTCGGTAGGAAAAAGCCAAAATTTTGACCGTTTGTTCCCGAAAACGAGCTTTTGTCTACGGAAAAATCGGAAAATATTTTTTCTTGACTCGAACTTAAAGTGAATATAGCCGCGCAATACACCATCAGAAGCGGCTCGCGACGCCCTATCCGTAGAGCACGCGAACGTATTCATTAGTCAGAAGGAATATCGAAAAACTGCGATTTTCCATCAAAATTCATCAAATTTTGTTAATTTTCGGGTGTTTTTAGGCATTTTCTCAAATTTTCTCCACCATCTTGCTGGTTTCTGCACTTCCCGTGGCTGCTCCATCCTCGCCCGGCGTAACTGCACGCATCTGAAACAGAAAAAACACTGATTAGCGCCAAAATTTGAAAAAGTTGCCGCCGGCCTATATTCGAGTTTCTTCAGAATTCACCTTAGGTCTGCGAACATTTCATACAATCGACAAAATTTGAAATTCAAATATTGACCAAATATCGCGTGCGATACACCAAATTAAGCGTCTCGACGTCCATTGTGCGTATATATATTGTAACGAGGCACGGTCGACACTAAACTTTTGACTTTTCGACAATTTTCATTTTTGTCAAAACTTAGAAAAATTTGATACCCATTTCGGCTTTAATTAATTATTAGTTCCAAATTTTTAGTTTCTGTTTGCTAGGATAGTTGCAGTTCATCGCATCTGATAACCGTCAATTGCAAACTTTCGTTTTCGGTAGGAAAAAGCCAAAATTTTGACCGTTTGTTCCCGAAAACGAGCTTTTGTCTACGGAAAAATCGGAAAATATTTTTTCTTGACTCGAACTTAAAGTGAATATAGCCGCGCAATACACCATCAGAAGCGGCTCGCGACGCCCTATCCGTAGAGCACGCGAACGTATTCATTAGTCAGAAGGAATATCGAAAAACTGCGATTTTCCATCAAAATTCATCAAATTTTGTTAATTTTCGGGTGTTTTTAGGCATTTTCTCAAATTTTCTCCACCATCTTGCTGGTTTCTGCACTTCCCGTGGCTGCTCCATCCTCGCCCGGCGTAACTGCACGCATCTGAAACAGAAAAAACACTGATTAGCGCCAAAATTTGAAAAAGTTGCCGCCGGCCTATATTCGAGTTTCTTCAGAATTCACCTTAGGTCTGCGAACATTTCATACAATCGACAAAATTTGAAATTCAAATATTGACCAAATATCGCGTGCGATACACCAAATTAAGCGTCTCGACGTCCATTGTGCGTATATATATTGTAACGAGGCACGGTCGACACTAAACTTTTGACTTTTCGACAATTTTCATTTTTGTCAAAACTTAGAAAAATTTGATACCCATTTCGGCTTTAATTAATTATTAGTTCCAAATTTTTAGTTTCTGTTTGCTAGGATAGTTGCAGTTCATCGCATCTGATAACCGTCAATTGCAAACTTTCGTTTTCGGTAGGAAAAAGCCAAAATTTTGACCGTTTGTTCCCGAAAACGAGCTTTTGTCTACGGAAAAATCGGAAAATATTTTTTCTTGACTCGAACTTAAAGTGAATATAGCCGCGCAATACACCATCAGAAGCGGCTCGCGACGCCCTATCCGTAGAGCACGCGAACGTATTCATTAGTCAGAAGGAATATCGAAAAACTGCGATTTTCCATCAAAATTCATCAAATTTTGTTAATTTTCGGGTGTTTTTAGGCATTTTCTCAAATTTTCTCCACCATCTTGCTGGTTTCTGCACTTCCCGTGGCTGCTCCATCCTCGCCCGGCGTAACTGCACGCATCTGAAACAGAAAAAACACTGATTAGCGCCAAAATTTGAAAAAGTTGCCGCCGGCCTATATTCGAGTTTCTTCAGAATTCACCTTAGGTCTGCGAACATTTCATACAATCGACAAAATTTGAAATTCAAATATTGACCAAATATCGCGTGCGATACACCAAATTAAGCGTCTCGACGTCCATTGTGCGTATATATATTGTAACGAGGCACGGTCGACACTAAACTTTTGACTTTTCGACAATTTTCATTTTTGTCAAAACTTAGAAAAATTTGATACCCATTTCGGCTTTAATTAATTATTAGTTCCAAATTTTTAGTTTCTGTTTGCTAGGATAGTTGCAGTTCATCGCATCTGATAACCGTCAATTGCAAACTTTCGTTTTCGGTAGGAAAAAGCCAAAATTTTGACCGTTTGTTCCCGAAAACGAGCTTTTGTCTACGGAAAAATCGGAAAATATTTTTTCTTGACTCGAACTTAAAGTGAATATAGCCGCGCAATACACCATCAGAAGCGGCTCGCGACGCCCTATCCGTAGAGCACGCGAACGTATTCATTAGTCAGAAGGAATATCGAAAAACTGCGATTTTCCATCAAAATTCATCAAATTTTGTTAATTTTCGGGTGTTTTTAGGCATTTTCTCAAATTTTCTCCACCATCTTGCTGGTTTCTGCACTTCCCGTGGCTGCTCCATCCTCGCCCGGCGTAACTGCACGCATCTGAAACAGAAAAAACACTGATTAGCGCCAAAATTTGAAAAAGTTGCCGCCGGCCTATATTCGAGTTTCTTCAGAATTCACCTTAGGTCTGCGAACATTTCATACAATCGACAAAATTTGAAATTCAAATATTGACCAAATATCGCGTGCGATACACCAAATTAAGCGTCTCGACGTCCATTGTGCGTATATATATTGTAACGAGGCACGGTCGACACTAAACTTTTGACTTTTCGACAATTTTCATTTTTGTCAAAACTTAGAAAAATTTGATACCCATTTCGGCTTTAATTAATTATTAGTTCCAAATTTTTAGTTTCTGTTTGCTAGGATAGTTGCAGTTCATCGCATCTGATAACCGTCAATTGCAAACTTTCGTTTTCGGTAGGAAAAAGCCAAAATTTTGACCGTTTGTTCCCGAAAACGAGCTTTTGTCTACGGAAAAATCGGAAAATATTTTTTCTTGACTCGAACTTAAAGTGAATATAGCCGCGCAATACACCATCAGAAGCGGCTCGCGACGCCCTATCCGTAGAGCACGCGAACGTATTCATTAGTCAGAAGGAATATCGAAAAACTGCGATTTTCCATCAAAATTCATCAAATTTTGTTAATTTTCGGGTGTTTTTAGGCATTTTCTCAAATTTTCTCCACCATCTTGCTGGTTTCTGCACTTCCCGTGGCTGCTCCATCCTCGCCCGGCGTAACTGCACGCATCTGAAACAGAAAAAACACTGATTAGCGCCAAAATTTGAAAAAGTTGCCGCCGGCCTATATTCGAGTTTCTTCAGAATTCACCTTAGGTCTGCGAACATTTCATACAATCGACAAAATTTGAAATTCAAATATTGACCAAATATCGCGTGCGATACACCAAATTAAGCGTCTCGACGTCCATTGTGCGTATATATATTGTAACGAGGCACGGTCGACACTAAACTTTTGACTTTTCGACAATTTTCATTTTTGTCAAAACTTAGAAAAATTTGATACCCATTTCGGCTTTAATTAATTATTAGTTCCAAATTTTTAGTTTCTGTTTGCTAGGATAGTTGCAGTTCATCGCATCTGATAACCGTCAATTGCAAACTTTCGTTTTCGGTAGGAAAAAGCCAAAATTTTGACCGTTTGTTCCCGAAAACGAGCTTTTGTCTACGGAAAAATCGGAAAATATTTTTTCTTGACTCGAACTTAAAGTGAATATAGCCGCGCAATACACCATCAGAAGCGGCTCGCGACGCCCTATCCGTAGAGCACGCGAACGTATTCATTAGTCAGAAGGAATATCGAAAAACTGCGATTTTCCATCAAAATTCATCAAATTTTGTTAATTTTCGGGTGTTTTTAGGCATTTTCTCAAATTTTCTCCACCATCTTGCTGGTTTCTGCACTTCCCGTGGCTGCTCCATCCTCGCCCGGCGTAACTGCACGCATCTGAAACAGAAAAAACACTGATTAGCGCCAAAATTTGAAAAAGTTGCCGCCGGCCTATATTCGAGTTTCTTCAGAATTCACCTTAGGTCTGCGAACATTTCATACAATCGACAAAATTTGAAATTCAAATATTGACCAAATATCGCGTGCGATACACCAAATTAAGCGTCTCGACGTCCATTGTGCGTATATATATTGTAACGAGGCACGGTCGACACTAAACTTTTGACTTTTCGACAATTTTCATTTTTGTCAAAACTTAGAAAAATTTGATACCCATTTCGGCTTTAATTAATTATTAGTTCCAAATTTTTAGTTTCTGTTTGCTAGGATAGTTGCAGTTCATCGCATCTGATAACCGTCAATTGCAAACTTTCGTTTTCGGTAGGAAAAAGCCAAAATTTTGACCGTTTGTTCCCGAAAACGAGCTTTTGTCTACGGAAAAATCGGAAAATATTTTTTCTTGACTCGAACTTAAAGTGAATATAGCCGCGCAATACACCATCAGAAGCGGCTCGCGACGCCCTATCCGTAGAGCACGCGAACGTATTCATTAGTCAGAAGGAATATCGAAAAACTGCGATTTTCCATCAAAATTCATCAAATTTTGTTAATTTTCGGGTGTTTTTAGGCATTTTCTCAAATTTTCTCCACCATCTTGCTGGTTTCTGCACTTCCCGTGGCTGCTCCATCCTCGCCCGGCGTAACTGCACGCATCTGAAACAGAAAAAACACTGATTAGCGCCAAAATTTGAAAAAGTTGCCGCCGGCCTATATTCGAGTTTCTTCAGAATTCACCTTAGGTCTGCGAACATTTCATACAATCGACAAAATTTGAAATTCAAATATTGACCAAATATCGCGTGCGATACACCAAATTAAGCGTCTCGACGTCCATTGTGCGTATATATATTGTAACGAGGCACGGTCGACACTAAACTTTTGACTTTTCGACAATTTTCATTTTTGTCAAAACTTAGAAAAATTTGATACCCATTTCGGCTTTAATTAATTATTAGTTCCAAATTTTTAGTTTCTGTTTGCTAGGATAGTTGCAGTTCATCGCATCTGATAACCGTCAATTGCAAACTTTCGTTTTCGGTAGGAAAAAGCCAAAATTTTGACCGTTTGTTCCCGAAAACGAGCTTTTGTCTACGGAAAAATCGGAAAATATTTTTTCTTGACTCGAACTTAAAGTGAATATAGCCGCGCAATACACCATCAGAAGCGGCTCGCGACGCCCTATCCGTAGAGCACGCGAACGTATTCATTAGTCAGAAGGAATATCGAAAAACTGCGATTTTCCATCAAAATTCATCAAATTTTGTTAATTTTCGGGTGTTTTTAGGCATTTTCTCAAATTTTCTCCACCATCTTGCTGGTTTCTGCACTTCCCGTGGCTGCTCCATCCTCGCCCGGCGTAACTGCACGCATCTGAAACAGAAAAAACACTGATTAGCGCCAAAATTTGAAAAAATTCGCCCGCCCACCCTCCCATTACTTAACGGTCTTTTGCCGTTAAGTCAAATTATTTACCCGAAAACAGGAAAATTTGCCTGTTTTCGAAGCTATCGACCAAAGTTCTTTTTAGGAACATATATATAAGTTAGGTTAGGTATAGATTAAATAGATTATAAATATACATTTTACTTAATTTTACAATTTATTTTTACAATTTTACTTTTTAATTTATTTAATCTTAGTTAGGTTTTATATAGTTTTAATTGATATTATTTATACAAATCGACCAAATTTACAACTTTTACAATTTTACATCTTATTTATTTGTATTTTAAGTTATTTTAAATTTGATTTTATTGTCCCTCTGACGAAAGCTGATAGAAGCCCTCAAAATGTTTGGATTCCGCACCCCTGTAAAGGAGGCTAAGTCCTCGAGAGAAGCTCCTCGGAGCTCAACATCGCCAGCTTTGCAGGAGTGCGGAAAGAGACAGAATGTCCGAAGAAGTGTTGGAGAATGGGAGTCGGGACTCACTCCTACCACCCCCAAGAAATCCGCGCCGGTGGAACCCCAAAAGCCAAAGAAGGTGCTCTCGCAAGGCAGTAGAGTGGGAGCGAGAGTGCCGACTGAGGCCGCGGGAAGCCCACCGGCACAGCCAAAGTACACGAGCCGGGTCGCGGAGGCGAAAGCCTGCCTCACGAGGGCCAAATTGAACCTCGGCAACTCCCGAAATACAAAGACGGAGATTAAGACCGAGGTTCTTTTGGCCATCGAGAGGCTGTACCAGCTCGTGAAGGAAGCGGAGAGCGAGAAGGAACAAGGGAAAAGGAAAGTAGGAGTACCCGAGAAGGAAAGAGAAGTAGAGGTCGGAAAGGAACTGGAAAAGGAAAAAGAGAAGGAAGAAAGGAATATAGTCACGAAACTGAAAGAGCATGCAAGGCTGATAGAAGAAAACAATGTAAAGATGGAAAGGATACAGGAAAGGCTTGAAGCGCAACAAGAGAAATTGGAAAAGCAGTCATACGCGAGTGTGGCAGCGGCGCATCCGGTGAAGAAATTCCCGGAGCAGACCGCGCTGCACTCGGTCATTGTGACTGCTAAGGATGATCAGGAGACAGGAGATGAAGTGCTGAAAAGGATTCGTGAGACAATAAATGCAAAGGAAGGAGGAATAAGTGTGGAACGGATTAGAAAGGCGAAGGACAGAAAGGTGATTGTGGGATGCAGGACTGAGGAAGAAAGAGAGTTAGTAAAGGAGAGGCTTGAAAGGGCAAAAGAGTACCTGAACGTGGAGACGATGAAGAACAAGGATCCTCTGGTGGTTCTTAAAAACGTCCTCACCCATAACACCGACCAAGACATTCTTGAGGCCATCTGGCAACAAAATGGGAAAATTTTAAAAGATATTGATAAGATACATAACAACATTGAAATTGCATATAAGAAGAAGACCCGTAATACGCAAACGCAGCACGTCATCATGAGGGTGTCTCCCGGAGTGTGGCAGCGCCTGGTCCACGCAGGCACCGTCGTCGTAGACCTCCAGCGAGTCCGAGTGGCAGACCAGTCGCCACTCGTGCAATGCTCGCTGTGTCTCGGCTACGGTCACGGACGACGGTTCTGCGTGGAGACCACCGTGAAGTGCAGCCACTGCGGGGGACCCCACGTGAGGGCGGACTGCGCCAACTTTCTGGATGGAGCGCCCCCTTCCTGCTGCAACTGCGCGCACGCCAAGGCTGAGAAGGTAGACCACAATGCCTTCAGCCAGGAGTGCGCGATCAGGAGGAAGTGGGACGCTCTAGCCAGAACCACCATAGCATATTACAGCTAAGGCAGCTCCAGGGGAAGTACACTGATGTCCAATATAGTAGCTGTCCAAATAAACGGGTCGGGCCATGTTGTACATGGCCCCCCCGTTTATCCCTGAAGAGGTGAAGAAAAACGCACTCGGTGGAAAACCGCTAAAGTCATGGGCTAGCCAACTTTTAAAATCATAGGTAAATAAGCCTTGTTGACATTATATATTGGTATATATAATTAAACCAGCAAAAATCAGGATTAGTAAAATAAATAGAACACCACATTAAAATCAGTCACAAAAAGTAGAGTAGGGTAATAAGGGCATAAAAGTAGATAGTAAAATAGATAAAAATAAATTAGAATCAATAACAGCGTTTTCACGCACTACACTAAAGCAGATTGATGTTGTTGTGTATTTTACCAATATATGGCTAAAAATACATAAAATAGACTTAAAAATGAAGACAAAATATTTTCAGTAAATTAATAGATATTTGTTAAAAATAAGTAGAATCATTTAACTTGAGATAGAATTAGTAAAAAATTAGTTAGTATAAATTATATTCAGTATATTGAAATTAGATAAATTATGTAAGTAAATAAATAAGAAAAATTGAAATAACAAGGTCTCTGATTATGTCAGAGGGACAACTTAGTGCCATTTCGAGATGGCGAAAAAAAAAAAAAAAAAAAAAAAAACCTAACCTAACCTAACCTTTTTTTTTTTTTTTTTTTTTTGTTGCCCAGGAAAACCTTTTATAGGTACCATCAGCCCGGGGGGACCGATGGTTATGTGGGAGTCCTGCCCTGACAAAGGCAGTATACCCACTAAAAACCTGGGGTGTTCCTCTTCTCCGCAAGAGTGGGGAAGCCGTGGGATCGCTTTGCGCCTCCATAGCTTCCCCAGCGGTCGTCCGTTTGGACACTCCTCTGGGGGGTGTTGACACGCCCCCCTTACTCCGCTTAAGGCACCTCGGAACACAGGACGAGATGCCTTACAGCTCGGGACCTCTCAGGTCAGGCAACAGATCCCCCGATCTGTTACCCGAAGGTCCCCATTTACGGTTGCATGCGGCTGGCGAATGCCAACCGCCTGCGACCTGTTCTCCTTCGGCGTATTGGGTCCGAAAGGATATCATCCTCTCGGTCTCTTTCCGCCGCCTCCTTTTCGCGCATTACGTGCTCAGCAAAGCCGGCAACCGCACTCCAGTTCGTCTCACTCTCCGCCATCGCCCTAATTATGGCTGCGAGTGAGACATCTGCCCCAATCACCGCCGCCATCTCGGCACGCGGCACTGCCCAGGCAGGACACTCGGCGCGGGTGTGCTGCGCCGTGTCCTCCAACGCCCCGCAGTGATGGCACACCATCGTCGGCTCACGACGCACAACACGGCACAGATACCTCCCGAAGCAACCATGCCCCGAGAGAATCTGCGCCAAGCGGAATGTTGGAGCGCCGTGGCGACGATCGACCCATTCTTGTAGAACGGGCCGAAAAGCAGCCACCACATCCCGGCTAGCAGCCGGTGACTCCATCCTTTCCGACCAATGCCTGAACAGGTCCTCGCGGCCCTGTTCTCTCCAGCGCTTGATCTCCTCAGGCATTGGCCACCCACCATCCTTTTTTACAGCTACGCTGCGCCAGTACACCGTCGCTAATACCCCAGCTTCGAGGTCCCACGGCGGCGCGCTGGCCAGTAAGCACGCCGCCTCGAAAGAGACGGTGTGGTACGCTCGGGCCGCCCTTATCGCAATGACCCGCTGCGGACGTCGCAGTAGGGTCTGGTTTCGGGCGTTCAGGGCATTCGCCCATATGGGTGCTCCGTAAAGCGCCTTGGAGCGTACCACCCCGGCGAAAAGGCGACGACACGTCACGTTTGGCCCTCCTATATTAGGGAGCAGACTCCCGAGCACTCCGGCGAAGGCGATGAGCTTCGGAGCCAATCGCTTGAAGTGCTCTTCGAACCTCCATCGACCGTCGAGGACAAGGCCTAGGTACCGCATCGTCGGCTTGACGGCGATAGAGGTTCCACCCACTACTACACTTTGCCCAATTGGTGGAGCTCTCCGAGGCCCATGGAAAACCAGAGCTTCGGACTTATCCAAGGCTACCTCCAGCCCAAGCATCCTTATCCTACGGACTACTTGGGCAACTCCGGCCGTAGCTAAAATGGCCGCCTCTCTATAGTTACTACCGCGGGCTGTGACAAGAGTGTCATCGGCGTAGCAGACTACGCCGATCCCCCATAAGTTTTGCCCGCGGAGCACATAGTCGTAACCGATGTTCCACAGGAGGGGTCCTAAAACTGAACCCTGTGGAACACCGCACGACATCTTCCTCTCTTTCCATTCGCCCTCTTGGGCTTGGTAAATTACGGCCCTATTGGCGAAATAACTAGCCACGGAGTCCCTCAAGTACCGGGGCACACCATGGTATCTGAGGGCCTCCATTACGGTCTCCCAGGGAAGGGTGTTAAAGGCATTTTTTATGTCTAGCGACACTGCCAACAATACCCCACCCCCCGAGACCGCCTCCTCAGCAAGTTCCCGCACCCTAGCAATGGCATCCACAGTTGAACGCCCGTGGCGGAACCCGAACTGGCCATCACTAAGGTTTGGACCCACTTCGACCAAGTGCCGGACGAGACGAGCAGCAAGTACTCGCTCGAAGAGCTTACTTGTTTCTCCAAGCAGTACGATGGGCCTGTACGCTGATGGGGAGTCAGCTGGGCGTCCATTCTTCCTTAAAAGGACCAACTTTCCTCGCTTCCAGCACTGCGGGAAATAGCCCTTCGCTAGGCACGCTGAGAAAAGTGCCCTTATTTCCTCCCCGAGCTCTTTTGCAGCATGGGCCAAGATTCGGCCTGGCACACCGTCTGGTCCGGGAGCCGAATTTTTTGACCGAAGTCTTAACACGGCCACCCCTAACTCAGTGTCACTCACAGGCGGGACCTCTTCATCCATCTCGTCAGGCAACACTTCTCTGGGGACCATGGTAGGCGGGCACCACGCCTCCCTTTGAGGGAAAAGTGCAGACACTACCTGATCGAGTAGCCGTGGTTCAAGGGTTGTGGTGAGTGGGGGGACCCATGGACGAAGCTTACCCGTAACCGACTTGTAAGGGCGCCCCCAGGGATCCCGATCGAGAGACTCCAGCCACTCTCGCCACGCTGACTCTTTTGCCTCCTTAATGGCCACCTGAAGATCTTGGCAGGCGGCTCTATAGTTAGTATAGCGCTGACTCTCCTCTTCCTCATCCCGCACTCTCCACCGACGGCAACGAGTGTAAAGCCGCCGCGTAGCAACGCAGGCACTCCGTAATTGCCGGAGCTCCGGCTTCCACCAATATATTTTTTGTGGGGGCAGTTTCGTCCTAACCCGTGGCATGGAGACGTCACAGATCCTCGCAAGAGCCTCTCCCAATCGCTCCGCCGCGGCATCTACGTCCTCCATTACTGGGCCTGCCATCCAGGCCTCCACAATGGCGGCCTCGACTGCAACCTCCCTGTTCAGTCCCCTTAGAGACCACCGCGGGCCGGCATTAGCTGGCGGAGATGGTGCCTGCCCTGCGGACGCAGAGATGCTGAACCGGATGTATCGGTGATCAGACAATGTCTCTACGTCCGTTTCTACCTTCCAATCTCGAACACGGAGTGCAACGGTGGGAGAAGCGAACGTCAAGTCCACTATGGACCCACCCTGTTGTCGCACACACGTATTCTCGGTGCCCCTGTTAAGGATCAGGAGACCCAGGGACGCCGCCCACTCTTCCAAGACACTACCTCTTGCGTCAGTTGTTGGGGATCCCCACGCCGTTGACTTAGCGTTGAAATCCCCAGCAACCAATATAGGACTGGGGCGCACTGCTCCCGCCAGAACTCCGACTTCAGCAAGAATTCGCTCGAAGTCGACTAAGTTCCGATTTGGAGAGCAGTACACCCCAATCACCGCTATGCCACAGCTGCCGCCCACAACAGCCAGCACGCATCCCTGTCCTTTCACTACTTTCTTGAAAGGCGGGGAGCTAGCAGATGATTGTGTGACAATGGCCACCGATTCCTCTCTGTCTGCCACCCAGTTGTCCCGAGAAGGGACTAAATAGGGCTCGGCAACTACTGCAATTTGTATCGACCACTCCGCCAGGCTCTGGAGCAGAAGATCCTGAGCCCTGGCGGAGTGGTTGATGTTCGCCTGCAGGAATCGGATGGCCATCCTAATTGGAGTCCATCCGATCCTCCATTCGCGCTTCTGGGCGCGCAGATGGCTGCGATGGGGCTGAGGAGCCTACGCTAGCCGTCTTTTTTCCTCCTTTTCCTTTGTTGGAGGCCGAACCTTTGCAGGTCTTGGCCCCGACACGGTGGTCAGCCTTCTTGCCGGCCGCTTCGCACACTGGGCAGTGTTGCTCAGCCTCACACTGTACCGCCTTGTGCCCAGCTTTGCCGCAGCGGAAGCAGAGTGCACTGCGGTCCTCGGTACTTGGGCATTTTGCCCCCACGTGTCCAGCTTCGAAGCATCGGTAGCAACGTAGAGGCCTTTCCTCCAGTATTTTCACCGAAACAGACACCCAGTTCACTAGCACCCTTCCGGCTGCGACTTTTTTCGCTGCGGCAACGGGGCAGCGCAGCCAAACGGTTCCTTCACGCCCAGGAGGCCGCACAATATCAGCAACCTTTACCGATTCTATAGTGCAGCCTCCCACCTTTGCAACGGCCGCTGCGACATCCTCTTTACTTGAGGAGTCATCGAGGCCCGAGAGACGCATCTCCACGCACTTCTCGGGACGGGAGACCCTGACAAGGGCTCCACTGAGGGACTCTCTGAGCTTATTTGCTAGAGAGTCAGCCTTCTCCACGCTCGTTGCTCCAGCCCCAGACACCTCCAATAGACGGGCGCCTGTGGCGACTGTCCGGAACTTGACACTGTCTATGCCCAGCTCTGTCAAGTTGATGCGCTCTCTCGCTTCAGTAAGCATCTGGCCGTAGGTGAGGCCTTTCTCAACTGCATCTGGTTGCAGCGTCAGTACGACCACTGCCGAGCGAGGGGGCTTCAGCTTTCTCTGCGCAGGCCTTGTGGGTGGCACCTTAGCGGCCTTAGGTGCTGCTACCTTTTGGGCTTTGGTAGCAGCGGTACTACGCTTGCCTTTTCGGGTTACCTGTTGCCATTCCTCTTCCACGGGTTTAGGAACAGGACTCGGCGGGCGCGGTGCCTTGGGCACCTCTTCCCTCTTTTTTCCCCCTTTTGGAGCTTTTGCTACTCCACTCGTACTCGCCATAGCCTCCAAAGGAGGGGACGGAGCTCGAGTAGCAGCCGCCTCAGTTGGGGGAGCTGCGCTTGTTTTCTTTTTATCTGCGGCCAATGGTGGCCGAAGACGTTTCTCCGGCAACAAGCGGTCTTCTAGCCCCTCGAAGCGAGCATTGACCATTGCGCCACATTGGGTCATGACAGCACGCACAATCTCATCAACCACTAAAGCCGGAGTTGGTGCTGAAGTCGGCGTCGGCTGATGCGCGATCAGGCGCAGCTGGGCCATCTCCTCACGAACCACTTTTAACTCGCATGCGAGCTTGAAATTGGCTGCCTCCAGTCGGGCTACCTCTTCCGTCATCGAGCGTGATCGAAGTTCTGCAAAGGAAACTTTGATAGTTTCGGCCGCATCTTTTAGAGCTCGAACATACGTCCCTTTTAAATGGCCAGACGTCGTGGCAACCTTGATAATGGTGTCCACCGAATCCGACACGAGCCTACCTAGATCCGGTGAATCATCACTCTCGTGATCGCTCATCGCCATCACCGCAGGAGATTTACGGAATGTGGCGGCTATTGTCTCCCTTTTCCGCCTACAATCCTCTGCCATCTCCAATTCAGCATTGAGTCGGAGCTCCTCGGCTTTTGCTTCATTAAGTTCGGCCTTGGCCTTTGCCAGACCGACGTATTTTCCCGTAGTGGGGGGACGTCCACGCCCTCTCCTTGCCATTGAAGTTTTGGGTGGCACCCCCACATCTTCACTATCAGTGTCGTCACCAATGTGACGCTTCCTCCAAAAACGGCTCCCTTCAGGTGATGACACCCCTGAAGCCAAAGTAGCTACCGATTGGAAGCTACCATCGGAGTCCGTGTCGGAAAGATTTGCCATCATCGCCGAAGCGGTTGGCAGGTCTTCACCACTCCTTTCTGAGATCACGCTGCGGGTCAGAACGACACGTGCCTCCCTCGTCAATTTCAATCCACTCTGACTTGAGCCAGAATGCGTAGGGCTAAGTGCCGAAGCACTAGCACACACTACATCATCTTGTTCAAGCGCCAATGCGCCAACATTCTTCTCCACCTCACAGCCAGAACGGCCACTCCCATTTTTTGTTTTAATAATTTCAATTTCCATAACAGTTCCCACGAGTGTGAGGGAAATAAAACGTCACCACCGAAGTGCCACCGACCAGTGCCCTCTGTAGCCGGGGAAGGGTATATACTGCGGAGGTCCCCTGGTATCCGCAGGTTTTTACGTGTTTTCTCACGGGTTTTTTGTTTCGAGATTTTCCTTCCTCTGGGCCCGGCCAATTAAGGCAAGTCCCCTTCGGTCCATGCTGCTGCGACGTACCCCTTTAGGCCTAACAGGGGTCGTTGAAGCAACAACATGGATACCGGTTGGAGAGGCGGCGAACTCTCTCCGACAGACTGAGCAATAGTGTTAGTATCGCTCATCTGCCCAAACTCCATCTAATGGACTCCATCGCGCCCTCTGCTTGGCAAAGCGGCGCCACTCCTACCCCCATTTCCCCCCCAGTGTGTTCTGTCCGCGCCGGTTTGTCGCTAGCTTCCAACTCGAAGCTATCGACAAACCGAGACCCCCTATCCGCAACCCGGGGACGCGCCACGTCGGTGTATCACCTCACCGCCTGCTGGGAAGGAGACCCAGTAGGTTCGTGGAACCTAACCTAACCTAACCTAACCTAACCTTTTTTTTTTTTTTTTTTTTTTTTCGCTGGGAAAAATGCGTTACGCATTCCCCCCCATTAGAGGATGGGGGGGATATGTGGGACTCCCCGGCCCATGAGGGCCGGTATACCCACTAAATAACCCAGCGGCACTCCCGCGTCGTCTACTATGGAGGGGAACTGGGAAACTGGCAGAGCCTTTTCATCCAGTCCCCCGCCGACGACCGCCCGCCTTTACAGCGGGGCCTGCACGCCCCCCCTACAGGGAGGGGCCCGGGAACAGCCATGAGTGCTAGGCCGTTCCCGCCCGACGGGGGTGGCGAATAGTGCAATGCGAGAGATGGCGCCTCCACGCCTGTCTCTCGCTATTCACCCCCTTGAGGGGAGAGAGGACGTCTTCTCCTACCCCTCCTCCGCCTGTGCGGTGGCGCGAGAGGGTCCTCCTCCCGCGCGCGCTCCGCTGCCTCCTTCTGGGACATCACGTCCTCACAGAAGGAGGCGACCGCTGCCCAGCCCCTCCCGTCTCCCAGCATGGAGTTCACCACACTGGGGAGCGAGAGGTCTGGCCCCACTACCGCCACCAAGCCGCGGCGCGGCTCGGCCCACGACGGGCACACCTCGAGGGTGTGCTGCGCCGTGTCCTCCGCCGCGCCACAATGGTGGCACGACGGGGCTCCCTCCCTTCCGATCCGGTGCAGGTACGATCCGAAGCAGCCATGCCCGGATAGCACCTGCATCAGACGGAACGAGAGGAAGCCGTGGGGCCGCTCGAGCCAGTCCTGCAGGACCGGCCCGAGAGCGTCCAGCGTTCGGCGGCCAAACACGGCGGAGGCGAGGTCCACCGTCCAATGTTGGACAATGGCGTCCTTCGCCTCTCGCCGGACAGCCTCCCGCTCTTCCGGGGCGGGGTGCTCACCGAGCGCCCTACGTCCCGCCGTCCACTCGTATACTCTGGCAAGCACCCACGCCTCGAGTTCCCAAGGAGGGGTGCCCGCCAGAGCACACGCCGCCGCGAAGCCCACCGAGCGGTAGGCCCTCGCCACCCGCTGCGCGATGGCCCTTTGGGGCCTGCGGATCGCGGTGGCGTTCTCCCTTCTCTGAAGGAGTGAGAAGGAGTCCGCCCAGATGGGGGCCCCGTAAAGGGCCATGCTCCGCAGGATGCCGGCATACAATTGCCGGCATCGCGCTTTTGGCCCCCCCATATTCGGGAGGAGCCAAGAGAGGGCACCTGCGACCTTGAGCAAGCGCGACGACAGCCCGCTGAAATGCGGGCCGAAGCGCCACCTGCTGTCGAGCACCAGGCCCAGATATTTCATCTGGGCCTTCACTTCAACCCTGACGCCCTCCACCACGATGTGGGCGTCAGTGGGGATGCGCTGCCGAGGCCCGTGGAAGAACACGGCCTCGGTCTTCTGCAGCGCCACCCCCAATCCTAGCTGGCGGATCCTTCCCGCAACCAAGGATCCGCCAGCCGAGGCCAGGCCCGCCGCTTCCCTAAAGCTTCTCCCCCGGGCAGTGAGAAGAGTGTCATCTGCATAGCAGATGACACTCGTGCCACGGAGGAGAGCTCCCCGCAGGAGCCAATCGAAGCCGATGTTCCACAGGAGAGGTCCTAAGACGGACCCCTGTGGAACACCGGACTCCGCGCCGTACCGCCGAAGTTGGCCAGCTTTATTTACGAGAAGGACCGATCGGTCCTCCAAGTAGCTGGCCAGAAGGCTCCGCAGGTACTGAGGCACTCCATGGTAGCGGAGCGCCTCAAGTATTGTGGAGTGGGGGACGGAGTTGAAGGCGTTGGCTATGTCGAATGACACAGCCAAAACCCCGTCCTTTGCCTCCACAGCCTCCCTTACTTGGCCCTTCAGCCGGGCCAGCGCGTCTACTGTCGAACGCCCCCTTCGGAAACCGAATTGGGCGTCCGACAAGTTTGGCCCGACCTCCAGCAGAAGGCCGTTAAGCCGGCTGGCGACGATCCCCTCGAACAGTTTACCGACCTCATCGAGCAGAACGATGGGCCGGTATGCCGAGGGGGAGTCCACCGGGCGTCCCTCCTTTCGGAGGAGGCATAATTGCCCCTCCTTCCAAGGCTTCGGGAACCTCCCCGACGCGAAACATGCGCCGAAAAGGTCCCGAAACCTCTCCTCCATCTGGGCGGCAGCGATCGCCACCACCCGCGCGGGGACACCGTCCGGCCCTGGGGCCGTCTTCTTGGCGCGGAGGCGGAGGGCCTCCGCAGCAAGCTCCTCCGCCGTCACTGGAGGGATCTCCTCCTCTGGCGGGGACGCTTCCCGCGGGGAACCTAACCTAACCTTTTTTTTTTTTTTTTTTTTTTTTTTTTTTTTTTGACGCTGGGAAAAATGCATTACGCATTCCCCCCCATTGGAGGATGGAGGGGATATGTGGGACTCCCCGGTTTTCCGCTCCCGGTATACCCACTAAACAACCCAGCGACACTCCCGCGTCGCCTATATGGAGGGGAACTGGGAAACTGGCAGAGCCTTTTCATCCAGTCCCCCGCCGGTGATTGGCCCGCCATGACAGCGGGGCCCCCGCAACGCCCCCACCTTTACGGCGGGGCTCGCACGCCCCCCCTTTGCAGGGAGGGGCCCGGGAACGACCGTGAGTGCCCGGCCGTTCCCGCCCGACGGGGTGGTGAATAAGTGCAATGCGGGAGAAGGCCCCTCCAGGTCTTCTCCCACTATTCACCACCATGAGCGGCGCGAGAAGTTCCGCGTCTCTCGCGCGCGCTCTACCGCCTGGGCAGACCCGTAGGTCTACCCTGCCTCATCACACTGTGCCCTCTGCTAGACAGAGGGACACGCGGAGAGGCCCACCGTGTCGGGTTATTAGCCACCATGAAACACGTCCGCAGTACTCTGCAGGCGTGTTTCATGGTGTTACCAGGGTACACCACGAGGAGGTTACCCGACCTAGCACCCCAACCTAACCTAACCTAACCTAACCTAACCTTTTTTTTTTTTTTTTTTTTTTTTTGTTAACGGGGAGGAAATCTGCACACAGACACCCTACCACACCGAGGGATGCGATAGGGTAGTGTGAGGATGACGGACTCGTCGACTCACTAAAACCACCCCGGTGGCCAGCCTCAATGCATGTCAAGGGGCTCCGACAACTCCAAAAGGAACATTTCGGTGCCCCTCTCGCATAGCGCCTTAAAGCACGTCCCGGGAACGACACCCATTGCCGCCCCCAGCACTCGTGGTGCTACGGCTGCACACGCCACGATGTGCCAGCCGCCCTCCCGGGGTCCGCTATTGACCAGCCGAAGCCCTCGCTCCGACCGCCCACAGACCCGAAAGGCCCCCTGTTTGGCAGGGGGTACCACTCTAGCCCCTCATGGGGCAGGCAGCGCGGGGTGGCCGTTGCCAACACCCCGCCGCCGCCTCCTCCGAGCGGGATCGGCCCTCTCCCGATCTCGCTCGGCGGCCTCTTTCCGAACCATAACGGTCTCACAGAAAGAGGCCACGGCCTTCCAAGCCGTCTCATCTACCAGCATAGCCTCGACTACGCTTGGTAGAGAGAGGTCCTGCCCGATCCTGTTGACCAGAATTCCGCGCTCCACGCTCCACGCTGAGCACTGCTCTAGCGTGTGCTGCGCGGAATCCCGGTCCCACCCACAATGGTGGCATTGTGGGGTCGGTTCGCGTCCAATCCTACTCAGGTACTCACCGAAGCAACCATGCCCGGTAAGTACCTGAGTAAGGCGATAGGTGACGTGCCCATGCTCCCTTCCCAGCCAGGCTTCGAAACTTGGCGCAATGGCGCCGACGATGCGCTGGCGCGAACTGCGCGGTTCATCGAACCGCTCGCGCCACTCCACGAGCGCACGTCGGCGCTCTTGCACCCGCACTTCAGCGGGCGCGGTTCCACTCCCGTCGTCATTGCAACGGAGACGCCGATACACACGTGCATCCATCTCCGCCAAGACGTCAAGGGGCGGAAACCGCGCCAAGAGTGTTGCCGCCTCAAAGGATATCGTACGATATCCTCGTGCGATACGAATGGCCATAGTACGCTGTAGGCTATTAAACAATAGCCTATAGCGCCTAACCCCCGCCAGTCTCACAGACCAGACGGGCGCTCCGTAGAGTGCCATCGATCGCACCACCCCTCCATAGAGGCGGCGAACTCCTTCCCTAGGTCCCCCGAGATTTGGCAGCAGTCTGTGCAGAGCACCCACTACCTTCTGAATCCGGGGGACGGAGCGACTGAAGTGCTCTCCGAAGTCCCAGCGACTGTCCAGGATGAGGCCCAGGTACTTGAGGTACCGCCCCACCTGGACGTCGACGTCACCTACGCGAACCGACATGCTGGGTGGTTCCCTTCCCCTCGGGAACCACCCAGCAACCTAACCTAACCTAACCTAACCTAACCTTTTTTTTTTTTTTTTTTTTTTTTTTTTTGACGCTGGGAAAAATGCATTACGCATTCCCCCCCATTGGAGGATGGAGGGGATATGTGGGACTCTCCGGTTTTCCGCTCCCGGTATACCCACTAAACAACCCAGCGACACTCCCGCGTCGCCTATATGGAGGGGAACTGGGAAACTGGCAGAGCCTTTTCATCCAGTCCCCCGCCGGCGATTGGCCCGCTATGACAGCGGGGCCCCCGCAACGCCCCCGCCTTTACGGCGGGGCCCGCACGACCCCCCCTTTGCAGGGAGGGACCCGGGAACGACCGTGAGTGCCCGGCCGTTCCCGCCTGACGGGGTGGTGAATATGTGCAATGCGGGAGAAGGCCCCTCCAGGTCTTCTCCCACTATTCACCACCATGAGCGGCGCGAGAAGTTCCGCGTCTCTCGCGCGCGCTCTACCGCCTGGGTAGACCCGTAGGTCTACCCTGCCTCATCACACTGTGCCCTCTGCTAGACAGAGGGACACGCGGAGAGGCCCACCGTGTCGGGTTATTAGCCACCATGAAACACGTCCGCAGTACTCTGCAGGCGTGTTTCATGGTGTTACCAGGGTGCACCACGAGGAGGTTACCCGACCTAGCACCCCAACCTAACCTAACCTAACCTAACCTAACCTTTTTTTTTTTTTTTTTTTTTTTTCGCTGGGAAAAATGCGTTACGCATTCCCCCCCATTAGAGGATGGAGGGGATATGTGGGACTCCCCGGCCCATGAGGGCCGGTATACCCACTAAATAACCCAGCGGCACTCCCGCGTCGTCTACTATGGAGGGGAACTGGGAAACCGGCAGAGCCTTTTCTTCCAGTCCCCCACCGACGACCGCCCGCCTTTACAGCGGGGCCTTCACGCCCCCCCCTGCAGGGAGGGGCCCGGGAACGACCACGAGTGCTTGGCCGTTCCCGCCCGACGGAGGTGGCGAACAGTGCAATGCGAGAGATGGCGCCTCCACGCCTATCTCTCGCTATTCACCACCTTGAGGGGGAAGAAGACGTCTCCTTCTACCCCTCCTCCGCCTGCGCAGCGGCGCGAGAGGGTCCTCCTCCCGCACGCGCTCCGCTGCCTCCTTCTGGGACATCACGTCCTCACAGAAGGAGGCGACCGCCGCCCAGCCCCTCACGTCCCCCAGCATGGAATTCACCACACTGGGAAGCGAGAGGTCTGGCCCCACTACCGCCACCAAACCGCGGCGCGGCTCGGCCCACGACGGGCACACCTCGAGGGTGTGCTGCGCCGTGTCCTCCGCCGCGCCACAATGGTGGCACGACGGGGCTCCCTCCCTTCCGATTCGGTGCAGGTACGTTCCGAAGCAGCCATGCCCGGATAGCACCTGCACCAGACGGAACGAGAGGAAGCCGTGGGGCCGCTCGAGCCAGTCCTGCAGGACCGGCCCGAGAGCGTCCAACGTTCGGCGGCCAAACGCGGCGGAGGCGAGGTCCACCGTCCAATGTTGGACGATGGCGTCCTTGGCCTCACGCCGGACGGCTTCCCGCTCTTCCGGGGCGGGGTGCTCTCCGAGCGCCCTACGCCCCGCCGTCCACTCGTACACTCTGGCGAGCACCCACGCCTCGAGCTCCCAAGGAGGGGTGCCCGCCAGAGCGCACGCCGCCGCGAAGCCTACCGAGCGGTAGGACCTCGCGACCCGCTGCGCGATGGCCCTTTGGGGCCTGCGAATCGCAGCGGCGTTCTCCCTTCTTTGAAGGGAGTCCGCCCAGATGGGGGCCCCGTAAAGGGCCATGCTCCGCAGTATGCCGGCATACAGCTGCCGGCATCGCGCTTTGGGCCCTCCCATATTTGGAAGGAGCCACGAAAGCGCACCCGCTACCTTCAGCAGGCGCGTCGACAGCCCGCTGAAATGCGGGCCGAAGCGCCACCTGCTGTCGAGCACCAGGCCCAGATATTTCATCTGGGCCTTCACTTCGACCCTGACGCCCTCCACCACGATGTGGGCGTCAGCGGGGACGCGCTGCCGAGGCCCGTGGAAGAACACGGCCTCGGTCTTGTGCAGCGCTACCCCCAATCCAAGCCG
The DNA here is from genome assembly GCA_932294275.1 of Chloroclysta siterata. Taxonomy (NCBI): domain Eukaryota; kingdom Metazoa; phylum Arthropoda; class Insecta; order Lepidoptera; family Geometridae; genus Chloroclysta; species Chloroclysta siterata. Next base: position 55,035 of record OW028607.1, read on the forward strand.
GCTGATCCTTCCCGCGACCAAGGACCCGCCAGCCGAGGCCAGGCTCGCCGCCTCTCTAAAGCTACTCCCCCGGGCAGTGAGAAGAGTGTCATCTGCGTAGCAAATGACACTCGTGCCACGGAGGAGAGCTCCCCGCAGGAGCCAGTCGAACCCGATGTTCCACAGGAGTGGTCCTAGGACGGACCCCTGTGGAACACCAGACTCCGCGCCATACCGCCGAAGCTGGCCAGCTTTGTCAACGAGGAGGACCGCTCGGTCCTCCAAGTAGCTGGCCAGGAGGCTTCGCATGTACTGAGGCGCTCCATGGTAGCGGAGCGCCTCTAGTATTGTCGAGTGGGGGACAGAATTGAAAGCGTTGGCTATGTCAAATGACACAGCCAAAACTCCGTCCCCCACATCTACAGCCTCCCTAACTTGGCTCTTCAGCCGGGCCAGTGCGTCGATTGTCGAACGCCCCCTTCGGAAACCGAATTGGGCGTCCGACAAGTTCGGCCCGACCTCCAGCAGAAGGCCATTAAGCCGGCTGGCGACAATCCCCTCGAACATTTTACCGACCTCATCGAGCAGGACGATGGGTCGGTATGCCGAGGGGGAGTCTGCCGGGCGTCCCTCCTTCCGGAGGAGGCACAGTTGGCCCTCCTTCCAATGTTTCGGGAACCTCCCCGACGCGAAACACGCGCTGAAGAGGTCCCGAAACCTATCCGCCATCTGGGCGGCGGCGATCGCCACCACCTTTGCGGGGACGCCGTCCGGCCCTGGGGCCGTCTTCTTGCCACGGAGGCGGAGGGTCTCCGTGGCAATTTCATCCGCCGTGACCGGAGGAATCTCTTCCTCCGGCGGAGATGCTTCCCGCGGGGGGTCCATCACTGGTGGGGTGAAGTTGGTCCCAGATGGAAATAGGGACCGCACCACCCCATCCAGCAATGCCGGCTCGAGGGACTCCGTGAGGGGGGGACCAAAGGGGCGCAGTTTGTTCTGCGCCGCCTTGTATGGTCTGCCGTACGGGTCCCTGTCGAGACCCTCCAGCATCTCCGCCCGCGCGGCGTCCTTGGCGGCCCCCATCTCCGACTTGAGGACCCTCTTTGCCTCTACGTAAGAGGCGTATAGAAGGTCCTCGTTCTCGGGGTCCCTCCGGCTGCGCCGCCGACTCCGCGCGTATTCCCTCCTTGCCGCCACGCAGGCGGTCCGGAGTCCCGCCAGTCTCTCCGACCACCAGTAGACGGTGCGTCGGGGAGGCGGGCGGCGAGACCGAGGCATACTGGAGTTGCACACCTCGGTCAGGGACTCCCGCAGTTGGGCCGCCGCGGAGTCCACGTCCAGGACTTGGACAGGGGGCGCGAGCCAGTCCTGGACGAACGCCGCCTCCTTAGCCGCCTCACGGTCGAGGCGGGTGAGGGCCCACCGTGGAAAGGGAGAACGGCCCGAGAGGGCCGTCCTCCGGGGGCTCTGGGTGGAGATGTCGAACCGCACATATCTGTGGTCCGACATTGTCTCCACCATCTCGACCCGCCAGTTTTCGACGCGGGCGGCCAGGATGGGGGTGGCGAACGAGACGTCCACCACTGACCCTCCCCATCGCCGCACACACGTCTGGACCGTCCCCCTGTTGAGGAGGGACACGCCGGACGAGGCCGCCCAAAGCTCGGCGGCGGGTCCCCGGACGTTACAAGTGGCGGCTGGGTTGCCCCAGGCCGCTGACTTGGCGTTCAGGTCACCTAAAACGGCGACCTGACGAGGCGCCGCCCTACCAACTACCGCGGTGAGGATTCCGAGATAGTCCTCGAAATCCTGGAGAGGGCGGTTTGGGGAGAAATACACGCCTACTAAGGCTATTTCCCCCCACGCGGCGGCCACGTATCCCGGTCCTCTCTCTAAAAGCGAGAGGGGAGGGGAGTCCGTGGAAGGCCGCGACACCAATGCCACCAAGCCGTCCTGATCACCCAGCCAACGGCTGGGGACCGAGTACGGCTCGGCGACTACCGCCACGTCCACCAACCACTCCGCCATGACCTGCATCAGCAGGTCTTGGGCGGCTTTACAGTGGTTGGTGTTCGCCTGGAGGATGCGATGTTCGACCCTATCCATTAATCGGACATCGCACCCCCGTCATCGGCTGCCGAGGTCCCCGCTTTCGGGGCGGCGGCCGCAGCGGCAGCGGCAGGCGTCGCCTGCGCTCTGCCCTTCTTCGGGGGAGGATTACAGTTCCTCCCCTTCATCATGTGCCCCGCCGGGCGGCCACTGGCCGCACAGACTGCGCAGCGCGGCGTGGCAGCCTTGCAGGAGGCGGACCTGTGCCCCTCCTGGCCGCAGCGGTAACAGCTGTCCGTCCTATCTACTGAGGACGGACAGAGGGCCCGCGTGTGCCCGACTCCAAAGCACTTGTAGCACCTTAGAGGTAGGTCCTCAAGTGCCCGGAGTCGGCAGGAACTGAATCCTACCACTAGCCGGCCCTTGGCGAGGACGGCTTTAGCTGCGGTGACTGGGCACTCAAGGCGGATAGTGCCCATGCCACCGCGGCCGGGCCTTATGTCCCGACCCTGCACCGCTGCGATGTCGCAGCCACCTATAGCTGCGACCGCCGCCACCACCTCCTCTTTGGTGACCGAGTCGTCGAGATCGGTCACCTCCAGGGCCGCAGACTTAACAGGACGGACCACCTTGGCCGCGTCCACGATGACCTCCCGCAACTTGGTCGCGAAGAGGTCAGCATTGGCTCCGCCCTGGGCCCCTGGGAACTCGAAGATTCGAGCCCCAGCTTGGGTCCGGCGGCACGTGACCGCTCCGATCCCCAGTTGGGTGGGATCGGCGTTGCTACGAGCCCGCTTGAGGACGGACTCGTAGGTTTCACCCCGCTCCGCAGCCTCCGCGGTGAGTGTCACGACGACGGCTGCGGTCTTGGGAGGAACCAACTTCCTCGCCGGGGCCCTGTTTGCTGCCGGGGCAGCGGTGGCGGGCTTAGGGGCCGACTTCTTCCCTTTCCCCTTCCCCTTTCCCTTTCCCTTGCCAGTCGCTTGGGACGGGCAGGAAGGGGTGGGAGCAGGGGGGGCAGGGGTGGCGGCCGTTCGCACCTTCTTGGCCTTGCCCTTTCCCCTCACCACTTCCGTCCAAGCGTTGGACGGAGTGGTGGAGGGTAATTGGGCGTCCTCCCTTTGGGAGGAAGGCCCCGGCTTGTTCGGCCTCTTGTCCGCCGCCAGAGGCGGTCGGAGGCGCTTCTCCGGCAGGAGCCTGTCCTCGATGCCATCGAGGCAGGCCCTTGTGAAGGCTCTTTCCTCCATGACCACCTTGCGGATGATATCCTCAAGGTTGGAGGAAGAGCCCTCAGCTGCCGGACTGGGGCCCGCCTGAGTAGGCAGGGCCGCGGCTGCTGCTGCCGGACTGGGGCCCGCCTGAGTAGGCCGGGCCGTGGCTTCAGCCAGCTTCTGGTGAAGCTGGCTGACCTCCGACTGCAGGCGGTCGACCTTCGCCTGCAGTTGGCGCGTCTCGTCGGTGCCGGTGCGCTGCACCAGCTCCTCGACGATACCGCGCATGCTCGCGGCCCGGCACTTCAGGGACTTCTGTATGGTGCCCTTCAGATTTGAAGACTTGGAGGCGACCTGCGCGATCTCCTCCGCGTCCTCCTTCGCCATGCGCTCCAGCTCGGCTAGGGAGTGGTCTGCGTACAAGACGCTGGACTCACCATAGCCGGCCTTAGACCGCGTAGCGCGCGCCTGCTGCTCCTTAGCAGCGACCGTTTCCTCCAGGTCTTGCTGGAGCTGTGCCCGCCGAGTGAGGTTCAGCTCGCGCTGCGCCTCTGCCAGACCCACAACGTGGGTGTCAGCAACACCGGAAGGCTTTATCGCCTTCAAGGCCTTCCGCTTGGGCTTGCTCTTTGCAGAGTCAGAGCCCGAGCCTTCCTTGAGGAAATCCCTCTTCCGCTTTTGGCGAACCGCAATCGGACCGCCATCGGACTCGATCACAACGGACTCGTTGTCGGAATAGGAGTCCGACCACTCGTCCGCCCTGCCGTACAGGCTGACCGCCGTCGCCGACGAACCTTCGTCAGGTTGGCCCTGAGAAGGGCCTTTTGGTTGGCCCTGAGAAGGGCCTTTTGGTTGGCCCTGAGAAGGGCCTTTTGAGAAACGCCCGGAGGCGTCCCGCGCAAGCTTCTTAGGCATGATACCGCAAATGTTGTAGATAACCGCAAGAAATCTCTACAACGCACAGTGCACTTTGGCCGAGCTCAGTTCTGCCACTCCGTTACGGTGGTCAGAACTGAGTCGTTTCCGGGAGACACGACGTGGACGTAAGCACTGTGGGGGGTCCCCCAACCTAACCTAACCTAACCTAACCTAACCTAACCTAACCTAACCTAACCTAACCTAACCTAACCTAACCTAACCTAACCACAGGGCTGTTGCCCATAGCCATAGTTTTAAGCTTTTTCTAGTCCTTTACGATTTGACTTTGACTAAACGGTCTTTTGCCGTTAAGTCAAATTATTTACATTTTAACGGGTTAAATCGTCACCTTTTGTGGCGGTTTACCTGAGTTCTTATCAGGAACTCATCAGATTAAATAGATTTTAAATATATAATTTGACAAATTTTACAATTTATTTTTACAATTTTACTTTTACTTTTATTTAATCTTAGTATAGGTATTTTAATAGTTTTAAATCATTTTATTTATACAGTTGACTAATTTTACAATTTATTTTTACAGTTTTAACTTATTTGTATTTTATTTTAAATTTGATTTTAGTTATTTATTTGTCCCTCTGACGCCCTCAACATGTTTGGTTTCCGCACTCCTGTAAAAGAGACTAAGCCTTCAAAAGAAGCCTCTCGCACCTCAACATCGCCAGCCATACAGGAGTGCGCGAAGAACCAACATGTTCGTAGGAGCATTGGCGAATGGGAGTCCGGAAAGCCAGACCAAATCACCCCGACCACCCCCAAGAAATCCGCGCCGGTGGAACCCCAGAAGCCGAAGAAGGTGCTCTCGCAAGGCAGTAGAGTGGGAGTGAGAGCGCCGACTGAGGCCGCAGGGAGCCCACCGGCACAGCCAAAGTACACCAGCCGGTTGGCGGAGGCGAAAGCCTGCCTCACGAGGGCCAAATTGAACCTCGGCAACTCCCGAAATACAAAGACGGAGATTAAGACCGAGGTTCTTTTGGCCATCGAGAGGCTATACCAGCTGGTGAAGGAAGCGGAGAGTGAAGAACAGGGAAAGGAGAAAATGAGAAAACCCGAGAAGGAAAAAGAACCCGAAAGCGAAAGAGAATTGGAAAAGGAAAAAGAGAAAGAGGAAAGAAGTATTGTTTCGAAGATGAAGGAACATGCAAAGCTTATTGAAGAAAATAGCAAGAGGATGGAAAGGATTCAGGAAAAGCTGGAAGAGCAACAAGAGATGATTGGAAAGCAGTCATACGCGAGTGTAGCAGCGGCGCATCCTACGAAGAAATTCTCGGAGCAGACCGCGCTACACTCAGTCGTTGTGACTGCGAAGGACGATCAGGAAACGGGTGATGAAGTGTTGAAGAGAATAAGAGAGGTCATAAACGTCAAGGAAGGAGGAATAAGTGTCGAACGGGTTCGGAAAGCGAAGGATAGGAAGGTGGTTGTAGGGTGCAGGACAAAGGAGGAAAGAGAACAAGTAAAGGAAAGGCTAAAGAGAGCAGAGGATTACCTGACCGTTGAAGAGGTTAAGAACAAACACCCACTAGTAATCCTCAAAAATGTGTTCAAGTACAACAGTGACGAAGACATACTTGACGCAATCTGGAAACAAAACGAGAAGACCTTAAGGGACCTAGACAGAGAAGAGAACAAAATTGAAATCAGGTACAAGAAGAACACCAGGAACGACCAAACGCAGCACGTCGTCATGAGAGTGTCCCCCGGAGTTTGGCAGCGCTTGGTCCACGCAGGCACCGTCGTCATAGACCTCCAGCGAGTCCGAGTGGCAGACCAGTCGCCACTCGTGCAATGCTCGCTGTGTCTCGGCTACGGTCACGGACGACGGTTCTGCGTGGAGACCACCGTGAAGTGCAGCCACTGCGGGGGACCTCACATGAGGACGAACTGCACCGACTGGCTCGCCAAGGCCCCCCCCTCCTGCTGTAATTGCACGCACGCCAAGGCTGAAAAGGCGGACCACAATGCCTTCAGCCAGGAGTGCGTGATCAGGCGGAAGTGGGACGCACTGGCCAGGGCCAGTATAGCCTATAATTGCTGAGGAAGGCCCAGTCAAAACACCACTGACGTGTACCGAAGTAGCTGTCCAAATAAACGGCAGGGCCATGTTGTACATGACCCTACGTTTATCACTGAAAAGCAAATAAATCACTCGTCAGGATATCACGTTATCATATAAAACACCAACGTTAACTAAGCCTTGTGGACTTATATATTGTGAAAATATATAATCAACCAGCATAACCTAGCACGTCAAATAAATAACAGTAAAACATCATAGATAACGATTTAGATAAAAAGTGTAAAATAATAAATTAAGGGTAAACCACAGTAAAACATTGAAATAGACATTGAATAAATATAATTAAAGAAATTGACAATAGAATAGATAAGAAAACTTTAAATATCAGGAAAATACTTCATTAAATAATTAAAGGTCCCAACTTTTTGCTTCATAAACCTCGCAAATCTTAGCCAAAAAAGAAAAATAGTAGCATGAACATTTTGTTTCATTAAATTCGCAAACCTTAGCTTATATTAAAAATATTAGTTAAAACATCCGTTGACTCAAAATAGTATATCTTAGTTAATCATAAAGTAGTATGAACATTTTAAGTTTAAATTCATTGTGCATAACTTACGTAAAAATTATAATGTAAAAATTTGTTAATGTAATAAGTAGTTTTTGTATTTGTATAGAATCATTATTAGTATTATAAAAGTCTCTGATCTCCATGTCAGAGGGACAAAAAAAATATTAAAAAAAAAAAAAAAAAAAAAAAAAAAAACCTAACCTAACCTAACCTAACCTGTGAAAAAGTGAAAAAAATCGATCGATTTTGTTTTGACTTTTAGTTTTAGGTTTTTTGCCTAAAACTAAAAATATTCACCTGAATACAGGTAATTTCCCCGCTTTTTAGTGACTGCAGACCAGGTTCTTGCCAGGAACAACAAAAGTATTTAGGTTTCATCGTAGGTTTAAGTAGGATAATAAATTAATTTTATATTTACAAATTGACAAAATTTTTACACTTTATTTTTACATTTTAATTTTGATTTTGTGTCCCTCTGACTCTAGCCCTAAAAATGTTTGGATTCCGCACTCCGGTAAAGGAGCCAAAGTCTTCCAAGGAAGCTCCCCGCTCCTCAACATCACCAGCTACACAGGAGTGCGCGACGCAACAAAATGTCCGCAGAAGCATCGGAGAGTGGGAGTCAGGCAAGACAGACCCGATAACCCCAACCACACCTAAGAAACCCGCGCCGGTGGACACCCTAAAGCTGAAAAAGGCGCTCCCACAAGGCAGCAGAGTGGGAGTGAGGGCGCCGATTGAGGCTGCAGGAAGCCCACCGGCACCACCGAAGTACACCAGCCGGCTGGCGGAGGCGAAAGCCTGCCTCTCAAAAGCCAAACTGAACCTCGGTAACTCCCGTAACATAAAAACGGAGATAAAGACCGAGGTTTTGTTGGCTATTGAGAGGCTGTACCAGCTGGTGAAAGAGAGTGAAGGTGAGAAGGAACAAGTAAAGAAGACAGCGAGAGAACCTGAGAAGGAAAGAGAATTAGACAGTGAAAAAGAACTGGAAAAGAAAAAAGAGAAGGAGGAAAGATATATGGTTTCAAAAATGAATGAACACGCTAAGCTCATAGAAGAAAACAGCAAAAAGATGGAAATGATACAAGAAAAGCTGGAAGCACAACAAGAGCTCTTGGGAAAGCAGTCATACGCGAGTGTGGCAGCGGCGCATCCCACGAAGAAATTCCCGGAGCAGACCGCGCTGCACTCAGTCGTAGTGACTGCAAAAGATGACCAAGAAACAGGAGACGAAGTGTTAAAGAGAATTAGAGAAGCAATAAAGGCTAAGGAGGGAGGAATCAGTGTGGAAAGAGTTCGAAAAGCAAAGGATAGGAAGGTGGTGGTAGGGTGTAGGACCAAGGAAGAAAGAGAACTAGTCAAGGAGAGGCTTAAGAAAGCTGAGGATTATCTGATCGTTGAAGAGGTTAAAAACAAGAACCCTCTTATAATCCTCAAGAATGTGCTCAAGTACAATGGTGACGAAGACATACTTGACGCATTATGGAAGCAAAATGAGAAGACTCTAAGGGACCTTGATAGATCAGCAAATAAAATAGAAATAATGTACAAGAAGAACACTAGGAACAACCAAACGCAGCACGTCATTATGAGAGTGACCCCCGGAGTTTGGCAGCGCCTGGTCCACGCAGAAACCGTCGTGATAGACTTACAGCGAGTCCGAGTGGCAGACCAGTCGCCACTCGTGCAATGCTCGCTATGTCTGGGCTACGGCCACGGACGACGGTTCTGTGTGGAAACCACCGTTAAGTGCAGCCACTGCGGGGGGCCCCACATGAGGACGGGCTGCGCCGACTGGCTCGCCAGTGCGCCCCCTTCCTGCTGCAATTGCGTGCACGCTAAGGCAGAAAATGTTGAGCACAATGCCTTCAGCTCGGAGTGCACAATCAGAAGGAAGTGGGACGCATTGGCCAGGGCCACCATAGCATACCACTAAGGTGACCTCAGGCATGACATCCAGCGCCACACAAATACAACGGCGTTACCACCGACGAGCCAAGAACCAGCAGTCCAAGCAAACGGTTAGGAACATGATGATCATGGCCCTCCGTTTGCCTCTGTGTAGCAAAATATATGCAGTCGGTGGAAAGTTTGAAAAAGTCTCGGCCAACCCAAACTGTAAAATAGACACTAATAATATAGAAACAGTAAAAAATCAAAAATAAATAGATATATAAGACTTGTTGGTGTTTATATATTGATATATATAAAACAACTAGCATAAAATAAGAAATAGCATAAGAAAAACACACAGTACATCAATAGAAATAGATAAGATAGTAGATTAAGACATCGAATAAGACTAAGATAATATTAGAAAAAACAATAGTACAACTCTTCTTCCTGAATTTACAATAACTATGTAACATGTTTGTATTTAGAAAATAAGAAAAATATAAAATAGCAAGTAAAATAAGCAACACTATGTAAAATAGAAATAGAATAAATAATATTAAGTAAATTAGTAACAGATATAAAATTTAGTAATAACATTAAAATCATATAAGTTTTTGGTAGAACAACATTTAGATTTACACATTATTTTGTAAGTTTTCAATAAAGTTTTCAATAAAGGACCCTTTTAAGTTTGTATAAAATCATAAAAAGTAGTACTAAAGTCTCTGATTATGTCAGAGGGACACCTAGTGCCATTTCTAGATGGCTAAAAAAAAAAAAAAAAAAAAAAAACCTAACCTTGGGTAAGATTTTGGAGAAGATGCTGGTTGGTCGACTGAAATGGCACCTGCTTCCGAAAATGAGCACCCGTCAATACGGATTTATGCCACAAAAGAGCACCGAAGACTCCCTCTATGACCTAATGCAACACATTCAAAGTAAACTAGACGACAAAAAGCTCGTAGTAATGATATCATTGGACATAGAGGGAGCCTTCGATAGCGCGTGGTGGCCAGCTATTAGGGTAAGGCTAGCTGAAGCAGGTTGCCCCGTAAACATCAGAAGAGTGCTTGACAGCTACCTACAAGATAGGAGGGTGAGAGTGAGCTACGCAGGACATGAGTACCAAAAACCCACAAACAAAGGCTGCGTCCAAGGATCCATTGGGGGACCGATGCTATGGAACCTCCTTCTAGACCCCCTCCTTAAAGGCCTTGAACAGCGAGGAGATTACAGTCAGGCATTTGCAGACGACGTGGTCCTAGTATTTGATGGGGATACGGCTCTAGACGTTCAAAGACAGGCCAATGCCGCTCTTGCCCATGTCCAGGAGTGGGGTATCGGAAACAAACTAAAATTCGCTCCGCACAAAACCAGCGCGATGATTATCACACGAAAACTAAAGTACGATACACCACTCCTGAGGATGGGCGGGATAGACATTGACATGTCAAACGAGATAAAAATCCTGGGGCTCACAATCGACAACAAGCTGACCTTTAACAAACACACAGCAAACACGTGCAGGAAAGCCCTGAATATTTACAAACAGTTGTCGAGAGCCGCCAGAACCACCTGGGGTCTAAACCCCGAAGTGATCCGCATCATCTACACGGCCACGGTCGAACCAGTTATGACGTACGCAGCAAGTGTTTGGGCACCAGCCACGGAAAAACTTAACGTGCGTCGACAACTGAACGCAGTTCAAAGAGTCTTTGCCCAAAAGATAACAAAGGGCTACCGTACAGTCTCACTCAATTCGGCCTTAGTACTGGCCGGACTACTCCCTCTGGATCTTAGAATCCAAGAGGCGGCGGCCCTATATGTGGCAAAGCGTGGCCTTCCCCAAGCTATGTTGGCAGACAGAGAGGTGGAACAAATGGTGGCGTACAACTTGAACCCGCATCCAGCAAAGCATATGAGCGTAGAGTTCATTAATCTGGTAGACCAAGAAGAAGTAGAACAACACAACAACCAGACAGTACGCATTTTTACTGATGGCAGCAAGATTGAGGGGAAAGTCGGCGCAGCGCTATCCTTTTGGAATAGCGAAGTGGAGACCAAGAACCTCAAACTTAAGCTGCCATCGTACTGCACAGTCTACCAGGCCGAACTCTATGCCATATGTAGAGCCACTCGGGAAGTAATAAAACGCCACGAAACCACCTTCGGCATCTATAGCGACTCACGATCGGCTCTCGAAACCGTGACCAACCACGGCTCCGTTCATCCCCTTGCAGTGGAAACCCGTAAGAACTTGGCAACCCTCTCACTCCAAAACAAGGAGCTGTCCTTGTTTTGGATAAAAGCTCACGCAGGAATGAACGGAAACGAGAGAGCCGATGAGCTAGCGAAAGAAGCCGCTCTAAACTCCAAGAAGAAGCCCGACTATGATGCGTGTCCGGTCTCATACGTCAAGCGACAAATCCGTAAGGACTCGCTTGACGTATGGAACCGGAGATACAAATCGGAACATAAAGCTGCCGTCACAAAAATATTTTTCCCGGATGCAGTTGATGCCTACAAAACCGTAAGAGAAATGGAGCTGTCTCACGTGCTGACTCAGGTGTTGACGGGGCACGGTGGGTTTTCGGAGTACTTGGCCCGGTTCAAGTGCAAAGAAAACCCATCGTGCGTCTGCGACCCTGATAAGCAAGAAACCGTACAGCACGTTTTATTTGAATGTCCAGTCTTTAGTTGTAGGAGATATGATGCTGAACATTTGCTCGATTGTAAAATAAATTCCGAAACCGCAAATAAACTCATCACAAACAAATACACGCAAACCGAATTCATACACTTCTGTACGGAAATAACAAAAACAGTAATAAATAGAAATAAAACGTTAGATAACTTATGATTTATATATATTATTGAATATATACTAAATACATACAAATAAACTCAGCACAAAAAGAAAACAGATAAGTACATACATTAAATAATATCAATATGTAAAATTATATACTGAGCTATATAATATATAATATTAAGCATACAACATAAATCAGGAAAAAAAAAAAAAAAAAAAAAAAAAGGCATAGATAAGATAAGATACTGTAATAAAATTAGTAATAGGAAAACGTAAAATAAGCAAAACCATCCCACTATAGAAATAGATAAGTAGATAAATAAGATAAAATCTAAGTTAGAAAAAGTCTCTGACCCTAACTTGTCAGAGGGCACCTAGTACCGTTTCGAGACGGATAAAAAAAAAAAAAAAAAAAAACCTAACCTAACCTAACCACCAGTCTGCCTCGATCCGCAGTCGAGAGAGCCACGAATTGACGCCGCTCCACGTTCGAAAAATCCTAAAAATAGGTTTTTTACGCCCAATATAGCCGTGTGATACACCAAAAAACGCGGGCTCACAAGGCGCACACAGTGAATAAAACCGCGAAGTGAAACGACAAGTGAGCAGTGAGATATCACTAAATAAGTGAAATTTGCGAAAATTTAAAAGTTTAAAGTGGAATTTCTCGGGATCGGCAGCGACGACACACACCTTTTTTAGTGCCTCCCAAAAGGCCTTCAGGAGACCTACAAAAGGACACCTTTTGCCGATTTCTCCCGCACAGGAGTGCTGAGAAAAAGGCAAAAAAACAAGTACCACGTGGCGGCGAGGTCATTGATCCGAGGCCGTGTGGTACCACCTGACATCGCCAACAGTAGCGGAACACCATCAGGACCCCGGAGGCACTTCAAGAACTACGAAAAGTTAAGTGACTGCTTGGAAACAAGGACTTTTATTTTAGTGCGGTCGAACATTATTTACAAAGATTATTTTCTCAAAATTGACAGCGGGTACACACACTTTAAATTCACTCCAGCTGTTGACCTTATCTAGTAGTATATAGGATAAAAATTTCAGGTGCACTTAATGCTTAAAAATTTTTAGTTATTGATTTTAACAAGTGAAGGTCAACGGCAAAAAACATAAAAACCCTTGCATCTCCAAAAGTATAAAGGATAGCCAAATTTTAGCACGACCTCGGGTTTAAGTTAGTTTTTTATCATACTCTATAACCCCCCCCTTTTTCAAAAAATTTACCCCCTTTAATTAAAAAGTGTTTCTGAAATTTTGTATGAAGAAGTGTGTGTCACCAAAAATTTTAATTGCAGATCGTATTTGTTATTTATTAGGACAAATTTTTGTAAACCCAACCCCTACCCCCCCCACCCCCTCATCAACTAGAGTTCTTTAATTACCCTAAATTATTTGAAATTTAAAGTTTTTTGATACTGTCATAGTTAACCATATTTTTAACATATTTACGAAATTTTTTCCCCCTCCCTAACTCTCAACCCCTCCCTCCTACAAAATTCCAAACCTTAAACATCAAATATCTCGGAAACGGTGAGAGTTAGGCGATTTTTGACAGGGGGTTTGTATTTTAGTATTTACTAAAATACAAGATTGTTCATATTTTAATTATCCCTAATAAAACCCAAAAAAAATCTCCCCTCCCCCCCCCTAAAATTTTGAAGTCCTATAACTTTGTAACGGTTGGTCCAAATTGGACGCGAATTTTGGTGTTAGTTTGAAGAAAACTAGGTCTAAGGTTATTTTACAAAATATCGATTGAATAACGACTCTACATAGAGTAAAATTTTTATTGTGACGTAATTTGTAGCTCTCTCTACCAAAGCGGAGCTTGACATAATTCTCTTGCAGCCGGAAGTCCGCCAATACATAGAGACGGACTCTAGGTAGAGTAGTTGACGCCTGAAGTAGTAGAGTCTCTTTTTATACTTACCCGGGTACACGGTGAAGCAGCTTTCACTCACGCCGTCGGCTTCCGCAACACCACCTGAAACAGAAAAGAATTTTATTATCAATTTACACAAAAGAAATTATCTTACGCTGTGCTGGCCGCTAAATCACCACCTGAAAAAGAGAAAAAGCTTAAGTCAAATCAATTAAACAAAAATTGTCCTCTACATAAACTCCAAAATACCATTGACCCTATCACAATTAAAAAGACATATTCTATTGATATAGAAAATTAGGTTTAAGCTATTTACACTTTTACATTTACAACTAGGATTAATACTTATATTTACAACTTATACAAACTTACACGAAAATTTCCTACCCATTCTTTCTTAAAAAATCGAGAGTGACACGTCGATCTGGAAATGTTTGGCATTAGGACACCCGTAAAAACAAAAAAGACCGAACAAGACCACCCCAACGAAATGACGTCAGGGCAGAAGACAATAACGGAAGGACCTATGCAGAAAGAAAGAGCGACTAGCCAGACACCGAGTGTTAGGCGTAGTATAGGAGACTGGGAATTAGGAAAGCCAAACTCAACCCCAAGTACTCCGAGCACCTCAAAAGGATCGCAGGCCGAACCCCCAAAGCCTAAACTGAAAACGACGCTCACGCAAGAGAGCAGAGTAGGAGGACGACGAGTGTTGACAGAGGCAACGGGGAGCCCACCTAAGCAGAGGCAGAAATACACAGATCGACTGTCTGAAGCAAAAGCTTGTGTGACGAAAGCTAAGCTGCACCTCGGAAACTCAAGGAACCTGAAAGCAGAGATAAAGACAGAAGTCACTAACTCAATAGAAAGGTTGTACCAACTGGTGAAAGAGACAGAAAACATAAAAGGACAAGGGAAAAAGCCATCTAAAGAAGCAGAAGATGCAGAAGAAACAAATAAAGAGATAGAAAAGGGAAATGAAAACAGAAGAGAGAACATGGAACTGATGAAAAGGTTGGAAGAACACACAAAACAAATACAGGAAAACAACGACAAAATGGACAAGTTGAAGGAAACAATAGAAAAGAACCAAGAAATGCAGGAAAGACTATCATACGCCAGTGTGGCAGCGACGTCTACTAGGAAGCAGTCCCTGGAACAGACCGCCCTGCACTCGGTCGTTGTCACTGCAAAGGATGAAACAGAGACAGGAGAAGAGGTACTCAACAGGATAAGAAAGGCAGTAAATGCAAAAGAAGGTGGGATAGCCATAGAAAAGATCAGAAAAGCAAAAGATAGAAAAGTTATAGTAGGATGTAGAACGGAAGAAGAAAGGGAAAAGATCAAGGAGAGGCTCAGAAGAGACGAAAAGCACCTCAATGTTGAGGAGATGAAAAATAAGGACCCCTTGGTCATCCTGAAGAACGTCTTTACGTTCAATAGTGACGAAGACGTCCTAAGAGCCCTGGAAAACCAAAACAAATACATCCTAGAAGGGAAAAAAGAGGACACCAAGATAGAGATAGCATATAAGAAGCGCACCAGGAACCCCCACACAAACCATATTATTCTGAGGGTGTCTCCCAAAATATGGCAGCGGATGGTAGAAACGGGATCTGTCCTCATCGACCTCCAGCGGGTGAGGGTAGCAGACCAGTCACCACTGGTCCAGTGCTCTCTCTGCCTGGGGTACGGACACGGCAGACGTTTCTGCAAAGAGACCGCAGAACTGTGTAGCCATTGCGGGGGACCGCACATGAAGTCAGAGTGCGCGGACTGGCTTACTGGCACGACCCCAGCGTGCTGCAACTGCACACGCGCCAAGATGGAAAAGACAGACCACAGTGCCTTTAGCCAGGAATGTACAATCAGACGAAGGTGGGAGGCATTGGCTAGATCCACAATAGCCTATTGCTAAAGTGGTCCCTGGCAAAAAATCAGCTGCACCAAATAGCGCGAAGGCTTACTCAGTTATCCAAGTGAATTTGCAAAGAAAGGAACTGGCAACACAGGAACTATTACTAGAGGCTACTGAAAAGAAAGCAACCTTCGCGCTACTACAAGAGCCATACGTTGGAGCAATAGGTAGAATGAAAGACTACAGAGGGGTGAGGATATACCAGTGTACGAATCCAGGTGACGGAACCATAAAGGCGGCAATCGCGGTCTTCGACGATGACATGGACGTTATACAATGTACGGACCTTACCACGACCAACATCGTAGTGGTAAAAATAAGATCAAGTGCCTGGGAGATCGTAGTGGTCTCATTCTACCTAGAGCCGGAGCCACAGCAGATAGAGCCATATCTGGAGCAGCTGAAGAAAATAGCGCAGAATGCCAGATCACCTAAAATAGTAATGGGAGGCGACGCAAACGCAAAGAGCACCTGGTGGGGAAGCGGAATAGTGGACAAAAGGGGTGAAGAAATGGCTGGAACCATAGAAGAAATGGGCATGCAGGTACTCAACGATGGTGACACTCCAACTTTTGATACGATCAGAGGAAACAAGAGATACACTAGCGTTGTAGACATCACGATCTGCACGGTAGAGATGCTCAACCTGGTGGAAGACTGGAGAGTTGACACTGGCATGACGAGTTCAGACCACAACGCGATCACATTCAAAATAAGACTAACAAAAGCGACAGGCATAAATATCAGTAGAACAACCAGAATATATAATAGCAAGAAAGCAAATTGGAGTCAGTTTCATGAGAAACTGACCCAATTGCTGGAAGAGAAAAAATTTAACAAAGTAAATATCAAACAAATAAATGACAAAATAGAACTTGAAAAGCATATAGAATCATACATCGAGCTAATAACACAAACTAGTAATGAAAACATACCTAAAAAGAAAAATAATAGCAAACTTACCTTACCGTGGTGGTCTGAAGAACTCGCCAAACTGAAGAAAGATGTCACCACCAGGAAGAGAAGAATCCGTTGCGCAGCGCCGATCCGAAGAGAAAAGACCATCGATGAGTACCTGAAAGCAAAAGAGAATTATGAGAAAGAAGCCAAGAAGGCCCAAATAGAAAGTTGGAAGGGGTTCTGCGGGAAACAGGAAAAGGAAGGAATGTGGGAGGGCATTTATCGGGTTATAGGTAGAACGACAAAGAGACAGGAAGACCTGCTCCTGGTAAAAGAAGGGAAAGTACTGGACCAAAAGGAGTCTGCAAAACTGCTAGCAGAGACATTCTACCCTGAGGACAAAAAAGAGGAGGACAACACAGATCACCAGCGAATAAGAGAATCGGCTAAACAAGTAAACAGGCAGGATCATGATGAGAACCATGATCCGCTGTTTACTCTTGAGGAGCTAAAATACGCGGTGAATAGTTTTAGCCCCAAAAAAGCCCCGGGTGCAGATGGATTGACGGCAGATATCTGCAAGCACACAATATTACAGGATCCCGAAATATTCCTGTCACTGGCAAACAAGTGCCTAGAACTGAGCCACTTCCCTAACAGCTGGAAGGAGGCAACTGTCATCATACTAAGGAAGCCAGGGAAAGAAAATTACACAAACCCCAAATCCTATAGGCCAATCGGACTGTTGCCAGTGATGGGGAAGATTCTGGAAAAAATGGTTGTGAACAGAATAAAATGGCACTTACTTCCAAAACTCAGCAAGCACCAGTACGGATTTATGCCTCAACGAAGCACTGAGGACTCCCTCTATGTCCTAATTAAACACTTACGCGAGAAGCTGGTACAGAAAAAACTGATAACAATGGTATCATTAGATATAGAGGGAGCCTTCGACAACGCTTGGTGGCCTGCAATCAAAGTCCGACTTGCTGAAGAAAAGTGTCCAGTAAACTTGCGAAGGATGATGGACAGCTACCTGGAAAATAGAAAGGTCAAAGTCAGATATGCGGGAGAGGAGGTCACCAGGGAAACGTCAAAAGGATGCGTCCAGGGTTCGATCGGGGGTCCAATTCTTTGGAATTTGCTCCTCGATCCTTTACTCAAAGGGCTCGAAGAACGTGGTGACTATTGCCAAGCATTTGCTGACGACGTTGTTATGGTGTTCGACGGGAACACGCTGTACAGCGACGCGCCAATGCTGCTCTCGCCTATGTTCAGGAGTGGGGTATCTTAAACAAATTAAAGTTCGCACCGCACAAAACGAATGCGATGACTCTAACGCGGAAACTTAAATACGACACCCCACACCTGAACATGGGCGGGATCGCCATAAGCATGTCGAGGGAATGTAAGATCCTGGGGCTGACCATAGACGACAGGTTGACCTTTAATGGTCATGTGGTAAATGTCTGCCAGAAGGCCTTAAGCCTTTACAAGCGCTTATCTACAGCAGCCAGGGTCAGTTGGGGCCTGCATCCCGAGGTCATACGAACCATTTACGTGGCTGTGGTAGAGCCGGTAATTCTGTATGCGGCCAGCGTCTGGGCACCAGCAGCCAGAAAAATAGGCGTTCAGAAACAGCTGAACGTGGTTCAGAGAGGGTTTGCGCAGAAACTATGTAGAGCTTATCGTACTGTCTCCCTTAACTCGGCACTGGTTCTGGCTGGAATACTCCCCCTTGACCTCCGAATACAGGAAGCAGCTGCTCTGTACGAGGCAAGAAAGGGGGTGTCCCGGCCAGAGCTAGGAGATAGGGAGACGGAACAAATGACCCCGTTCGCAAACATACCGCATCCAGCCGAACATATTGACCTGCAATTCATGTGTCTTGATGAACCAGAGCAGGTGAATAACCACAACAGTCAAACAGTTAGGATATTCACGGACGGCAGTAAAATTGGGGGGAAGGTTGGAGCAGCATTGTCCCTATGGAACAATGAAGCCGAAACCAAATCCCTCAAATTTAACATGCCGTCCTACTGCACCGTTTATCAAGCAGAATTGCTGGCAATATGGAAAGCAACGATGGAGATCCTCAAGAGCCCTGAAACAAGCTTCGGAATTTACAGCGACTCTAGGTCGTCGCTTGAGACAATTACCAACCAGGGCTCCACCCATCCCCTAGCAGTAGAAATTAAAATGAACTTAAAAGCCAGTAGGCAACAGAGCAAAGATGTTTCTTTGTTCTGGATAAAGGCACATGCAGGGATAGAGGAAAACGAGCGAGCAGACCAACTAGCTAAGGATGCAGCCCTAAAAGTCAAAACCCGACCCGTGTACGACAAATGTCCGATCTCATTCGTCAAGCGACAAATCCGTCTGGGAACGCTTGAGGAATGGAATCGGAGATATAAAACAGGTGAAACAGCGGCCATCACGAAATTATTTTTCCCGGACGCAGTCCAGGCTTTTAAAATAATAAGAAAAGTGGAACCGGTTGGAGTGCTGACGCAAGTATTGACGGGGCATGGTGGGTTTTCAGAGTACTTGAACCGATTCAAGTGCAAGGAAAACCCATCATGCATCTGTGAGCCCGATAAACTTGAAACAGTAGTACATGTACTGTTTGAGTGTCCATCCCACGGTAGAGAGAGGTATGAATTTGAGCAACAAGCAAATATAAAATTAAATTGTAATACTGCACACGAACTAATAAGCAATAAGCACCATAGGGATAGATTTATTTTGTATTGTACAAACATAGCAAGTAAGGTTATAGCAAGAAATAAATAATAAGATAGATAAGTTTGACTGAAAAATATATTAAATATAATATATATAATCAGCATATTGTTAAAATGTCATAGAAAAAGAATAATACATTATGTAAACAAGATTAAGAAATAAACATATAAGATAAGATAGAATAAATAAAACTGTAAATAGTGCATAAGAAAACAAAAATGTTAAAAATAAGTTAAGTAAGACTTCGACCCATAAAGGGTTTCATCCTAATAAAGAATCTGCCTCCCAATCCTTTATACCAATGAGAAAAGTCTCTGATCCAGTTAGAGGAAAGATAGCCTTCGCCATAGTGCCATTTCTAGATGGTGGTACGGGTAGGAAAAAAAAAAAAAAAAAAAAACCTAACCTAACCTAACCTAACCTAACCTAACCTAACCTAACCTTTTTTTTTTTTTTTTTTTTTTTTTTTTTTTTTGCCCAGGGGAAATCCTTTATGGATACCAACTAGCCGGGGGGGGCTAGAGGGTTATGTCGGACTCCTGATACCGACTAAAACCCCTGGGGTGTTCCTCTCCTTTGCTTGGGACGGGGTTACGGGTTCGGTTTGCACCGCGACCCCGTCAGGAAATGTCCTTGCGGACCCATCTACCTCTTTTGCCTTGCAAACTCATTCTGCGCTGTGTGTGGAGGCACCCTGAACACCGGGGTGCCTTCCCGCTCTGACCCTCGTAGTGCAGGCGACAGACTCCCCCAATCTGTCACCCGCGGGTCTTGACTATGTTGGCAATCGAGCCAAGTAGGCCCGACGCCGCTGGCCGTGCCTCCTGCGGCGAATCGGGAGAGAGTTTGGGTCTTTTTCTCGATCCCGCTCTGCCGCTTCCTTCTGCGTCATCACATTTCTACAGAAGGCCTCGACCGCAGTCCAGGCCTCCTCGCTGCCCACCATGGCTGCGCACAAAGCCGGCAAAGAGACGTCCCGCCCTATAATGGCAGACAAGGCAGCGCGAGGCTCCGCCCAGGCTGGGCACTCTTCGCGCGTGTGAAGTGCCGTGTCTGCCACACCTCCTCCACAGTGGTGGCACTCCGTCGAGGGTTCTCGTCCAACCACCCGACACAGGTACTCACCAAAGCACCCATGGCCAGTCAACACCTGTGTCAGGTGGTATGTTAGCACGCCATGTTTGCGCTCGACCCATTCTCTAAGAATAGGTCGAACTGCCTCAACTAGTTCCCGGCTAGCTCCCGGGATTTCAAGCCGCTCTTCCCACTTCTGGAATAGCTGGTCTCGAGCCTCATCCCTCTGTTGTGCAACTTCACGTGGGTGAAGACGCAGGCCCTCCTCTTGCACCGCTATTCCATGCCAGTAGCGGTCTGCAAGAACTGCTGCGTCCAAGTCCCACGGTGGACTACCTGCCAGCAGACACGCTCCAGAGTGGGACACCGTGCGGTAGGCTCGAGCAGCCCTGAGTGCCATGACTCGCTGCGGGCGTCGCAGCAGTGGCACGTTTCGGACGCTCAGAGCCTCAGCCCATATTGGTGCTCCATACAGCGCCATTGAGCGCACCACACCAGCATATAGTCGCCGACATGCTCCTCCCGGACCTCCCAGATTCGGGAGGATTCTCGCCAACGCTCCAGCTTCAGAAACCAGCCTTGGAGCCAACCGCTTAAAGTGTTCATCGAACTTCCATCTACCGTCGAGAACGATTCCAAGATACTTCATCGTCAGCCCGACGGTGATGGAAGTTCCGCCCACCATTATGGCTGCTCCAGGCGGTGGCTTATTCCTAGGCCCATGAAACACAAGGGCTTCGGATTTGTTCAGGGCCACTTCAAGCCCCAGAGCCCTAATCCTACTGACCATTTGGGCGACGCCCGCGGTAGCAAGTCGGGCTGCCTCCCTATGGTTATTTCCGCAGGCCGACACGAGAGTGTCATCGGCGTAACACGTCACACCTATTCCTGGCAGAGTGGCCCCACGCAGCACCCAGTCATACCCGATGTTCCACAGGAGTGGTCCGAGAACTGAACCCTGTGGAACACCGCACGACATCACTTTCCTTCCCCAACCATCCCTTGTCGGGTAATCGACCGCCCTGCCATTAAAATAGTTGGCCACGACCGCCTGGATGTAACTTGGCACACCGTGATATTTTAGCGCTGCCTTCACTGTTTCCCAGGGCAGAGTATTGAAAGCATTGGATATGTCCAGGGACACTGCCCACATTACTCCACCCCGAGAGACCACTTCTTCAGACAGGCCTTTTACCCGCGCGATGGCATCCAGGGTGGACCTGCCCCGGCGGAAGCCAAACTGCGCCTCGTGCAGCCCCGGCTCCATGCTTTCGACGAGACGAGAAGCGAGCACTCGCTCAAACAGCTTACTAACCTCGCCGAGCAGCACAATAGGGCGATAGGCTGAAGGCATCTCTGCCGGACGTCCGTCTTTTCGAAGGAGGACGAGCCTTCCGGTTTTCCACGCCTGCGGAAACTGTCCTCGCTCCAGGCACGCTGTGAATAACGCCCGCACATCCTCTCCCATTTCCCCCATCGCAACTACCACGGCACGTCCTGGCAAACCATCTGGTCCAGGAGCAGTGTTCTTCGACCGAAGTTTTAGAACGGCTGCTGCAAATTCCACCTCATTCACCGGGGGAACCACTTCTTCCTCATTTTCTGGTCCAGATGCAGCCATTGGTGGTGGTACCCATACACCCCGTTGGGGAAAGAGAGTGTCCACAACCCGCTCCAGCAGCTGTGGCTCAAGGCTACTCGTCAGTGGGGGAGCCCAGGGCCTGAGTTTTTGCCTTACGACTCGGTACGGCCTTCCCCACGGGTCCCTGTTTAGCGTTGCCAACCACTCCTCCCACGCGCTCTCTTTGGCTTGTGCGATGGCCACCTGTAGGGCTATACAGGCGGACCTATAGGCTTCGTACAGGCTATCCTCCTCGCTCTGGTCACGGACCCTTCTCCTCCTGTGACGAGTGTAACGGCGGCGCGCAACTACACAGTCTACCCGCAAGTCGCGCAGCCCCGAGTGCCACCAATGCACCTGACGGCGTGGTGGAAATGATTTGGCCCTCGGCATCGACGCATCGCACACCCGAGTTAGGGCCGCCTCAAGCCTTTCCGCCTTCACATCCACCTCTTCAACCGGGTCCGAGCCAGCCAACCAGGCCTCGACTATCGCCGCCTCTCTGGCGAGCTCTCGCTCGAGCCGTCCCAGGACCCAACGAGGGCTACCTCTGACTGGGGTGGAGGTTTCTCTTCCGGAGCTATTGGGTGCGGAGACACTGTAACGGATGTATCTGTGGTCCGACAGTGTCTCCATGTCCACCACCACTCTCCAATCTTGGATCCGGTTGGCCAAGTGAGGGGATGCAAGTGTGATATCCACAATTGACCCCCCCTGCCGTCGCACACACGTATTTTCGGATCCCTGGTTGAGTATAATTAGCCCCAAGGACACCGCCCACTCTTCGAGCACTTCTCCGCGTACGTCAGTTGCTGGGGATCCCCACGCCGTTGATTTGGCGTTGAAATCTCCAGCAACTAGCACGGGGTAGGAGGTCACTTGCCTTACCAGAGCCCCAACATCCACGAGCATTTGCTCGAAGTCAGCGAGGCTTCGATTCGGTGAGAAGTACACTCCTATTACCGCTATTCCGCCCACGACAGCCAGCACGCATCCCCTACCCTTTGCTACTCTATCAAAGGGAGGGGAGCCAGCAGCGGATGGGGCTATGATTGCCACCAAGTCATCGCAGTCACCCACCCAATCATCCCGGGCAGGAACCACATATGGCTCGGCGACTACGGCTACTTTAATCATGCACTGTGCCATGGTCTGGACCAACAGGTCCTGAGCCCTGGCACAGTGCATGATGTTCGCTTGCAAAAATGGAAGAGCCATCTAAATTACGGTGTCCATCAGATCCTCCTCCGCAGTTGTGCGCTGGGACGACTGTGAGGCTTTGGGGCTCTCCTCAGTTTTCCCCCTCTTTTTACGGCCTCTACGGCTTCTCTTGGGCCCTTTGGCATCGGGACATCCTTTTCCACCAACCTGATGCGATGCAGACTTGCCAGCCGCCGCACACACAACGCAGTGTGGCTCAGCATCACAGCCCCGAGGCTTGTGGCCGGGCTTACCGCATCGGAAACAGAAGCCATCGCGGCTTCCTTCAGCTGTGCATTTGCTACCGACGTGTCCGACTTCAAGGCACCGGAAGCACCTCAAAGGCTTGGGGTCGAGCAGCGACACCTTCGCTAGAATCCAGCCCACTTTTAGCCGGCCAGCTTTAACCACGCTATTTGCGACCGTTACAGGGCAACTCAACAGGATCGAGCCACGTGCCGATATCGCACCGGCTTTTATGGCCTCAGCGGCGCAGCCACAGTGCTCAGCCACAGCAGCTGTGACTTCTTGCGCAGTAACGGAATCATCTAGCTGAGTGACCCGTATATCAGCACATTTAACCGGCCGCTGCACTCGTACCGCGTCAGGACTCAGGACCTCCTTTAGCTTCTCAGCTAAAGAGTCAGCCTTTTCAGCGCCCATTTCACCGGAGACCTCCAGAATCCGGGCGCCAGTTGCCGCTGTTCTAATGCGTAGATCATCAATGCCAAGGCTCTTGATGTCTATGCGTTTCTTTGCCTCTGTGAGGAGGGTGGCGTATGAAGCGCCTTTCTCTGCAGCACCGGCCTGCAGGGTGAGCGTGATAGCCGCCGAGCGAGGGGAACGTAGCTTCACCATGCGTGGTGTCGATTTCTTCGGGATGCCAGGCTCAGGGACGCCAGCCGCCTGTTTGGCTTTCTTTTTTGCCGCTTTTTTGGAGGCCTTCCCACCCACTGTGGTCCACACCCCACCCTCAGGAGGGGTTGCGGAGGGCATCGAGGGTGGTTTTCGAGCCGCCTCTTCAGCCGCCAGGCTTCCCTTGCCCTTCCTTCCCTTGGTGGGCTTAGGTGCAGAGCCAACTGGGCTCTCAGACGAAGTTGACGCTTCTGGTACGGGCACACTCTCAGGTGCTGCCCTGCGTACATGTTCAGTCTCCGCCCTTCGTTCACGGTTTCTGTCTGCCGCCAGTGGAGGCCGCAGACGAACTTCCGGAAGGAGTCTCTCCTCAATTGCCTCCAGCCGGGCACTCAGCATAGTCCCAACTTGGACCATGATGGTGCGTGACAGCTCCTGAACATCCAGCTGCTGCGCCCTTTCCTGAGGCCCGGTAACTGGTCGAGACTGCCGTATCTCTGCTCTTAATTCCGCGAACTCTTTGCGGAGAGCAGCAAGCTCTGTCTGCAGGCGTGTGTTGTCCGCCTGTAGCTTGGCTGTCTCTTCGGAGACGGAGCGCTTGCGGAGCACTTCCACGGCCTCTACAATGTATTGAGTCGCTTCGTTAAGAGACTTCTGGAACGGACCACTCAAGTGGCTGGACTTGCGTGAGACCGTTTTGATAACGTTCACGCAATCCAGCACCTGCTTGTTGAGAGATGACGCCAATTGGTCTCCAACCTCACCAGCCAGAAGTCCAGCCATGCACGATGGGCGCGTCACCCTCGTGCGCCGCGTCTTCTCCATGGCTATCGCCACCTCTTCAGTTGCGTCAAGGAGAAACTCCTCTCGCCTAGAGGCGTTCAGCCCGACGTTTAGCCCAGTGGTGGGCGAGCGACCTCTACCTTTTCCTTTTAAAGACTTCGTCACTCTGTGTAACGAAGTGTCTCCCGTCACAGCTACATCCGAGTCTGACCCGGAATCTTCCGGGCCACGTCTCTTCAGCCAAAATCGGCCGGGCGCGGTATCGGATGCCACCGTCTCCAGGCTCCTGTCGGTGTCTGACTCCGACAGGCGCTCCACTACTACCTTGGGTACCATGCGACAGCCAAGGGTTTTGGTGTTGACGCTCACCTCATGGGCGAGCGCTTCCACCTCCAATTCATCGTTATCCATATCGCTTGCAATTTCAGATTCCGTTTTGTTAAAGCTAGGGTCGTGTTTACGAAGGCGGGCAGAACGCCGGCCTACGAAGCAGTTGTTGCCCCCCCCAGAGTACGAGGGGCAGCCCTCCACCGCAGTGGAGGGGTGGGATTCCCCCTTTCGGGGACCCACCTGGGGACCATTTTCGCAACTACTTGTATCCATTGTCTTATTTCTCCGATGCTCCACATCGTCGTCTCTTTTTCCAGGGGTGAGCTCCCCTATCATCATCACGCCCTGAAAAGGGCGCACCTCTCTGCTACTATCGATGTCTGACACCGATAGGCACTCACTACTACTCGGGGTTCCAAAGGAAAGCCAAGGTGATTGGTGTTGGCACCCGCCTTCTGGGCGAGCGCTTTTTTTTTTTTTTTTTTTTTATTTATAAACAACACTATAATATTACATATATATTGAGATGTTGCACCAATAAACCTTTGCAGGTTTGTCTAGGTGCTCACATTCGTCTATTTTACTTAAATAATATCAAGGCACACAAACCCTTGCAAGTAGGTACAAGGTATAGATAAACAGAAAAATAAATATGAAAGTTAAAGTTTGAAACATTTTTTGTTACTCAAACAATGCACGTCGACAAAAACAGGTGATACCTATTTCTATCGCCGGGCAGCAAAACAATAGGCAGGGACTATCTAGCCGATCGACGGCAGCGGCGGCATGCCAGCCCGTCCGTCTCACTCGTTAACGTACTGAGGTGCTTAGTATGAGTGAGATACGGCGGATTGCATGCGCCGTGAAATTAGCAGGTTGTAAACAAGTCCAACTACAGGATGATCCAAAATACTTGTGTGACACTTTAAGAAATTTTATTATTTTTACATATATTTTGCATATAACAGAATATATTATTATATAGATAAATAGAATTATCTATATAATAATACACTCCGCTATGAGTACTACTGATAGAAAGGCGAAAGTTTCTCAGTTATCGTGTATGTTTGTTTCTATTCAACTCCGCAACGGCTGATCAGTTCTAGGTGAGATTTGGAATATAAATAGCTCGCGATCTGGAGTGACATATTAAACTTTTGTTCACAGTGGCGTAGCCGAATGCGTGCGCATGCTCATAAAATTACAGTTTATTCTGGTAGTAAAGCCTGTATTTTATTTTATAATTTTTATTATTTATCTCATTTTGTATTATGATAGGGATGTTGTTCAAAAAGGTTGGAATTAAATAATTGGTGGTACGTCTGCCATAAAAGTTTCTCATTTTCGGTATGTTAAGTTTTTTCTTTGTTATTTTTCTCGTAACTATTTTATGTTCTATGGGTCTAAGTAAATCTGGGTTATTAAATTGTTCAATTAATATGGCTAGTTCTACTCTGTCATGTACTGGAGTAACGCCGCAATATTTAAATAATTCATTTACATTTCCTTGAAGGCGATTTTTAATCTGTTTAGGCAAAATAAGTTTTAATAATCTAATCTGAAGTCCTAGAATTTGATCAAGATACGTTTTAAAAGTCCTACCGTAGCTACTTATTCCATATGCTAATATCGACTCTGCTAGGGCGTTATATAAGTTAAGTAGTATCCTCCACGGTACTTTTGGCTTGATAATATACAACTTAGCTAGGATGGCACGAAGTTTGTCACAGACGGAATTGACATGCAATTGCCAGTTAAATCTGTTATCCACTACCAGTCCTAAATATATATGATGCGTGACCTGATCAATTGCCGGGCATGAGCAATTTTGGCGAGTCACATGTAAGCACTCATGGGTGTGTGCAGATATAACAAAAGTATCCATGCAGGGTACGTGTGAAGAGCGCACATGGATAATTTTTGTCTTGCTGGAGTTGAGTACAAGACCTGCATCGTGCGCCCATTTTGCTACTTGCGTGAAGTCATATTGCATGAGTTGGGCAGCAGTACGAACATCATGGTGGGAAGCAAGTAGGCAAGTATCGTCAGCATATTGATAGATAGAGCAGTCCCTGATAACATTTTCCATGTCATTAACGTAGGCTAGATAATGCAGTGGACCTAGGACTGAACCTTGCGCGGTTCCTTCTGTAACCAACTGTTCATCACTGAACTGATTGCCTATTCTTACTTGGTATTTTCTCTGGCTAAGATAGTCCTTACACCAGTTGAGGACAGGCCCTCTGATTCCAGAGTTGTTAAGCTTTTGTAGAAGTATATCATGTCTCAGTGTGTCAAACGCCTTGCTGAAGTCAATAAATAGGAGAATTACGTGTTTCTTATCGTTAAGCTGTTTATTGATCTCGTCAGTGAATTTTGAAAGTAAGATAGACGTTGACTTAAAAGGCTGAAAACCAAATTGAGAGTCTGAAATTATATTATACTGTCCATAAAATTTGTGAATTTGATTAATTAAGTATTTTTCAGCAATTTTATCAATAACTGGCAGAATTGTAATCGGCCTGTAATTACCATATTCACAATGTTTCCCCTTTTTGAAAATCGGTCTCACAATGCCTGTTTTAAGATCTGAAGGGTATTTGGAATGCTTGATACTTAGATTAATAAGTCGAGCTATAGCCGATACTATTTTGTTACTAACCTTTTTTATGTCAATGCAACGTATTGCATCACATCCCGCTGCTTTCTTAGGGTCTAAAGTTTTGATAATACCAGCTATCTTATTTTCAGTTGCATTCTTAAAGCGAAGAGACTTATTCTCAGGGTACATGTAGTCAGACTCTGCTAGCAGGCGCTTGTCACACCGAGGCATAATATCTTTAACACTTTTCTTAAAATCATGAGCAAAGTTGTCTGCTATTACTTTTTTGTCACATGTGCTATGCCTGAATGCCTTAACGATGGCATCATCTATAGAATGTTTGGTCCGTCCCGTTATAGTATTTATAATATCCCATAGTTGTCTAGGGTTCTTTTTATTTTCATATATTTTAGTCTTATAATAGTTGTTTCTAGATTTCTCTATAAATTTATGGGTTTTGTTCCTTTGCTTATTATATTCTAGTTTTAACTCTCTATTGAATGGGTCATCTACCCAATTACTGAACATTTTATCTTTTTTCTGGCACATATTATTTATTTTATTATTAATCCAAGGACTTTTGTTTCTTTTACTTTTGTTATTTATGATTTTGGTATATGAAGCATTTTCGTAACATCTGTTAAAATTATTTTTTATATATTCATATATTTTTATGGGACACTTCATATATAACGGGGCTTCCCAGTTTATCTCATTCAAAGACTTATGTAGCTTAGTTTCATTTATGAGCTTTAGGTAAGTTGGATCACCCTGTATAGGATTAGTTCCAACACAGGACAGAACGATCAGTCGATGGTCAGCCATAACTGTGCAGGTCGCTGCCGAGTAAAGGTCTAACGACCGCGATTTCGCAAATATGTGGTCAATGCAGCTACGAGTTGTTATATTATTTTTTAATTCAATTCTAGTGTAATCTGAAATCGCAGGCGTCAGACCACACTCAGACATGCAGTTGACATAATATTCGCGTATGGGAGTATTGCCTTTGAGGTCAATATTAATGTCACCTAGTAAGTACAGATCGTGTTTCATATAAGGCGGTGTTAAAAACAAATTTCTAAGCCCTGTTATAAATAAGTGTTTACATAAATCGGGAGGTCTATATACAGCACAAATATATGCTTCGTAGTTCTGAGGTGTTGATAATTTACCAATAACGCTTTCACAATGTGGGAGCGGATTATCAATTTCCAGGTAATTTAATTGACTTTTAACATAAACAATGATTCCTCCACCTTTACGATTTTTTCTTAATTTAGTGAACATATTATATCCAGAAATGTTAAAGAGTGACGTAAGATAACTCTTTATACCTACCTCAGTGAGTATAATTACATCTATCTGCATAATAGAACTGCTAATCATTTGTTTGACTAAACTGAAGTTTTTAATTATGGACCGAATGTTAATATGTACTATGTTAAGGTAACTTTGATCTTTAGGTATTTTAGATGAAAAATCGTTAATATTCATGCAATTAGTGACTTCCGTTATTTCTTCTGGGGAAATATGAAAATTTGTTGACAAAACTTTCATTTAAATACGTAGTTCTCGTACGCCAATAGGGAACAATCTGCACTTAGTAAGCCTAGGTCGAGATAAGTGCAAGGTCCTCCTCGCACCAGATGGCAATAGGCTTATCTCCGTCACCCTTTCTTGCTAGCACTTTCCCCGCCTGGAACCACACATACTTGAAACTAGGGCGCAACTTCTGCTGGGCATTCCAGAGAAGTGATTTGTTAGACTTAGACAAAGCGCGTCTCACAACCACCTTTGCTTTAGCTGCTTCTTGTTGAATGCACGGGACTACGTGCTCAGCAAGGATAGGTGCAGTCTCCCTCTTCGAAGCTTGTGCCCAAGAGGCCGCTAGTTCAGCATTATCCAATTCCACCAACAGCTGTCCATCAGACCCGGGTCTACCCTCAGTACGCTTAACGGTTTTGATGTCTTTTTCATCCACTATAAGCAGTTTAGCAACATTGCAAGCAATTTTTTTTATGTCTTCATTACTCGATTTTGCGACTCCAGAGATTTCCACCATCCTATCCAAGCCAATTTGCTCCAACCTCCGTATCTGTACTTCGAGAGAAGTGACCTTTGTTTCAAGGTGCTTATTTTTGTTCACGAGGTAGGTTTGCTTCTTCTCTACCTCAGTAATTCTTTCCGAAAACACTTCAATCTTGTCACCAAATTCTTCAAACTTCCTCCCAAAGAAGTTCAACGATTCTTCAAAGCTTTCGTTTTCCTTCCTCACAATTTTTTTTACTTCTAATGAAATATCACGAAGGAGTTGTTTGACATCAATTTGACTTGCATCTTGAGTAGTAGCGCGGTCAATGTCATCTTCGTCGTCTTCTTCCGGGACTATGAAAGATGTTTTCCTTCTAGGAGAGATTCGGTTGCATTCATCACAGTTCCACTCTAGGCTCTCGGAGAGGCGAAGCGCGGCAATCTGCTTGGCAGGTAAGCCACTACATCCTTGGGTGGCATGAACGACCTTGCCACACTTGCCACATTCCAATCCAGGGCTCCTTTTAGTGATCCCCTTTTCACATATATCACACTTCACCATTATTCCTTACTTGCGCGGGTAGTTCTATGTAAAATACAATTAAACACGTACGGGTTTACGCGGCGACTGGTCAGAGCGACGACTCTGAGACGAATGAACGCTTCCACCTCCAATTCGTCATTAACCAAATCATTAGCAATTTCAGAGTCCACTTCATTCATGCTTAAGTCGCGTTCACGAAGGCGGGCAGAACGCCGGCCTACGAAGTAGTTGTTGCCCCCCCCAGAGTACGAGGGGCAGCCCTCCACCGCAGTAGAGGGGTGGGATTCCCCCTTTCGGGGGAATCCCACCCCTCTAGTAGGACCTGGGGACCATTTTCGCAACTACTTGTATCCATCTCTATTCCTCCAATGCTCCACATCGTCGTCTCTTTTTTCAGGGGTGAGAATCCCCTGCCAGTACGTCCTGAAAAGGGGCGCACCCGTCCCGCCTGACAGGCCCTTCCTGGGCCCCGCCGAGATGCGCTGCACTACTCCCTCCCCCCAAGCCTTTCCGTATGGGTAACCCTGCGGCATAGCCTTTGAGGATCATTGGAACATGCGCGCCATTTCCCCCCCACCCCAGTGTGTTCTGTCCGCGCCGGTTTGTCGCTAGCTTCTAACTCGAAGCTATCGACAAACCGAGACCCCCTATCCGCAACCCGGGGACGCGCCACGTCGGTGTATCACCTCACCGCCTGCTGGGAAGGAGACCCAGTAGGTTCGTGGAACCTTTTTTTTTTTTTTTTTTTTTTTTTGACGCTGGGAAAAATGCATTACGCATTCCCCCCCATTGGAGGATGGAGGGGATATGTGGGACTCCCCGGTTTTCCGCTCCCGGTATACCCACTAAACAACCCAGCGACACTCCCGCGTCGCCTATATGGAGGGGAACTGGGAAACTGGCAGAGCCTTTTCATCCAGTCCCCCGCCGGCGATTGGCCCGCTATGATAGCGGGGCCCCCGCAACGCCCCAGCCTTTACGGCGGGGCCCGCGCGCCCCCCCCTTTGCAGGGAGGGACCCGGGAACGACCATGAGTGCCCGGCCGTTCCCGCCTGACGGGGTGGTGAATATGTGCAATGCGGGAGAAGGCCCCTCCAGGTCTTCTCCCACTATTCACCACCATGAGCGGCGCGAGAAGTTCCGCGTCTCTCGCGCGCGCTCTACCGCCTGGGTAGACCCGTAGGTCTACCCTGCCTCATCACACTGTGCCCTCTGCTAGACAGAGGGACACGCGGAGAGGCCCACCGTGTCGGGTTATTAGCCACCATGAAACACGTCCGCAGTACTCTGCAGGCGTGTTTCATGGTGTTACCAGGGTGCACCACGAGGAGGTTACCCGACCTAGCACCCCAGGTTCGTGGAACCTAACCTAACCTAACCTAACCTAACCTAACCTAACCTAACTTTTTTTTTTTTTTTTTTTTTTTTTTTTTTTTTCGCTGGGAAAAATGCGTTACGCATTCCCCCCCATTAGAGGATGGGGGGGATATGTGGGACTCCCCGGCCCATGAGGGCCGGTATACCCACTAAATAACCCAGCGGCACTCCCGCGTCGTCTACTATGGAGGGGAACTGGGAAACTGGCAGAGCCTTTTCATCCAGTCCCCCGCCGACGACCGCCCGCCTTTACAGCGGGGCCTGCACGCCCCCCCTACAGGGAGGGGCCCGGGAACAGCCATGAGTGCTAGGCCGTTCCCGCCCGACGGGGGTGGCGAATAGTGCAATGCGAGAGATGGCGCCTCCACGCCTGTCTCTCGCTATTCACCCCCTTGAGGGGAGAGAGGACGTCTTCTCCTACCCCTCCTCCGCCTGTGCGGTGGCGCGAGAGGGTCCTCCTCCCGCGCGCGCTCCGCTGCCTCCTTCTGGGACATCACGTCCTCACAGAAGGAGGCGACCGCTGCCCAGCCCCTCCCGTCTCCCAGCATGGAGTTCACCACACTGGGGAGCGAGAGGTCTGGCCCCACTACCGCCACCAAGCCGCGGCGCGGCTCGGCCCACGACGGGCACACCTCGAGGGTGTGCTGCGCCGTGTCCTCCGCCGCGCCACAATGGTGGCACGACGGGGCTCCCTCCCTTCCGATCCGGTGCAGGTACGATCCCAAGCAGCCATGCCCGGATAGCACCTGCATCAGACGGAACGAGAGGAAGCCGTGGGGCCGCTCGAGCCAGTCCTGCAGGACCGGCCCGAGAGCGTCCAGCGTTCGGCGGCCAAACACGGCGGAGGCGAGGTCCACCGTCCAATGTTGGACAATGGCGTCCTTCGCCTCTCGCCGGACAGCCTCCCGCTCTTCCGGGGCGGGGTGCTCACCGAGCGCCCTACGTCCCGCCGTCCACTCGTATACTCTGGCAAGCACCCACGCCTCGAGTTCCCAAGGAGGGGTGCCCGCCAGAGCACACGCCGCCGCGAAGCCCACCGAGCGGTAGGCCCTCGCCACCCGCTGCGCGATGGCCCTTTGGGGCCTGCGGATCGCGGTGGCGTTCTCCCTTCTCTGAAGGGAGTCCGCCCAGATGGGGGCCCCGTAAAGGGCCATGCTCCGCAGGATGCCGGCATACAATTGCCGGCATCGCGCTTTTGGCCCCCCCATATTCGGGAGGAGCCAAGAGAGGGCACCCGCGACCTTGAGCAAGCGCGACGACAGCCCGCTGAAATGCGGGCCGAAGCGCCACCTGCTGTCGAGCACCAGGCCCAGATATTTAATCTGGGCCTTCACTTCAACCCTGACGCCCTCCACCACGATGTGGGCGTCAGTGGGGATGCGCTGCCGAGGCCCGTGGAAGAACACGGCCTCGGTCTTCTGCAGCGCCACCCCCAATCCTAGCTGGCGGATCCTTCCCGCAACCAAGGATCCGCCAGCCGAGGCCAGGCCCGCCGCTTCCCTAAAGCTTCTCCCCCGGGCAGTGAGAAGAGTGTCATCTGCATAGCAGATGACACTCGTGCCACGGAGGAGAGCTCCCCGCAGGAGCCAATCGAAGCCGATGTTCCACAGGAGAGGTCCTAAGACGGACCCCTGTGGAACACCGGACTCCGCGCCGTACCGCCGAAGTTGGCCAGCTTTATTTACGAGAAGGACCGATCGGTCCTCCAAGTAGCTGGCCAGAAGGCTCCGCAGGTACTGAGGCACTCCATGGTAGCGGAGCGCCTCAAGTATTGTGGAGTGGGGGACGGAGTTGAAGGCGTTGGCTATGTCGAATGACACAGCCAAAACCCCGTCCTTTGCCTCCACAGCCTCCCTTACTTGGCCCTTCAGCCGGGCCAGCGCGTCTACTGTCGAACGCCCCCTTCGGAAACCGAATTGGGCGTCCGACAAGTTTGGCCCGACCTCCAGCAGAAGGCCGTTAAGCCGGCTGGCGACGATCCCCTCGAACAGTTTACCGACCTCATCGAGCAGAACGATGGGCTTTTTTTTTTTTTTGTTGTCGGGGGAAATCTGCACACAGACACCCTATCGCATCGAGGGATACGATAGGGTAGTGTGAGGATGACGGACTCGTCGACTCACTAAAACCACCCCGGTGGCCGGCCTCGATGCATGTCAAGGGGTTCCGTCGACTCTTAAAAGAACATATCGGTACCCCTCTCGCATATTGCCTGAGCACATCCCAGGAATGCTATCCACAGCCATCCCCGTGCTCACGGCGACACTTGCCACCAAGTGCCGCCGCCTTCCCGGGATCCGCATACGACCAGCCGGAGCCCTCACTCCGACCGCCCACGGATCCGAAAAGGCCCCTGTTTGGCAGGGGCTACCACTCGCCCCCTGTCGGGGCAGGCGGCGCAAGATCGCTGGACAAGCCTGCAACCCTTTGCCACCTCCATCCCTAGCGAGATCGGTCCAAGTCAGTTAGGTCGCCGATCTCGCTCAGCGGCCTCCAGACATGTTGTGTGGTGGCAAAATCAGTCGATCGCGCGGTTGACACACGATCGGCTCACCCGGCCACCAACATGCCGGTGGGTGAGTTGCGGAAGTGGCAGAACCACTCCATCACTCTCCCGTCACGACACGAGGGCTGCGGAGGCGGTGTTAAGTAGTCCCACTACGAAACGACCACCCCATCGCCCTCGGTGTTACGCCGCGTGTAATTTTTTATTGAGGTTTTCTTCCTCGCAGCCCGGGCGGTTAGGCCAAGGCCCTCAGGGGCTATCACAAGCCCCCTCTCTGGGCAGGCGGCGCAAGATCGCTGGACAAGCCTGCAACCCTTTGCCGCCACCATCCCTAGCGAGATCGGTCCATGTCAGTTAGGTCGCCGATCTCGCTCCGCGGCCTCTGGACATGTTGTGTGGTGGCAAAGACAGTCGATCGCTGCGTGAGAACACGATCGGCTCTCCTGGCCATCAACATGCCAGTGGTGAGTTGCGGAAGTGGCAGAACCACTCCATCACTCTCCCGTAACGACGCGAAGACTGCGGAGGCGGTGTTAAGTAGTCCCACTACGAAACGACCACCCCATCGCCCTCGGTGTTACGCCGCGGGTAATTTTTATAGAGGTTTTCTTCCTCGCAGCCCAGGCGGCTAAGCCAAGGCCCTCAGTTCCACATGATCAAAAATGACCATGTGGATTTCCGAGCTCTGGACGCTGACAAAGGAGAACTCTTCTCCAGTGCCTAATCGGTGGCAGTGTGAGTGCACGCCGAGCACGTCCCGCTTCATTCACTGCGCCATCTGCTTATCAGAGGGTCGCGTGAAGAAGCCTCCTCCCTGACAGGCTATTAGTTATCCGAGAGAAATTCCGGATTGATGATGGGTGCTCCTCCGAAGAGGACATCAATCGTGGAATTGGTCTCGAACGTAACAGGGTGCACCGTCCCGTTAAGCTACCGTTCGCGCTCGGAGTCAGAGTCGCCCAAAGGCACTAGGGCAAAGCCCGCCCGAGATATCCGCAACGGGACCAGTAGCTCAACAGGCGCTCGAGAAGGTTGCCTGCCATCGCACCCCAACCTAACCTAACCTTTTTTTTTTTTTTTTTTTTTTTTTTTTGACGCTGGGAAAAATGCATTACGCATTCCCCCCCATTGGAGGATGGAGGGGATATGTGGAACTCCCCGGTTTTCCGCTCCCGGTATACCCACTAA
This sequence comes from Chloroclysta siterata, assembly GCA_932294275.1. NCBI lineage: Eukaryota > Metazoa > Arthropoda > Insecta > Lepidoptera > Geometridae > Chloroclysta > Chloroclysta siterata. The sequence goes on from OW028607.1 coordinate 90,089, forward strand.
ACAACCCAGCGACACTCCCGCGTCGCCTATATGGAGGGGAACTGGGAAACTGGCAGAGCCTTTTCATCCAGTCCCCCGCCGGCGATTGGCCCGCTATGACAGCGGGGCCCCCGCAACGCCCCCGCCTTTACGGCGGGGCCCGCACGCCCCCCCTTTGCAGGGAGGGACCCGGGAACGACCGTGAGTGCCCGGCCGTTCCCGCCTGACGGGGTGGTGAATATGTGCAATGCGGGAGAAGGCCCCTCCAGGTCTTCTCCCACTATTCACCACCATGAGCGGCGCGAGAAGTTCCGCGTCTCTCGCGCGCGCTCTACCGCCTGGGTAGACCCGTAGGTCTACCCTGCCTCATCACACTGTGCCCTCTGCTAGACAGAGGGACACGCGGAGAGGCCCACCGTGTCGGGTTATTAGCCACCATGAAACACGTCCGCAGTACTCTGCAGGCGTGTTTCATGGTGTTACCAGGGTGCACCACGAGGAGGTTACCCGACCTAGCACCCCAACCTAACCTAACCTAACCTAACCTAACCTAACCTAACCTTTTTTTTTTTTTTTTTTTTTTTTTTGTTAACGGGATTTTTGGGAACGGGAGGGATGCGATAGGGTAGTGTGAGGATGACGGACTCGTCGACTCACTAAAACCACCCCGGTGGCCAGCCTCAATGCATGTCAAGGGGCTCCGACAACTCCAAAAGGAACATTTCGGTGCCCCTCTCGCATAACGCCTAAAAGCACGTCCCGGGAACGACACCCATTGCCGCCCCCAGCACTCGTGGTGCTACGGCTGCACACGCCACGATGTGCCAGCCGCCCTCCCGGGGTCCGCTATTGACCAGCCGAAGCCCTCGCTCCGACCGCCCACAGACCCGAAAGGCCCCCTGTTTGGCAGGGGGTACCACTCTCGCCCCTCATGGGGCAGGCAGCGCGGGGTGGCCGTTGCCAACACCCCGCCGCCGCCTCCTCCGAGCGGGATCGGCCCTCTCCCGATCTCGCTCGGCGGCCTCTTTCTGGACCAAAACGGTCTCACAGAAGGAGGCCACGGCCTTCCAAGCCGTCTCATCTACCAGCATAGCCTCGACTACGCTTGGTAGAGAGAGGTCCTGCCCGATCCTGTTGACCAGAATTCCGCGCTCCACGCTCCACGCTGAGCACTGCTCTAGCGTGTGCTGCGCGGAATCCCGGTCCCACCCACAATGGTGGCATTGTGGGGTCGGTTCGCGTCCAATCCTACTCAGGTACTCACCGAAGCAACCATGCCCGGTAAGTACCTGAGTAAGGCGATAGGTGACGTGCCCATGCTCCCTTCCCAGCCAGGCTTCGAAATTTGGCGCAATGGCGCCGACGATGCGCTGGCGCGAACTACGCGGTTCTTCGAACCGCTCGCGCCACTCCACGAGCGCACGTCGGCGCTCTTGCACCCGCACTTCAGCGGGCGCGGTTCCACTCCCGTCGTCATTGCAACGGAGACGCCGATACACACGTGCATCCATCTCCGCCAAGACGTCAAGGGGCGGAAACCGCGCCAAGAGTGTTGCCGCCTCAAAGGATATCGTACGATACGCTCGTGCGATACGAATGGCCATAGTACGCTGTAGGCTATTAAACAATAGCCTATAGCGCCTAACCCCCGCCAGTCTCACAGACCAGACGGGCGCTCCGTAGAGTGCCATCGATCGCACCACCCCTCCATAGAGGCGGCGAACTCCTTCCCTAGGTCCCCCGAGATTTGGCAGCAGTCTGTGCAAAGCACCCACTACCTTCTGAATCCGGGGAACTGAGCGACTGAAGTGCTCTCCGAAGTCCCAGCGACTGTCCAGGATGAGGCCCAGGTACTTGAGGTACCGCCCCACCTGGACGTCCACGTCACCTACGCGAACCGACATGCTGGGTGGTTCCCTTCCCCTCGGGAATTTGTGGAACCACAGCGCCTCGGTCTTGTGAGGCGCTGTCCGCAGACCCAGCGCGTGGATCTTGTCCACGACACAAGCCACCCCAAGCTCGGCGAGCCCCTTGGTCCCCTCGAAGTCGTCCCCGCCGGCCAACACTAACGTGTCATCCGCATAGCAGACGACGTGTAGGCCGACGGGGAGATCGATGCGCAAGACCGCGTCGTACGCGAGGTTCCACAAGAGCGGGCCCAAAACGGACCCCTGCGGAACCCCACAGCACACCTCCCTCTGGTGCAATGCACCGTCCCTGCCAACATACTGGACACATCTGTCGCGCAAGTAGGCTCCAACAATGCCCTGCAGGTAGGGGGGGACCCCGTGAAACACGAGGGCCTCCCTAATCGCCCTCCAAGGCAAGGAGTTAAACGCGTTGACGATGTCTAAAGACACCGCCAACATCCTCCCGCCTCGGGACACTACCTGGCTCGACAGCGAACGGACTCTAAGAATCGCGTCCACCGTCGAACGAGCCTGCCGGAAACCGAACTGGTCATCCGACAGGTCGGGGCCTACCATTCTTAAGTGCGCGCACAGACGACCGGCAATTACTCTTTCGAATAACTTGCCGGCCTCGTCCAGCAGGCAAATGGGACGATACGCAGAGGGAGAATCCGCGGACCTGCCATCCTTCTTCAAGAGGACTAATTTCGCCTCCTTCCACTCCTTGGGGAACACGCCTGTACGGAGACAGCTGTCAAACAGCCGCCTAAGGCGGTCCCCCAATCCGGCGGATAGAGCCAACACCCAAACCCGACCCGGGATACCATCCGGGCCAGGCGCCGTGTTTCGAGCCCTGAGGCGCTTCACGGCTCGGTCCAACTCCTCTTCGGTCACCCCCAGTTCATCGTCCCAGGGAATCGGGCTCGATGGCATCACGGGGGTTGATGAGGGACTGTCCTGGATCCTAGGGAATAGCGTATCAACCACGCCTCCCACAAACGTAGGATCCAGGGTTTCCGTCAACGGAGGGGCCCACGGTCTGAGCTTGCCCAGTACCATCTTGTACGGGCGCCCCCATGGGTCCCTATTCAGTCCCTCGAGGAGTTCATGCCAGGACCGAGCCTTGGCGTCGGCAATGGCGTGTTGAAGCGCCATTGTAGCGCCTCGGTATACCTCGTAGGCTCTATCCACCTCTTCGGCAGGGGCTCGCCGTCTTCTCCGGGTATTGGTGTACAGGCGTCGGGACCGCAGGCACGTCTCACGCAACCGCGCTATGTCCTCCGACCACCAATACACCGACCCACGCTTGGTTGGCCCGGTTCTGGGCATCGATAAGTCGCAAATCGACGTCATCGTTGCGCGGAACCAGGCCGCCTCCCTAACAGGATCGGGCAGATCCTCTCCGGCTTGGCCTTCCGACCAGGCCGCGACGATGGTGGCGGCTTCGAGCAGATCCCTGTCGAGCCGCTTGAGGGCCCATCGTCGCGGCTGACTGCCACTGCGGCGGGACGCACGTCCGGGGGGGCGGAGGGCTACATCGAAAACGATGTAGCGGTGGTCGGATAAAGTGACCACCTCCTCCGCAACTCTCCATCCCGAAACTAGGTGTGTGGCAGAAGGAGTCGCCCATGAAAGATCCACGATCGACTCACCCTGCCACCGCACACAAGTGCTTACAGACCCCCGATTAAGTAACCGGAGGTCCATACCCGCCGCCCAATCTAAGATTGTCTCTCCCCTGCGGTCGTCTCGGGGACTCCCCCACTCACGAGAGTGAGCGTTGAAGTCACCCAAGACAAGCACGGGACGCGGAAGGCACCTGCGAATGCAGTTTCCCACCGCGTCCAAGTACGCCTCGTACTCGGCGAGGGTACAGTTGGGAGAGATGTAGCAGCCCACAACGGCTAGATGACCCCACTCTGTGGCCACGAAACCATTGCCCTTTTCTATAAGGGCACAGTGGGGATCACCTTGGCCGCCACCCCAGTAAATAGCGACAGAGTCGGCCAGCTTTATTTACGAGAAGGACCGATCGGTCCTCCAAGTAGCTGGCCAGAAGGCTCCGCAGGTACTGAGGCACTCCATGGTAGCGGAGCGCCTCAAGTATTGTGGAGTGGGGGACGGAGTTGAAGGCGTTGGCTATGTCGAATGACACAGCCAAAACCCCGTCCTTTGCCTCCACAGCCTCCCTTACTTGGCCCTTCAGCCGGGCCAGCGCGTCTACTGTCGAACGCCCCCTTCGGAAACCGAATTGGGCGTCCGACAAGTTTGGCCCGACCTCCAGCAGAAGGCCGTTAAGCCGGCTGGCGACGATCCCCTCGAACAGTTTACCGACCTCATCGAGCAGAACGATGGGCCGGTATGCCGAGGGGGAGTCCACCGGGCGTCCCTCCTTTCGGAGGAGGCATAATTGCCCCTCCTTCCAAGGCTTCGGGAACCTCCCCGACGCGAAACATGCGCCGAAAAGGTCCCGAAACCTCTCCTCCATCTGGGCGGCAGCGATCGCCACCACCCGCGCGGGGACACCGTCCGGCCCTGGGGCCGTCTTCTTGGCGCGGAGGCGGAGGGCCTCCGCAGCAAGCTCCTCCGCCGTCACTGGAGGGATCTCCTCCTCTGGCGGGGACGCTTCCCGCGGGGGGTCCATTACCAGTCTCCCGTACGGGTCCCTGTCGAGGCCCTCTAACATCTCCGCCCGCGCGGCGTCTTTAGCGGCCCCCATTTCCGACTTGAGGACCTTCTTTGCCTCTACGTAAGAGGCGTAGAGAAGGTCCTCGTCCGCGGGGTCCCTCTGACTGCGCCGCCGACTCCGCGCGTATTGCCGCCTTGCCGCCACGCAGGCGGCCCTGAGCCCCGCCAGTCTCTCCGACCACCAGTAGACGGCACGACGGGGAGGCGGACGGCGAGACCGAGGCATGCTGGAGTTGCACACCTCGGTCAGGGACTCCCGAAGTTGGGCCGCCGCGGAGTCCACGTCCAGGACTTGGACAGGAGGCGCAAGCCAGTCCTGGACGAACGCCGCTTCCTTGGCCGCCCCACGGTCCAGGCGGGTGAGAGCCCACCGTGGAAAGGGAGAACGGCCCGAGAGGGACGTCCTCCGGGGGCTCAGGGTGGAGATGTCGAACTGCACGTATCTGTGGTCCGACATTGTCTCCACCATCTCGACCCGCCAGTTTTCGACGCGGGCGGCTAGGATGGGGGTGGCGAACGAGACGTCCACCACTGACCCTCCCCATCGCCGCACACACGTCTGGACCGTCCCCCTGTTGAGGAGGGACACGCCGGACGAGGCCGCCCAAAGCTCGACGGCGGGTCCCCGGACGTTACAAGTGGCGGCTGGGTTGCCCCATGCCGCCGACTTGGCGTTCAGGTCACCCAATACGGCGACCTGACGAGGCGCCGCCCTACCGACTACCGCGGTAAGGATTTCGAGGAAGTCCTCGAAATCCTGTAGAGGGCGGTTTGGGGAGAAATAAACGCCCACAAAGGCTATTTCCCCCCACGCGGCGGCCACGTATCCCGGTCCCCTCTCTAAGAGCGAGAGGGGAGGGGAGTCTGTGGAAGACCGCGCCACCAATGCCACCAAGCCGTCCCGGTCACCCAGCCATCGGCTAGGGACCGAGTACGGCTCGGCAACTACCGCCACGTCCACCAACCACTCCGCCATGACCTGCATCAGCAGGTCCTGGGCGGCTTTGCAGTGGTTGGTGTTCGCCTGGAGGATGCGATGTCCGGTCCTATCCATCAATCGGACATCGCACCCCCCTCATCGGCCGCCGAGGTCCCTGCTTTAGGGGCGGCGGTCGCAGCGGCAGGCGGGGTCGTCACCTGCGCTCTGCCCTTCTTCGGGGGAGGATTGCAGTTCCTCCCCTTCATTGTATGACCCGCCGGGCGGCCACTGGCAGCGCACACTGCGCAGCGCGGCGCGGCGGCCTTGCAGGAGGCGGACCTGTGCCCCTCCTTGCCGCAGCGGTAGCAGCTGTCCGTCCTATCCACCGTGGACGGACAGAGGGCCCGCGTGTGCCCGATCCCGAAGCACTTGAAGCAGCGCAGAGGCTGGTCTTCAAGTGCCCGGACTCTGCAGGAACCGAATCCTACAGAGAGCCGTCCCTTGGCGAGGACGGCATTTGCTGCGGTGACTGAGCACTCAAGGCGGATAGTGCCCATGCCACCGCGGCCGGGCCTTATGTCCCGACCCTGCACCGCTGCGATGTCGCAGCCACCTATAGCTGCGACCGCCGCCACCACCTCCTCTTTGGTGACCGAGTCATCCAGATCGGTCACCTCCAAGGCCGCAGACTTCACAGGACGGACCACCTTGGCCACGTCCACGATGACCTCTCGCAACTTGGTTGCGAAGAGGTCAGCGTTGGCACCGCCCTGGGCCCCCGGGAACTCGAAGATTCGAGCCCCAGCTTGGGTCCGGCGGCACGTGACTGCTCCGATCCCGAGTTGGGTGGGATCGGCGTTGGTACGAGCCCGCTTGAGAACGGACTCGTACGTCTCACCCCTCTCCGCAGCCTCCGTGGTGAGCGTCACCACAACGGCTGCGGTCTTGGGAGGAACCAATTTCCTCGCCGGGGCCCTGTTTGCTGCCGGGGCAGCGGTGGCGGGCTTAGGGGCCGACTTCTTCCCTTTCCCCTTCCCCTTTCCCTTTCCCTTGCCAGTCGCTTGGGACGGGCAGGAAGGGGTGGAGGCAGGGGGGGCAGGGGCGGCGGCCGTTTGCACCTTCTTGGCCTTGCCCTTTCCTCTCACCACTTCCGTCCATGAGTTGGACGGAGTGGTGGAGGGTAATTGGGCGTCCTCCCTTTGGGAGGAAGGCCCCGGCTTGTTCAGCCTCTTGTCCGCCGCCAGTGGCGGTCGGAGGCGCTTCTCCGGTAGCAGCCTGTCCTCGATGCCGTCGAGGCAGGCTCTCGTGAAGGCCCTTTCCTCCATAACCACCTTGCGGATGATATCCTCAAGGTTGGAGGAGGAGGGGCCCTCAGCTATCGGTCTGGGGCCGGCCTGGGTAGGCCGGGCCGCGGCTGCAGCTTCCGGTCTGGGCTCGGCCTGAGCAGGCTGGGCCGTGGCTTCAGCCAGCTTCTTGTGCAGCTGGCTTACCTCGGACTGCAAGCGGTCAACCTTCGCTTGCAGTTGACGCGTCTCGTCGGTGCCGGTGCGCTGCACCAGCTCCACGACGATGCCGCGCATGCTCGCGGCCCGGCACTTCAGAGACTTCTGAAGAGTGCCCTTCAAGTTGGAGGACTTGGAGGCGACCTGCGCGATCTCCTCCGCATCCTCCTGCGCCATACGTTCCAGCTCGGCCAGGGAGTGATCCGCGTACAGGACGCTGGACCCCCCGTAGCCGGCCTTAGACCGCGTAGCGCGCGCCTGCTGCTCCTTAGCAGCAACCGTCTCCTCCAGGTCTTGCTGGAGCTGCGCCCGCCGAACCAGGTTCAGCTGGCGCTGCGCGTCTGCCAGACCCACGTCGTGGGTGTCGGCAACGGCGGAAGGCTTAATAGCCTTCAGGGCCTTCCGCTTTGGCTTGGCACTCTTGGAAGAGTCCGAGCCAGAGCCTTCCTTAAGGAAGTCCCTCTTCCGCTTCTGGCGGACCGTAATCGGACCACCCTCCGACTCACACGCAACGGACTCGTTGTCGGAGTACGAGTCCGACAACTCATCCGCCCTGGTGAACAGGCTCACCGCCATCCCCGACGAACCTTCGTCAGGTTGGCCCTGAGAAGGGCCTTTTGGTTGGCCCTGAGAAGGGCCTTTTGGTTGGCCCTGAGAAGGGCCTTTTGAGAAACACCCGGAGGCGTCCCGCGCAAGCTTCTTAGGCATGATACCGCAAATGTTGTAGATAACCGCAAGAAATCTCTACAACGCACAGTGCACTTTGGCCGAGCTCAGTTCTGCCACTCCGTTACGGTGGTCAGAACTGAGTCGTTTCCGGGAGACACGACGTGGACGTAAGCACTGTGGGGGGTCCCCCACCTAACCTAACCTTTTTTTTTTTTTTTTTTTTTTTTTTTTTTTTTTCTACAGAGGGGAAATTCATTTACGAATAAACCGGTCGGGGGGACCGGAATTATGTGGGACTCGCCGCCGGAGCGGAATACCCAACTAAAACCCCTCCGGTGTTCCTCTCTCGCCATTCTTGCCGAGCCACGGGAACATAAAACCAACCGCAACTCGACTGACGAATTTAATAAATTAACCTCTCGTATTGGACGGCCGCATTTCGCATGCGACGTCCCTCATTCACTCTAATCTCCTCCTCTATGGCAGCACAGTTTGTGCCAAAGTAGACGGGGGCGCTGCACTCGCACAAGCATGCAAGTGTTACGCGCATCACCCCGCCTCATTCCTCCACTCTAATCACCTTTCATACTCATACACCTTATGGCTTCATGGCCCTCGGCCCCACGGCCCACTTCCGTCACCGTGTCAGGAACACATGTCACGACAACGGAGCCCTTGAAGAGGAATCTCTTCGAAGCGATGAGGTCCGCCCCTAGGGACCTCGCGCCCGAAGATTACATACACACCTTATGGCATCACAGCCCACATTCATCGTTAATCCCTGTCAAACTGAGTGGCGCTCACCTCCCGCATCTCGCATGCGCCACCCCTCATTCAGAGTATATCCCTCATCTATGCAGAATGGGCGGGGCGCTACACTCGCACTATTGTGCTCGTGATACGCGCATCACACCGCCCCACTCCGATCCCCTTTCACTCTGACTCTACTCTAACCAGTCATGCAGGCGTGCAAGACGCACGCCTCATTCATCCATCCCTCTCAGTGAAAATAAAACTCACGGAACTCGGCGGTTCTCCGCCGACTGGCGGTCGACACCCGTCCCGGGCCGCCTGCGCTGCCGCCTCCCAAGGCGCGCCTGAGGATCGCGCTCTCGCAGTCTCTCGGCGTCCTCCTTGGCTGTCATCACCACATCTGCGAACTCGGAAAGCGCGTCCCACGCACTCTCGCTGTGGACAATAGAGCGCACAATGCTCGGCAGCGAGAGGTCCGCCCCGACCACTGCGACTAGCTCTGCCCTCTCCGCTGCCCAAGCCGAGCATTCCGCCAACGTGTGGCGCGCCGTATCTTCGGCACACCCGCAATGGTGACACTCGGGCGTGGGCTCCGCCCCTGCCACCCTCCACAGATACCTCCCAAAGCAACCGTGCCCCGAAAGGATCTGCGTAAGGTGGAAAGAGAGGACCCCATGCCTCCTCATCACCCAACGCTCGAGAACCGGCTGCACCGCATCTATCGTGTCATGGCCAGCCGAAGGCTCCTCCAGCGCCCGCATCCACCGCAACAGAAGGCGCCTGCGCGCTTTCCTGCGCCAGCGCAACATGCCCTCCCTCGGAAGCGGCTCGCCCGTCGCCCGATGCTCAACGACTCGGTCGTAGACCACGGTGAGCACACGGGCGTCCAACTCCCAAGGAAGGCAGGCAGCCAGCACACACGCCGCCTCGAAAGAGATGGTACGGTAGCCGTGCACCACCCTGAGGCACATCACCCTCTGTGGCCGACGCAGGAGAGCCTTGTTCGCTCGTCCGAGGGCATCCTCCCACACGGGCGCACCATACAGCGCCATTGACCGCACCACCTGCACATAAAGCCTTCGACAAGCCGCGTTTGGCCCGCCAACGTTCGGTAGCAATTTGCTCAACGCACCGCATGCAGCCATGAGCCGCGGCACGAGCCGACGGAAATGCTCGCAAAATGTTAGGCGGGGATCGAGAACAATGCCGAGGTAGCGCACGGCTAGCCCGACATCGATCCACACCCCGCCCACCATCACACGAGCACCCGCCATCGGCGCCCGCCGCGGACCATGGAAACACAGCGCCTCGCACTTTAGCAGCGCCACCTCCAATCCCAGTCGCCGTATGCGCTCCAGCACACACTGCACGCCCTCCGTCGCACGCGCAGCCGCATCGCCAAAGCCAGCGCCTCGGGCAGTGACCAGCGTGTCATCCGCGTAGCACGTCACGCTCACGCCTATCGGCAGAGCACCCCGCAACACCCAATCGTACCCGATGTTCCACAGGGTAGGTCCTAGGGCCGAGCCCTGTGGAACACCGCGCGTCATCGGTTTTGCTTCCCAGGCTAGGCGCGCCGGGTACCGGACCTCCCTCTCAGAGAGGTAGGCACCGATAATCCGGCGCAGGTACCCCGGGAAGCCATGGTACCTGAGTGCCTCCTCGACACAGATCCATGGAAGGGAGTTGAAAGCGTTCGCTATGTCAAGCGAGACAGCCAACAACACCTCCCGCCCCGCGATCGCCTCCTCCGCCATGCCCTTCACCCTACGGATCGCGTCGATAGTAGAGTGGGCGCGCCGAAACCCGTACTGGGCATCGGACAGGTTGGGTCCTACCTCCTCCATGTGCCGCACAAGGCGGGCGACCAGGACGCGCTCGAAGAGCTTGCCCACCTCATCCAGCAGCACCAGCGGACGATAGGCAGACGGAGAGTCCTCCGGTCGGCCGTCCTTCTTTAGCAGGACCAGTTTCCCCGCCTTCCATTGGCGAGGAAAAAGGCCCTGTGCAAGACACGCTGTGAGCAGTGCCCTGAATCTCTCCTCGAGAGGGTCAAGGGCAATGATCACAGCGCGCCCCGGAACTCCATCCAAACCTGGGGCTTTTGTACGACCATGTAGTCGGAGCAACGCCACTCCCAGCTCCACCTCCGTCACTTCCGGTACCTCACCGTCGTCGTCCTCCTCGACAGCTCTCATGCCAAGCGGTCGCGCCATTGGCGGAGGGAGTAAGTCGTCGTCCGCGGGCGGGAACAGAGCCGAGACCACCCGCTCCACCAGCTCCGGCTGCAAGGTTCGGGTGAGCGGCGGCGCCCACGGCCGGAGCTTGTCTCTCACCATCCGGTACGGGCGTCCCCACGGGTCCACGTCGAGTGAGCTCAGGAACTCCTCGTAGCTCGCATCCTTGGCCGCTCCTATGGCAGAGGACAAGGCCTCTACGCACTCCCTATACACCGCATATAGGCGGTCCTCCTCCTCCAGATCGCGACGGCTACGGCGGCGACTGCGAGTGTACGCGCGCCTCGCGCGAACGGCATCGACCCGCAGCGCCGCAATCTCCGCCGACCACCAATACACATGACGCCATGGGGCTTGGAACCTGAGGCGAGGCATGGCTGCATCGCAGGCACGCGCTAGCGCCAGGCGAAGCCATTCGGCCTCCTCCTCCACGTCCAACTCTGCGGCGACAGCGGTGGGCCTTGACCCCCAAGCTTCTACCTGCGCAGCCTCAAGCAGGAGCTCGCAGTCGAGCTTTCTCAGAGCCCAGCGAGGCGGGTCACCCGGCAGGGGACACCACGGGTCAACCGGGACAGTGGAGAGAGCGGAAACATCGAATCGTACGTACCTGTGATCCGATAGCGTCTCCACTCCCTCCAAGACCTCCCACACAGAGATGCGGTGCGCGAGGGCAGGCGTCGCAAACGTGACATCCACGATCGAGCCGCCCGCCCGCCGCACGCACGTGTCGACTCCCCCAACGTTCATCACCGTGAACCCACCGGTGACAGCCCAGTCTTCCAGCTCCCTACCTCGCGCATTCGTCAAAGGCGAGCCCCACATCGCCGACTTGGCGTTGAGGTCACCGGCGACAAGCACGTGGCGGGAGCGGCGACTAGCAACCAGCGTCTCCAGCTCGCGCAGGTACCGCTCGAAGCGAGAGAGCGGGGCATTCGGGGAGAAGTAGACGGCGACTATGAGAGTCTCGTCCACCTCCCCGGCGACCCACCCGTGACCCCTCGACACGCGCTCCAGTGGCGGCGCTCCGGCAGCCGTCCGAGTGACGATCGCAACAGAGCCGCCGTCATCACCGATCCAGCCTCCTCGTGACGGGACCCGATAGGGCTCCGCGACAATCGCCACCTGTATCTGCCACTGCGCTAGGCTCTGAACCAGCAGGTCCTGGGCTCTAGCGCAGTGGTTCAGATTCGCCTGCAGAAATCTACTCACAGCCATCTAAGATACGGTGTCCATGACATCCGCCGCTGTCCCCGCCCCTGCACCGGGGGGCGTCGGGGGCTCGGGCTGCGTCGAGGCTCTAGGGCCGCCGCTCGCCACTGCTACTCCTCGCTTCGCCGGCGCCGCACACGCCTTGGTGCCGCACCGGTGCTCCGCAGGCCTGCCCGCCGCCGCGCACAAGGTGCAGCGCGGCATGGCGTAGCAGGCGCCGGCCTTGTGGCCAGGCTCACCGCAGCGATAGCACTGGTCGCTGCGGTCCTCCTCCGACGGGCAGAGCGCGCGCGTATGGCCAGGCTCCAGGCACTTGAAGCACCGGAGCGGCCTCGTCTCGAGCAGCTCCACCCGCGCCGACCCCCATCCGACCGCAAGGCGACCGGCAATAAGGATCGCCCGAGCGGCGAGCACCGGGCATCGAACCCAGGCCGCACTCGAGCCATACGCACCGAGGCGCACATCCTGACAGGTGACGGCGGCCACCTCGCATGCGCCCACTCGCGCCACCGCCGCAGCGATTTCAGACGCGGTAACGGACTCGTCGAACCCAGAGAGCCGCAACTCCGCGGACTTCACCGGCCTCGACACTCTCACCTGTTCCGCGTCGAGCTCCTCCACGAGCCGGCGGGCCAACGCGTCCGCTTTCGCACCGGACGCGGCACCGCCGCCCGCCACCTCCAGCATGCGCGCCCCGGTAGCCGAAACCTTAAACTGCACACGCTCAATGTCCAAGGAGGCCAGGTCCACTTTGGATCTCGCCTCGGCGATGACGCGTGCGTATGTTACGCCCCTCTCTATCGCAGCGGGCTGCAACGTGAGAACCACGGCAGCCGAGCGCGACGGCCGCAACTTGCGCGCGGCCAGCTGGCCGGGCGGCAGCACCGGCGCCGGTCCTCCGGCAGCCCCGCGCGGCCCCGCGAGCTCCGCGTCAGGCACACGACGCCCCGCCATCGTCCTCCTCCTCCTACCTCCGCGCCGGCGGCGCCGAGCGGGGGCCGCCTCGGTCTCGGCTTGCGCCGCAGTCTCGACAGGCCGGGGCTCGGCCGCGGGGGAGGGCTGCGCGTCTACCTCCACCATTACCTCCTCCGCCGCAGGTGCCACGGACACCCTAGGTGTCGCCGCACGCATCGGGGCAGCGGGCGTGGCCCGCGCGACAGCTCCAGCCGACAGCACGGCGCGCACCGGGGCCGCTACCGACCCAGCAGCTCCAGTGGGCGCCGCAATGCGCGACGAAGCACCAACGCGCGGCGGCGCAACAGGCGCGGCAACACGGGCGGGCGCCGCCGCGCGCACTGCGGCATTGGCAGCGGGCCCAGCCCGCACAGCAGCTCGCGCAGTAGGCCGGACGGGCGGTGCGGCACGCAACGGCACAGAGGGCGCAGCGCGCGCCGGCGCCCGCGCGGGCAACACCGTACGCACCGGCGCGAACGCAGGCGGCGGCGCCGCAGAAGCCAGCACCGGGCGCCCGGCCGCGGCCGCATACGAGACGCGCTTGGCGCCGGCAAGCGGCGGTCGCAGGCGCGGCTCCGGTAAAAGCCTGCTCTCGAGGGACTCGAGCCGGGCGTTCACCATGGTCCCCACTTGCTCCATGATAGCCCGGCTGCGTCCCTCCTCATCCACAAGAACCGCGTCAGCAGCGGGCGCGGTGCGGCGCAACGACTGCATCTCCTCCTTCAGGAGCTGCATGTCGCGCCGCATCGCCGCCAGCTCGGCACGGAGCCGGCCGTTCTCCTGCGCTAAGAGGCGGGACTCCTCGGCGGTCGTACGACTGCCGAGCTCTGCGACCGCATCCGAGATGGATGCGGTCGCCAGCTTCAATCCGCCGAGAAGCTCCCCCTTTATATTTTTGGACTTGCGTCCCACCTCCGCAATATACGATATGGCCTTGGTCGCCTTACCTACCAGTTCCGCCGTCGTAGCCGACCCGACTGCCGGAACTTGCGACGTCAACGCGCTCGGCGTCGTCGCACGCCGATACGCGACAGTCAGGTCGACTACATCTTGCTCGGCGCGGAGCAAGAACTCCGAGCGCCTCGCCTCCTTCACCTCGCCCGCCGTCATGCGCGCCCTACCGCGCGCCGCGCTGCTCGCACGCGTCGTCACGCGCGCCACCTTGTCCCCGTGCGGGGCGCCGGTGTCGGAGTCCGAGTCCCACGACCCGTCGGACCCGTCCTCGGACTCATGGCACCTCTTTGACGGCGACCGCGTCCGCCACAGCCTGCCGCTCGTCGGCGCAACGGCGACCGCCGCACGGCCGCGTCCAGCCACGGCGGGCGCCGCCATCGCGTTCGCGCCGACTCGCGACGCCACCGCAGCGCCGGCCCGCACCGCGGGCGTCGCTCGTGCACTCGCACCCACTCTAGGCGCAGCGCCGGCCCGCGCCGCGGGCACCGCCGCCGGGCGCGTACTCACACGCACCACAGCCGCCGCACTTACCCCCGTCGCTGACTTCACACTGGCACCCAATTTGGGTGTCACACCGACCCGCGCAGGCGTCACAACAACAGCGGGCGTCGCTGTCACGACAACAGCGGGCTTCGCCGCTGCTGCGACTCGCGCAGACTCCGCGGTGGAGACCCCCGCCACAGCGGCGCCAGTCTGGTCGGCGCGCGCGCTAGCCACCACGGCAGCCGACCCAGACGACGTGCTCGCTTCTGCAGCATCCATCGCGAAACGCAGTCACAGACGCTGCACACGACACGAACCACACCAAAAACAACACAAAATTTTGCAACTGCGTATCCGAGTTTGAGGTTATTAACCTCAAACTCGAACACGTTGTCGCAACAAACACCACAATAAACACACAAAAAGTCTGGGATTTTATCCCCAGACACGCCCTGGGCCCTGAAAAGGGCCTCTCGCACAAATCGAGACACCAACCACTCTGTTCCAGCACAAAAACAGGGAAAATCACAAAAACACGTCCACCCGCTTTCAACGCCTTAACCCCTCTCAACCTAACCTAACCTAACCTAACCTAACCGACAAAAACTGAAATTAAATTATCGACCTATTATCGCGTGCGATACATCAAATTAAGCGTCTCGACGTCTATTGTGCGTAAATATTGTTTTAAGAGGCACGGTCGATAATAATATTTTGACTTTTCGACTATTTTCATTTTTGTCAGGACTTAGAAAAATTTCTGAGAAATTTTTATATACACATTTTTTTTGATTTAGCTTAAATTTAGCTTAAATTTGTTGATAGTGTTTACTAGGCACGGTCGACACTAAAAATTGACTTTTTGAAAATTTTTATTTTTATTTTGTCAAAAACTTTGAAAATTTTTACATCTATTTCGGCTTTCAATAATTATTTCTTCCAAATTTTTAGGTTCCGTTTGTTAGGATAGTCGTAGTTTATCGCTTAGGATAACCGTCAATTGCAAAATTTCGTTTTCGGTAACAGAAAGCCAAAATATTGACTGTTTTGTTCCTGAAAACGCGCTTTTGTGTACGGAAAAAATCCAAAAATATTTTTCTTGACTCGAACTTAAGGTGAATATAGCCGCGTGATACACCATTAGAAGCGGCTCGCGACGCCCTATCCGTAGAGCTAGCGCACGTACTCATCAGTCAGAAGATATTTCGAAAAACTGCGATTTACCGTTAGAATTTGTTAAATTTTGGTCTTTTTAGGAGGTTTTTAGGCTATTTTTCATTTTTTCTTCAACATCTTGCTGGTTTCTGCACATCTCGCGGCTGGTCCATCCTCGCCCGGCGTCACTGCACGCATCTGAAACAGAAAAGACACTGATAACCGCCAAAAAGTGAAAAAAATCGACCGCCCACCCACCCATATTATAGTTACTAGGTAAAGAAACTCGCATTTTGTAGGAAATTTTTGCTTTAAAATTCGATATCTCTTAAACTAAGCCACATATTTGACCGGGGTTTTTGACATTGTAATAATACAATTTTTGACTAATTATTGACTTTGTTAAAACGACTCCAGCTTGAGTCATATTCGATTTGACTTTTTATTTTTACATTTTATTCCTAAAGTGACGTTATTTACCTTATAAAAGGTACCTATTTACAATATAACCGGATTTTTTGATCCATATACGGTACGATTTTATGCTAGGAATAAAACTAAGGTTAGGTTAGCGATATTAAATTAGAAATTGACAATTCAAAATAATATTTACAACTTTTACAAACTTTCCTGAATTATATTTTTAAATTTACACGTGTCCCTCTGATCACCCCACAACAATGTTTGGCTTTCGCACGCCATCTAAAGGGCCCAAACCCACGACATCTTCGGGAAAAACTCCACCCACCACGCAGGAGAGCGAGAGGACCCAACGCTCCAGCGTGCGCAGAAGTATTGGAGAGTGGGAGTCTGTTAAATCAGACCCCATCACACCAACCACTCCAAAGAAAACGGCGCCGGTGGAACCACCAAAGCCAAAATCGGTGCTCTCGCAAGGGACTAGAGCCGGGGCTAGAGTGCCGACGGAGGCTGTGACAAGTCCACCGACGCAGCCCAAATATACCTGCAGGCTGGCAGAAGCCAAGGCGTGTCTTACCAAAGCCAAGATCAATTTAGGGAACTCCAGAAATATAAAGACGGAGATCAAGGCAGAGGTACTACACGCCATCGAAAGGCTCTACCAGCTTGTTAAGGAGGCGGAAAGTGAAAAGGAACAAGGAAGGAAGAAAGTAAATGAAACGATGGCTGAAAAGGAACCAGAGAAGGAGAAGGACTCAAAAAAGGAGGAACAGACTGAGATGGAAATGAGAAGGGAAGGACAGGATCTGATGAAGAAAATGGAAGAACACGCAGTACTCATTCGCGAAAATACAGAGAGAATGGGGAAGCTACAGGAAAAAATGGAAAGGCACCAAGAGGTAGTGGAAAGGCAGACATACGCGAGTGTAGCAGCGGCGCATCCCGGAAAACACCCGATGCCGACCGCGCTATACTCGGTAGTGGTC
This sequence comes from Chloroclysta siterata, assembly GCA_932294275.1. Lineage (NCBI taxonomy): Eukaryota > Metazoa > Arthropoda > Insecta > Lepidoptera > Geometridae > Chloroclysta > Chloroclysta siterata. Next base: position 106,907 of record OW028607.1, read on the forward strand.
AGTGCCAAAGATGAGATGGAAACGGGAGAGGAAGTTTTGCAAAGGATAAGAGAAACAGTCAAAGCCAAAGAAGGAGGAATAGTGGTAGAAAAGATCCGCAAAGCTAAGGACAGAAAAGTGATCGTGGGGTGTAAGACAGAAGAGGAAAGGCAGACAGTAAAGGACAGACTTAAGAGCGCAGAAAAGTACTTAAATGTTGAAGAGATGAGAAACAAGAACCCTTTAGCTATCTTTAAGAATGTGCTTAGTTATAACAGTGATGAAGATATAGTTAATTCAATTTGGAAGCAAAACGGGAAGATTTTAAAGGATTTGGACAGGACCGTAAATAAAATAGAGATAGCATACAAAAAGAAAACCAGCAACACCCAAACGCATCACGTCATCGTGAGGGTGTCCCCCGCAGTCTGGCAGCGCCTGGTCCATGCAGGTTCCGTCGTCATAGACCTCCAGCGAGTACGAGTGGCAGACCAGTCGCCACTCGTACAGTGCTCGCTGTGTCTTGCCTACGGCCATGGACGACGGTTCTGCATGGAGACCACAATGAAGTGCAGTCACTGTGGGGGGCCCCACATGAGGGCGGAGTGCGCCGACTGGCTTGCCAATGCGCCCCCTTCCTGCTGTAACTGCGTGCACGCCAGAGCTGAAAAGGTTGATCACAACGCTTTCAGCTCGGAGTGCACGATCAGAAGGAAGTGGGACGCATTGGCCAGGGCCACAATAGGTTACCATTAAAATGGCCTCAGGCACAACCACCGACGAGCCACGACGAAGCAGTCCAAGCAAACGGCTAGGGTCATGATAACCATGGCCCTCCGTTTGCCCCTGAGTAGCAACCCTGCAGTCGGTGGAAAATATTAAAAGTCTCGGCCATTATACACTGCAAAAAGATATTAATAAAACATGTAATTAATTTAAATATTTTTCGTTAGATAAGCCTTGTTGGTCTTTATATATTATTATATATAAAACAACTAGCATAACAAATATTAGAAATAAACTATGCAAAAAAGCAGTAAACATAAAAACAGTAAAATTCTAAAAACAGATCAAATTTAATGTAAGCATAAAATAGTATAAAACACACTTTAGGTCTTACTTAGTAAAAAAGAAAAATTCAAAAAACGTAAATAACACTTAAAACTAGTAAATTCATATAAAGTTAGAATAAAAACATCTATCGAATCGCGTTGCTTCCAAATTGAAATATCAGATTATATTAGTAAATTGAAATAAGTATAACAAATAAGTATAATATAAGTAAATTTAAATAAGTATAATATTAGTAAAATAAAAATTGTAATTAGCATAAAAGTAAAGTTTAAAAAACACAGTAAAATATTATGCATAAGTCGAACACATATTTAGAAATTTCAGCTCAAAATTCGTAATAATTAAATAGCACATTAAAAATAAACAGCACTTTTTTATATACAAAAATAGATATAAAATAAATAAATTCATGTAAACACAGTCTCTGATTATGTCAGAGGGTCACCGTAGTGCCATTTATAGATGGCGCAATATAAAAAAAAAAAAAAAAAACCTAACCTAACCTAACCTAACCTAACCTAACCTAACCTAACCTTTTTTTTTTTTTTTTTTTTGTTAACGGGGAGGAAATCTGCACACAGACACCCTACCGCACCGAGGGATGCGATAGGGTAGTGTGAGGATGACGGACTCGTCGACTCACTAAAACCACCCCGGTGGCCAGCCTCAATGCATGTCAAGGGGCTCCGACAACTCCAAAAGGAACATTTCGGTGCCCCTCTCGCATAACGCCTAAAAGCACGTCCCGGGAACGACACCCATTGCCGCCCCCAGCACTCGTGGTGCTACGGCTGCACACGCCACGATGTGCCAGCCGCCCTCCCGGGGTCCGCTATTGACCAGCCGAAGCCCTCGCTCCGACCGCCCACAGACCCGAAAGGCCCCCTGTTTGGCAGGGGGTACCACTCTCGCCCCTCATGGGGCAGGCAGCGCGGGGTGGCCGTTGCCAACACCCCGCCGCCGCCTCCTCCGAGCGGGATCGGCCCTCTCCCGATCTCGCTCGGCGGCCTCTTTCTGGACCAAAACGGTCTCACAGAAGGAGGCCACGGCCTTCCAAGCCGTCTCATCTACCAGCATAGCCTCGACTACGCTTGGTAGAGAGAGGTCCTGCCCGATCCTGTTGACCAGAATTCCGCGCTCCACGCTCCACGCTGAGCACTGCTCTAGCGTGTGCTGCGCGGAATCCCGGTCCCACCCACAATGGTGGCATTGTGGGGTCGGTTCGCGTCCAATCCTACTCAGGTACTCACCGAAACAACCATGCCCGGTAAGTACCTGAGTAAGGCGATAGGTGACGTGCCCATGCTCCCTTCCCAGCCAGGCTTCGAAATTTGGCGCAATGGCGCCGACGATGCGCTGGCGCGAACTACGCGGTTCTTCGAACCGCTCGCGCCACTCCACGAGCGCACGTCGGCGCTCTTGCACCCGCACTTCAGCGGGCGCGGTTCCACTCCCGTCGTCATTGCAACGGAGACGCCGATACACACGTGCATCCATCTCCGCCAAGACGTCAAGGGGCGGAAACCGCGCCAAGAGTGTTGCCGCCTCAAAGGATATCGTACGATACCCTCGTGCGATACGAATGGCCATAGTACGCTGTAGGCTATTAAACAATAGCCTATAGCGCCTAACCCCCGCCAGTCTCACAGACCAGACGGGCGCTCCGTAGAGTGCCATCGATCGCACCACCCCTCCATAGAGGCGGCGAACTCCTTCCCTAGGTCCCCCGAGATTTGGCAGCAGTCTGTGCAAAGCACCCACTACCTTCTGAATCCGGGGAACTGAGCGACTGAAGTGCTCTCCGAAGTCCCAGCGACTGTCCAGGATGAGGCCCAGGTACTTGAGGTACCGCCCCACCTGGACGTCCACGTCACCTACGCGAACCGACATGCTGGGTGGTTCCCTTCCCCTCGGGAACCTAACCTAACCTAACCTAACCTAACCTTTTTTTTTTTTTTTTTTTTTTTTTTGTTGTCGGGGGGAAATCTGCACACAGACACCCTATCGCATCGAGGGATACGATAGGGTAGTGTGAGGATGACGGACTCGTCGACTCACTAAAACCACCCCGGTGGCCGGCCTCGATGCATGTCAAGGGGTTCCGTCGACTCTTAAAAGAACATATCGGTACCCCTCTCGCATATTGCCTGAGCACATCCCAGGAATGCTATCCACAGCCATCCCCGTGCTCACGGCGACACTTGCCAACCTAACCTTTTTTTTTTTTTTTTTTTTTTTTTTTTTTTTTGACGCTGGGAAAAATGCATTACGCATTCCCCCCCATTGGAGGATGGAGGGGATATGTGGGACTCCCCGGTTTTCCGCTCCCGGTATACCCACTAAACAACCCAGCGACACTCCCGCGTCACCTATATGGAGGGGAACTGGGAAACTGGCAGAGCCTTTTCATCCAGTCCCCCGCCGGCGATTGGCCCGCTCTGACAGCGGGGCCCCCGCAACGCCCCCGCCTTTACGGCGGGGCCCGCACGCCCCCCCCTTTGCAGGGAGGGACCCGGGAACGACCGTGAGTGCCCGGCCGTTCCCGCCTGACGGGGTGGTGAATATGTGCAATGCGGGAGAAGGCCCCTCCAGGTCTTCTCCCACTATTCACCACCATGAGCGGCGCGAGAAGTTCCGCGTCTCTCGCGCGCGCTCTACCGCCTGGGTAGACCCGTAGGTCTACCCTGCCTCATCACACTGTGCCCTCTGCTAGACAGAGGGACACGCGGAGAGGCCCACCGTGTCGGGTTATTAGCCACCATGAAACACGTCCGCAGTACTCTGCAGGCGTGTTTCATGGTGTTACCAGGGTGCACCACGAGGAGGTTACCCGACCTAGCACCCCTGCCAACCTAACCTAACCTAACCTAACCTAACAAAAAGTAACCTAACCTAACAAAAAGTAACCTAACCTAACAAAAAGTAACCTAACCTAACAAAAAGTAACCTAACCTAACAAAAAGTAACCTAACCTAACAAAAAGTAACCTAACCTAACAAAAAGTAACCTAACCTAACAAAAAGTAACCTAACCTAACAAAAAGTAACCTAACCTAACAAAAAGTAACCTAACCTAACAAAAAGTAACCTAACCTAACAAAAAGTAACCTAACCTAACAAAAAGTAACCTAACCTAACAAAAAGTAACCTAACCTAACAAAAAGTAACCTAACCTAACAAAAAGTAACCTAACCTAACAAAAAGTAACCTAACCTAACAAAAAGTAACCTAACCTAACAAAAAGTAACCTAACCTAACAAAAAGTAACCTAACCTAACAAAAAGTAACCTAACCTAACAAAAAGTAACCTAACCTAACAAAAAGTAACCGTGGGGGACGCGGCGCGCCGACAGCAGCATGCGCACGAGCACGCGGTGGCGGGTGGCGGGTGGCATGTGGCGTGTGAGCAATCATGCATGTTTGCAGCGCATGATGCAATCAGCGAACGCTGTACATCGTTGCTTAATAGTACTGTTGTTTCTGTTATTCTGATAATTTTTATTTAGTTTTGTTTGAAATAATATAACCATTTTTAATATAAGCTATGGATCATCTCAGCTATAAAGAATGTATTTGTTTACAATATTAATTTTTTTGTCGTGTCGTTGGCCAGCCATAGGTACAAATTAACAACAAAACTTAATTAGCTTCTTTACTTTTATCTATACTATATTTATACTTTATTTTCATATCCCCAGGCACGGTAGATATTCCCTCAGATCTCTTAGTATCCAGAGTATCAATCCCATAATTTTTTATTTTTTTTGAGGATTACCATGAAAAGTAGTCAGAGTTAATGCAATGTTTCAAGATTTCGTTATTCCTGAACCAAAACTATCAAAGTTCCAAATTTCATTAAAATTTAGATACTTTAATATTTTTAAAAACAAGTAGAAGTGCACAAAACAATAAAAAAAAGCACTAGTTTTTCAAAAGTTTTATTATACAGTCATTTGCAGGGGTTTAAATTAGACCGTTCTCTAATCATAGGTAGGTACATTTTTCTTGCCAATGTCAACTGAAACTGTTATGAACTTCCTGAAATAGCATTTAGAAAAGGGTTCGTTCAGTATGACAATGTAATTTATGTTTTCTGTAATTCTTAAATCATAATTTGTCTAAGTTTCAATAATGAAGATAGTAAGTATTTTGGTCTACATAGTCCACATTGGAGGAAAATGAAACTTACGACCTCTAATTCTAATTCTAATTCGTGGTGGGGGAATGAGATCTGCACGGACGTCCCGCAATGGGGTGTATTGTGCATTGTCCCCCTGCTAACCTCACCCCAGCCAGCCCAACTCCTTAAAATAGCGGAGAAGGACCTTGGGTTGGTGGCAGCAATGTTCAAGCATCCCCGGTGGTGATTTGGATGCAGATGAGAGGAATGACCCGATCAGCTTCTGCAGTCCAGTTTTGGACCTGGCTTCGTTAGTTGCGGAGCAGTGCAGTACCACATGCTCCACAGTTTCTTTTTCCTGAAGACATCCACGACATAGGTCGCTGTCTGTCGCTCCGATCTTGAAAAGATGGTAGTTGAGGTCGCAGTGGCCCGTGATGATTCCGACCATCAGCTTTAGGTCTTCGCGTCTCAGCTTTAACAGGATGGTTGTTAAGTGCCTGTTCGTGGCTGGAAGCATTTCTTTTGTATGTTTGCAGTCTGATCTGCGCTCCCATTGCTTTTGGTGTTCCTTCTGGGAATGCATCTTCAGCCTGTTTTTTATCTCTACCGACGTAGGTTTGCATAGACCTATGTCATTTATTGTCGGTGGCTGTTTCGCGCCCTCTCTTGCTAGGGAGTCAGCCTCGTTGTTACCTGAACATGAGCCGTGACTCTTTGTCCATCTTATTTTAACACTGTGCGTGTCAGACAGATTTTGAAGCGCAGTGTGACACTGTACAAGGGAAGCTGACCTTGTGTCAGATCTTCTCAATGCGTTAATCAGTGCTGCGCTGTCTGTTGTGAAAATAATAGTTGTCTGTTCGTTTGCAGTGGCTGCGGCCGTCATAGACTTTACTGATGAGAGCATTTCTCCTGTTGCCAGGGAGAGCCCAAGTGTTTCTGCCTGGAGGGCGGTCGTTGATTTACTGAGAGGTTGCGCGCGGGATAGCCCTGTTTCAGGACAGTAGAAGCCGCAACCCGCTCCTAGTTTTTGTTTTGAGCCGTCAGTGTATACGTGAAGGACGTGGGGGGTCGGAGTCGGATCCTCAGTCTTTTCTCCATTTTCTAATTGGTACTTTTTGTTCGTGAGGTATGTTGTGGCAATTCTGTCGGTGCCGTTTCGAGCCTCCGGCATAGCTTGGATGGCTTTGTCCAGAATCCTGCCATGATTTGTTATTTTTCCACTGCCATTCCATTGGTTGGCGGATTTTATTCTTAACGCTGCTGCCATCGCCTCTTGTTGTATGTAAAGATGAAGGGGCGTTAGGCTTAGTATTATATCCAGCGCCGCAGATGGTGTGGATTTTGAGCAACCGCTGATCAGGGAACACGCGAGCCGTTGTACCTGTTGCAGCTTGTTGATTGTTGTGACTAAGTTTGTTCTTGGCCACCACACCACGGCACCGTAGGTTAGTACTGGTCGAACCATGACAGTGTACATCCACAGGCAAAGCTTGGGTTTAAGTCCCCAATCCTTACCAACGGCGCGTCTGCACTGCCATAGCACATTTGTGGCTTTCGTCGTGATGTGTTCTAGTTGCTTACCCCATAAGAGTTTGCTGTCTAGCCATATTCCGAGATATTTGACTTCCTTGCTTAGGGTCAGTTTGGTTCCAAACAGCGATGGTAGGTTCAGATTCGGCAGCTTTAGCTTGCGGGTAAAGAGCACAAGTTCTGTTTTACTGGGGTTCACTGTTAGGCTATGAGCGTGGCACCATGACTCCACAATTCGCAGTGCTCTCTGCATCTTTTCGCATAGAGTTGATTCGAAGAGCCCCGATATCATGATTGCCAGATCGTCGGCGTAGCCAATTGTGTGTAGCCCATCCTTGTTTAGGGAGTCTAGTAGTTCGTCAGCTACAAGTACCCACAGCAGGGGAGATAGTACTCCCCCTTGCGGGCAGCCTCTTGTGACAAGGCATCTTGTGACTTCTGAACGTTCTGTGAGGGCTGCTCTGTTTGATAGCATTTTGTTGATCCACTCATTTAGGTTATCTTCGACACCTTGTTTCCTCAGGCCTCTTTCGATGCTCGGGAAAGTTGTTTTGTCAAAAGCGCCTTCGATGTCAATGAACGCTATAAGACACGATTGCTTGCTTTCCAGCGCGCTTTCGATCTTATGTACTACATTGTGAAGTGCTGTTTCCGTTGATTTGCCTGATTGATAGGCATGTTGATTTTTGTTTATCGGATTCTTGATTAGTGGTCCACTGCGTATATGTCGATCACAGAGCCTTTCCAGAGTCTTTAGTAGAAAAGAGCTTAGACTAATAGGCCGGAACGATTTAGGTTGGGTGTAGTCAGACTTGCCTGGCTTTGGAAGAAAGACTACCTTGACTTCCCGCCATGCGTGAGGGATGTATTTCCAGGCAATACAGCTTCTAAAGATGGACGTAAGCGTTGCCTCGATTTTGGTGAGATTCCATTGTAGGAGAGCAGGGAAGATGCCATCTGTACCAGCCGCTTTGTAGGGCTCAAAGGTTTTAACGGCCCATGACAGTGCCTCCTCTGTGACAATGGCTCTGGCTAGTTCCCAGTCTTCCTTTTTTGGGGTGTGACCCTCGTGGTCAGTTTCCCAGCTTGTATTTTCATTAAGATTGCAATCCGGGAAGTGCGTTTTTAGCAAAAGCTCAAATTGTTCTTTGTCTGTTGTCGTATAAGAACCATCAGGCCTCTTAAGAGTGCCTAGTTTTATCTTGGCGTCACTGGAGAGTATTTTGCTTAGGCGTGCCGTTTCACTCTGGGATGCGATGGAGCTGCTGTATTTCCTCCATGAGTTGTTTCGGCTTTGTCTTATTTCGTGCTTAAGTTGCTGTCTTACTATTCTATAGTCCGCCCAGTCTTTTTCGTTGTCGGTGTTCATCGCCCTATTGAAGTGGTGGCGAACTTTCTTTCTCAGTTTGGAAAGGGTTTTGTTCCACCATCTGTCTTTGTGTTGCATTATTTTATTACTTTCCGTTACGAGAGGACATGCTCTTTCGTAACTGGTGATCATGTTGTTAACCAGTGATGCCAGCACTGTTTCTATTTCTGATGGAGTAAGTAGCGTTTTATGTTCAGTCTCCTTTAGCTGATTTATGGTTGCGTTCATTGTTTCCACATAGAGACTTGAGTCTGTTTTTTTGGGGTTTCGGTATTTGCGGGGGATCATTTCACCTGTCTTTAAGCTGAACCTGATCCGCCTATGGTCCGCACACGATGCTTCTTGTGTAGCTACGTGCCAGTCGTTAATTAGTTCTGCGATAGTTTCTGTGGCTAATGTTACGTCTACTATAGTCCTAGCCCATGACGTCACAAATGTTGGCTCCGATCCTCTATTCAGAATGTTTAGGTTGTGCCTTAAGACGAAGTCAAGAAGATCTCTGCCTCTTTCGTTCGTATCTTGACACCCCCATACAGTGCTGTGTGCGTTGGCATCGCAGCCTATGATGCATTCTGTTTTGAGTCGTCTGCAGTGGATTAGTAAGTTTTCGAGTTCAGGAGGTGGTGCTTGTGCCCCACCATCCATGTATATAGATGCTAGGATTAGTGTGTTAAGATTACCTTCTAGACCAGTTTCAATTTTCACTACTGTGAGGTCATCCGTGCACAGATGTGTCACCATTGATGCTTTGACAGTGTTTGGTACATAAATTAATGTACGAGTTTTATTTTGTAAAGGCGGAGTAAATACATTGCCCCGGAGGGCGTTAAAGCCTACTTTACCTCGGACAATGTAGGGCTCCTGGACCAGTGCTATTGTGTGTGGTTGCTCTTCTAGGGTTCTTCTTAGCGCAGCGAACCCAGTGACGCTGTGTTGTATGTTGGCCTGAACGATCTTAAGCTGATTAGCAATGTTTGTGTGTGGCCTGTCGGTTTGTTTCTCGCAGTTCCCTGAAGGGGTTGGAGTTTACTTACGACCTCATGACGGTGCTTTGTACCACCTACTCAAAGTTCGGTGCGTTCGTCGGGTCGCATAACGAGATCTCAGTTCGGTGCGTTCGTCGGGTCGTATAGCGAGATCTCAGTTCGAGCGAACCACTAGTACTCAATGCTTCTTAAGGATCAATGACAAATTAAAAAAGTAGTATTTATTCAATTGAATCACAAGGATCACTTTGAAACGTATCAAAGCTAGGTAAATCTATGTGCCAGTTCCACGCGACCAAGCCTACATCATGGCGTGCGGTGTATGCGTGTGTTAGATTAATAATTATCATTAGTTATATTATTAAATGTAAAGTCATATTTGTATAAGATCGTATTAAACTGCAATTCTATTTATAACTTGTATATAATAATTACTGTTTGAACTTCTTAAGAACTATATTATTACCACGTAGGTTGTCAAGTTATGGAAAACACTAGACCTTAGACATAATGAAATTCAATGTCACTTGTGGGTAGGTCATATGCGGAAAGTACCTACCTAAAGCCTATCAGGTGTGTTTTATGAAATAAAGATGTAGGAAGCCTTTGGTTACTAAGTCATTTATTACTCTTACACAGTAACACATTCATCCAATAAAAATAAGCGACAGCTATAACGAGGATAAACTTACGTATCGTTAACAAACAGAAATAACACCATACCTTGGTCACTTGTTAGCACATTGCTATTCTCCGAAATAACTGCACTGAACCGAACTTTACTTCACTGTGAGCTGCACCAGACTGTGCCGTGCCAGAATGTCAAGAGAAATTAGACTAGCAAAAGCCACCGCCATTATATAGCAATACGTAAACAAATGTCGGATATCAGTGTAGTTGGTTATTTCAAAGTAAGTATCATATACATCAATTTATAGACAAATATAAATTGGCATTATCGATAACAATTCTGAATACGATTTTAGGTATATAAATTACTATATAATTTACTGCCAATCTAATGAACAAAAATACAAATCGTTCCTCTTTATAGAGGTTATATTAGTGTAGATAGTCTAGATTAAACTGACTTAATAAATCAAATACACAGATGTAGATGTTTATATAAATTGACAATTGAATATTCATGACAATTTCCAAGATTATTTTAGGAACGTAAATTATTACATAATTAGCATTATTAAATATTTTACTATACCCTATTCTAATACGCGCGTGAAGTACCTACTTTGAATCTTTTTCTACCCCTATCCCAGTCATACTAATTAGTGCAAATTTTATGAATGTGCCAAAAGACCTTTTTGATTGTGGGTCTTGTCACATAAAATATTTGAAAAAAATAAGAGATCACCATAAGTGCAATTTGTTTAATTTGCAGGTAAACAAATGTTAATCTGGTCATTTTTTTCAATTTGTTAACACTTCTGGAGACGCCATGAGAGTTATGTAATTGAAGGACGTTTGACATGACGCATTGAATTTTGCATCGTTTTGACAGTTTTATGTTTCTGTTTTTGCTGTCGTTGCGTGCGCGGATTTCTAAACGGAACCGATTTAGAACATTTAGTAGTAGTATTTAGTTTTCCGTAACGTCGGACTTTATTTTAACGAACTAGCAAAGTCTTGATACAAAAAAGACCTGGCGGCGTAACGAAATATTAAAAACAAAACTCAAACTTGGCACTGGACTGGAATTGATACTGTTGTCAAAATGACATTTCACGCATGTCAGTCCGCCATATTTTTAGTGCATTGTGTTGCTCATCAAGAAAATCTTGATGGGCAAGAAAACGAAGTAAAAATAAAGCAAATACCTAAACAATTAAAACAGTTACTATATTGCTAAGCTATAATTATATATACCTACTGTACACAGACCCGACCCCGGCACCATATATTGATGAAACAGCTCCTTTAATGTTAGTAGGTACATAACTCTGACTACCCCCATTAGAAGTCCTCAAAGTTCTTACCTAGTACTAAGAGATCTGAGAGGATACCTACCGTGCCTGGGGATCAAAGGTTTTTTGAGTTTTTTGTTTTAAAGTTTTTGTGTAGTTTTTTAAAAGTAGTAGAGCTTTTTGTGAAGGGCTCGTCCGGGGTAGTACTACCACCATGACTTTTCTGCTGCGAAGCAGCATTGCTATGTTTTGGTTTGAAGAGTGTGGTTGCAGGTGTAATTACAGGCACATGAGGCTTAACATCTGTATGCCTTAAGTTGATGGACGCAGGGCAGTGCATCGTAAAGCACGTTCATATCGTGCGTGACTTACGAAGCAATGCTTTGTTTTTTACCACTTAACATCAGGTGTGAAGGATTTCAGGAAAACCACGATGATTTCAGCGATAATTATAAGTTTATTCAGAGAGCAAGTTATAGACATGTTACATCAAGAGCGCAGCGCAAGAGAGAGAGAGATGCTAAAACAAAACAGGACGACAATACAGTAGAACTGTCAGCTACTGTCAGTTGACAGTGACATCTTGTTATACCTGATAGATGCGATTGCGTTTACCCTAACTTCACAACACTGGCCCTTAAACCAATAGCAATCTATCTATTATGCAACACTACGACATACTTAGATGTATTACCTACCTAAAAACATGTTTACCTATACCTATTTGCAAACACTGTTTTGTTTTAATTACTTACCTAGTCAGAAAAACAAAAAACAAAAAAACACTTTATTTTGTTCTTAGGTACTAAAATATACACATGTAAATGCAGTACTTACCTACTTATAAACTTGTTTATACCTACTTGCAAACATTGCTTTATTCTATTTACTTTTTGTATAACAATTGGTACATAAACCTTAACCGCCTTATTATAAAACGTGGTTTAAAGATAAATCGAAGATGTTACTATAGTTAGACCGTGACTTAGACCAAACGTTATTATAAAACGTAGTTTATCTAGCATAAATAAACCTGATAGACCCTTGGTTTAACAATGGTTTATCTGGTAAAATGGCCGCCACAGCACAGCTGACATGATTTGTTTACTTACGTTATTGTCAAATCAAAAACCTAATTTTAGGTTTAAAGATCTCTAAAATGTATTCGAAGTGGAGTGCACTTCAAATAAAGGATGAGCTACGGAAAAGAAAAGCATCTACCACTGGTAAAAAAGACGCTCTCATAGAAAAGGTAAATATCTAGACATCTATCAATAATCAGAGGCTAAGTTTCATCACAATTATTCCAACTGTTTTTTGTCATTGTAGACTGAATTCGTACGACAGGAACAATCTTAATGGAGTAGAAGACGAGTTGGACGATCAGATTCCGGAGTTTCCTGCCTTGGATAGCTTTAGGGACGAAATGCAAGCACTAATCTGTCGGCGTTTTCAAAACATCGCATTCAAAAGTTTGCAGAAAGGTAAAAGATAATATCTGCTTAAATGCTGCGAGGAAATCGTTTAATAAGAGAATATCATAAACTAATAAATATTGTGGACATTCCATACAACACTATCTAGCCCCAAACTAAGCAGAGCTTGTTCTATGGGAACCAGATAGCTGATAATATAATCTTTGGATATTTTTTTGTAAATAACTACCTACTCATAATATTTTATAATACCTACCCAGACAGAGAACAAATATTTCTTCTTGGTGGAGATTGAACCCACACCCTCCAGCATAGAAGGCAGAACTTTACCAACTGAGCTGTGAGCATGTATTGAGCAATGCACAATACACCCCATTGCGGGATGTCCGTGCAGATCTCTTTCCCTCACCACTAATTAGAATTAGAGGGATGTTATAAGTTGTTAATCATTATTTCAGGTTTCAGTACTGCCTAAAGGAATGACTCCCTGATGGAATCATCTCATGTGCTACCTAGCAAGCGGTCTAAGTCTATGAAAGTAATATACCTATAACCCAGTCAAAGAAGAAGACAATTATAAAGTCTATGTGCAAAATTTAGCAATAGGATTTTATAGCACCTCGGGCAGCAATATGCCTTATCTGGAAGTCATCAAGCAGGCATTAGCCAACAGTATTTTAAAATATCCTTTTATATGAAGAATACTTAAAACCAGCAATTTTTAAATACCTATACAAGGATTATTATTCTGTATTAAACCAAATTAATGTATTTAAATAGTTTCATTTATTGAACCTAAAATTGCTGCACATTAGACACACAAAATAGTTTTTTGATGCGAGGGGCACAAAATAGTGATGTAATTCTTCTCTAACAAGTTTTTATCACTTCAAATCCGGTATAGAGCCTTTCCTTCTAAAAATGTAGTAATATCTTTTCCAATAAACAGATCTTGAATATTGTAACCTCTGACTGTTATGATACTGTCTCCGGGCTCACACAATTTGAATAAGTCACTTCTTTCTACATTTGTCTGTCGCTAATTGACTTGAACCAGCATACGCAGGGAAGCAATATGATAGTAGAGTAGACCTCCAAGTGTGTCTCCAACTAGCATCTTCAATGTATTGTTAGGTATGCTTGTAACTGCTCCATGAAGCTTGCTGGGCTACAGGGTTCCTAGGTTTTTGGATCCGTATTTCTGTCCCATCAATGATAAATTTAGTATTTATATCATATTTCTTTTATCTCTCGGTAATGCTCGGTGGAGAATTTTGTACCTTTTTCATTCAATATTATTAAAATGGTTTTTTTTTTATTTGCTTCGGAGCAGGCTATAGTTCTAAGACCATACCACCTAGTCTTACGTTTTGTTTTTTTTTCCTTTTGTTTATTTTTGCAGTTATATCTTGCGTGATTTTTTATAAGTAGAGATCGTATATTATTAAAATGGAGCGAGCTCAACACTTCTCCGTTACACGCATCAGTCAGATAGTAATATTGTAGGTTGTGTGTAAAAAGTTCTAAACTAAATGGTGCTTGCTTGATATAAAAAAACGTTATTATAACAACAAATTGAATAATATTTTATTTATAAAAATGTATCTAAAACATCAAAATACAGAAAATATCAACAAACAACGTACAACAACGTAGGTGGTAGAATGACTGAGGGAAAAATACAACGAAAGACGAGGTAGTATGATTATATGACTATAGCCTGTATAATATCTGTGGATATTAGTTAAACTATGGACTAACTCTAGTTTTATGTAATCCTTGATTAAACTGTGTTTTGTAATACGAACAAGTTTAGACTAGGAATTAACTTTGATACCAAGACTAGTTGTTACTAAGTATAGTTGTTACCACGTTTTCGTTGTATTTTTTTCTCAGTCATTCAAGCACAATCCCGATGCAACATTCCGTCTATGAGGTGTTGATATTTTCTTTACAGATGATGTCTTTTTGAAGATTTTTTTTAATTACAAGATTAATCAATTTGTTCATAAAATATTTATTTAGTTTTTTTTAATTTAGTTTAGAATTTATATTTCACACGATTTTTTTTATATACCACAAGTACGACTTTGGTTTACCATATTTCGTTTACGTTTTTGTTCCGTGTTCATTGCGGGTTTTGTATGAAGACGCGATAGGGACACCGACACGGAACTTTACAAAACCCGCAATGAGCACGGAGCAAAAACGTAAAACGAAAAACGAAATATGGTAAGCAAAACTCATACTTGGGGTACGGATGCGTTTATCGGAGTAGAGCGCAGTGTTGCTGTTTTAGCATTTTTTGTGCTAAATTTAGCATATTTCTTGACTCTTTTGCATGAAAATTTTGCATTTAGCTTAATGCATATTTTGGCATTTCATATCAAAAGTCAAGTCAATGTCAAAAGATTTAATAGGTAGTAAGGTAAGTATGGCAATTCTATAAAGGAACCCAATTCCCCGAAATTAGTTTGTGATTGTTTTTACGTAGGTAGGTACGTATTCTTGTAACGTAGGTAGGCTTGAAGAACTGCCAAAAAACTATTAAAAAGTTAACTTACTTCATGACGACCCCAGTTGCGTAACGCGCAAACCACCTGCATTTCAGGGCTCAAGGGGCATCCTCGAGGATCGTTGGACAAATCGTTACGCACTAGCTTTACAATTTTGCCGCCAAAACGTTTTGTAAAACGATATTTATATCGAAAATCTTCATCACATAGGTCGAATGGATTTATTCGATCACGCCGTCTAATAAAGCGCTTCAGAGTGGTGGCGGTCAGTGACATGAAACATCAGCTCACCAATAAAAAACAGGAGAAAACAGTAGTTAAAGTAAAAAAAGGCAGATTTCATACTTTCCTCATACAACAATTAAAACAATCACCTACTTTTATTAGTTACCAGGACTCACATAAATTGTTATATTATAACATTGATCACACACAACATAGTAAAAAACGAAAATCAAAGTAACGAGTTTTACCAGTTAAACCATATTTAAACTAGGGGTCTATCGGGTTTATCTTTAGACCATAGGCGAACAATGGTTTATGAGATAAACTACGTTTTCTAATAACGTTTGTCTAAGTCATGGTCTAAGTATAGTAACATCTTTGATTTATCTTTAGGCCACGTTTTATAATAAGGCGGAGTAATACGAACGAGTTTAGACCAGGAACCAACTTTGACACCGGGTTAAACCAAGACTAGTTGGTACCAGGTTTAAACCTAGTTTAACTGATATTTTTATAATAAGACGGATCATGTTTTACCTTACACAAGGGTTTTGTTAGTAGGTCTGCTACCATATCATTAGTGCATAAATATTGAACATCAATTGTGCCGCTGCAAACATTTTCCCTTATAAAGTGGTGCCTTATGTCAATGTGCTTAGTTCTTGCATGAAACATTGAATTCTTACATAGTTTTTGTGCAGATTGATTATCATTATAAATGACAACCTGGAGCGTTTTGTTCAGTACTTCTTTCAAGAATTTACGAAGGAACAAAGCCTCTTTACAAGTATCAGTGAGGGACATGTACTCTGCTTCTGTGCTGGACAGAGCTACAGTCTTTTGTTTCCTACTTTCCCAAGAGACAACAGATTTCCCTAATCTGAACACAAAACCTGTATACGAGCGGCGATCCAACTCGTTCCTACCCCAGTCAGAATCAGCAAATGCAGCAATCTCCAGTCCACCTTTCTGAAAAGTTAAACAACAACTTTTTGTACCTTTGAGATAACGAAGTACTCTTTTAGCTGATTTCCAATGAATTTCAGTATGGTTATCATTGAATTGGCTCAGGTAGCTTATAGCATGAGCAATGTCTGGCCGTGACCCTATTGCAATATACATGAGTGACCCTATCAAGCCCCTATAATCATACTTACTGATGCAGCCCTGGGATTCTTTCGATTTGATTAACGACACACCTTGGGTAATCCTGGGCGCATAACCTGAAGGATTTCAGGAAAACCACGATGATTTCAGCGATAATTATAAGTTTATTCAGAGAGCAAGTTATAGACATGTTACATCAAGAGCGCAGCGCAAGAGAGAGAGAGATGCTAAAACAAAACAGGACGACAATACAGTAGAACTGTCAGCTACTGTCAGTTGACAGTGACATCTTGTTATACCTGATAGATGCGATTGCGTTTACCCTAACTTCACAACAAGGTGGGCCATCTGCTTGTTCCAACAGCTAATCGTATTAAAAAAAAAGCGGCGGTCCTATTACAATATTTTTTATTAAATTTCTTACTACAATATTTAATTCAAATATAGTTGTGTGTTTAGCATGGACCGATAAGATTAAAAGAGGCCTCCAATGCATTAAATACGCGCGTGCACTACTCTGGTATCGTGTCTGTGTGAGAGCCACGGATCGGTTCCGTTCAATACTAAAAGCTTTTACAGGCGTCGCCAGTTGTCTCTTTGTTCGAACCCAATTATTGTTGATTCGTTCACTTTTTATCTACCAATAAAGGCGAGTTCTTTCGCTAACTCGATAAACTCCGAGGCCTTTTACGTTCCTTTAAAATGGTTTCTGTAATGCGGCGGCGGCCATTGTTCCTCCGCGCTTTTACGAGCTTCGCCGATCTGCGATCTGCGATCTGCGACGTGGGAGCGACGCTTCTATTGCTATTATAGACGCTCTTTTCCTCAAGCTAACTTCAAAACCAAACTTATTTTTTGTTTATCAACATCAATACAATACAATACAATAATCATTTATTTGCAAAACACAGGTTATAAAAAGGTGACAAATATAATTTAAGTAAGTTCAGCCATGTTCTACTTAAAAGCATGCAAAAATATATTTTATAATTAACGATGCAAAAAATTTTACAATGCAACAGCTTTAAAATGTGAACATAATTATCATAATTCAATCAATAAAATATTTCCTACTCGAATTCGTCAATCAGAAATTCTTTAATACTATAATATGCTTTTCCTATTAAAAACTTATTCAACCTATTTTTATATATATTTATTGTAGTAGCCTCTATTATGGAACTAGGTAAAAGTTGAATATGATACTGACCTAGACAGGCGTGTTGATGTTGTTATTGTCCTGATGTCTTATGGGGCTGACAAATTTATTATAGATGCGAGGAGCCATGCAGAAGATACTATTATTTAACATAGCAGTTTTACTAGGAGGACAACAGATTTTAGTAGTTAATCTGTTGCTTCTAAAAGATTTAAAGAGATACATATTAGTTCTAACAAATAAAGAAACCTCGTAAATATACATGGAGGGCAATGTAAGAATATTTAGTTCCTGAAAGTGCTGTTTACAACTGTCAGTTTGTTTTAGCCTACGGATTGCTCTAACACACCTCTTTTGGGCCCTAAAAACGGATTCCTTCTCACTTGAATTTCCCCAGAACAATACACCATACCTGAGGATAGACGACACATAACCATGATAAGCTGTAACGACCGTTGACGTGTTTGCAACTTTGGACAGCATATACAGCGCATATGAAAACTAATATAACCTGGAATATAGACTTTCACTATGAGCTTTCCAGGTTAAGGTGCAGTCAATATTTAGTCCCAAGAACTTAGTTACATCTACATGTTCAATTTTATGTCCGGAATAATTTACGTCAATGTTACTAATTCTAATTGCTCTATTTCTAAAAATTGTGAAGTAAATTTTTGTCAAATTTATTTGCAAATAGTTGGTATGTAACCATTGAATAATATCATTAAGTGTATTGTTGATGTCGAACCTAAAATTTCTAAAACATGTGTAGAGGTACAGTGCTGGAACCGATTTGAGGCGCACTTCAAATCCTTTCACCACACTGTTTCGAAAAAACTAGTGACACGACAAGAAAAAAAAGATTTATCAAAATTTAACAAAAGCTGGAAAATAAAACTAAACTCAAAAATAGTTCGTTTTAAAATCTTTTATTAATTATTGCTACAAAAAAATTACGTTACAAACTGGATTTAAAAGTAAATTAGTTATACGATGTTTTAAACTAGGTAAGTCGTTCGCAGCAAAAACACAATTCAGACTAGTTAGTGTAATGTAGGGCACGATGCGATGCACGAGCACTCAACAACATCGCACTAAAGAGAATATAACCAAGTGAACATTACGAGGGAGCTCTTTCAAAATAAAAGCGTATTAACAATTAGCTCCGCGCGTCCACTGATGCCGGGCTGCGGGCACAAGCACAACGCTCATTAGTGTTGTTCTACACACGGGGGATTCAATAAATGGCTCTCCTACTAAACGCACACAATACGTTGATTGATAGAAACGCGCTGTTTACAACTTATAGAGAGAAGAGAGGTGAGAGCTAATAAGAGAGTAGCGGTCGTGCGGGGAAGTACCACCGTGCCTTGTGGCGCCAATATATACCTAAGTAAGGTACCTTTTTTCGTCGCCAAGTAGTTTAAAAAAATAAAATAAAAAATAAACAGAAGAATCATGATAACGGGCAGTTTTTCATTACATGGAGAGAAGCGCAGACACTCGGACAGAGCGACGCAGGGTTAGGGTTGACTAACTATTTATATTAGGTATATTTAATCTAGTCTACTACAATCTTCATCGTATTGTTTACCTATAGGTACAAAGATAAAAACATCGGAATAGTAGCTTCACGACTTTGATCCAGACCCAGGCACGGTAGGTAGGGCCTCAGTCTTTTTAGTTCCGAATTCCAACTCAAGGTTTGTTGAGAATGTCTAAGGAGGGTAATCAGAAGTACGTTCAAATATTAAAAGTCAAAACGCATTTATTCTGTTACATCACAATTTATCACTTAGGAACTTCTAAAAGCAAGTTTAACTTATTTAAATCATATTTTACTCCGGCACTACTACCGCGTCTTAAAAAAACTCAGCAGATTTTTCCTTAATCATTTAAATATAAATATATAAATAAATATTGGTGGACATTGCACACAGCACTATCTAGCCTCAAACTAAGCCAAAGCTTGTAATATGGGAACCAGATAGCTGATATAATACATATATACTTTTTTTTTGTAAATACATACTTATAATATTATATAACACCCAGACAGAGAACAAGCATCTATGTTCATCACACAAATGTTTGTCCTCGGTGGGGATCGAACCCACGGCCTACGGCGCAGAAGTCAGAGCTACTACCAACTGAGCTGTGAAGGCTGTCAAAACAAAAAAAAGTAAATAACTTTTTGTTTAATCAATGTAAATATTTCATAGCGAGCTATTTAAAAAAAGAAATATTAGACATTTTGTTATATTTCACTCTTGTATAGCTTTATCCTAACGATAATGTAAGTCGTCGATTAGTTTTCTTATTCATGAAATATAAATCCGTAATTGTCTGTATGATTGAAAATAAACTGTTTTGCATTTTATTTTATTATGACACATTTATTTCAGATTCATATCAATTCATACTTAAATAAAATTATCATTACAATTGAATTAGGAACATTACCTACCTACATTATAACAATTTTAAGAGCTGTGGATTATGTTATAAAAATATAATGAAATTTATCACATAAAATATGGTTAGATTACAATGAAAGTAATGGTATGTCTTATAAGTATTCAATAGTGACCAGTCTTAGCGTGACAACCCTATCGTGGATGTAACAAGGTAGAGCGCACCAATTGGCTTCGACGACGGAGGTCTCTATGAAACAAGGGCAAATTGTTTTTTACAAACAGTTCTCTCCCCCCGCCCCCCTCAGTCCCCCTGACCCCCCTGTCCCCCAGTCTCCTATAGTATAGATTAAGTGCAGCCGCGGGATGGTGCTGTGATTGTTGGAAGGGACGCGCTCTCTCGCTAACCACTTTGTAGCTCATTATACCTATGTATTTTCAGAGGCATTTTGAACTGACTTTTGAACACTTTTTCATCACGTTTCGAAGTGATCCTTGTGATTGAACTGAATAAAGTCCGGTTTGATTTTTGTTATTTTATTCATTCTATTTGTATAGCTGTAGTGTCATACACCAAATTCTGACAGTTCGGGTCCTAAAAAATTTATGATTTCTAATAAAAATGCTAGCCGTTTCGATACTTTGCGAAATAAAGACGAATTAACGTTCAAAAGGATACGCAAGTGAATCGTTTCGGTAAAGACTTTCGGTAACGCAATAATCGCTATAAATGTTCTTTCTATGGGTTTTTCCCTTATTCGACAGATAGGCTTACTAGTGTCAAGAGAAATATATAGGTACCTTTACTTTTAAGTCAAGTCAGTCGTCAGTCGTCATTTGTTTTTAAACCTTACAAAACATTTTTGTTCAAAATCAGGATTATCACAGCACTTTCATTCCAATTGCTCATACTTTGTGCTAAGACAGAGTAATGGTTAAAAATTTATCACCAAAATAAAACAATAGAACTAAAAATTCCAAGATGACATACCAACGAATGGTCAAAGATGAGCTGCGAAAAGGTCGTCAACAGTTTATTGCGTTCATTAAGTCCACTCTGTGACATACACACGCATACAGATCAAGCAACTTAAAGCCATAGAAAAATGACGTTACAAGGACATAAAATCAAAATCAAATCAAAACAGTCTTCATTCAGTGCAATCACAAGGATCACTTTGAATCTAGATCTTCTTAATCTACCGCCAGTTCCTCGCGACCAAAGAGAATAGGCAAGAAACTTACGGCTTGGTTCCTAGCTTTTTTTGTATGATCCTTTTTACAATTATTATGGTACTTAATTTTTTAGATTTTGTAATGAGTTGGAGCCTGGTTCAGTCCCAAGCTTTTTTGTCATCTATAAAGAGAGCCTGTATGGCCTGATGCGTATCCGGGTGTATAACAACAGTGGCGGCCGCTGATTGGACGTGCTCTCGTAAAGATGTCCCCCGCAGAGTGACATCTACACAATAACGCGGGAAACTCTCATCAAGTGTACTTCACGAGTGAGCCTTAATAGTAGAAATTGTTCGCAATTACGCTGTTAGCTATAGGACAGACGATTCTCGATGCCATATCTATTTTGCGCCTATCACTGCAGCGCCACACCACGTGATATTCTAGTAGGTACAAGCTACCATTGGTTAACTGAAACATCTAAAACAGCTTTGCGATTTTGATGTCAAGGCATGTTAGATGTCCCCTCAGATCTCTACCAAGTACCTTCTTACGATTGTTTGAGGATGTCTAAGGGGGGACGTACGTCTAACGTCCCCACAATTTGCAGTAATTGGTATTCCATACGTGAGATTGCAAGCCCTTCATCGCTGCGAGAATACTTATTGGTTTTCCCTGGTTCGCATAAGATGTAATGCACACACACATTTTTCGAAGATCAGATCCTTTGGTGCACGACCGGATCATAACCCACGACCTCAAAAGGCGGGGTCACTTCCACTTGACCAGCGGTGCTCAAACTTAAATACAAGAGGTAAGTCGTAAAGCAATGAATGCACGTAAATAAACACTCACATCGAATTATCTGATTCGATAAAACCGAAACGGGTCAGCGTCTCGTGAGGACAACTAACTTAATGTAACACCAATATTTGTTCTCCCCCTCTCTCCCACAAGGGCGGGGGACAACGGGAAAGGGACGGTCATTCAGTGAAACTAGTTTCACTGTGTTATGCTTCCATCAGATGCAATTTCCGTTCTATTATTATCGTTCCGTAGAGATGATTCGCTCGTAAAACGCTCACCCTTTCATCGAACTTTTCCCATCGAAACATATTCCTCGGGCGTCGGATTTATGTGACGTCATAAAATTACCAGCTCACGCTGTTACAACGTTATCGCGCTCTATCTCTCAATGATTCAATGGACCGAGCGCTGCACTGTCGCTGGCTGCGAGTTGTTCGGAGTGTGCTAAGAGTATTAGAGCTCTTTGTTTGTGGCTCGTCTAGGGAGTAGGTACTACCACCATGCCTGTGTCTGCCACTTAGCAGCGTTGCTGTGTTTCGGTTTGAATGGAGTGGTTGCTGGTGAAATTACAGGCTTAATATCTGTATGCCTCAAGTTGATGGATGCAGGGTAGTGCATTGTAAGGAACGTTCATATCGTGATTTGCCAGGCAATGCTCTGTCTTAGGTGATATTTACCACTTAACATCAGACAGGCCATCTGCTTGTTCCAGCAGCAAGTATAAAAAAAGTTTTTCTCCGCGAGATCGCTTTCAACTTAGACTCTCCAGTAAAGTGTACAATGCATACGTGATGAGTGTATATGTGCGCTTGAGGCGGTGTCGGCTGCGATGTGACTCAGCGCTGGTAGAGGCTAGACCGTGACCGAGCCTCGCGTGTGTCAGCTCTGTGTGCCTCGAGCGAGCGACGTGACAAGGTTACGCTCGCCGCTGTGAGCGACCAGACCCTGACCTCGTTGTTTCTATTCTCAGAATTTTCGAGCCAAAAAAATACTGTCGAAAATTACTTCTTCTATATAAGTTCGAGTGTATGAATGAGGTAGGCTAATAGAGATGTTCGTTGTTTAGTTTTCGACTGTAGTGTATCGGACGCTTTGGCGGATTGAGTCAGATTCGAATGAAAAATTTAAATTGGCTCGTTTGAACCCATATTCAGTGGAAAAAGGCATCGCAAAGCGGCCATTCCCGTACTCTGGGGAATACGAGCGGGCGTCGGGCATCGGGCCGTGTGGCGTCGATCCCACTTTATAGATATAAGCTCGGACACCACCGCTCGTTGGTTCCTTTTATGTGCGCCATCCACGACGGACTAAGGATGCTTTGTTTTTCGTGTTAGATTTTTAACACAGAAATAAAATCCCCTCAGATCATTTTGTCAACAATTCACAGTAAATAAAATATATTTTTTATAAATATTTTGAGCAGCTTCCGAGCAGTTGAGACAAATTTTATGATACCTCAATCATCAAAATCCACCCACAGCCTTTCGGGTGCTACGTGATAATAAAGAAAATATCGAAGGATAGATACATAGATACACGCCAAGCACATAGCCCGGTTGCCTTCGACACTCGGGTAAAATAGTGGTACACAAAAATCTCTTAATCACAAAACACTGTAAAAAGTAGGCTAGATCAATGTCTAGTTTTGTTGTGCCACTGATTCCTGCGGGACCGATATCAGAGCATGAAGAGATATGAAATGATTTACCTACCGTATTTTGTTTTCGAGTTTGTTGACTTGTGAAGATCATGTTCAACAAAGACTACGACGGAACCTTGGAAGAGTTTTTTCCTTGTAAATTAAACCGGGCCAAGGATTTTATCCAAAATACACATTCAGTGGACGTTTGAAGAGGAACGATACCTACATTGTTGACATACTATCTACTCACACCACTGCTGTCCGTAAGGTAAAGTTTGAGGCAAAGAGCTTGCCCCAAATTTAATGTTGCGGCTAGCCAAACAGTGACTTTTCGTCCGTTTTTCCGAACACCTATAACTTGGATGTTCTTAAGAGTGAATCGTTTTATGTAAGCGTGCTATACGATCGCATCATCATTTAACAACACGTGAAATTACAGTCAAACGCCAGCCTATAATTTGTAAATAAAGAACGGAGTCTGGTTCGTGAGCTAGGATCTCTAACACGAGATGTACGGTGCGGTCCAGTGCAGCCTCCGAGTGTACCATATACTACACTGAGCTCTGTAAACTAGCCATACATACATACATAGCTACTAACATACATCTTCATAAAACAGGTACGTGGATGTGCAATGGAGAGGTGGAATCTTCTTCATGGCCCAATGAATCCAGCCACACTGTTATGTTCCTTTTCTATCGGAGACGAGGATTTCATTAAAAATTTACTTTCATTATTTTATATAATTATTTTAGAAAGATAGCGTGTAATTTAAAACTATTTTTAACATTTTTATTTTCCTTTTGTTTCGCCTTTAACGTGCTGTGTTACTTTCGATGTTATACTGTGTTGTACACACAACTTCCTTTTTCTGTAAAATAGAGAGAGAGTAGGGGAAGGGGGGGTAGCCTCGGACACTTAAATAAAATGCTTTTTTTATGCATAATCAACAATCTTTAATTAAAAAAAAATAACATACATCTTAAGAAATATTATAATTAATCATAGTAACTATGAATTAGCAAGTTATATTCACCATTGAACGAAATATTATTAAAAGTGCAGACCTCTTATATTTGGCATGTGAAAAAAATGGCGGGTAGCCCCGGACACTACTTTAGCGCTGACCCAGTCACTTTTAGCTAGTGCAGAAGACTTATTGATGTCTACTCAAGCTTCATAGGCCCAGTCCTTACATTTATGGCATTGTATCCAGTCTTCTTCGAATATCTCGCCACAAATTATACATTATGTTTCTGGCTATCTTTTCTGAACAAGGCTTTGAATATTTCCTTTCGTTTTCACGGTTTTCACTTTAGAAGCGTTTTTCTTTTTCTGCAGATCTATTTTTTATGGAGATGACGTCAAGATTTGACTCTTCTGTGACTTACGTGTCCGTGCTAAGAAACGCTTTTTAGAAGCTTCTTTCATCTCAAACTCTGTCCAGTCTCCTCTACCCGTGGTTCTATTCTTAAATTTGGGCATTTTATGGTCCACCTGTAATAAATATGTAGGTACATCAATAAAAAAACCCTCTATAGTAACTATAGCTCTCCTAAAAATTACGTAACAAACATAGAAAAATGTCCGAGGGTACCCGCCAAAAATTTGTCCGAGGGTACCCGACCTTCCAAAATCTATGTTTTTACCAACCACATCAAAAATATGAATGTGATTGGAAAATAACTTATAAATTCTGAATGCCTCATAAATTATCTATGGTAACACAATTATATCAAATCAAAATACTTACGTTTAATATCGGATTTTTGCAGTCAAACTTTCGAAGGAGCAGCGTAAATCGGTTGATCGGCGATAAAATCTGTCGTCACGTGAATACCGTTGGCCGGACACGCCACCACTGATTAGATTCTTTATTTATACTCAACGCGCCATCTATAGGTGTGTTTATTTGTTTTCTAAGTGTGCCTAAACACCTTGTACTTGAAGTGTCCGGTGGTACCCGCCGTCCGGGGCTACCCCCCCTTCCCCTAAGTGTATTTTTTGTTTTTATGTTTTAACTAGCAGCCTGTCCCAGCTTCGCATGGGTGGTCATAAATTTTTTGAACATTTTAGGATAAACTTAGACCGTGGGTTCGAGCCTCGCGTCTACTTATTTCATACATTTGCACGCGCTTCTCCTTGAGTGAGTGAAATCGCACCCCACGCGTGACCGGTGGACCCGTAAACATTTTTAATTTCGTCATATCTTTTGAATGGAATGTCTGATTTGAAAAATTTAAGAAGTAATCTATAGGTATTGAAACCGTCTTAATTATGAAATGATTTATTTGGATAAGGATTAATACCAAGGTACAAATAAAGACCCTTTTCTAGCGGAGGCATTTCAATTAATTTTTTATAATAAAAGAACTCTTATTGTGACATAACTATAATAGTTAGACATATGCTGTCGCGACATTTTTTGTAGATGATAACGTGTTCTACAAAATCGTAGTATATTATTTTGTTCTATCTTCAATAGTTTTCGCAGCGCACGCGATGTAAGGTTTTTTGTTTTCCACCTTGGGTTACATTATTGAAGTTTTAGTAAGGATCCCTGATTTTTTTGAAAATATAATAGAGCCTATGTTACTCAGGGATAATGTAGCATTCTAATGGTGAAAGAACTTTTGAAATCGGACCAGTATTTTTGAGCCTATTCGTTACATACAAAAATACAAAAATACAAAGTTTACCTCTTTATAATATTAGTGTAGATTAGTGTAGATGAATCCAGCCACACTGTTATGTTCCTTTTCTATCGGAGACGAGGATTTCATTAAAAATTTACTTTCATTATTTTATATAATTATTTTAGAAAGATAGCGTGTAATTTAAAACTATTTTTAACTATTTTTATTTTTATTTTCCTTTTGTTTCGCCTTTAACGTGCTGTGCTACTTTCGATGTTATACTGTGTTGTACACACAACTTCCTTTTTCTGTAAAATAGAGAGAGAGTAAGTGTATTTTTTGTTTTTATGTTTTAATCTACAATCTAAGAAAGAGATTTTATAGTTTTATTGATCGAGTGAGCGAAGCGAACAAAGATCTTAGTTTCAACTTGGGCGATTTGGCATTTTATGTATGTATGTATGTATGTATGTATGTATGTATGTATGTATGTTTGTCTGGCCATAACTTTCAAACCGTTGATCCGATCTGCATAAAATTTGGTATGTCGATAGATTGTACTTGAGAAATTTACTGGTAAGTATATGAGTAAAATCGAATGAAGGGTTATTAAGATATGGGGTTTTTTAAGGGGGCAAAAATAAAAAAAGTTACATAAAAAAATCAAGTTACATGTCAAGTGAAAGGGCTTTGTTTGGACATTCCAAAACGATTTTTACTTTTTTTCTTGGACGCTCGGTTTTTGAGATACAATAAAAAAGTTAAATTAGAATAACCAGCGATCCAAGAGCTCTCTAGGAATTTCGTTGACATCAAGGTTTTTCTACTGGTCGGCAAGTTCCTTTACTTTTTCTTATTTTTTTTTCTTGAAATAATTTAAGAAGGTACTTAGTTCTCATAAAATGGTGATAGCGAGCTGGTCTGATGATGGAGCCAAGGTCTGTTCAACGGAACTCTTCAATAAATAGGCCAATAGAGTTGAAACTTGGTTACCATACTAAGTTAGTAGGCGGTAGTCAGAAAAAAGTCCAAACATAATGATTGGACTTGCCTCTGGCTACCACCTACTCAAAGTTTTGATGCGTTCGTCGGGTCGCATCACGAGATCTCAGTTCGGGGCGAACTACTAGTCTAGTTTTAGTTCAGCCAAAAAGCTTTGAATGGTATAGTATCGAAATAGACATTGCAGAGTATCTAAATGTGTCCTTAGTGGAAAACAATACACACTTTTACAGCGTATTCAAATGTATTTTACAAAATGCTGAGCTAAATGCTAAGTGTTGCTGCATGCAGCAGTATGTGGTGCGACCCACCGGACATCCGGAGAGCGGAGCGGACTCGATCTACTTTGTACTTATTATTGATCTTATTCGACGATGCCATACCAAAAGTGGGAACTTCTTTTGTAAAGATTTTTTAATTTTTTTTGTATGATCTCGAAATTATACCACAGAATGAACAATAGTAGGTAGTACCTCCGTTTTAAGTACTTGCTGATGGTACAAGCAGATGGCCGACGCTTGATGTTAAGTGACATCAAAGCATTGCTTCATACGGTTACACCTAAAAGCGATTTATACAGTTACACTCAAGTATTCAGTACTTTAAGTCAGAGTTTTGTTTGTTGTTTTCTGTATTGCGTATTTGCGAGTCCGAGTTCATTCCTCCGAATGTTCCAATTCTCACGACTCCATACAAAGCCCGGGCTCATAATAGATCATACCAGAAACGAAAAAGAAATCTAACTTGTACCTATTAGAACGACTAATATGTAAAAGTGCTATAAAACTTACTAAAGTGCCTGTAACTACGTACTCACGATACACGTACCTACAGTAGTTTCGGGACAACACAATATAAGATCGCTCAGTGATATTTAACGAGCGACGCACAACTCCACAACACAACAGGCTGCGAATGTACTGGAATGGCGGTTAGCGCCATCTGTCGCCGACCGAGGGAACCCGACGAGACGTGCCTACTTAATACCTCATTACAAAGTTGTCATCACATCATATTATAAAATACTCTGCTCTATAGGTACCTACACACGGATACACACAAATACAAAATCAAAACGGTCTTTATTCAGTACAATCACAAGGAACACTTTCTTCCATACTAGCTGAATCTATCGCCAGTTCCTCGCGACCAAAGCCTAGAAGAAGGAAAGAAACTTCCGGCTTGGTTCTTAGCGTTTATGACGACAAGAAAAATGACGCACTACAAGGATATAAGCGAGCAGTGCCTGAGCATAGCCTAAAGCGTACTCGTGTGTACATTAAAAACGTGGATATTTCTCTGTATATCGTGAGTTCGTGACACCAACCAGAAAGAAACAGAAAAAGCCCTCATGACTTTGTAACTAGCTCCGACTCATTGCAAAACAACAAAAAGGAGCCAAGCCGTAAGTAAGTTTGTTACCTGTTCTTCGGCTTCGGTCGCGAGGAACTGGTGGTTTTTTTTTATACAACCTGATGTTCACAGGTAACCCTCACCTATAACAAATATAAAAGTGCCATACGATGTACTGCTCTGCGTCCATCAACTTGAGGCATACTGATGTTAAGCCTCATGTGCCTGTTATTTCACTTAGTTTATAAGACGTTTCAAAGTGATCCTTTTGGTTGAACTGAATAAAGACTATTGATTTTGAATAGTTCTCTTGGAGACAGCTGTAATGAACATTTTACTTTACCTACATATATACTACATATTTTATCTCTAATACTATAAGAATCAAAGTCCTGACTGACTGACTGACTGACTGACTGACTGACTGACATATAGACAACGCACAGCCTAAACCGCTGGTCCTAGAGACTTGAAATTTGAGGAGTACATAGGTCTTATGGCGTAGAGGTGTACTAAGAAGGGATTTTTGGAAATTCAACCCCTAAGGGTGTAAAAAGGGATGAAAACGTTTGTATGAAAATTTGTATTCCTTGAACCTACAAACTTGAAACTTGAAATACATATACTTCAAGACAAAAAAATAGGAAATACATTTTTAGTTTTTTAAAACTACCCTTAATAAGTGTGCTAAGGGATGTAAAAGTATGTATGGAAGTTTTTAGACCGCTGGTCCTAGAGACTTGAAATTTGAAGAGTACATAGGTCTTATGGCGTAGAGGTGAACTAAGAAGGGATTTTTGGAAATTCAACCCCTAAGGGTGAAAAAGGGATGAAAACGTTTGTATGAAAAAATGTATTCCTTGAACCTACAAACTTAAAACTTGGAGTACATATACTTCAAGACAAAAAAGTTGGAAATACATTTTTAGTTTTTTAAAACTACCCTTAATAAGTGTGCTAAGGGATGTAAAAGTATGTACGGGAGTTTTTTGACCGCTGGTCCTAGAGACTTAAAACTTGAAAAGTACATAGGTCTTATGGCGTAGAGGTGTACTATGAAGGTATTTTTGGAAATTCAACCCCTAAGGGTGTAAAAAGGGATGAAAACGTTTGTATGAGAAATAGTATTCCTTGAACCTACAAACTTGAAACTTGGAGTATTTATATTTCAAGGCAAAAAAATAGGAAAGGCATTTGAAGTTTTTTAAAACTACCCTTGATAAGTGTGCAAAGGGATGTAATAGTTTGTATGGGAGTTTTTTGACCGCTGGTCCTAGAGACTTGAAATTTGAAGAGTACATAGGTCTTATGGCGTAGAGATGTACTAAGAAGAGGTTTTTGGAAATTCAACCCCTAAGGGTGTAAAAGGGTTGAAAACGTTTGCATGAAAAATAGTATTCCTTGAACCTACAAACTTGAAACTTAGAGTACATGTACTCCAAGGCTAAAAAACAGGAAAGGCATTTTTAGTTTTTTAAAACTACCCTTAATAAGTGTGCAAAGGGATGTCAATGTTTGTATGGGAGTTTTTTAACGCGTGGTGCGATTGATTTAAAACTTGAAGTAAAATAATTTAAAATCACGTTTTCAATATTTTAAAACCACCCCTGCAAAGGGTGCAAAAGACTGACAAAGTTTCAAGGTTTGTATGAGATATTTTTAAAGCGTAGTGTAATTAACTTAAAACTTAAAGAAAATGTGTTCTGTGGATAAATAACAAAAAGACAGTTTGATTTTCGAAAACAACCCCTAAAACGTTACCCTCCTTCGTTGCGCTCAAGTAAAAAGGATACAACAAGGCGTCAATGTTTGTAAGGAACATTCTAAAACGGGAATCTTGAGTTGGTACGATGAAGAGATCTTAGGGTATCTACCGTGCCTGGGGATCAAAGTCGTGAAGCTGTTTCGTTTCGTTTGTTTTTGGGGTAGAAACTAGAAACAAATAAGTACATATTTTCCGTATAAGAATGTCTTTGTTGTATTTGTCATGTTTGTGCTAAACTCAGTACCTATACCTACCTACCTACCTAATATAGGTAATGTACGCCTATAGGTATCTATAGGTATATACCTGCGTAGGTATCCTACCCTAATAATATACAAATCAATGCGAAAGTTACGATGTTTGGATGTTTGTGGCTCAATTACGGCTCACCACTTCAACGCGTGCGAAGCCGCGGGAAGCCTCTAGTGATAAATAATCACAAAGGCCTGCCAGTGAAAAAATTCTTAAAAAGATTCTAAAAAAACACAATTATACGAGTAAGGATGAGAAAAGTAGAATCATCATGACGTGATAAGGGTTAGGGGTACCATTCTCTGAATAGAGGTGCCTCAGTCTCCCGAAATGGCACATAAACATAAAACAACTCGTAAACCAAA
The DNA here is from genome assembly GCA_932294275.1 of Chloroclysta siterata. Classification (NCBI taxonomy): domain Eukaryota; kingdom Metazoa; phylum Arthropoda; class Insecta; order Lepidoptera; family Geometridae; genus Chloroclysta; species Chloroclysta siterata. Next base: position 137,747 of record OW028607.1, read on the forward strand.
CGTAAAATGCGCCATTTTTTTATGTCCCCAAATGAAGTGAGGGACGACAGATTAAACATTTACGGTGCTGAATCGCACTTGACACGGCGCGGCGTCTTACAGAATTTGGATTGAACGAAAAGATATCGTCATTTTGTGACCCAGGTCATTGACCGCCGAGACTGGATTAAGGCCATCAGTTTACTAGATTATTCAAAGTGATCTTTGTGATTTTATTCAATTTAGACTTTGGATAGGACGTTAAAAATGTACAATCATCATCATCTTTTTCAATCACAATCAAACTCTTTTTTTATAACTTAAGGCGAAGACAAGAGCTAATGTGACTCTCGCTCGCACGTTTCGACATGTTGAAAGATATAAAATCATTAAACTCATTTTCGAAAAATCGCAATCAACCATTTTGTGTGCAATCATATTGCACACAGTTTAGTAAAAATTTTATTTTGATCAATACAAGTTTTCCTTCAAAAGTTAGCTTTACTAGTTTTCGTACATAAGCAAACTTTTAAGCAGGAAAACTTGTATCGATCAAAATGAAATTTTTACTAAACTGTGTGCAATGTGATTGCACACAAAATGGTTGATTGCGATTTTTCGAAAATGAGTTTAGTGATTTTATATCTTTCAACATGTCGAAACGTGCGAGCGAGAAGTTGTTTGATAGTTGTCAGCCCCTTAACATTTAAACTAGCCTTAATTTTTTTTGACACTCAACTTCTAAAACGACTTCTTAATATAAATTCAATCCTTCGTCGTCCTCGTCGGTCCGGTATTCGTAGGTATAGTGATTTATGGCATGTCTCTGTACGTAGGTGATTGACGGGGACGTAATGCGGATGGTTAAATGCAATAACAGTTTCAATAATCAATTTGTAGGTAAAATTGTAGGTCGTATTGTAGGTTTTCCATGGATTGGGGCTTGGTTTATCATTTCTATCTTATTCGGCGATCCCAACTGAACACGTCCACGAAATATTTAGCACTATTATGAACCACTCCCTCTATGAGTAGGTGTAAGATAAGAGTATTTACATTTCTGAATACAAAGCTTCCCTTACTCCAGTTCTAGATCGCCACGACACGCTACACCATCAATGCCTCGTCGCCATCTTGTTTAGTGAGCGCTCGTGTGCACAGCAGCACAAACTCGGCCGCATTCATTTCATTTCTAAAGAATTTCAAATGGAACAGTTGCCGCCGCGCGCCGTGTCGTCTCAAACGCGGGGAATGTCTCTGACGTCATCTATGTAGATGTAATATCGCAGTCCGTCAAGTTGTGTGCAATGACATTGCACACAGTTCAGCAAAAAATACATTTTGAATCAAACAAGTTTTCGTATTAAAAAAAATGTTTTACTTGTTTTCGTACTTATTTTGATTATAATTATATTTTTGCTGAACTTGGTTGATTGCGATTTTTTATAAAAAGTTCAGTGATTTTATTGATCGAGTGAGCGAAGCGAACGAAGATCTTAGTTTCAACTTGGGCGATTTGGCATTTTATGTATGTATGTATGTAAGTATGTATGTTTGTCTGGCCATAACTTTCGAACCGTTGATCCGATCTGCATGAAATTTGATAAGACGACAGCTTGTACTTGAGAAATTTACTGGTAAGTATATGAGTAAAATCGGATGAAGGGTTTTTAAGATATGGGGTTTTTTAAGGGAGCAAAAATAAAAAAAGTGACTTAAAAAAATCAAGTTACATGTCATACGAAAGGGCTTTGTTTGGACATTCCAAAACAATTTTTACTTTTTTTCTGGGACGCTCGGCTTTTGAGATACAACAAAAAAGTTTAATTAAGATAACCAGCGACCCAAGAGCTCCCATCTCTAAGAGTTTTGTTGGCATCAAGGTTTTTCTACTGGTCGGCCAGTTACTATGCATTTTCTTATTTTTTTTTTCTTGAAATAAATTAAGGAGGTACTCAGTTCTCATAAAATGGTGACAACGACCAGGTCTGATGATGGAGCCAAGGTCTGTTCAACGGAACTCTTCAATAAATAGGCCAATAGAGTTGAAACTTGGTTACCGTACCAAGTTAGTAGGCAGTAGTCAGAAAAAAGTCCAAACATAATGTTTGGACTTGCCTTTGACTACCACCTACTCAAAGTTTTGGTGCGTTCGTCGGGTCGCATCACGAGATCTCAGTTCGGGGCGAACTACTAGTATATTTAAAAAACATGAAATGTGCGATGGAAGAGTACTTTGACAAGCGTCAGCTCCTTAAATGCGCCTCTCTCTATATGCATCGCGACGCGTCGGCGCCGCGCTGTGTTCAGTGGATCTCCATTCCGCAATTTTTTTTATACTACTCGCTGATGAAACAAGCAGATGGCCCACCTGATGTTAAGTGTTACTTACCTAAATATTTCGAACCTTTTTTTTTCTTCTGTTCAGCGACGCAATACACGCATTATACCAACGAGATCTGTGCATTCGGCAATTTTTTTCTTTTTTTATGGAACAGAAATAAGTCAAGTCCTTATGAATGATTATTCTACTTTGCGAATAAATACTTTTAGGAATTGAGCAAGAGTGAAAAAGCCATTTTCAGATCAAAGTCAAAAGGTATTTATTTAATAAAATCACAAGGATCACTTTGAATCGTAATACTAGGTATATTAAAATGGTACACATATCCATTCAAAACATTCACAATATCCTCTCACGGCTTCCTCGCGCGTGACTCTCGCCTCGTCTCCAGCTAACTAGGTAAGTGGCTGGTTCGTTAATGTTAAGTACGCAGGTAGTGGGTTCGTGCCGGTTGAATAGTCGCGGAGCCTTTTGACGCGGAACGAGAGGGCGCACCACGTACTGTCGTTTCGTTTCTTTTTCGAAATAAACTGAAACAGCTTCATGACTTTGATCCCCAGGCACGGTAGATATCACCTTAAAACTCTCTTTACCAAGTACTAAGATAAGATTCTTTGAGGATGTCTAAGGGGGGGTAGACAAAGGTTCGTCCAAATATTACATTTGGCACATCCTCAGATTTGCAGAAGTTGGTATTTGGTATTCCATACGTGACAGGTTGTAAGCCCATCGCCGCTTTTAGAATACTAACAGTTAATATTCTAAAAGCAGCGATGGGCTTGCAATCAAAATATACAAAATAACTTTATTGACAAAGATATCTACAGATGGTAATTGAATCCGTGGGTCCCGCCCACCGTAGTCAAACTAGTTGAGACTGTGATTCAGAAGCCAGGGGTTCCCATGATTTTAAAGACAGAAATTATGTCATCCAAAAAATACACTAGGACTTAGAATCGTAAGGCTGCTTTTGTATAGAGACTCGTGAGTTCTCAGTGCATAAAAACAAAACTCAGCCTAGCTAGCAGTCTGCAGTGCCTAAGACTGCAGACTGCTTACTGGCCTGTAGCTGGTAGCCTGGACGGCACGTAGCACAAGAGACGCATTCGTCCAGCCGAGTGCTGAGACCGTTGCCTCGAGTGTAGCTGCTACTGCGGCTCGTATCTAGTTCGCTGAGTGCATTACGTTATAACTTAGACAGTTTTGCGTGAAGTATCGCTCGCACATTTCAACATTTTGAAAGATAATATATCCAAACAAGTATTCCTATTAAGAAGTTATCATAAGTATTGAAGCAAGTTATTAAAACGAGTAAGTAAATAAAGTGTTAAAAGTTCAATAAATATTATATACGAATATATTAATGAATGTTATTCAGACAAAGACTCCTGTAATGTAGGTACCTCTCGTTCGCACTTATCAACATTTTTAAGTTAAAAAATCCCTGTAGAAAAATTAAATAGTGAATTAAACCCAAATTATTCTTGTCTGCAGAGTTCTTTTGACTAGGATTAAAGGATCACTCTAAATCCGAACCGGAGAGGAAAAATCTGGAAAAATCAAACAAATGCCAATAAGGTAGCACAAACACAAACACGACGGAACGGAACGGACGGACATAGATATCCATCTCTGCGAGTTTTGTGGACGCATTTCATCATAGAGAGTGAATCGCTGTTTGCAAACAAAATGTGATCAGAACTTAAAATATAAAATTTAAGCTAAGTAACATAGGCTTTTCAAAACAATTTTTGTCATTATGGCTGAGTCGAGTCTCTTTTGCACCAAAAACATGGCATCTACGATAATTTTTCTTTGTATCTATCTTATTGATTGAGTGAGCGAAGCGAACGAAAATCTTACAGTCAACCTGGGCGATTCAGAATTGTACGTATATATGTAGGTATGTAAGTATGCAAGTATGTTGGTTGGCCATAACTTTGGAACAGTTGATCCGATCTGCATGAAATTTGATAAGTCGATAGGTTGTACTTGAGAAATTTACTGGTAAGTATATGAGTAAAATCGGATAAGGGGTTATTTAGATATGGATGTTTTTAAGGGGCAAAAATAAAAAAAATGTAATACAAAAATATCAAGTTAAATATAAGTGTAATACAAAAATATCATATCATGAAAGGGCTTTCTTTGGACATTCCAAAGCTATTTATACTTTTTATTTAGGTGTTTGAGATACAACAAAAAAGTAAAATTAAGATAACCAACGATCCAAGAGCTCCCATCTCTAAGAGTTTGTTGACATCAAGGTTTTTCTAATGGTCGGCCTGTTCCTTTGCTTTTTCCTATTTTATTTTTCTTAAAATAAATTAAGAAGGTAGGTACTCAGTTCTTATAAATGGTGACAGCTACCTATTCTAATGATGGAGCCAAGATCTGTTCAACGTAATTCTTCAATGAATAGGCCAATTAAGTTGAAACTTGGTTACCATACCTAGCTAGTTAGGTGATAGTCAGAAGCAAGTCCAAACACAATGTTTTAGTACTAAAGTGTTAAATGCTTAAGTATGTTTGTATTAAATTAAGTAAATATTAATACTTATAATAAGCAGGTAAGCCATTCTTAACATTGTTTTTGCTATAAATTAACTTTTTTTTAATGAGTCGACAAGAAGAAGAAGTTTTTATATGCCAGTGCCGGCCGGCGCGGCGCGCGGCGGTTCAAAGCATCTGCTTGTTCCATCAGCAAATAGTATAAAAAAATATATAATAAACAACTACACAAAAAAAAACTTGTCTTGATTGTTATTTTCTTTGTCGATAAATATTACTAGTTCTTATACTTACAGGTACAAGTACATGCTGATTAGTATATTGCCATAGAGTTCACCAAGTGAACATCACGTGACATGACCGGGAGGGGAGTGCGGGAGGGAATGTTTACTGGCGCTAACCTTCCGACGTTATTACCTCAACGAAGGAAAACCCGAGATTTTTCTCTTTAATAACATCTTTGAGCCGGCGCGGCGGATGTAATTTTCTTTGAGTTTACTTGTTTCTCGCTCTCGGGTTTGGTCTCGCTGGGCGATGAGAGAGTTATGGTTCTTATCATGATTTTGTTACCTGTTGTGTCTCAATCTTACAGGATTGTAGATGGTTCAAAGGTGATAATGTGAGTGTAACTAAGCAAACTTATATTTACAAAAATATATTTAATTATTGTTTTTTGAACCAGACACATTATGTAAGAGTCTAATAAAGTAGTAGAGTTCTTTGTGCGCGGCTCGTCCGGGGAAGAAGTACCATGCTTATTTATGCTGCCAAGCGGCTACGCTGTGCTTCTGTTTGTTGGATGTAGGTGAAATCACAGGCACATGAGGTTTAACATCTGTATACCTCACAGGGTAGTGCATTGAGTAGGGCACGTTCCTATCGAATATTTAGATTACCTTTATTGATCGAGTGAGCGAAGCGAACGAAGATCTTAGTTTCAACTTGGGCGATTTGGCATTTTATGTATGTATGTATGTATGTATGTATGTATGTATGTATGTATGTTTGTCTGGCGATAACTTTAGAACCGCTAATCCGATCTGCATGAAATTTGATATGTCGATAGCTTGTACTTGAGAAATTTACTGGTAAGTATATGAGTAAAATCGGATGAAGGGTTTTTGAGATATGGGGTTTTTTAAGAGGGCAAAAATAAAAAAAGTTACATAAAAAAATCAAGTTACATGTCATATGAAAGGGCTTTGTTTGGACATTCCAAAACTATTTTTACTTTTTTTTTGGGACGCTCTGTTTTCGAGATAAAATTTAAAAAGTTAAATTAAGATAACCAGCGATCCAAGAGCTCCCATCTCTAAGAGTTTCGTTGAAATCAAGGTTTTTCTACTGGTCGGCCAGTTCCTTTGATTTTTCTTAATTTTTTTTCTTGAAATAATTTAAGGAGGTACTTAGTTCTCATAAAATGGTGACGACGACCAGGTCTGATGATGGAGCCAAGGTCTATTCAACGGAACTCTTCAATAAATAGGCCAATAGAGTTGAAACTTGGTAACCATACCAAGTTAGTAGGCGGTAGTCAGAAAAAAGTCCAAAGATAATGTTTGGACTTGCCTCTGACTACTACGTACTCAAAGTTGTGATGCGTTCGTCGGGTCGCATCACGAGATCTCAGTTCGGGGCGAACTACTAGTATTAAACTTTTGTTCATTTCGTTTCACTAATATACCTTTTAAAGGTATATTTACTTTGTGCTAAACCTCTCACTCGAGGTTTATAAATATATATATTGACACGAAGAACTTCAGGAAGACATTACATTTGTATCCGGATATTCGCCCACATGAAGTGAGAGTAAAAGCTTGTACAATAAACTTGTGTACTTACCCGAGTCTCGGCAGGAACACATTATTATCCACATGTGACGTACAAGTCGAGTGCAAGTGAGCTAGATTCTTCCTGTAGGAATTCACTGCGGGAACGGTGAGGGAACTCACTTCTGCAGGGTTATTACTGAAACAGAACCAGAACACTGAGTTACTTTTTACTGAAAAAATACCAGGAAAGGGCTGGTAAAAAAATTACGAACCCAATAAATGAAAATGCCTTCAATATGAAATAAACAATTTTATTGCAGTAGACAGTAGACAGCAGTTAAATTAACTTATATCTCCATACCTTAAAAACTAAAATAAATTAAAATACTTAATTTGACTGCGTTAGGATATCGATTTACTTGCTAAATTAAATATAACTTTTTCTTTGCTTGCCCATTCGCTTGTGCTTGTTTTTAGGTAATAGCTCTGTCGGAGGGCAGATAAGCGATGCGTACTCACGTGACCAACAAGTGAAGTGAATATCAGAATACTGTAACTGCCTGTATTGTAGTCACGGGAGTGCGCACATTTCCCGCCATCCGTCAAGTGCGAGTCGGCTACCCTCATACGTTATCTGTGGTGATGTATCGTCGCATTTCTTATGCTCTGTGGTTTGACATCGCGGGGACATGGGACGCGTTTTTGCAGTGTTCCGCATTTTGTTGAAGCTTTGTAATGTTTTGTATGATTCGATGGCTACAGCCGAGGAACAAACGAAATAAATAATATTATAGTTTCTTTTAGAGGTGGTTTGTTTTCTAACAGAGGCGATGGGCTTGCAACCTGTCACGTATTAAATACCAACTACTGCAAAATATTTGTACTTAAAACGACTGCCCTTAGATATCCTCTAAGGATCTTGAGTTGGTAGTTGGTACTGAAAGACCTGAAAGGTAACTACCGTGCCTGGGAATCAAAGTCTGCTTTACAAACAGCACATTTTTAAAATTTCAAAGCAATAACGATTCACAATAAGTAGCTCAATGTTGTACTTAAAAGTAATATTGTGTCCAACTCGACTTGAATTTCATTAAGTTTTTCATCAGAAAGTTGAACAATAAAATAGTTTGCTCAGAATTCTAGGCTCTGAGTACTCTACTCTGTGACGGAGTCGAGTAGCGTGCGCCGCAGCTTAGCTCATAGCTACTACTGCTTGCTGACGGAACAAGCAGATGGCCCACCTGATGTTAAGTGGTAACCATCGCCTATAACAAAGCATTGCCTCGCAAGTTACAGATAGGAACGTACCCTACGATGCATTTATCGATAAAAATATTTGATTGATTGAGTGTGAGGCCAGTTTACTTCTCCTTATTGTCGTGTCACTAGCTCTTTCGAAACTGTTTAGTAAAAGGATTTTAAATGCCCGACCGTTTTGAACCCACGTCCTCAGGATCGGAAGGCGGGGCCACTACCGCTAGAGCACCAGTCTCTACGTCACAAGTGCATTAGTTATGAACACGATCGTGTGTGGATCGAACAGTACTTTAGTTAGTACAGATAACGACGATAGTTGAGCGTCTGTACACACAAACACCAACTATCGTTCTTCAAGCGACGGCGACCGTGTTTAGCGGCCGGGGATAGGATAGCGAAGTATATCATCTTGATTGACGAAATAACACTTTCAACACAAAGCTTTCAAAACTAAGTTTTTTTTATCAATATCAAAATTCATAATGAAAATCAATTTCTCAATGTTTAAGATCTGGAGGTTCAATATTATTATTGCTCGCGAAAAGAATGAAAAGGGCTGCGATAGGATTTGATACGATTCATTATGTTCTCTCTTTGACTGTGTCCGGCCTATGACGTCGCGGAGGTGCATGCGCAAGTGCGCAACTGTCAGTGTCACATCAAATGTAAGGACTTTTGACATTGACAGCTTCTTTCTTTTTGTATAACCTTAAATTAACGAGAAACCATTGTACACGAAGACCATTGCGTTTATTTCTTCCAAGTAAAATATCCATCCCGAGAGGCACAACTGTGTTTATTTAATCTTTGTACTCATTTTTGTCACGCGATTACTCCGCCCAATTATATGAACTGATTTTGATTATTTTTTTTTATTTGGTATGGCATCACACTGCACAGGTACTGCCATATACACTTATACTGAAATTGTTTCAGCGCTTTTTGAAAAAACCAACATAAACCAAAAACATATACATAAATTACGTTTTGATAGTTGTTTTTTAGTGTGTTTAATCTTTTTTTTTAAAGAAGCATATTATTTAATAGTAATAGTGGTATAGTATAGTGGCGTTCACATTATATAATTTAATAATGTTTTTTATCCGTGAAAACCTATAATTGGCTCTCTCGTTTCTATATCATGTATGTTATTTAAGTTATAATAAGCTGTTGGTTTTCCAATAAATAAATAAATAAATAAATAAATAAATAGAGTATAGCGGTGACTGTCTTGGATACAATAAAGAACTCCAGCGAGCTTAGTGCTATTCCGTGAACAACATTCACCCAAGTGACCGCGGAATCATCACTTGCTTGTGTATTTTGGCGAGTGAGTGAGGCGAAGCTCGTGAGCGTGGATCCAGTAAGTGAAACTCCCGTGATCTCGTTGATTATAGAATTGACACCCTGAGCACGAAGCGACCCCCCACCGCCCTTTACTAGATACCTAATCCCCTCCCCCATATCGGTGCATCTGTGAGAGTACAACCGCGCTGCTAGATTACTGGATTAGATTAGATTATGAAATTAACTATATCATGCAGGCAGGGTTGTCTGCTCGTATAAACAAGAGGTTGAGGGTCGATTTCAATAAAATTCGTTTCCGTTTAAAGAGTGCAGGTGAAATTACAAGAAAATGACTATGAAAGTATGCTGTTATGAAAAGATATAATCCTCGCCTTAATCCTCATTTTCTTTTAATTGTTTTAGGTATATGATGGCGTAGATAATTAATTTTATTTAATAAATATTTTAGGATCACGTCGCGGGTCACGTTATCCGTATGGACCCTGAAAGGTGGGCTAAAGGAGTCAAAAAAAATTTAGGATTTTGTTATAGGTATAAAATAGAAACCTAATAAGTTGTATGTATGTATGTATGTTTGTCTGGCCATAACGTTCGAACCGTTGATCCGATCTGCATGAAATTTGATAAGTCGATAGCTTATACTTGACAAATTTACTGGTAAGTATATGAGTAAAATCGGATGAAGGGTTATTAAGATATGGGGTTTATTAAGGGGGCAAAAATAAAAAAAGTTACATAAAAAATCAAGTTACTTGTCATATGAAAGGGCTTTATTTGGACATCCAACACAATTTTTACCTTTTTTCTGGGACGCTCGGTTTTTGAGATAAAACAAAAAAAGCTGGTTACCTTACCAGCGATCCAAGAGCTCCCATCTCTAAGAGTTTCGTTGACATCAAGGTTTTTCTACTGGTCAGCCAGTTCCTTTGCTTTTTCTTATTTTTTTTTCTTGAAATAAATTAAGAGTAAGTTCTCATAAAATGGTGACAACGACCAGGTCTGATGATAAGCCAAGGCGGTAGTCAGAAAAAAGTCCAAACATAATGTTTGGACTTGCTTCTGACTACCACCTGCTCAAAGTTTTGGTGCGTTCGTCGGGTCGCATCACGAGATCTCAGTTCGGGGCGAACTACTAGTTTAGTACTAGGATGGAAAGCATGGGACTATCTAGTTGATGGACGTAGGGCAGTGCATCGTAGGGCACGTTCTGTTCGTAAGGGTAACACGCGGCGGTATCTCGCATCCGCTGGTAATAAATATAACTGACATCGGCGCGGCATAATGCGCGCTAACGAGCCCGCCGTAAACACACTCGTTACTGCTGCGGACTGTACGCCGCCGTGTTGCTGACGATACTGGACTTCTATACAAGAACTAAAAAACGAATAACGTTATACACATTATACAATGTTACATTTTTCATTTTTATATTCCGCATATCGGCGCATGCCCGAGCCCACTACAAAAGACTAACAATAAATCAGAAGTACAAAAACACGTAAATCGGACGTCGGAAGTCTGCCCTACGCGTACTTCTCAACTCGAGCGGTGAAATTTCTTAGCACTTCTTATTCGTTTCGTGTCACTAGTTTTTTCGAACCAGCGTGGTGAAAGGATTATAAATGCGCCTCTAAGAAGCTCCTTTCAAGCACTGCTTTGTATATATTTTAGTTTATTAGTTTATTTTAGGTTATTTCTGGCAATGGCAATGAGAGCACTGGTGATCTTAGGTATTTTAAGTGGTCCTAAGGTCGTGGGGTCAAAACCGATTGTGCAACAAGTTTTTCCTTTCAAAAATGTATGTACACAGTGCCAGTACTCTCAAACGGTGAGTGAAAACATCACGAGGAAATCGGCATGTCGTAGAACCTAAATAGTTCTAAAAACATATGTCAAGTGCTCAAAAGACGCCTTTTTGAGGAGCACTTAAAATCCTTTCACCACACTGTTTGGAAAGTAAGTACCGAGTGTCACGATAAAAAGAAAGCATTGACGACCAACCAACTTTGACTGCAACATACAATAAACACACTTGCAAAGGTGACTGCAGCTGTGTGTGTGAGCGACCCACATGCGCTCTCTGTGTGCGTTATTTATTCACGACGCCCTTTTGAGTTCAGTCGCGACACAACGCGACATAACGAGACGTGACTCGACGTGACATCTTCTTTTAATCGTGTTTCTTTCGAAACAGTGTGGCGAAAGGATTTATAGTGCTCCTCAAAGAGGCTTCTTTCGATAGTTTGATACATGTTTTAGAACGTTTTGGTTCCAAGACATGCCGGTTTTATGCCGGACATACCGTTTGAGAGTACTGCTACTGTGCACATACATTTTTGGCTCCGACATCTTATCTTAAGGAGGGTCAAACCTTAAAAATGTAATTAAAAATTCTTGGTTGTTTGATTAAAAGTGAAACCCGTTACCACTAGAGCACTCGACGTGACGGGATGCATTAATTGAGCAGCCGACTGTCTCCGCCGACATGCTGTACCGGACTCGGGAACCAGACGTACTTCGAGTAAACGAAAGCTTCCACATTTCAAAAAGCAGGTTCATGTTTGAGCTAAAATTTGTTTCAGCTGAAAGTAATTTCAGTTTCGGGGCATTTTGCTTAATTAGAAATTTGGTCTAATTACAGAGTTTCCATTAGACGCGTGGCCTGTATACGTAGATGGCATAGATGCAGTGCACTGTGATGTATGTACAGAGCGCGGTCGCGGGACAGTGCACGGCAAGGCTAATGAGGCCGAATTCAGTCTGATGTGAACGTGCACTACCGCATTAAATGCATTTATTTAAATTGAACTGTTTGTTTTTCACTTGAATTTAAAACGGTTTCGGACTAACGCAGTTTTTGAACAGAATGATTATAAAACTACTGCAAAGTAAATTTACTGAAATCACCGGCAGTTTGTCTATAAAAAGTGTTGGTGGCCTCCACGCAGCGCTAACTGCCCCAAACTAAGCAACGCTTGTGCTATGAGAACCTCGTAATATGATGACTGATTACTTATATCCTTTATTTTTAAATACATACTAATAATATTATATACCACCCAGACAGAGAACAAAGTACTATGTTCATCACACAAATGTTTGTTGAAGACAGAGCTACTACCAACTGCGCCGCGAGGGCTTCGTTTGTATGAGTATAAAATATGTGTGTGTCTGTAATTACATTTGATTCAATTAAATAAAATACCTTTTGAATTTGACTTTGACAAAAAGCGATATTTTATACTCTGAACGAAATATACTAATTAACTATTCCATAAAGCAGAGCAGCCTAGTCTTTCCTAAGCGATGTGGCTTTCAGATACCTGAAGTGCTTCCGGCCTGGCGAAGCATTCGCAACTTCCGGTATGGTTTGTTGTTGAGACGTTCAACTAGTTGTAGAGTAGAGACAGCAATAAAATGAGGCGTTGCTTGTTATATTACAAGAAAATCCGGCAGAGGGCTAAGCCGGCTGACAGCTGCTCATCTCGGAAGATCGACACAGAAGAATCAGGACTTTATTTCCAGTCGAGGTTACCCCTCAGATTTCTTGTTCTTTGAGGATGTCTGAAATGAATAGTCCAAGTATTTCAAACCTCCATTTTTGGAAAATTTATTTACTGGAAATATAGCTATTTTAACGGCGCGACAAACAGCTCGAACGTCAAACAGATTATCGATAGCGGTGAGATTTGTGTATCTAATAGACAGCTCATTTTATTTCTGTTACTGCTTTGCTACAGTGGTATCAGCTTGATTTTAAATATGTGATGCAAAGTTCAACCTGCTTATTAAAACATCATCATTAATATAAGGTTCTTACGAAAAATCGTCACTAAAACATGTTTGTTTACCCACCGCGCTGTGGCAGCGAGCGCGCGCGTCGGAATGTGCTCGTTTGGAATGTGTCAACGTCACGCCGAGAGAGGGCGCTATTTGTAAATAAATACCTTACATGGAATAACTTCGCTTTAAAATAAATAATAAACAAACTGCAGGTTGTTTAGTATGCACGAGTACACAAGAGTAGTAGCTCTTTGTGTGCGGCTCGCCCGGGGAAGTACTACCACCATGCCTATTTATGCCGACAAGCGGCAACGCTGTTTCGGTTGAAAGGGTGCGGGTGAAATACAAGTGTCATTTGGGGGTGGGTATTCCAAATATTAAACTTGGCACATGTGCTTGCAGATGGAACAAGCAGATAGCCCACCTGATGTTAAGTAGTGACCATCAAGCATTGCCTCGCAAGTCACGCACGATAGGAATGTTACGATGCACTGTCCTGCGTCCATCAACTTGAGGCATACAGATGTAAACCTCATGTGCCTGTAATTTCACCGGCAACCACACCCTTCAAACCGAAACACGGCATGGTGGTAGTACTTCCACACACAAATAGTGTGGAACACACTCTTATTAATCTACTACTCTTATGAATGGGCATCTGATAGATTTTCACTACATAAGTACGATATAAAGTTATTTCGCGAGTAGCCGAGTGCAGAGAACACCCGCCGGCCGCGCGTTGTGCAGCGGAGCTGAAGGCACACCTCGGGGGCGCTGGAACAGATTATATAATTAGGTTTGCACACCGACAGTCACTTTCGACTGTCTGGTTAAAATGTTGAAGGAAATAAATAGGTTTCTGTAATTTGCTTATGCTTCTCTATCCGAAGAGGTCAGCGCTGTTATCCTGCCTTACCTTGGTTTCTGCACTGACTCTTCATAGAGTTCAGGGACTCGTTAAGGGTAAGGTTACTTTGAAAACTATTAAAACTAGGTAAATCTAGGTGCCAGATCCACGGACCGAGCCGACGGACAGGCAACAATCTTTCGGCTTCAAAAACAAAGTACCTTTTGACTTTGCTCTACTTTGTGATATTTTGCATTATATTGTTTTTTTCAAGCACAAATATCTCAAATAAAAACATTTAAACGGCATTTAATTAATATGTAATTGAGCTATATACATTTAAAACTGGATTCGCCCCTTGCGCTCACACAGCATCGCTCAAATTTCTAAGAAAATACTTACTTATTGGAATGTACAAACACACGTCGCTATAATCTCGAACGAGCTCATTGCGTTTGACTCATCAGCGGCACAGAGTACACTATAGTAGATACAAGCATAAAATCTCATTTAATTGTGTAATTATTATTTAGGTATATTTATTTTTGGATCAGTTTAGCTATCTCTAGATCGTTTGTATCAACTGTTTCATATGTATTTTGTACATTTTCTTTGTAAATAAAAGATTTAAGTATTTGCAAAAAAATCTGAAATATTTAAGTAGTAACAAATAAATTCATTGGTGCCCGACTGGTTTTGAACCCACAACCTTAGAAGATAAGAACCACTAGGCCAAAAAGGCAAAAGCGCAGATTTAAAATGAAATAAAATATAATAAGACATGGCAAGTGCCTGCATTGTTGTTTGGAGAATTATGTGGTTAATTAAAGAAATGAATCTAAAATGGCGTCGCTGACAATTCTGAGAGTTAATGGTCAGCACTCATTAACTGCAGCGTCGGAGCTGCTAGTTAACGTGATTTAATTTACTTGTTCGTTGTTAGCTCTCAATCGGTGAAGGAAAACATCATTAGGAAATCAGTTTTAACGGTATTAAGCAAGATATACCTACTTTATCTATACCTGTCTACCTACTATTTAATTTAAAACCTCGGCCTGCCTCCATGTTGCTGCACCCTAGTATAAGGGATCATGCGATACTTGCTAACACCCAACTGCTATGTATGTCCCTAAACTACATTTGAAATGTATTTATTTGTGCCAATAAATACATTTCATTTCATTTCAACTAAGCCATGTGTAAGCAATATATGATGATATGAGTATTGAGTTACAGCGGTGCCGGCGGTGGACTTGTGACCTGTCACGTATGAGAATACCGATTGTGGGTATGAGTCAATGGACGTACCTCTGACTACTCGCCTAGGACATCCCCAAATAATTTCGAGTAGATACATGGTACAAAGAAGTCTGAGGAGATATCTACCGTGCCTGGGGAACATAGTCGTGAAGCTGTTACTCTGTTTTATTTTATATCAAAAGGTACTTTTTTTAGTATGGTAGTAGGTATGTTAGTTATCAAATATTCATTCATGAATAAATTGACAAAGTGTTGGCGAAACATATTGTCGTTCCAATTAGCATCGTCAAACATCGCCGTTTCGAGTCTGATCAGTTTCGAATCTGATGCTGACCTTTCCATTAAATCTGCATCTCGATCAGTGGGAACAAGAGATTCCTCTCAGACCCACAGGTACCTTTGATCACCGAGCTGACAACTGCTTGAAGATAATCCAATTGTAGTCTCGCTTTGAATTAGCCGTTTGCATTTCTTAAAGTTAATGCTTCGGTCTGAGCCGCGGATTCCGGAACAGTAAAAATAATTGATCGAGTGAGCGAAGCGAACGAAGATCTTAGTTTTAACTTGGCCGATTTGGCATTTTATGTATGTATATATGTATGTATGTATGTATGTATGTATGTTTGTCTGGCGATAACATTCGAACCGTTGATCCGATCTGCATGAAATTTGATAAGACGATAGCTTGTACTTGAGAAATTTACTGGTAAGTATATGAGTAAAATCGAATGAAGGGTTATTAAGATATGGGGATTTTTAAGGGGGCAAAAATAAAAAAAGTTACATAAAAAAATCAAGATACATGTCATATGAAAGGGCTCTGCTTGGACATTCCAAAACAATTTTTACTTTTTTTCTGGGACGCTCGGTTTTTGAGATACAACAATAAAGTTAAATTAAGATAACCAGCGATCCAAGAGCTCCCATCTCTAAGAGTTTCCTTGGCATCAAGGTTTTTCTACTGGTCGGCCCGTTCCTTTACTTTTTCTTATTTTTTTTTCTTGAAATAAATTATGGAGGTACTCAGTTCTCATAAAATGGTGACAACGACCAGGTCTGATGATGGAGCCAAGGTCTGTTCAACGGAACTCTTCAATGAATAGGCCAAGAGAGTTGAAACTTGGTTACCGTACCAAGTTAATAGGCGGTAGTCAGAAAAAAGTCCAAACATAATGTTTGGACTTGCCTTTGACTACCACCTTCTCAAAGTTTTGGTGCGTTCGTCGGGTCGCATCACGAGATCTCAGTTCGGGGCGAACTACTAGTTGATCGAGTGAGCGAAGCGAACGAAGATCTTAGTTTCAACTTGGGCGATTTGGCATTTTATGTATGTATGTATGTATGTATGTATGTATGTATGTTTGTCTGGCGATAACTTTAGAACCGTTGATCCGATCTGCATGAAATTTGATATGTCGATAGCTTGTACTTGAGAAATTTACTGGTAAGTATATGAGTAAAATCGGATGAAGGGGTTTTGAGATATGGGGTTTTTTACGGGGGCAAAAATAAAAAAAGTTACATAAAAAAATCAAGTTACATGTCATATGAAAGGGCTTTGTTTGGACATCCCAAAACAATTTTTACTTTTTTTTTGTGACGCTCGGTTATTGAGATAAAATAATAAAAGCTAAATTAAGAAAACCAGCGATCCAAGAGCTCCCACCTCTAAGAGTTTCGTTGACATCAAGGTTTTTCTACTGGTCGGTCAATTCCTTTGCTTTTTCTTAATTATTTTTTTTGAAATAAATAAAGGAGGTACTCAGTTCTCATAAAATGGTGACGACGACCAGGTCTGATGATGCAGCCAAGGGCTGTTCAACGGAACTCTTCAATAAATAGGCCAATAGAGTTGAAACTTGGTAACCATACCAAGTTAGTAGGCGGTAGTCAGAGAAAAGTCCAAAGATAATGTTTGGACTTGCCTCTGACTACTACGTACTCAAAGTTTTGATGCGTTCGTCGGGTTGCATCACGAGATCTCAGTTCGGGGCGAACTACTAGTCTAGTTTAAATTGATACAAATTTCGACGGCCACGTTATGTCCTAAGTAAATTACGTAAATTGCCTTCATAATTCTGTAATTTGAAAGACAAGACGTTCCCGATTGCGCGCGCATTAGTCTCGCGCTACGCCGTAGCACAGTGCTACGCGCCAGTGTATAGACAAACGCGAGCGTAGCGCGCGTAGATCCACTACGAGACTCGCGCGTCGAAGCCGTATCGAAGCCGGAGTTATATTTTGAAAGTAATAGTTCGTTTGGAGGATACTTTGGTGTTTGTAAATGTGGTTGATTTTGATGTTGATTTGTGTGTGATTGAATATTGTGTGTTGTGTGTGTTTTGTGTGTGTGATGAGAGGCGAGGGAGGGGATTAAGGACGCTGGCTCGCGGACACTCTTGATGTGAGTGATGTTTAAAATAAATTATAAATAAGTTATTGGATGAAAATATTTATGAGTATGTATAGTGACTGGCGATATTACCTTTTCGGGTTAAATAATTCACATCACCTTTAGATCACATATTTGAAAGTTTTCGGATGGCTATTTAGAATTTTAAAACAGAAGTAACGTGATCAATAACGGGATTATTAATAAAACTATAAAGTGTTGTGTAGTTGACGAAAACTCCTTGCGATAATGGAGAGCTATTTTGAACAAAAAGGGTTTATTAAGTAACTTTTTCCTGAAATCAGCGCGCTGAAAATATTACGATGAAATTTTGAAATTGCTGGTAAAAGTTACAGCTAGTATTTTATAATTGAATTTTAAAAGTTGAATATTTAAATACAACACACGGCATCGTACGTAATAGTATATTTTATAATCCTACAAATTTGAGCCATGGTTTATACAACGTGTTTATTAAGAATTGTAGGGATCCGAAAGCAGGATATTCTACCGGTCATAACGAACAACTTTTGTTCTACGACTTTTAAAATTTCAAAGTTTTTCATTCATGAAATGCCTCTTAAACTTTTATCTAAAATGAATCTAAACGCATCATGAGGCAGCCCTATTTACAGCTGTTCTTTGACCTCTAGTTGTTAACCTTAGATAAAATAGGTAACAGAACTGCCACCAATTACCTAGTAATGTGCCTACCTAATAATGATGTTGCTGTTTTTAAAGATCTTGGTATGTAAAAGAAATATTTTCGCGACTGTAATCCCTAGTCACGGTAAACATTCTCTGAGATCTTTGGTACTAATACCTATTCAGTAACTAGGTACCTACGTGGCTACGTACTCAATATTTAATAGAATATTTATTTTTGTTTAATTACTAGATGTCGTAAACCAATGTTTATGATATTCATAGTTCTTTAAATTGTAACATGTTACTTTACCACCATGGTTCAATGACACGACAAAA
This sequence comes from Chloroclysta siterata, assembly GCA_932294275.1. Taxonomy (NCBI): domain Eukaryota; kingdom Metazoa; phylum Arthropoda; class Insecta; order Lepidoptera; family Geometridae; genus Chloroclysta; species Chloroclysta siterata. The sequence goes on from OW028607.1 coordinate 156,184, forward strand.
TTATTCAACTGCAATTTTGGGAAGTGTCTAGTCTGTCCTATTTAATCTTTGACTAACCTGTCTGTCATTGGTTGCATTTAAAAACGCATATCCAATCAGGACGGCCGACGGCCGCCGATCAGTGTTACCATTTGTGGCAGATTTCTTCCATTTGGCAGATTTTAAATATTTCAAGAAAAATCTTATTAGTTTGAATTTTTAATGAAATAATATTTATAATTTATTTATTTTTTACCGAACTGGAAACTTCTTATTCTTTTTTACCTTTATTGATTTGGTTTCTAAACAACTTCTATCTCGTTTTAGATAACTGCAAACCGTTACAAACGATCAAAAGATAGTAACTGAATGTAATGTAGGTATTTAATTTATTCCGTAGCCACGAAGGAGATGGTATGAAGTCATATTTTTGGTATTTTTATCGTCAAGCTTGGTAGATTTTGACAGATTTTTTGGCAGGTGTGTGGTAGAACCGCCACTTTTGAGATGGTCACCCTGTTTGTGTTTACATGCGTTGTTGTACATTGTTTTGTTGAGAAAATGTCATCAAACGTGATAAAATGGTGATTGTTATGTAAAAAACCGTCGTCAGTCAGTGTGTGTATGAGCAGTGTCTACGAGGTAATGGTTTAGTGTGAAGTTTGAAGCCTGTGTCGTGCGAAATCTCGCAAACTTACCAAAATCCAGTTTTATCCAGTGTTATTATAGCCAGTAAATAATGACAAAATCCATAGGAACCAGTAAAAATATCGTGTCAGGGGATTGGCGGCGTACCTACCTACCTACCGAAAGGTAAGTATTTCAAATTATCTCGTAGGTTATCGTTGTTTTTTTCTTTCCTAGATAGAAGCGCGCGTGCGTGTGACCTTGACACGTACACAGAAAGGGCTGTTGCAAATTTCTGAGAAAATATTAATTTTACTTTTCTATGGGAATTTCGAAAACGATGTATCCAACCGTTGCACACGTCAAAGTATTCCAGTGCTTGGTCTAAATACACGCTCTTTGTTTTCCTACATAACTTCATCAACACGTTGTATATTCAAATTATATTTGACTAGCCGCCGCCCACGGCTTCACTTACGTATAAGTAATTGCTAACATTAATATTTAAAGCATTTTCCCTTTATTGGGTTCGTTCATAGTTTGTACTTCGTTTCCGGTATTTTTTCAAGCTTATGCTACAGGTTACGCACTACATTTATTCTAAGTTTAGGCCCAATCGATTCTGAAGTTAGGGCTTTATTTTTTCTAAGTTTTCCTTCAATCAATTGGCTCAATAAATGGTTCGGGTGTGATCGAGCCACAAACATCCAATTTCTTTTGATTCGTCCCTCAATTACTCGGTGCCACTGAAGACCAGCGCTGTATGGGCTTATAAGCTCATCTACACTAATATTATAAAGAGGAAACATTTGTATTTTTGTAAAAAAATCAGGGATCCTTACTAAAATTTCAATAATGTAACCCAAGGTGGAAAACAATAACCTAACATCGCGTGCGCTGCGAAAACTATTGAAGATAGAACAAAATAATGTACTACGATTTTGTAGAACACGTCATCATCTACAAAAAATGTCGCAACAGCATATGTCTAACTATTATAGTTATGTCACAATAAGAGTTCTTTTATTATAAAAAATTAATTGAAATGCCTCCGCTAGAAAAGGGTCTTTATTTGTACCTTGGTATTAATCCTTATCCAAATAAATCATTTCATAATTAAGACGGTTTCAATACCTATAGATTACTTCTTAAATTTTTCAAATCGGACATTGCATTCAAAAGATATGACGAAATTAAAAATGTTAACGGGTCCACTGGTCTCGCGCGGGGTGCGATTTCACTGACTCAAGGAGAAGCGCGTGCAAATGTATGAAATAAGTAGACGCGAGGCTCAAACCCACGGTCTAAGTTTATCCTAAAATGTTCAAAAAATTTATGACCACCCATGCGAAGCTGGGACAGGCCGCTAGTACAACATAATTGCTGAGCGGTGACCTTTTTAGTCGTCACTAGTTGTAAAAGCTCCTTTGTGCAATAGCTCTTAAGAGACAAATAAAGACTTTTCAATTCTATTCTATCATCGTAACTTTATCATCGTAATTTTTTTTCTATTATTTTTAAATTAATTGTTATAAATAAAACTTGAGAATCAGAAGATTGTTTAGTTTCCTCCATTTGACTCGAATCGTGATTACTTCAAGACTTTGATGTTTATATTCCCTCTCAAGCGTCAAATAAATATTGCTTTAGTAAATAATAAATCAGATACGAAATATGAGCGAAGAAAATGCCAAATCTTCTTGAGTGAAAGTTTGAAGGAATATTATAATTTGACTAGCACCCGCTCGTAGCTGCACTCGCGCAGTACCTACATAGATAAAAGTTTGTTTTCCTCATTCTTCCCACAAGAAATGATGTATTCGTATTCGAAGTTTGATTCAAATCTGTGCAGCCGTTCCGGTGAGTGGTGACAAACATACATACATACAAGCTCTCAAGTGTTATCATTTATTATTATTACTAGGATTTACGTTTCAAAAACTATGAATGACCGTTTATAGTTGCCAAATAGTATGTTAATAAAAACGACTGTCAGTCTTATAAATGATCTTTAGCTAATAGTGTGTCCGACAAAACCGCAGGATCCCATTTCAGTTGCCGTCAACGGTACTGCATTACAGGAAGATCAAACAGTAAAAATGCTAGGTTTCCTTTTAGACTCAGGGCTCAAATGCCAATTTACATAAACCACGCCCATGACTTGTAAACTTGTTTACCATTTTTTTTTCAGGGTTATATAACTTTATTTACTAAACATGCTATAAATTCTCAGAATATTTCGTAGAAAATTGGAAAATTGCAATAAGCTGCTGGGTATAGAACATTTGTTCTGTTTCACATACAAAACAGAACAGTGTACAACAGTGTGAACAACAGTGGGGTTAATACAAAAACAGTTTCACTTAGGTATAATTAAACTTACTTATCAAAGGTTGTTTTACTTATCAAAGCATTCTAGTACCTTGTAAAGTTTTGTTGGCCACACTAGGTCTCTATCGAGTCTGTATAGCGGCCAACAGCTACTCGCTTCGGCATCTCCATTATACTATTTTCTTGTAGGTAAATGTTTCGTGTCCTAGGTCTAGCTAGTCTATCCAACACTGTTCTAAAGCTAATCCTAGGATATAACATAATGGTAGTCCTAAGTAATATATAATTGATCGAGTGAGCGAAGCGAACGAAGATCTTAGTTTCAACTTGGGCGATTTGGCATTTTATGTATGTATGTATGTATGTATGTATGTTTGTCTGGCGATAACTTTAGAACCGTTGATCCGATCTGCATGAAATTTGATATGTCGATAGCTTGTACTTGAGAAATTTTCTGGTAAGTATATGAATAAAATCGGATGAAGGGTTTTTGAGATATGGGGTTTTTTAAGAGGGCAAAAATAAAAAAAGTGTCATAAAAAAATCAAGTTACATGTCATATGAAAGGGCTTTGTTTGGACATTCCAAAACAATTTTTACTTTTTTTTTGGGACGCTCGTATTTCGAGATAAAATTTAAAAAGTTAAATTAAGATAACCAGCGATCCAAGAGCTCCCATCTCTAAGAGTTTCGTTGACATCAAGGTTTTTCTACTGGTAGGCCAGTTCCTTTGATTTTTTTTAGTTAATTTTAAGTTTAAAAATGTTTGCACGCCAGGACTGTAACTGGTAGAATGTAATTTGACTCATTTTTTTTGTACATTAAGACCAATGTAAACCTAAACTTACATTCCGCAAATAAATGATTCTGATTTATGATTTATTATGTATACTATATAATATTATAAGTAATACAACATACATATATTTCCCAGAAGTAGTAATTATTTATGGTGCAGAGTAGAGTAAAATAAAATAGGACAGGTTGGTTCCCAGCTTCAACATCTAATAAATATTTTGTTATTATGTTATTATTCATGTGCGTATGGTGTTATGATATTACTGCCATAAGATCTTCCTCCGTACTGCTGTAGTCTAGTCTTTTAAGATAATTGTCAAGTTTGCGTTTACAGGCAAAGTGATGGCAGATTCATTTGCGATGTTGACACGTTTGTTGATTTTGTTGTATACAAATGGTCCCAAGCAATAGGAAAAGTTATGAGTATATTTGGTTCTACACTTAGGAGTTTTGTAAACAATATCGCATCTACAATAAATAATCTGTATCTGTAGTTGCTTCAAAAATGCTATAACTCCGTAGTACGCCAGTATCCAAGTCACATTCCATATTGTAGTGGATTATTACGTATTAAGTACACGAAGTATTTCAGTAGATATCAGGGCAGTGCATCGTAGGGCACGTTCCTATCGTGCGTGACTTGCAACGCAATGCTTTGTTATAGGCGATGGTTACCACTTAACATCAGATGAGCCGTCTGCTTGTTCCATCAGCCAGTAGTATAAAAAAAGGAAATATGATTATTACTAAAACTACTCTCGCTGTTATGAAGGAAAACGCCACCATTTATTTACTATGAAACAAATGACCGACTTTGACACTGGCAAGATGGTCTGTCAATTTGACAGACAGAAGAACAAATACATCTTTTTACAATAGAAACAGTAATCGCTTAGCCGCGTCCCCTCTCCTCTCATTAGCGGGTGTACAACGACTCCGCTCATTCCCCGGATAGCGGACCCTCGTCACTCGCCACCGACACCGTGCCTTCTGTAGCACATTAATACAACAGAACAAAATACAAAAAATAACAGAAACAGCTTTACGACTTTTATCCCTAGGCACGGTAAAATATACCTTCACATCTCTCAGTAGGTACTAACATACCCAACATTAGGGAGATAGTCTGAGAGTACGTGACAGGTTGCAAGCGTATTGCGGTTGTTAGAATACTACCTGGTTTCCTCACAATGTTGTCCGTCACCGTTTGCGAGAACTAGCACTGCGCACATACATTTATTGAAGAGAAAACTAAGTATATATTGGTAGACTTTTCACGCAGAAATTTCTAGTTCTGAACTAAGCAAAGCTTGTACAATGGGAACTGATAGCTTACATGTATGTATTTTTGGAAATACATACTTATTTTAATATTTTATAGCACTCATACAGAGAACAAATATGTACCTACGTTCATTACAAAAAGGTTTGTTCTGCTAAAACCAACTGAGCTATGAGGCCTGTTCAATTCCTTTTGACTTTGAACTATCCATTCAACACTAACTGTTAGCTTAGAAAAGCATAAGAGAAAGAGCTACACTTTTATCCACAGGCACGGTAGATATCCCCGCAAATATCTTAGTACAAGTACTAACTAAGGTTGCCTGGAAGAAAACGCTTTCAGCGATAAGGCAGCCCATTGTACTTTATTAATTTACGTCTAGATTTATGATGTATCCTTGTGTACAATGAAGTGTTACTTATCTATCTATCTAACTAAAGACTGTTCATGACATCGATGGGGGTAATCAGAGTTACGTCTAAATAAATTACGATTGGTACTTACCAAAATCAAAAATCAGAATCCACCTAATATGTCAGCATGTAGAGTAGATTATACATTTTAAGTGTGAATAGCGATTGCACGCGTGCATGTGGGGTCAAGCCCAAGTCGCGAATGGATCGGATATTAGTTCAGAGGATAACTCTCACTTGACCTTTTCTGTATCGCTGCGACACTGAACCCTTCTTCTGATAAGGAAAAATCCCTATTTCCCTCCTGAGTCCCGGTCGACACTCAATACCAACAGCTCCACGACTTTGAAGCCTAGGCACAGTAGGAGATTTGCATGTTTGTTCTCTGCCTGGGTGTTATATTGTATACTGTATGTATTTACAAAGAAAGTATTTAAGTGCTATATCAGCTGCTAGTGCTATATGGTGCTCATAATACAAGTATTGCTTAGTTTTGGACTAAATGACGTGTGTAATAAAGTATCGACTATGTGTGGCATTTTCTGTCATATTTGACGTTTGAAGCTCGAAAATTATTATCTAACGGCCGGTTTCTGAAAGCCTGATCAAAACTAATTGGATGTCAAGTCACTTGCTATCTCTGTCTTATTCGATGTAATAGCTGAAATGGCGAGTGACTTGATATCCGATTAGTTTTAAACAAGTTTCAGAAACCGGCCGTTAGAAATTCGAATTCAGTAGAATATAAAGAACAACCCAACAATATCACTACACTACATCGCAGGTGCTCTACGAGGAATAAGATCGGTGCTCTACGAGGAATACCCCAAGTAAGCTACTAAACTGAACTACTCGTATCTAGTAACACCGAATGAATTGGTTTGTTTGTACGGTGTGTTGTGTTGTGTTGTACTGACTCGACTCGACCCGGGTTCGGGTCTCAAAGGGACGGTACACACAAACAATCAAATACCAGTCTTTTGTTATATTTTTTATGTTGATTTTCTAGGCTAAAGTTTTCCGACGAAAAATAAATTTGGTTTTGGAACCTGTATCAATTTGATTTTAAAATGCGTAATGTATTAATAACAGACACACAGTGTGACTGTATGTCTTTTAGTACAAAGTGCAGAACAACGTCATGTAGGGCACGTTCTCCGTGGACGAAAAGAAAAAAGAGAGATTCTTGGGTTACAAAGGAAATCGTGGGCTTAGATTTTTTACTCCGAGAAATAAAATACATGAGTACTAAGTTTCCCTCCAACATACACCTGTTGACTAAGCTTGAAAACTTTCAGAGTCGATTTGATGATGTTACGAAGAAGGAGCGTAGTAGCTTCTACTGTAGTATTATTAAAAATTCTGCGAATACAACTAAATCTATGTGGGAAGTTGTCAGACTGGAAACCGGAAGGTGCGGGCGGAAGCTCGACTTCACTGAGTCAATTCGGACACCCAATGGCACCAAGTACAATAATAAAACAGAAGCTGTCAATGCAGCAAATTCCTATTTTGTAAATGCTGCAACATCATGCGGCGCACCTCGGGCTGACGTGAGTGGTGCTCGATCTGCGTTGACTGGCGCTCGCCCCCCGGCAGATCGTTCGATCAGGCTACGACCTTTCTCACCTTTAGAGGTATTTAAAATCATCTCGAACGGAGTAGCGCATAAGTCCACTAAAGACATCTACGAATTGTCGGTGTCTCTTATACACGCCGCCGCGGAGCCTCTGGCATTTATTCTCTCAGAGTTATTTAATGCGTGCGTCAGAGAAGGGAGATATCCACAAACATTAAAAAATGTAAGGGTATCACCACTCTACAAGGGCAAAGGAAAAAGAGAGGAGATAAATAGTTACCGGCCTGTATCTATTATTCCAGGGATCGCTAAAATCTTCGAGTACGGTCTCAGCGCAAGAATAATCGAGTTCTTAGCCTCGACCAATTCTTTATCCGATAGGCAGTATGCGTATCGAACGGGAAGGTCGACGACAGACGTGGCGCGGGAAATGGTGAGGCGCGTGATGGAGGCTCGAGAGCGTCGGCAGCACGTGGCGATCATTATGTGCGATCTGTCGAAGGCCTTTGACGTCGCCGACCATGGTGTTCTAACTGCAAAGCTGCAACATTATGGTTTCGATGGTTCATCACTGGCACTTCTAACGGACTTCCTGGTTGATCGATCTCAGATTGTTACGGCTGAGGGCGGAAAAGTAACGTCGATGCCACTCAAAACCGCGATCGGAGTGGCCCAGGGTTCGTCGCTATCAAACATCATGTTCTCTCTCCTACTCAATGATTTGCCTGAGTGCATAGTGAATGGGCACATCTTAATGTATGCGGATGATGTTGCTGCAGTCGTTCAGGCCCCTACTCTTGAGCTCCTGGAGAGGAGGTTGAGCACGGTGGCGGAAGAGCTGCATTACTGGTTCCATCTTAACGGCTTCTTACTTAACATCACGAAAACTAACTTCATAGTGTTCAATCTTGCTGGCCGCACACAAACACCCATGTGTGTCACCTTGGGGGGTAAATCGGTCAGCTAGGTCAAATCCATGTCGTTTTTGGGTTTTCAGGTTGATGAGGGATTAACATGGGAATTACACATTGACAGATTATGCGGAACGATGGGTCGGGCGTGTTTTGCTCTGTGGCGCCTGTCCGCAACTCTAGAGCTGAGCATGTCAAGGAGTTGCTACTTCGCATCTGTTCACTCGCTCCTCCAGTATGGTGTAGATCTCTGGGGTAGAGCTGCTGATTGGGAGCGAGTGTTCAGAATGCAGAAGAGGGCTGTACGGGTTCCATGGGACACTCCCGCTCGTCCTATCTTTCGTTCGCTTAAGGTAATGACAGTCCCATGTCTCATAATCTTTAGCGCGGCTATGTATACTCGGAACCATCTTAGCGAGTATGTAAAATTTGGCGACGGTCACACGTACTCGACGAGAAACTCGCAAAAGCTGAAGGCCGTGCCGCGACGTCTCACCAAATCGTCAAAGCTGGTACATCTGATGGGGCCGGCAGTCTATAACCGTCTTCCTGACACTGTAACGAACGCTCAGTCAACGCAATCCTTTAAATTTAAATTAAAAAATTGGTTAATTGACCAAGCCTATTATAGGTTTGACGAATTCATAATCTAATTATTATTTTAAATTTGTTTCTTAATCATTGTATTGTATTATTATCTACTGTGAATTATTATTGTTAGATATTATTATTGATTTTTATGACGTGTAATCTTTTATCTGATATGAATAAATTAACTTGAACTTGAACTTGAACTTGACGTCTATCGAACAAATGGCTAGCTAAGAAGTAAAAAGTGCAGGTTCTATGTTCAGAATGGGTCTAACAATCCTGTCCTCCTATTTAAAATTTGGATGTATAGTATTTGTGGCTCAATGTCACCCTCACCACTGACTGACTCGATCCGTATGAAACTTAAAAAAAATATAATCCGTAGCCTGGAGGCTAATTTTTTACCCCAAAAAATTACAAGGAATGGAGTATAAAATCATGATGGTAGTACTTCCCCGGATGAGCCTTTACAAGTTCCCGTTATATAAAATGAGTATTCATATTCATGGTGATTAAATAGTATCTACATCAGATTCACAAAATTATAATAAATTATAATCAGCTTCATCAGAATTATAATTACCTGCGCGAATTGTTCGATTAATAGCTTTATATTCATGAGATTTACTAACGAATCCCAAAATTTTATGTTTGTTTCAAACCTGTGATTAAGCTTTACAAACTTGATTTAAAAAAAATAGCTTTGCTAGGCTATTTTGAAACTATCGCATAACTTTCGATCGAAAACAAGAGCGAAAGAGACAAATTCTGATGTTTCCGCTCGGAAACTTTTCTGAATGTTTTAAAATAGCTTTACCGAAGAAAAAAGGTATCTATTCAATTGAGTCACAAGGATTACTTTGAAACGTCTCTAAGCGGCGAATCTATATTGTATAATCCATGTCAATGATGAGATGACTCCGTGACAAAGAAGTTACTTTCACCTTTTTTTTATATAAGTTTTTGCTAAAAGTAGTCTGATTTCGGTAGAATAATAAAAAGCTGACAATCGTCAAACAATAATTGCTCTCACATTTAAACAATTTTGATGATATAAAATTGCTGAAGTTTATTAGTAAGAAATTATAACTAGATCTCGCTCGTAATCAAACTGTTATGTACTTTTTTACACCAAAATCATATTTTCGCTGAACCTTTGTAAGGCTATTCTCCAACACTTGGTTGCTTCCGATTTTCCGTAACTACCGTCAGTAATTTTATATCTTCAAACATATTGAAACGTGCGCGCGAGAGGTACATTAGCAGTTGTTTTCGCCATAATTCAAGTGCTAAAAGTAGTCTCTGTTTCGGTACAATATAAAACTTTATTTGATCTCTCCTCGCGGCACGACGTCTGTTGGGGAAGTAATGAACATAAAGCTTTGTTCGTCACTTATATATCTGCGACCATTGTCGCTGACAGCCGGAGTGGAGGGGCGAGGAGAGGGGGAGGACAACTGCCCTTTATGGCAGAGCACAATGTACAGACATGTTTGTAATGAGCCGGCGAAATGAATAAACAACTCCATTACAGGACGCTCAGGAACCGCCATTGTACGAGTCACTTTTGGTAAATTATTATTCGGTTTGAAGTACATTTTTGCACTTTGCTGGATGCATCATCATCATCATCCACCTGTTGAAGCAGGCAAAACGATTCAATGCCCTCTCCATCCACCGACGGGATTTTCACGATGTCGTCGGTCCATCGGTCATTCCATTAGCAAGCAGTATAAAAATGCAAAAATGCAGCGTTAAACTAATTCCAGGCTTAGGTGAATTTAATTAATGATTCTAAAAGGACGCTCAGGATTCTATTATGACACTCAGAACTTTGTTGCGGAATACGAATTTTCTCTGGATTCCATATTTTGGCCTTGAGAACATACTTCGACTCCTTCTTTTCATATTACAAGCTTTGCTAGGTTTGGGGCTAGATAGTGGAAAGTCCACAAATATTTCATTTAGTTCATTTAACGTTTGCGAAAACATTATAACTTTAAAACATCGCAACACATTGATTGAGCACCGCAAATACTCGTGGTAGCCTACAAACGCACTACTCCATCATTTAGTGTAAGTGCCGAGCGCCATTCAATCACTCGGATTGTTTGCACACGCACACACTCACGTGTACACGTCGTGAATATAGCGTGTGTATTGACTCGCAAATGAATATGCGTATACTCCTATTAATTGTCAAAACAATATGGCTACCCACGCGGCAGGGAATGTGCTCTGTAGGACGAAATTACGACATTACATGCAGTGTTCACATCCTAGACTTCTTTTACAAAATTATAGCTAGTCTATAATATCTATACTTACTATAAAGAGGAAAGATTTTTGATTGTTTGTTTGCATTGAATAGGCTCCGAAACTACTGGACTGGACCGATTTTAAAAATTATTTCACCGTTGATAAGCTACACTATCCCCGAATGACATAGGCTATATTATTTTTACAAAAAAATTAGGGATCCTTACTAAAACTCCAATAATACCTATAACTCAAGGTGGATGAAAATTACCTAAAAATCCACCTAAGAAATCGGATATTCCATTCAAAAGATTTTACGAATTTAAAAATGTCAATCTAAACAAAATTCAAACATAAAAGTTAATGCCGTCGCGCCGCGGACGCGGGCAACGCGGCGACGGAGGGGGCACTGCAATGGGAGAGGGGCCTACAAATCTAGGAAATTGGTAGGCAGGTCTATCCCAAAATATTTAAAATATAAAAATCCACCCGTGCGTAAAAAAGATTTGTGACTTAATAAGTAGTTGAATAGGATCAAGACAAGAAATTCATTTGAATCTGTTAAGAACTAGAAAACGAAGCGAGGGACGCCCTCTTATCCAATGGAATTTGACTTTGATCCCCAGGCACGGTAGATATCCCCTCAGATCTCTTTGTGCCAAGCTCGGGGGTTACCAAGGGGGTAAGTCAGAGGTACGTCCAAACATTACATTTGACACATAATATCCACATTTTGCATAAGTTGGTATTGCACACGTGACGTTGCAAGTTGCAACCTGCAAGCCCATCGCCGCTGTTAAAATAGTAACTGGTTTTCTCACGATCTTTTCTTTCACTGATTATGAGCACTGGCATTGTGAATACAAATCTATCGACGTGAAAAATGTGTTGTCGTGCACGATCGGATTCTATCCCACGAGCTTACCATCAGAAGGCGGGGTCATTCCCACTAGACCACTGGAACATTATTTATTTATTTACAAATTTAATTAAAACGGTTGCACATCAAATACAATAATTAACTATCAATATAACAAACACAAGAAGGCATAGAAATTTAAAAATAATTATGGAACATACAAAGTATACACATAAATACGGAAATAAAATATTTAAAGAATTACGGTGTTACATTACAGGCATTAAATAATAATTTAATGTTATTAAATCACAGAAATTATAAATCTAATCTAAAAATTCTTAATCCTAAGACCTGACAATGTTAAACTTACATAAACGGCAATAAACAAACTGAACATTGAAAACCACCGGAACTGTAAATACACAAAACACTCAAAACATTTCATCCAAAAATACATATATTAGTAGTCTGTCGCGGGATGCGCTCCGAGGCAACTCTCATTAGAATACGAACACTCGTCGTAAACCGAAACCGAAACACAGAGACACTGCAACAGTGGGAATCAAAGTTGGTGCGGTCAGCTCGTATACAATAACACGAGGAGCTCGAGCGCGCGGGAACTGGAACAACCACTGACGTACACTCGCTCTGTGCACTCTAGAAGCGAAATGTATAAACATACTTTGATACATTAACGCTCGCACATTTCAAAATTTTTGAAGATATATAATGGACTTATGAATAATCATAAGTTTCGGAGAATAGCATTACAACGCATGCAATGGTTCAGCAATTGCATATAAGACCAAGCAAGTTTTTTTACAAAAATATGCCCTGAGTTTCATACTAATGATATGATAATTATAATGATTTTCTGAAGCTTGTTATAGTAGTAGGTACTATTAGTAAAGTGGTGGTTTGCGCTGAGTCGAGACCCTTTGGCTGCTTCTTCATTTCCTTGCCCTTGTTTTACGAAATAATTATATCACTTGTTCTTCTCGGCTTTGGATCGAGGAGCTGGCGGTAGATTCATCTAGCATATAAATATAAAGTGATCCTTGTGATTGTACTGAATAAAGACCGTTTTGATTTCAATTTTGATTTTGAGTTCTCAACCGGTTCCTTGTACTTACCCAGCTTGTTATTATATAGCTGTTAATATTTAATATCTATTTAATATTCAATTACTGAAAGTGAACAGATATTTCCCTACCGCCCTAGGCACCCTCAGCCAAGCCTAGCGCCAGGCATTAACATTATAAGCAAGTGGTTATAGATTCCATTCCCTTCAGTCTAACACTAATTGTAACAAGGATCATACAAAAGATCGGTAGGAACCAAGCCGTGAGTAAGTTGCCTGTTCTTCTAGGCTTTGGGCTTTGGTTAGTTGAAACCAGTATTCACCTAGCTTTAAGACGATTAAAACTGCTTATAATTCAATTGAATTAATACTTTTTTACCTTGACTTTTTGGAAACCAACGCGTCAAAAGTCGCCTACTTTAAGCTGACGTGACATGACAAGAGTGAAGTGAACTGAGATAAACGCACGTCACACGAGTTTCTGTTTACGAAGCTATGTACCTAGCTAGCTAGCTACGTATGTATGTTGTGTGGCACTCGTGAAGTTTGATAAAACAAACGTTCGAACGACGTGACGCGAATACCAACCGAAACACATTTTAGCTGAAATATCGGCCAGAGATGGCGCGACTTGTTGAAACGACAAAATTGCCGCAATCATAATAAGTAGCCGAATAAATCGAATGCGTGATCGAAAATATTGTATTAACTGGATTCGTACAAACGAATAACTAGCATAGTTTGCATCGCTAGGGGAAGGAAAATAGGGACCGATATGTCAATATTTTAAGATGGATCAAAGTGTTTTTTACACAATAAAAAGAGCCTATGAGCTAGTTTAGGGTACAATCTGTTGCAAATTTCAACCAAATTGGTCCAGCTTCGAAAATCCAAAGTAATCTTTGCAATCTCTATCTCTAATACTATAAGAATCTAAGTCCTGACTGACTGACTGACTGACATATAGACAACGCACAGCCTAAACCGCAGGTCCTAGAGACTTGAATTTTCAAATATTGAAAACGTGATTCTAAATTATTTACTGTAGAGTATATTTACTTCAAGTTTGAAATCAATCGCACAATGCGTAAAACATCTCCCATACTAAACTTTACAGTCATTTGCACCCTTTGTAGGGGTAGTTATCAAAAATAAAAAGTGTCATTCGTAATTATTTATTTCGTAGTAGATTTACCCCAAGTTTTAAGTCAATCGCACCACGCGTCAAAAAACTCCCATACAAACTTTCACATCCCTTTGCACACTTAATACGGGTAGTTTTAAAAAACTAACATGTACTCCAAGTTTCATATTTTTAGGTTCGAGGAATACAATTTTTCATACAAACGTTTTCAACCCTTTTTACACCCTTAGGGGTTGAATTTCCAAAAACCCCTTCTTAGTACACCTCTACGTCATAAGACCTATGTACTCCTCAAATTTCAAGTCTCTAGAACCAGCGGTTTAGGTTGTGCGTCGTCTATATGTCAGTCAGTCAGGACTTTGATTCTGCCATATTGATAAATGTCTCAAACGACGAAGCAAGTTAGTTTTTGTCACAGAGTATCGATCCTAAATGGGACTGTTGGGAGGGGAAGACCTAGGCGAACGTATCTCGATCAGATAGCAGACGTTCTAGAGAAGGGCCAGGTCAAGAGTACCCTAAACCGACGAGAATGTATGAAGAATGTCGTGAGAGTGAATGAAGCGAAAGAGGTATGTAAGGATCGTAGCAAGTGGAAATCCGTGGTCTCTGCCTACCCCTATGGGAAACAGGTGTGATTTTATGTATGTATGTAGATCCGATCCTTCGTAACAAGTTTTGCTACTAGTAAAACCAACTTTTTTGTTGGTTGCGATTTTTTATAAATATTTTATCTATTTAACTTTTCTTTGGCCTCCTGTTTTAATTTGTTTTATGAAAATATGAATGAAACAAATGCTAAGAAATGCCTAAATGGACGCGTGAGTGACGTCAGTAATATCTGACGTCACGCATTCTGAGTTGAGTCTCTCAGCGTGCGATGATGGATCGAGATAGCGGCTCTCATTACAGATTTCGTGGAATCATTCGCAATTTCCGTTTCTTCCAACATTTATTATATACTCTCAGACGGTTTCAAGGTTACTCATTCAAACTTGCCATCTTTGACGTAAATCTAAATAAAAACGGTCTTCATTAATTTTTAATTATTTAATGCACGATATAAAACAAAAGAGAACAGAAATAGACAAATATAATAATAGGCAGGCAAAAATAAAAGGCATATCCAAAGGCCAAAGTAGCACTTAGCTGCGGAAAGTAAAAAAGAAGTAGAAGCGTTGGCACGCAGCGCAGAATACTAATGTAAAGTACGCATTCAAAACTACATATTTAAATTATTTTCACCCCAAGATGAATGATCGTAGCTACAACTGAAAGGTCAAAGCGCGTCAAGGGCGGCGCTCACGGACCACTCATTAGTCAGCGTTCGAGCCCACGCGGGGAAGAGGGGATATAGGGGGGAGATTGGGGGAATAGAGGAGAGAGTTACATAGTAATTCAATCATCTTCGATAGTGATACAGTGAGTGGGGAGTTCCGTGAACTTTGGACGAACTCGCACAGGCGTCCGAGGCGACTGAATATTATACAATATGATCGGATTTGGGAGCGTGCCAATGAAAAAGTTTATTACTAAGTATACAGAATGAATTTTTCAAATGAAACACTTCCGTTACTTCCCCGAATTCGTTCCTTAGTAGCGACACTATCGAATGGTTTAATTTTATGTTCTTCTCCAAAAATCAACGGGTTTGATTCCTGGCTTAAGAATATTGATTTTTCCATGCAATGATGCAGTTTTAGTTTTCGTCAAAAAGGGTCCTTTGAGTAATATTCGCTATTCCTCATAGTTTCGGAACATGAAAAAAACACTTTGTGTAAAGAAAATTTCATGAGTATGAGATTATTTTTGGGCACAAACTGGCACCTAGACTCAACTAGCTTTAACACGTATAAGTTCAATTAATACCTCTTAGTAAGTTATTTTGACTAAATATTGATGTAGGTCTAACAAATAAGATAAGTTACTTTTTGATAATCTAATAGCATATTTCGGCAGATTAAGTAATAGACCGGTGTTTTTAACCCCAAAGTAAATGACAAAAACTTACTTGGCGCTACAATCATGCTAGTAAGAAAGTAACTATGTATCAGAGACAGCTCATCCCAACCTCATTGAAATCTAATTTTGTTAATTAACCTATTTGCCACAAACAAGGTTTCATCTCATCTTTCCTTGTTAATACAATTTGTATCGGTATCAGGGTATCTCCATTTAATGAACAGTATACAAACACTAGCGCCTGCCTTTGGCTCCATTTGCGAACTTCCGGTCTCTTCATTCATCGTAATTCAATAATTTCCACTTCCTTCACGCAGCAAACTTCCTGTACGTACTAGGAGCAGCTAGGGTTCAATGAACTTTGAACGTCATAACTATGTCTAAAGTGTTGCCTCAGTTTTGTATGTTGACTCACTAACATAATTGTTTTTTTTGCGAAGACTATGTTTGTGTATTTAATATCATTATGAAATAAAAAGTAGTAATAGTAGACTTTTTGTGTGTCATCCGGGGAAGTACTACCACCATGAATATTCCTGCCGATAAGTCGCAACGCTGTGTTTCGGTTGGAAGGGTTTGGTTGAAATTCCAAGCACATGAGGCTTAACGTGTGTATACCTCAAGTTGATGAACGCAGGGCAGTGTTTCGTGAGGCACGTTGATAATATTATGAATTATTTCGTTTTCCCAGATTTTACTCTCTAGCGACCAAATGTCACTTACATTTTTAACAAGATTTTAAGGTAGATTTTAAGTGGAAGCAGTTTTAATGAGCGGGTATTAACCTAATCACAGTTTCAGGTAAGAAAACTCATTTGAAACAACATGACATTTTTCTGAAGTTTTGTAATTTCATTCTCCAAAACTTTGTTGTTTACCATTTTTTATAACTAGATTCAGTTATTTAATAATATTTAACATGTTCAGCTTCAAAGCTGGCATTTTGTCAAAATTATGAAATTTTTATTTTACTTAACTTACTTTTCTTAATATTTCTGTTTGTTTAACTCTCGTTTACTTATTTACTTACCTGCTGTATTAATCTAAATGCTGTGTACAACTTTTAGGTTAACAAATTTACTCTACTTACATATTATCCGATTCGTTGTGTCTGTCTATGTTTTGATTTGTTAACTGTTTTTGTACCCAAAATAAATAAAATAAAATAAAATAGTCAAAAGTGTTGAAATATGTTTGACGGTTAAAAGCTTGTTTACCTACACTTCATATAACTTCATCAAATAGGTAATGTCTCCTCATCTTACTATTTACTGAAATTGGAATATTATTGAGTGAGTTTCGAGTTTCCTTGAGTTGAGGAGTGGATGACAGAGTTGGGATTAGAGTTCGGTGCCGAGACGAGACATGGCATCGATAACTTCGCGGTCGCCACTTGGATGGTATCCCGGACTTAGTTGGTATCCCCAAGTTATAGTAATATATTATCTCACATAATATTATGTAAGGTAGAACAGTCAGCTATACATTCATTGATCAAGGAACGAAGGAACAAATGAACGGTAGGAACCAAGCCGTAAGTTTGTTGGCTGTTCTTCTAGGCTTGGTCGCGTAGGACTGGCACCTAGATTCACCTAGCTTTAAGACGTTTCAAAGTGATCTATAAGTACCCTGCGTCCATCTAGTTGAGGCATACAGATGATCAGACTAATAATTTGCCTGTAATTTCACCGGCAACCACACTCTTCCAACCGAAATACAGCAACGTTGATTGGCGGCAGAAATAATGGATATAATTCGGTTCTCGACAAAATTCACATCGCATACTCTTTTAAGCAATCTAAAGTAGAAGTTTTTTATGATCACGGCGCCAACTACCGATTTAACTGTAAAGTGCTGTCTCCATGTTATGTAGACATTTAGAGTGGTACCGACTCGCACATGGCAGCTCCTTTAAGCAGAGCATTGTGTGTAGGTAATATGTGAGTTATAGGTCTCTTGCGATACAGGCTTGGTCCTAGTGCATATTTTGATTCTGATCTCTGATTTTATTTTGTATTTGAATTATGTTAAGTCAAAGTCAAAAGGTATTTATTCAATAAAATCACAAGGATCACTTTGAAACGTCTTAAAACTAGGTGAATCTAGGTGCCAGTTCCACGCGACCAAGCCTAGAACAACAGGCAACAAATTTAGGACTGGGTCCTACTTTTCTTTTGTACAACCTTTTATCCAATTTAATAACCTTCAATTAACTACTAAAAGTGTCAATCACATGCCACAACATTGCCCAAATAATGTGCTCTTACTGGCATTCTACCAAATCCATGAAAAGGAACGCGTAGAACATCCAAAGAGCAATAACAACGCGAGCTGTCAGTTGAACATGACAGCTGTCACGTGACGCCCCACGAGCCGAGCGCGGGCGCGGGCGGTCGACTCTCTGAACAACATAATGGCGGGTCTCCGAGAGTTTTAGTGGATCCGCGCTTATTCAATACTCAATACATTTATTGCTTACACATGGTCTAGTTTAGGTACATACATCCGATGGACCCTGCATAGAGTATGGCAACATGGAATAATAGTTGTTTCTGGTTTACCAGGAATGCTATTATTATAGTTTATCTGAAATAAAATTTATATTATTATTATATACTTTGAAACGTCTTAAAGCTAGATGAATCCTGGTGCCAGTTCCACGCGACCAAGCCTATAGGCACAACCATTTCAATAGCACTAAATCTAAACTCCCACATTTATGTCAGTAAGCAGATACGACGGGCTCGCACAGCGCCAATAAGTCAGTAGCTGGTGCTTCGAGCGCTTTTATTCGATTCGGAACGCTTTGTGTTTCCGTTTCGGAATGTTATCAATTTTTATTTCATTCGTTTGCGGCGCGACGCCATTCAACGACTTTCTAAGTGTATACTCGTATTTGTTTACTAACTTGCCTTCTGAAATTGATTTTAAAATACCACTTACTTATTGAGTTGAATAAGGAAGTCGCTATCTGACTCGACTTATACGTTGGCTGCGATATTATTCTCAATTGTATTTTTGGGATAGGATCGAGAGGTCTGAAAGGCGAAGGGGCTTTTGCCCAGCAGTGGGACATAACAGACTGCATAAAAAATATAATTTGAATTTTTTTATGCATGTGTATTGAAATCCTCTAGTTTTTAATGATTTAAGTTTACCGCTTTCTTCAACTACTTTCTACGATTGCCTGGAAGAAATCGCTTTTACTAATAAGACCTAATAAAGTGTTATCTTTCTACGTATACGTATTCAACTTGTTATTTCAACTACTGCAAAATCAAAATCAAATCAAATCTAAAAAATATGTAATACCTAATGTAATGTTTGGACGTACCTCTGACTATGCCCCTTAAGCATATTTAAAACAAATTGAAGTTCGTACTTGGTACTAAAAGATCTGAGGGGATATCTACCGTGCCTGGGGATCAAAGTCGTGAAGCTGTTTCAGTTTATCTATACATGTATCTTTAACTTTTACAAAAACGTCAATTTTTAAGTAGTTTGCAATTTAAATTATATTCACATCATTGCTACCCCGCTACTACCCTTGTCAAGGCATCAAAGGGTAGTTGATTATACTGATTGATAGCCAGCACCCTTACCTACCCCTAACGCTTTTCAATACACTTACACGTTAGCAGAACGACATACTATTGAACTGAATATCGACGCAAGAAAATTGAATTTTACTGAAACAGCTTCGCGACTTTGATCCCCAGGCACGGTAGATATCCCCTCGGATCTCTTAGCACCAAGTACGAACTCCAGATTTTTTGAGGATATCTAAGGGTACGTCCAAACATTACATTTGAAATATACCCATATTCTGCGGTAGTTGATATTCCATACATGACAGGTTGCAAACCCATCGCCGCTGTTAAATATTTACTGGTTTCTTCTTCTTTTAATCATTTGTAATTTTTGTGCAATATCAGTTTGTGCAAAAAACTGTTTATATCTGTAGTCAAATCATGTGTTCGGCGATTACAAAGTAAAAATTCAAAGAAAAATCTCGTTGAAACGTCCAAAACACTAGGTTTATCTGAATGCCAGTTCCACGATAATGAGGCTAGTAACTAAATGCGTTTAAATACGTGGAAAAACGATCTTATTTGTTACATAATCTAGTCTTACAATTCGATGTGGATACATTTAATCTTATTACTTTTGCTTCGTTATTTCAGTTCTAAGAAACTCATTCCATAAAGTTCTTATTTTTGCTTAGAACGTTAATATTCAGTGTTTATTTATGTTGTGAAAATATTATTGATTTTCTCCCACACGGAACAAACATTACGTTGAACATTATCTAAAAAATATTATATTAAGTATTGTATCAGCGACTTGGTTCCAATATTACTGCCTTTTCTACGTTCGGGTCTAGATAGCGCTGTGCGGAAAGTCGACCAATATTTATTTTTATTCCACATTGTTACAGCTCCATAGGATCTTGCCGCGGACATATTTCAACGGCTCGTTTTGCGTCAATAAATGTGTACCTGTTTTTCTCCCTCGTGTCGTTTGCATACAAATCTGTTGGTTACGTCTACTATTTATGTTGTGTTTTTGTGAAGTTCCGACCGTGGGAGGGGTAGGCAGGGGTAGGGCGTGTTATCTTAGGTTTCGTAGCCCACTTCGAAAACAGCTGGCGTTCGAAGTTTGAATTGCAATTTTCTTGATATTATGATAAATTAGTACGATATTTATGTTTGTAAGAAAGTTTTCTAGTTTTGTAACTTTACTGAGTAGAGTCTTGGCTTTGCTAGGGGTGACAGTTCTGTGGTTTACTTATTTTTTACTAGCTACCGCCTGTGGAATCGCTCGCATAACAAGTGATTGCTCCCATTAATATTAAAGGCGTAGTCCCATTATAGGATTCGTTCATTTTTACACTCTGGAACGTAGTTCTACCCACCCACTACCCCTCTGAGACGCCCTCAAGGGACCTGGATTTTGTATTTGGTACTAAGAGATCTGAAGGGATATCTACCGTGCCTAGGGATCAAAATCGTGAAGCTCTTTCAGTTTTTACTTTTTATTTTCATTTTACTACTGTCAATTTTTAGGAACAAAAAGTAGCCAATGCTAATTCAGGTTATAGACAATATTTGTTATACAATACCGATCTGTGGTTATGGAGTGATCGAAACTCGAACGTACCCGTGGAGCTGGCCCCTAGATTCACATATCTATAAGATGTTTCAAAGTCATCTTTGTGATTCAATTGAATTTATACCTTTGACCATAATAAAATTCACCAAGCGTCTTTTATCAATCTCTCTCTTGAATCTTTTCAATATTTTAATTAACAGAATCAATAGCTCTCCATCTTGATTAGCGAGGGAGCGAGAAACCCTCTCGAGACTCAAGTGAGTCCTCGACTCTGTGTCGAGGAGCAAAGTATCCACAATCCGGCGAATGCTACAGAAGCGATGCGCTGTTTGATTCAAAGTCAAAGTCGGATGGAATTAATCCAATCAAATCACAAGGATCGCTTTGAAACGTCTTAAAGCTAGGTGACTCTAGGTGCCAGTTCCACGCGACCGAGCCTAGATAAGAGGTAGTTAGAAGGTAGAGGCAGCTAACTTGTAATTTGAAAAAGCAAAGTAACCGACAATCGACGTAGCTCGTAGAATTAGTAAGTTGAAATGGCAATCGGCAGGTCATTTAAATAACACAACCGCTGGTTAAAAAAAGTTCTCGAATGGTGACTTCGAACTGGAAGACGAAGGGTATGACGCCCTCCAACCTGATGGACCGACGAGATTGTTAAGATTGCGGGAAATCGGTGGATGGAGAGGGCTCAGAGTCGTTCTTGTAATGTGTAGGAGATGTCCAGCAGTGATGACAGTCATGCTGATGATGCTGATGAATGTGAGTTTGCAATGAGTTTAAATAAGTTCTAGCAATGAGCCTAAAGGAATATTTGATTTCACTCGAATAGCCTGCCATGATTAATTGCTTAATTATCATTATACATTTCGGATTTGCTTGTATCATTAAAATCTATTAGATAGCCCGCGGCTTTGATCGTTTGTTAATAGTAATTGCTAACATTAATATTTAAGGTATTTTCCCTTGTTTGATTTCATTCATGTTTTCTACGTTCCTGGTAATTTTTTATCATTGATATTCAATAAAATCGCAAGTTTTTTGAGTAAATATGAGACCAATCACCCGAATAATAGAAAAAGCGTATTTCTTAGAGTTTGCGATGTACGAGTATGTAGTCGCTCGAACGCACGCAACAAGAGACTCCGACCGGATCCCGACGTCGCGTCGACTCAAAGTTGTACAATCACGTGACGTCACAGAACGACGCCCGTACAAAGTTATGTTTCGATAACACTACCGTAGTGCTATCTCACACGAGTACCTCAATACAAAGTTACTTTGGAATGAACTTTGTAGCGTACGCCTGGGATTACAATCATCTAGCTTTAAATACTTTTCAAATGGATCTTCCTGTGACAACAACTCCTGGTTGATCCTTGATGTTGAGTGGTTATATTTTCCTTTAGCAAAATTACATTAATCCATAGAGCACTACCACTGAAGATGTGCCCTATGTGCATAGCACTGGTGCTTTCAATCTGAGACAAAAAGGTGTAAAATCTCTATGGGCCTACGAATTAAACTGGTATTTTTTCCTTTAATGGAAACTTGTTCTTCTAGGCTTGGTCGCGTGGAGCTTCTCTCTGTAATGCCAATAAACTAGATTGGCACCACACTGGTGCTTCAATATTAAATTATATCGTAACAAGGATCATACAAACCGGTATGAACCAAGCCCAAGGATCACTTCAAAATTAAAGCTAGATATATCTAGGTGCCAGTACCACCCAGGCAAGTCTAGAAGAATAGGCAATAAACTTACGGCTTGGTTCCTGTCGTTCTTTTGTATGATTCCTTGTTGCTTGTGCAATAAAATGTTTATTAATAGTGGTTATAGCGTTTCTCTGAAAAATTCAAAATTGCACTCACATTTTTTTTTATATATAACTAGCATATGGAACAAACAGATGGCCCACCTGATGTTAAGTGGTAACCACCACCTATAACAAAGCATTGCCTCGTAAGTCACGCACGATAGGAACGTATAATATCATAACATGATTTTATAAACGTTAATGTGATTTTGAAACTTTCCAAACGAGTTTCGGACGCGTCCTTCGGGACTCACACGTACTCATCTATAATTACTGGCGTGACGTCACGCTACATACAATACAGCCGAGTTACTAGGCACAACAGTTAAGGCGCTGACTGTCGCTTATGTACTTCTCACTCGCACTTTTTAAAATTTTTGTAGATAAGAAATTATTGGAGGTTGGTATGAAAAATCGCAAGCCACCAAGTTTCAGAGAATAACAAATGAATAATATAATTTTAGACCAAAACATAAATGCTTAACTAGTTTTCGTACAATCAAACTTTTAGTTAGAAAAAATTGTTTGAATCATAATCTACACTAATATTATAAAGAGGAAAGATTTGTATTTTTGTATTTTTGTATGTAACGAATACAAAAGTTCTTTCACCATTAGAATGCTACATTATCCCTGAGTAACACAGGCTATATTATATTTTAAAAAAATCAGGGATCCTTACTAAAACTCCAATAATGTAACCCAAGGTGGAAAACAAAAACCTTACATCGCGTGCGCTGCGAAAACTGTTGATGATAGAACAAAGCAATGTACTACGATTTTGAAGAACACGTCATCATCTACAAAAAATGTCGCGACAGCATAAGTCTAACTATTATAGTTATGTCACAATAAGTGTTCTTTTATTATAAAAAAATAATTGAAATGCCGCCGCTAGAAAAGGGTCTTTATTTGTACCTTGGTATTAATCCTTATCCAAATAAATTTCATAATTAAGACGGTTTCAATACCTATAGATTACTTCTTAAATTTTTCAAATCGGACATTCCATTCAAAAGATATGACGAAATTAAAAATGTTAACGGGTCCACGGGTCACGCACGGGGTGCGATTTCACTCACTTTGGCGTGCAAATGTATGAAATAAGTAGATGCGAGGCTCGAACCCACGGTCTTAGTTTATCCTAAAATGTTCAAAAAATGTATGACCACCCATGCGAAGCTGGGACAGGCCGCTAGTTAATTATAATTTGTTGAACCCTTCTAATATTATTTAATGAAACATTGTTGTTTGCGTTTTTTCATAAAGTCAAAGTCAAAAGGTATTTATTGAATAAAATCACAAGGATCATTTTGAAATGTATTAAAGCTAGGAGCATAATTACATTCAGTGATTTTATACCTTAAAAAATGTTGAATAACATTTACAGCCTTTTTACTTTTACGACATGGCGTATAATGAGAGAGAAAAGATCAAAAAAATTGAGTTTTTCATGATAATGTTTGAACGAAATATAGCCCTTTGCTAACGCTAATGAGCGCACAAACATTTTGTGTATTTTCTTAAGTAGACAAGTGTACAATTAAAATATTATTCTATGGGATTTTGAGAATAACATTTTTATAAATTTCAGATAATTATGTGATTTATTTATTTATTTTCAAAGAAAATTACAATGAAGACAACAATTTACAAAATGTACAAAATACATAAGAACTAGTTGAGCTATCTGCAGACCGTTGCAAACGATCTAGAGATCCCTCACACATCCTCACATAATCTTGGGTTCTTAAGCGATCTGAAGGCATATCTACCGTTTTCTCTTGACTCTGAAACTTTCCTTTATCAAGCTAATTTTTTTTTAATCCAAATCCAAGTTCTATGAGTCGTTAAACGGAACAAGGGCGGTCCAAAACCACCCCGCCACGGCGCAGGTGTGATTGCGCGGTATAAATCACCCCTCCACCCCCACCCCTGTCTGCCCCCTAGCACCACACTAGAATCAGACAATCGCGATAGGGACAATCACACCTTATTTGTAACTTATAGCCACAGATAGATGAAATAGCTAGATTTGTATTTTTTTTATGTAAGAGACACACAAACGGGCTTACGGCCCACCTGATGTTAAGTGGTCACCGTCACCAACAGCACTAGGGATGTTGTTGCGTCGGCTGTCCTGAAGGAGTTTATTTACTTTTTTATTGAAGCTCTATTATTTATCTATTGCTCTCATTATTGCTTAGCGGTGACGTAGGCGACGTATATGTGTCGTAGCAATGTCGTAGCAGTTTCGTAGCAAGTCTACATCTGTAGATGAAGAGTCTTATAAATGACTGAAGTGTGTAGTATGGCGTAGCCTTTTAAAGCTATGACGTCACCAGTGTCAGAGCAATATGCGTCGCATGTCCGTAGCACTGGCATACACAAGTGTAGGTTTTTTTATATATAACACGCCTTATGCTGAGGAATGTACCCTTATAAGATTACATCTAGCCAGAAGGTAGGCTAATAAGTAATTTCACTTTAACCTACATTTTAGGCATAAACTAAACTAAAAATGATCCCATTAAAAGGCTGACACCCGTCAAAGTACTCTTCGCTCAATAAAAATGAAATTGTCGCAGAACTTTTGTAATACTATTCTCCAAAACTTGGTTGTTTGCGATTTTTCTCTTTTAACATGTTGAAATGAGCGTGCGAGAAGTACTTTGACGGTAGTCTGTGACCTAACATTTTTCCTACTGACTGATCTTGTGTATTTATTGAAAGCAATAGTCATTTGTACTATATTTCACAATGCAGAAAATAAATATTATTTGTTACATTTTACTAGATTTTCTTGATCGAGTATGTATTTACAATAAAGTAAACGGTCTGGTTCTTATAATACAAGTAATGCTTAGTTTAAAGCATAATAGTGTGTGTGGAAAATCCACCAATATTTATTTAATTATTAATAAAAAACTGACCTAGCTGAGTGTTCCTGGACTGTGTCCCTCCAAGAAAAATGACGGCAATGTCTAGAACGATCCCTTTTATTGAACAAGTTGTACTCCACCGGAGGAGGAGGGGTGCCTCGGAATGGTATCGTTAGTGTTAGACCTTTGTCAGCGCGCGGGAACCGGTGTTGTTGGATCAGCTGGAAACTTCATCGCCTATTATCTACGAATCGAGTAGTTACTAGTTTTAGTAACTTATCGATGAACAATGAAATTGTTTTTTTATCACATCAATTCGAAAATAGATAGTTTGCTCTTCGAAAACAGGTAGCAAAATAGCACTTTGATCCCAAGGGCGGTAAAGTACTTTACCGCCCAAGGGCGGTAATGTGATTTGAATTTGGAATGTGCTTATTGAGTAAAAGTTCCAATCACCAAAGAGATCACGAACACTGTATGAACAAGCAGGCTTTATGATTAAAAAAAAAAGCGCCTGAACTAAATAAAAATAAACAAAAACACGTGAAACGCGCATTCCACCTTTGTTCATAATTGTTTACTCAAATTCAGATTTTACTTAGTTTTATGAAAATAAATAAAATTACAATAAATACATGATTATGACTATGAGATTATGTGACATTGTGACAATGTGACTATGTGACTATGTGACTATGTGACTATGTGACTATGTGACTATGTGACTCCGTGACTTTGTGACTTTGTGACTTTGTGACTTTGTGACTTTGTGACTTTGTGACTTTGTGACTTTGTGACTTTGTGACTTTGTGACTTTGTGTCTTTGTGACTTTGTGATTTTGTGACTTTGTGACTTTGTGACTTTGTGACTTTGTGACTTTGTGACTTTGTGACTTTGTGACTTTGTGACTTTGTGACTTTGTGACTTTGTGACTTTGTGACTTTGTGACTTTGTGACTTTGTGACTTTGTGACTTTGTGACTTTGTGACTTTGTGACTTTGTGACTTTGTGACTTTGTGACTTTGTGACTTTGTGACTTTGTGACTTTGTGACTTTGTGACTTTGTGACTTTGTGACTTTGTGACTTTGTGACTTTGTGACTTTGTGACTTCGTGACTTCGTGACTATGATTATTCATAAGTTGCACTAAGCTATTTTCTCATAGAGGGTGATAAAAAGTAGAGTGTCCACCTCGGGAGCAACACTATTTTAAGCTCGAGTGAAGTACTTTGAATCCCTCGCTACGCTTAGGATTCTACTTTAGAATCCCTCGCTACGCTCGGGATTCTACTCTAGAATCCTTCGCTCCGCTCTGGATTCAAAAAACACTCTCGCCATAAAAATAGTTGTTTGCTCCCTTGGTAAACAATCTACTATTGTTTCTTCTATTTACATACTACTTTATTTTCGTGCTTCGATTCATTTAGTTAATTAATACAAAGTGATCCACGGGATTTTAAAAATAAAATCAAAACTTAAATAATAAGAATCAGAAATTTTAATATTGAGTTTTTTGTACTAATTGCTGATGGAACAAAAAGATGGCCCACCTGATGTTGAGAGGTAACCATCACCTACAACAAAACATTCCCTCGTAAGTCACGCGCGATAGTAACGTGCCCTAGGATGCACTGCCCTGCGTCCATAAACTTGAGGCATACAAATATGAATTACAAGCTGGTGCCCGCGACTTCGTCTGCGCAGGATTATTTACACGATATCTTTATAAATTGTAGCCTATGTGTTATTCTGATGTATAAGCTATATTATTGTAAAGTTTCATTAAAATCCATTCATTAGTTTTTACGTGAAAGAGTAACAAACATCCATCCATCCATCCATCCATCCATCCATCCATCCATACTTACAAACTTTCACGTTTATCACGATCATGTATGTCTGGAGAGATCACTTTCAGTCATAAGACCACCCATTGTACAGTTTTATATAGCGTATTTTTGATTTGTTTGGCTTACACCACAGTATTTTCATTCATCCATTCATACATTCATTCTTTTATGCAGACATTTTA
Organism: Chloroclysta siterata; assembly: GCA_932294275.1. NCBI lineage: Eukaryota > Metazoa > Arthropoda > Insecta > Lepidoptera > Geometridae > Chloroclysta > Chloroclysta siterata. The sequence goes on from OW028607.1 coordinate 183,847, forward strand.
TATTTGGCAGGAAGATTTCAAAGTTGTCTTGCATCACTTCCATTCAAAACTTGTTTTCGATGCTCTACATCGGAAACGTCACAAAGTTTTTGGTGAAACATGTTTCAGTAGTGCTATTCCGTAAATAACATTCACCCAAGTGACAATCTACAGTGAGTTTTCAATTTGACATTTTCTAATACAATCACCCGCGTGAGTATTTTGGTAATGGAAATGCCAAACTACTAGGTGAAAAACTAGTTCCCGTGAGAATTCCCTATAGCGCTATTGCGTAAACAACAAAATTAATTTTATTCAATTTTGATACATTTGGTACACTTGGAAAAGTCACATTTTAGGAAATAGTATGACAAAATAATACACAAAAATATTTGTATACTACACATAAACATTATAATGAAACAAAAAAAATGTTACATGCTAAAATCGGCCATTGTAGTAGTCACCTAGTGGATCTGTTGGCATTTTAACTGCCGCATTTTGGCGGTTTTTGGGGCCACTAGCCGCTACGGATTTCGCAGTCACTTGGGTGAATGTTGTTTACGGAATAGAACTACTGAACTCTTCTTGTTCCATGGAAATAGTACCTACCACGTACCTACGCACGACATGAGTTATGTATTATGTCAACTGCACGAGATATAATATCACTTTGCATTGAGGCAAAGACTATCATCGGTAGTGTACTTCTCAGTAGGTACCTACGCTCGCACAATTCAACATTTTGATACAGATAGACTAAAAAGTGAATGAAAAAAAAAATGAAAAATACTTTATTGTACACTAAACTGAACAAAAAAAACACTTAAAAATCTACACTAATATTATAAAGAGGAAAGATTTGTATTTTTGTTGTTTTGTTGTTTTGTATGTAACGAATAGGCTCAAAAACTACTGGTCCGATTTCAAAAATTCTTTCACCATTAGAATGCTACATTATCCCTGAGTAACATAGGCTATATTATATTTTCAAAAAAATCAGGGATCCTTACTAAAACTCCAATAATGTAACCCAAGGTGGAAAACAAAAACCTTACATCGCGTGCGCTGCGAAAACTATTGATGATAGAACAAAATAATGTACTATGATTTTGTAGAACACATCATCATCTACAAAAAATGTCGCAACAGCATATGTCTAACTATTATAGTTATGTCACAATAAGTGTTCTTTTATTATAAAAAAATAATTGAAATTTTGCCGCTAGAAAAGGGTCTTTATTTGTACCTTGGTATTAATCCTTATCCAAATAAATCATTTCATATTTAAGACGGTTTCAATACCTATAGATTTCATTTTTCGGACATTCCATTCAAAAGATATGACGAAATTAAAAATGTTAACGGGTCCACGGGTCGTGCGAATGTATGAAATAAGTAGACGCGAGGCTCGAACCCACGGTATAAGTTTATCCTAAAATGTTCAAAAAATGTATGACCACCCATGCGAAGCTGGGACAGGCCGCTAGTATAAAATAAAGCAGTACAATTGATAGTAGGCAAACTTGTTTGGATCAAAATTATATTTTAGCTGAACCCAGCGCAATGAGATAGCACACAACAAAGTTGATTATGATTTTTCTTAAATAAGTTTAGTGATCTTTTAAAATGTTTAAATGTGCGAGCGAGAAATACTTTCAAATTCAAAATGAAATGGTATTTATTCAGTTGAATCACAAGGATCACTTTGAAACGTCTTAAAGCTAGGTGACTCTAGGTGCCAGTTCCACGCGACCAAAGCCTAGAGAACAGCCAACAAACTTACGGCTTGGTTCCTACCGTTCTCTTGTATGATCCTTGTTACAATGTCGACGGGTGTCAGCCCCTTAAGCCTTGTTATCGCTCGTAATGTCACGTGACGTATCACGTGACAAAGTCAGTCCTCGTTACTAACTACAGTAATTAACGTAACGAGTCCCATTTACAATGTACAATGACACGCGATGTAATGCAATATCTTTGACATCTAGCCGTCCTGTGCCACGATCTAGTAATGAAGCTATTCATTAGAGATTCAATTAGCACAGATGGATGAGTCGCGGCTAGCGCCGGCTGCACACATTTAGATCGAATTCTAGAGACCTACCCGAAGTGTGTTTTGTTTTTACTTTTTCTTATCGTAAGGCAGTTATTGTATGGATACTTTAGATAAGCGCTTTTATAGTGCTGAGAACTCACACTAAACGAACAACAAAACTTAGACTGTTCTTCGAGGCGGTCGCGTGGAACCTGCCTTGTACAAAGCGGCTGCAACCTTCAAACACCTTCTTGCTTGGTTATTATTATTTTTTGGATGATATACACTGAATGTGATGTGCAAGAACGTTCAGCTAATATATTATTTTGATCAATAAAAGGTTTTCTACCAAGAAGTTAGATTAAGTTTGAAACTAATGAAACTAGTATGAAAACTTGTTTGTATTAAAATTATATTATTGTGTGAATCTTTGTAATGGTATTCTCCGAAACCTTTTAACTAGCGATTATTCATAACTACAGTCACCTATCTTACGTCTTCAAAAACTTTGAAATTTTAAACGAGATGTTGTTTGACGGTTATCTGCCTCTTAACACTTATAAAGCCTCATAAGTCCGTGTTAAATCAAACAAACCACAAACTCGATCCTAGCGCGTCGCGGTAATCCTTCGCCTCATAAAACAAACCCCGAAAGATTTCCATAAACGCTCCCCGGAATATTCCCGCACGGATATTTCTCGCACGTCACAGCGTCCGCAACAGTATCTACTAATAAATCGACGCACGACCACAGGGTGCAACGAAGTTAGTATGACATCAAGCCAGGGAATATGAAGTAGTTGGTATGGAAAAGTGATGTTGGATCGACACGTATAGCCGAAAGCCAATTTCCTTGTGTCGTAAAATGGAGAAGGCTTCGGTCGATCTCGCCGATTGGATGCAACCTTGTCGCGGTAATTCGGCTAGATACAGAACCAGAACCACTGTACATGGACCCTTAGCTCCTAGAACTTCTTTTTCTTCTTTATTTCACTTCACGTGGGGTCGTTTCAAATTACCTCGAATACATCGTTTACATACAGAATATCGTTTGCAATAGTTTTAATAATGGTGATTTAATCACCTTTTTGCATTTAAAAAAAATTGGTAGATATTTTGTACATCACTATCCCCAAAAACAAAGCTTTAAAATGCATACTTAGATTACAAAATTCCAATATTCAACCCACTTTTTACTCAGTTTTCTTACCTCATTAACAAAAACAAAATGAAAATAAGTTAAGTAATACTTTATCGACTGGAAGACAAATAAATCGATGAGTTAAGAAGATTGATCGAGATAAAATACAGCAATCTGTCTCCAATTATGAACTGAATCGTTATGAGCGAGGGATAACATAGGATAATGTTGAGTTGAGTTGAGTTCCAATAAAGACATGGATGGAGCGAACCCACTGGAGTGTAACCAATCACAATTACACCTGATATCGACGGGTACCTTGACTAAATGCCAAACCCTTCTAATCAAATGAGCTAGGATCTACGACTTATCGTCACTTCATCAATCTTTAGTACGAAAGGTATTGGAATTTCAGAAGACAGCTCTCACAGCTCAGTTGGCAGTAGCTCCGCCTTCTGCGCTGCAGGCCGTGGGTTCGATGCTCTCTCAGAACTAAAACATTTGTGTGATGAACAGTTAAACTTATTCTTTGGTAGGAAAACTTGTTTGGATCAAAACAATATTTTTGTTGGACCTTTGTAATGGCATTCTCTGAAACTTGGTTGTTTGCAATTTTTCATAACTAAATCCAGTGATTTTATAAATTTATATCTTTCAAAAATTTTGAAATATGTGAGCGAATCTTTGTTTGATAAAAGTTTGAGTTGTATGGCACTCGCTGATGGAACAATGAGCACATTTTAAGTGAAAACTAACACCTGTAACAAAGCCTTGCCTCGCAAGTCACGCACTATGAAAAGTAACGCTTTGAAAAGTCTTAAGACGCAGACGTCTTAAGACGTTTCAAAGCGATCTTCGCGCTTGAACTCAAGCTTTCTAAGTAGAAGGCGGATGAATAACTATTTTCGTTACCTTTTATATCATGTTATACAACCCTCGATATATTTACATTTTAATATAACTCAGTCCCCTTTTTACAAATATTTGATGAGCCTCGAATAAAGAAGGATAACGTACAAAAGTGCCTCCGCATTCAATATTGAGACGTCTGTAATGGTTTGTAGTCAGCGTCAAAGTTTATTACAATTTCAGAATTCTGAAATTGTTTATTCATTTGTTCTGTGTCATATTATGTCATATATTATCATATTATGTCATGTTATATTTTGTTATAAGTAAGAGATTCACTTAGTTCGGGGCTAGATTCACAAACTAGGGTAAAATATTTACATTTATTAATTAATTAATATTGGTATTACTTGCTAATCATAGGAACAGGCGCTAGATTCAGTAGTATATAAGACGTTTCAAAGTAATCCTTGTAATAAAACTGGATTAATGATTTAGATTACGTTAAAATATTTTATTTTATATGCCACGCACTTTTATCATCAATATAGCTTTATAAAGTATAATAAGCTTTCCTTATTACATTAACTTAACTATAATATATTCTATACTATATTTTTAATCAAACATGAAAATGTCCAGCTAGCATTAACAAATCGATCAGAGAGCAGACGTTTTAGAAAAAAATATAGATGAAAAGTACCCTAACCCTACGAGCATGAATGGTCAAAGTCAAAAGGCATCTATTCAGTAAAATCACAAGGATCACTTTGAAACGTCTTAATGAACGTGGTATGAACAATGTTATGAGTGTGAAAGTTGTAATCCGTGTTCTCTGCTTACCTCTATATGTGATTTTTTGTATAAGTCATTCATAAACCACTTTTGTAACTTTGCACTGTAAGCACAGGTACAGGCAGCATTGTTCTCTCGCTACTGTCCGCGCACAGGAGGACAGCTTCTTGGTTTATTCATGTGTAGCTGTAACAACTGTAACTCTGTATACCTCAAGTTGATGGACTCAGGGCAGTGCATTGCAGGGCACGTTTATTTCGCGCGTGACTTAAGAGGCAATGTTTTGTCTTCTCACTTGCTCTTGCGAAACTTGTGGTGAAAGGATTTTAAGTGCACATAAACGGAGCCCTTTTCGAGCACTAAACATATTATGTTTTAGAATTTTTAGATTCTCACGATGTTTTCCTTCATCGGTTGAGAGTACTGGCACTGGGCATATACATTTTTGAACAGAAAAACTTATTGTTGCACGACCGCTTTTGAACCCACCCCCTTGAGATAGGAAGGCGGGATCGCCACCACTAGACCAGCAGTGCTCGCACAGAAGCACAGTACTGAGTTTGGCACGCTTGTGTGGGACGCGAACAAGAATTTAATAAAAACTCTCGAGCAAAAGTATTTTTAGGAATTTTATTACAACAATGTTATTAAAATACTTATTTAGAAGCTAGGCTTGTTATGCCTATGCCTAAGTTGTCAGCCAACCACGACAATGTAATAAGTAGACTCTGACAGTGGAGATGAGTGTCATTTGAATCTTCTTGTGTTATTCAGTTAGCTAGATACACAACTATTACTTATTCTGAGCAGAAAGCATATTACGGCACTAAATCACTTAATAAGTACATCAATTTGATCTAAAAAATAATTTATTACAATCAGCGATTAAAGTGGATTAACAATCATTTTATAATAACGTCAGAGCTGTAGATGGAGCCACGGTCACTAAAATAAATACCGTATTAAGACGCAGATTACCTAATCTAACGCTAATGTATTTCTCGAGTGCGCATAATTAAATACTTTTGAAAATCGCAAACAACAAAATTTTTGAGAAAAACATTAGTTAACAAAAATAAAAGTTTGATCCTTGTTACAATGTAATAAAATACAATATTAAAGCTGCCAATCGAATTTAGTGATGCGTAAGCATAACAGAAAATGGTAAATGCAAGTTATTTTGTAGATATTGATATCTACGAAAAAAACTTCGCGATAGCATAATATGTCCAACGATTGTAGTTATGTAACTATAACATCATTTTTACATTTAAAGATGATAGAAATGCCGACTTAAATCGGACCATGTTATACATACCTTTATATTACTACTTATCCAAACAAATCATTTCATATTCGAGACTATTTCAATACCTGTAGATTACTTCTTGAATTTATCAAATCGGACATTCCATTCAAAAGATATTACGAATTAAAAATGACAATCTACGGTCTCAAACACGCGGTCTACGTTTATCCTAAGCTGATGGAAAAATAATGTCCACCCATGCGAAGCCGGGACCGGCCGCTAGTCATAGACATAGCTATCTAAAGGATAGTAAGCTTTCTTTATGAAGGTTTCCTTATAGTGGTTAGTTTATACAAAGTCCATGAAGAGTAGTGGCGGCGGGCGGCTGGCGGCGGGTGAATGACACTTTAATTACGTTCGTAGTTTCTGGAAGTCGCGTCAAAACCCTACTTTATAGTACTCGACACAGTGCTACGAATACAGCTGGGTTGCAGCATTTTTTTATATTATATCACGGGCAACGGTGTATTAGCTAAGGGGCTTAGTGATATTTTACCGGTATAAAGCAGACTATACCTGTCTACCAAGTATTTAATTTAAAACCTCGGCCTGCCTCCATGTTTCTATACCCTGTGCAGGGTCCATGTGTTACATACTAACACCCAATAACTTGTGTGCTCGAAGGGAGCCTCTTTGAGGCGCACTTATAATTCTTTCTCCACACTGTTTCGAATGAACCGGTGACACGATAAGAAAAAGAAGTAAATTTTATACTGTTTACCTACATTTAAGAAAGGAAGGTTGAAAGGTTCAAATCTCATCGGATAATATAAAAATCTTAATAAACAACGTATGTTTTTCCTTAATTGTAATTTATGTCATTAGTAAACTAATAATATGTAAAACGCACCAGCGGTTCTACATAGCCTGTTCATGTTCTTCCTCAGACTTCGCATTAAGCTCGCGCCGCTCAAATATGCATTTTGATGTTAACTTTAAAATAAACCAACTCCGCGATATTTCTCCGCTAAACCTGCATACAACAAGTAAAGTGAGTAAATTAACTAGTTACAACTCTGGTGCACTCATCATTATCACCACCTTGAAGAAGTCTACTGAGGTTTTTAAACTCTCGCGATCATAACACATATTTAAAAGTATTACACGGGTATTTATCGCGTTTACCTTTATTATTTTCCCGACGTTTCGGCTATGTTGCAATAGCCGTGGTCGCGGGCAGACTCTGTCTCAAATAATAAAGGTAAACGCGATAAATACCCGTGTAATACTTTTAAATATCTACTGAGGTTTTCAAGATTTTCTGATTTGATCAATCTCCAATTGTTGGTTGTCGGTGAAATTACAGGCAAATGAGGCTTAACATCTATGCCTCAAGTTGATGGACATGTCAGTACATTGAAGGCACGTTCCTATCGTGCGTGATTTACGAGGCAATGCTTTGTTATAGATGATGGTTACCACTTTACATCATAATTACAGTATAACAAAAAAAAGGGTAATGGCTCTGTTTTAAGAAGCACTAATGTATAGAGCAAGTAAATCCCAAACAAAAAATATTCCCAATAATAGTCGATCCCAAGCTCACCAGCGGTATTGAGCCACTCAGTTTGAGAAGAGACTTCTCCTGTTTACCTGTCTACCGCTTATATAATGGGGTATGCTCTGAAGAGTTGTTTGACATGATGCCTACATCGTCTTTTTACCATCGCACAGCTCGCCATCGGCAGAGAGTCCATCCTCACACGTTAGAGCCAGGGTCTTCGCGTACCGTTCGGTTCCAGAGGAACTTCCTCCCGCGAACACTTAGGCTGTGGAATGATCTCCCTGCTGAGGTTTTCCCGTTAAACTATAGTATGGGGCTCTTCAAAAAGGGTGTTTTAAAATTTTTAAAGGGTCGGCAACGCGCTGGTGATTCCTCTGGTATTGCAGGCGTTCATAGGTTACGGTAACCACTTCCCATCAGGCGAGCCGTAAGCTTGTTTGTCTGCTTTGTTGTATAAAAAAAAAAAAAAAAATCTCTTATTAAGTCCTGGATTTCTATATAATGACAGACTTAAGTAATTCACTAAACAAATAAAGCCTGAAAACAAAGTCAATTGAATGAAATAATAAAAGTTGCTTTGAAGTACTTCAAGCTTCTATAATACAGATACAAACGTGTGCATACTACATATGTAGTATTCATGAATGAAAAAGCTCAATACAATCAAAATTTAGAACAAAATTTGTTCTCATTTGGCTTATTCTAATTTATCAGAAATATCCAAGATTTTTTTTGATAATTACCTTATCTCTAATATTATAATTATCCTCATTCATTCTTAATTAATAAGATTCCACCTTAAAAAGAGATTTCGCCCATTTCAGTTGTACCGGTACAAGGATCTCTCAAGAGATTTGCTCTTAAATTAAGAGAAAATCTCTAAATCCTGCTTAATTGGAAGACTCGAGTTGAATTCTTTATTCTCATTCATAAGAGCATGCCGCCATGTTCTCATCGTATTCTTGGCACCTCAATTATAAGGGAATCTTTCGTTATTCAGCTTCACATGATATTACGAGAGCACTGGTGGTCTGGTGGTTGCGGCCCCGCCCTCTGGTCCTAAGGCCGTGGGTTCAAAACGTGCACCAATGAGTTTTTATGTTCAAAAATGTATGTGCACGGTGCAGTACTCTCAAACGGTGAAGGTACCGGCATGTTATAGAACCTAAAAAGTTCTATAACATGTGTCAAGTGCTCGAAAGGAGCCTCTTTGAGGCGCACTTAAAATCCTTTCACCACATTGTTTCGAAAGAAACTAGTGACGACAAGAAGATGTCATTAAAATCATCTCAAAAGATTCTGAAACGGGTAATTTTCCCCTCAAACTTGTTTATCTCGAACAGGAAAAAACAACGGGCTAATTAGCCCCGAATCTGTGGCGCCCATTGAAGATGAACTGATAATAGTAATTAGTCACCTCTTACAAGTGGGCCGTTGCCATTTTGTGGCGGCCACGAGTCCATTAATTACGCCATTGATGGCGGGCGCGGGTCATCGCTCACGTCTCGCACGATGACGTCATTAGTCCGACCGAAGATGATTTATTCGGTCGACGGCTCAATGGAGAAGAAATCTTGATAATTTAAAATAGCTTAGAAGGAATGGAGTTTTTGTTCCGAAATGAAGAATTTTTCCATCCGCATGGCTTTTATCTGATTTTTTATGAGAGTTTTTAGTGCCTGAGTATATGAATTACATTAGTTATATGTGAAATAAGAGTAGTTGCTCATATTGAAGCGACATTTTGAATATAATATCATCAATATTTATTCAAAGTGTCGGTTCTGTGTGCGGAACCCTCGTTGTTAGCGAATAACTACAACTACAAATATTTACTGGTATTCATGAATATGTCTGTTTTTAATATTTATAAGTAACTCTGTCAGAATATAAAAAGTCACAGTTATATTATATTTTCACCATTTTGGTTAGAGCAACACACACCGTGCTCGTAGGTCTCTTAATGTCCAGATAATATTATAAAACCGATAATTTTGATAAACAAATTGTTAGTACTGGGTAGTAACTCCCCTGTCCCAAGGCTCTCTAGATCTCTAAATAGCATTAAAAATATTGATATTTTCTCGATTAACATTCATAAGTTCCGCCAACACTTGGTCGAGAACTTACCAAATTGATTAGGAAATAATTGTCATAATCAAAAAAAATTCTTTTATAATCATTCTAGTTCTATTTTTTTATACCGAAATGTTACTTTTTCCACTTAGTTAAATTCAATGCATGTAGTGTTTACCTATAATTATCAGTTGTGCAATTAGCTCTGAATAGTACATGTACGTACGTAGATGTAAGTTTAATTATATTTATTTGTATTGTTGTAACAGCTGTTGGTAGACCTGAATCTATAAATAAATACTTTATACTTTACATTATTGTAAAATTTTAAAAGAAATAACAAAGAACCATTTTCATACTAAAACAGTTTAAATAGATAGGTTCTAAAGTTAGTATACCGAATGGTGTTATAAATATTCGAAGAATATCATAAACAACTGATTCACGACTTTGGTATCCACTCAGATCTCTTAGCACCAAGAACCAACACAATATTCTTCACGGATGTATAACGAGGTTGCCAGAGGCACGTCCAAATATTACACTTTGCATACATTTTGCAGTAGTTGGTATTCTATACGTGACAGGTTGCAACATCGCTGCTACAATACTAACTGGTTTCCTCACGGTGTTTCCCTTCACCGTTTGAGAGCATCGGCATTGCGCACATACATTTTTGATTACGAATACTTCAAAGAACATAAAGAGAATTTACACATTTATATATCGTGAACATTGAAGCAATTCTGAACAAACTTGAATAACATTAAATATTCCCGTTTTCATATCTTGAAGCTACTCAAGCATGGCCTAAGTCGTAATGTTCAGTTGTAAGGTGCTTTCCCACCCTCTCATATTTACAATAAATTATAGATCCCTTGTACATGTTAGTTGGGATCTAGGATGAACACCGTGACTAGGGATTGCGTTATTTGATATAACATCATCTAGACTTAGACATTCATAGTAATAACTAGCAGCTTCTCGCGGCTTCGCACGCGTTAAAGTGGTGAGCCGTGATTGAGCCACAAACATCCAAACATCGTAACTTTCGCATTGATTTGTATATTAGTAGGGTAGCATTTTAAATACCTACGTAGGTATAAGAGATACCATAGGCGTACATTACCTACATTAAGTAGGCATGTATAGGCACTGAGCTTAGCACAAATATGACAAATACCTACCTTACACGGAAAATATGTATTTATTTGTTCCTTGTTTCTACCCCAAAAACAAACGAAACGAAACAGCTTCACGACTTTGATCCCCAGGCATGGTAGAGATCTCAAATCTCAGATCCTCAGATCTCTGCGTACCAACTCCAGATTCCCGTTTTTAGAATGTCCCTTACAAACTTTGACGCCTCGTTGTACCAATCCTTTTAACTCGAGCGCAACGAAGAAGGGTAACGTTTTAGGAGTTGTTTTCGCAAATCAAATGTTTTTTGTTAGTTATCCACAGAACACATTTTCTTTTAGATTCAAGATAATGACACTACGCGTTAAAAATCTCTCATACAAACTTTGAAACTTTGACAGTCTTACGCCCTTTGCAGGCTACCTTATTTTTGCAACCCGACTTGCTTTAATAGCAAGTCGTGTAGATAGCTTCGGACATTATTTAAAACGTCATCTATAGCGGATATTATAATCTACACTAATATTATAAAGAGGAAAGATTTGTATTTTTGTATGTAACGAATAGGCTCAAAAACTACTGGTCCGATTTTAAAAATTCTTTCACGACTAGAATGCTACATTATCCCTGAGTAACATAGGCTATATTATATTTTCAAAAAAATCAGGGATCCTTACTAAAACTCCAATAATGTAACCCAAGGTGGAAAACAAAAACCTTACATCGCGTGCGCTGCGAAAACTATTGATGATAGAACAAAATAATGTGCTACGATTTTGTAGAACACGTCATCATCTACAAAAAATGGCAGGACAGTATATGTCTAACTATTATAGTTATGTCACAATAAGTGTTCTTTTATTATAAAACAATTAATTGAACTGCCGCCGCTAGAAAAGGGTCTTTATTTGTACCTTGGTATTAATCCTTATCCAAATAAATCTTTTCATAATTAAGACGGTTTCAATACCTATAGATTACTTCTTAAATTTTTCAAATCGGACATTCCATTCAAAAGATATGACGAAATTAAAAATGTTAACGGGTCCACGGGTCACGCACGGGGTGCGATTACACTCACTCTGGCGTGCAAATGTATGAAATAAGTAGACGCGAGGCTCGAACCCACGGTCTAAGTTTATCATAAAATATTCAAAAAATTTATGACCACCCATGCGAAGCTGGGACAGGCCTCTAGTTCATGTATATAGAGGTAATAGTATGTAACACATGTATTACAGATAACAAGCCCCCGCCGAGTGCGCGTTGAACTCTACGATCGTTTACTTTGAACAATCTACAAAATAGCAGCACTTGTCATCAATATCAACATGAGAGTTTGTTTTAATAGGAAAAGATAGGGATTTTAAAAGATTAAAGATTAAAGATTTTAAAGGAAAAGATAACCTTTGCATAAGTTGCATGGAATATAAATATAGCGGTTTTTAACGAGCACTATAGTTGAAACAAGTGCAAGGTGCAGAATCGCAAAATAGTTCTTCGAAAATAATAGATTACAAAATTTTAATAAAATAAAATTCAGGCAGAAAACAAGATCTACTTGACCGCAATATGACGTCGGATTACGAGTACGGTGACAACTTTCTAGGAGCTAAGGGATTGAGGTCACCCGTAAATACCCGAATGTGGGTAACCCGTGTCTCTTAAAGCTATATTTGTTTTATTTTAATGGAAATAACACGATTTTTGCTTAAATTTTGGCATTTATGTAATTATATAGATTGATCACTGTTATATAAATATGAAAGATACGATCTTGTAATGACACTAGTTCTTTTGAAACAGTGTGGTGAAAGGATGTTAAAAGCGGCTCAGGGTTACGATGTTTGTAGCACAATCACGCCTATAACACTGAACCGATCGGAATGAAACTTATAATAAACATAGTTTGTCATCCCGTAAAATTACGAAGAATGGGGACAACCTGACCAAACACAATAAAGAGAAAACTCCTTATTATACATATTATGGCGGCATTTTTCATCGCTATACATCGTATTTTTCCAAATACTACTTTGTGTAGTGCCCCTATTCACCTATATTTGCCTATTTTTCTCAAACAAGACGAATAGGCAAATACGTAAATAAAAATGCGAATATTAAATACTGATGACAAGTGCCACCGTCGTGTGCAAGGCTCGGGCGGACAGCGCGATGCAGTGTTCTACTAAACAACCCCGAAATGCAATATCCGCACGCACGTGCTATTAGCTCGCACCGCGCTATAGTGCGCTATGGCGCGCGATATTGCGCTATAAATCAAAGCGCGGCGCATCTCGCGGCGTCGCTCCTGATTTACGACTCGCAGTAACTATGTACTACGATAACTAATTAATAAATTGCACGAACCGAAATCTAAATAAATTGTTTGAACACAACGCTGATATAAAGTGCCTCTGTGATTGTTTTATTTTGACAATTTGTCCAACGGAGTGTCTGTTCTGACTTGTGACAACTTGTTTTTCGTTCTTTAGGATTTCGTATATATACTAATACAGGTTACAATTTACATTTGTTCTTAGTTGATCGAGTGAGCGAAGCGAACAAAGATCTTTAGTTTCAACTTGGGCGATTAGGCATTTTATGTATGTATGTATGTATGTATGTATGTATGTATGTATGTATGTTTGTCTGGCGATAACTTTCGAACCGTTGATCCGATCTGCATGAAATTTGATAAGTCGATAGCTTGTACTTGAGAAATTTACTGGTAAGTGTATGAGTAAAATCGGATGAAGGGTTATTAAGATATGGGGTTTTTTAAGGGGCCAAAAATAAAAAAAGTTACATAAAAAAAATCAAGTTACATGTCATATGAAAGGGCTTTTTTTGGACATTTCAAAACAATTTTTACTTTTTTTCTGGGACGCTCGGTTTTTGAGATACAACAAAAAAGTTAAATTAAGATAACCAGCGATCCAAGAGCTCCCATCTCTAAGAGTTTCGTTGGTATCAAGGTTTTTCTACTGGTCGCCCAGTTCCTGTGCTTTTTCTTATTTTTTTTTCGTGAAATAAATTATGGAGGTACTCAGTTCTCATAAAATGTTGACAACGACCAGGTCTGATGATGGAGCCAAGGTCTGTTCAACAGAACTCTTCAATAAATAGGCCAATAGAGTTGAAACTTGGTTACCGTACCAAGTTAGTAGGCGGTAGTCTGAAAAAAGTCCAAACATAATGCTTAGACTTGCCTCTGACTACCACCTACTCAAAGTTTTAGTGCGTTCGTCGGGTCACATCACGAGATCTCAGTTCGGGGCGAACCACTAGTTTTAAATAAATCACAAACAACTCAACATTCATAAGCATTTATATATTTTATTTAGTACGAAGTAATTACTATTATGGTACTCCTACCGCCGGTTTCTGAAAGCTCGATCAGCGAGTTACTTGACATGCGATTACTTTTGATCGGGCTTTCAGAAACCGGCGGCTAGTTTCTGAAAATAAGGAATCTTCGAATGAATGATCAAGCAAAAGGCTTTGCACAATTATAGCGACAGAGCTTTGAGACTGCTCACGCAGATTAGAGATGACCCGACTCGTAGGTATGTGGCGAGTAGGTACATGTACTAGTAACTATAGTGTACTTATAGTTACTAAGCGATGTTAATAGACTGACAACTTCTCGCTCGCACATTTCAAGACATAAAATCACTAAAAATGATTTAGGTCAATAGGAATGTTCATTCATAATTTTGAAACCCTGTTGTTTAAAAATGCGCAAGCGATAAGTTTTTTGACGGTTGTCTGCGCCTGAACGTGACCTGTGGTGAGGCTAACAGTTCACAGTAACAGCCTGCATGTACTTATCTAAATATTGTGACGAGGGCCGCGTCTGAGCGCCTCATTAGCATGCGAGTGAGGGCACTGGTGGGCTAGTGGTCGCGGCCTCGCCTTCTGATCCTTAGGTCGTGGGTTCAAAACCAGTCGCATCAATGGGTTTTTGAGGAGTCCCATTTAGCTGGACTAGAAATTCTTTCACCACACTGTTTTGAAAGAACTAGTGACACGATCAGAAGAAAAATGAGCATGCGACGGATAATGACGGAAATTGGGTACGAATACTATTTTTATTATATATACTTGTAATATATAACACTCAGACCGATACCAAAAATCAATGTTCATCATACAAATGTTTGTTCTGTGTAAAAATCGAACCCACGGCCTACAGTGCCGAAGGCCGAGCCACAACTGAGCTACGAAGGCTGTGAAAAGTTATGTTTGCGTAACCTCACATCTTAACTCCCCGATACAGCCCCTACCTCTAGTATCTTTAGTAGATGCTAATTATCGGGATGTTTTGATCTTTAGCACACTTCACTCCCTCACTCTCTCTTCTTCACTCCTTACGTTTTGTTTTGAAGCTTTAGCTCTGTGTCCGGAAGTACGTCAACAAATAGTAAACTCACACACGCAGTACACACACACACTCAAACAGGCACGCGCGACGTGATGATTGGCTACTCCATTCATTATTCATTAGGATAGTTATCTACCCTCCTTACGTCTTCAAAGAATATGGAGTTCGTAATTGATACTAAAAGATCTAAGGTATATCTACCGTGCCTGGGGATAAAAGCTGTTTTTTTTTTGAAATCTAAAGATTCCGTGCTAAAGAAAAGGGTCTTTCTCGTATCTTCGACGTGGATTATTTTAACTGTGTACTGAGAAATTAATTATTCTGTGTTTTCGTAATGTATTTTTGAGGTAGGTCCTATAAAAACATAAAATACCTTCATGATCCCAAAATAGATATCCCTTCAGATCTTTTACCAAGTACTCAAGAATCTTTGTGGAGAGTCAAGGGTTGTAGTACGTCCAAATATTACAGTTGGCACATACCCACATTTTGCAGTAGTTAGTATATATCTTTTTAGATACGAAAAATCCTAATACATTTTTAGATAACAAAAATCCATTCAATTCAATTCAATTCGTTTATTCAATTACAATTCTCTTACAAATCGTGTCTGTCATTAGTGCATCACCGGATTCAAACCCACGACCTTACGATACAAAGGCAAAAGTGCACTTTAAAATAGCAGCTGACGGTGTAATCGATACTTCTTACTTAAGTAACTAGCAAATTCCAATTAAAATCTACAAGCAGCTAGAAATTAATTAACTCGATGAAGTACAGAATGCTTTAGTTGTGAAAGCAAGTTTGCTCTACATAGTTATAGTAGTTGCTGCGGTCGGGCGAAGCCGGGTGAAGCTGGTAGTGGCTCTGATTCAATTAGCGGAGATCAAACGCAGACCGACTGTCAGAATGGTGTGCAAAGATGCCATTCACAGAGAATTCAAATCAGATAATTTAAAACGAAAACACGACTCAAGAAACGAGTGAAGAGTATAACTGTTTTACTTCCTACTTCTAATAAATGAATAATGCGATGTGTGGATGTACGTATGTTAATTTATGTTTGTGGCTCAATCACACTCTAACTACTGAACAACTCTAACTAATGAAACTTAAAACAAATTATATAGTTCGTAACCTGGATTAGCAAATAAGCTATTTTTTATCCCAAAAATTATCGGTCTGCTTCCTCTAGTCGTGTTACTAGTTTTTTTCGAAACAGTGTGGTGAAAGGATTTATTATTATGTTACATGGTAAGTTCTGAATATTAAGTGGTAACTATAACCTATACATACATCACTATGTCTTGAGTAGCAAAAATATATAATAGTGTCTGTTACTCAAGATATAATGATGATGATGATTGTTCTTATAAAACCCACCAGCCATCATGAAACTTGCAGTTAGATTTCCGTTTGATATTTAGATGTTTGATATTTTGTTAACTGCTTGTATGCACTTATCAGATCGTACAGTCACGTACAGACAGTCGCAACAGTTAACGAATAGATATGATTTAGAAAACATCTTCTAAATAAGTAGATAAATGGTACACTTTGAAAATTGTAATGACCCTCGACAAGTCTCTAAAATGAGATTTCAATTATTAGGTTTCAGTTTGCGAGTTATTCAATATCTCTTCTCTAATCTCTAATACTATAAGACTCAAAGTCCTGACTGACTGACTGACTGACTGACTGACATATAGACAACGCACAGCCTAAACCGCTGGTCCTAGAGACTTGAAATTTAAGGAGTACATAGGTCTTATGGCGTAGAGGTGCACTAAGAAGGGATTTTTGGAAATTCAACCCCTAAGGGTGTAAAAAGGGTTGAAAACGTTTGTATGAAAAATAGTATTCCTTGAACCTACAAACTTGAAACTTGGAGTACATATACTTCAAGGCAAAAAAAAAGGAAAGGCATTTTTAGTTTTTTAAAACTACCCTTAATAAGGGTGCAAAGGGATGTAAAAGTTTGTATGGGAGTTTTTTGACCGCTGGTCCTAGAGACTTGAAATTTGAGGAGTACATAAGTCTTATGGCGTAGAGGTGCACTAAGAAGGGATTTTTGGAAATTCAACCCCTAAGGGTGTAAAAAGGGTTGAAAACGTTTGTATGAAAAATAGTATTCCTTGAACCTACAAACTTGAAACTTGGAGTACATATACTTCAAAGCAAAAAAAAAGGAAAGGAATTTTTAGTTTTTTAAAACTACCCTTAATAAGGGTGCAAAGGGATGTAAAAGTTTGT
Organism: Chloroclysta siterata; assembly: GCA_932294275.1. Lineage (NCBI taxonomy): Eukaryota > Metazoa > Arthropoda > Insecta > Lepidoptera > Geometridae > Chloroclysta > Chloroclysta siterata. The sequence continues at coordinate 201,318 of OW028607.1, forward strand.
ATGGGAGTTTTTTGACCGCTGGTCCTAGAGACTTGAAATTTGAGGAGTACATAGGTAGTATGGCGTAGAGGTGTACTAAGAAGGGATTTTTGGAAATTCAACCCCTAAGAGTGTAAAAAGGGTTGAAAACGTTTGTATGAAAAATAGTATTCCTTGAATCTACAAACTTGAAACTTGAAGTAGATTTACTTCAAGGCTAAAAAAATAGGAATAACATTTTTGGTTTTTTAAAACTACCCTTAATAAGTATGCAAAGGGATGTCGAAGTTTGTATGGGAGTTTTTTAACGCGTGGTGCGATTGACTTAAAACTTGAGGTAAATATACTAAGAAATAAATAATTAAGAATAACACTTTGAAGTTTTGATAATTACCCCCGCAAAGGGTGCAAATGACTGTAAAAGTTAGTATGGGAGATTTTTAACGCATAGTGCGATTGATTTCAAACTTGAAGTAAATATACTCCACAATAAATAGATTAAAATCACGTTTTCACTTTTCCACCCTTCGTCCTTCGTCTTTTGCACCCTTTGCAGGGGTAGTTTTAAAATTAAAACTACCCCTGCAAAGGGTGCAAAAGACTGCCAAAGTCCCAAGGTTTGTATGGGAGATTTTTAACGCGTAGTGTAATTAACTTCAAGCTAAAAGAAAATGTGTTCTGTGGATAAATAACAAAAAAACAGTTTGATTTTCGAAAACAACCCCTGAAACGTTACCCTCCTTCGTTGCGCTCGAGTAAAAAGGATACAACGAAGCGTCAATGTTATATTCTGTGTTATATATGGGATATTCTAAAAACGGGAATCTTGAGTTGGTACGAAGAGATATGAGGGTATCTACCGTGATTGGGGATCAAAGTCGTGAAGCTGTTTCGTTTCGTTTGTTTTTGAGGTAGAAACTAGGAACAAATAAGTACATATTTTCCGTGTAAGGTTGTCTTTGTTGTATTTGTCATGTTTGTGCCAAACTCAGTCAGTACCTATACCTACCTACCTAATATAGGTAATGTATCCCTATAGGTATCCCATATACCTACGTAGGTATTTAAAATCTTACCCTAATAATATACAAATCAATGCGAAAGTTACGATGTTTTGATGTTTGTGGCTCAATCACGGTTCACCACTTCAACGCGTGCGAAACCGCGGGAAGCCACTAGTTATTATATAAATAAATAAAAATAAAAACCTATTGCTGGTCTCCATAAAGCGATACTTTTCACTAGCCGTATTTCAAGCGGTAGTCAAGAACTTTTATCTTCAGTCATGATTTTCATTTTTTATTATTTATTAATTTTAGGAAGACCAACAGCTTATTAAAACTTAAATTCTAATTATTATCGAGTTGTCTTCTGTTGCCGAGTGTACATATAGCGAGCTGTTAGCTCGGCGTAACTAAACACAGCGCGCAACTATCCACTATTGTCTTGTTATTGGAGAGCTGTTTGCATTCAAAGCGCGCCTCAGCTGTGCTCCATAACATACTATCCACACGAAGCATACAATATTCATATCTACTGTTACACATGTGCCAATACTGTGCATTGTGTAGCTAAGAGGATAAATAAAAATATTGGTGGACTTTCCACACAGCCCCAAACTAAGCAAATCTGTAATATGGGGACCAGATAGCTAATATATAACTTTTTTTGTTGTAAATACTAATAATATATATTAATACCCAAACGGAGAACAAACATCTATGTTCATCACACCAATGCTTGTTCTGTGTGGGGGTCGAACTGACGGTCTACCCGTCTACCGCTATAGCTACTACCGACTGAGCTGTGAGGGCGGTCATAAAAATCAAATCATAATTTGCGGAGTAATCGCGTTACAAATATACAAAAAAACATAGGGTCCAATTATTGACAGCCTCTTTTTTTCTAAAGATGGTTAATAAAAGATAGTGTTCAATGCAATAATAAATACATACGGATACAGATAAAGTTACACAAAGGCAAATAATAATGACGAATTAAAGCGAGTACTGTATAAGTCAAAGTCACAAGGTAGTTATTCAATCGAATCACAAGGATCACTTTGAAACGTCTTAAAGCTAGATGAGTCTAGGTGCCAGTTCCACGTGACGGTGACTTTCGAAGCAGTGTGGTTAAAGAATTTTAAGTGTGCCTCAAAGAGGCTCCTTCGGGCACTTGAGTCAAGTTTTAGAACTTTTTGGTTCTACGGCATGCCGGTTTCCTCACGATATTTTCTTTACGGCCCTCAAATAGCCTGATGCCTGTCCGTGTGTACTATACTGAAGATTCTAATCCACTATTAGCAGTCCGAAATTCACAGTACCCTTTAACAAGGTCCTGTCAGTAATAAGACACCATGGATGAGATGGCGTTATTGCGCGTAGTTTCATTAACACATCGCAGCCTCCATTATCTTATACGACGCGTCTAATACTCACCGGCCTCCTAACTGCGCCGTGAGCTAGCCATCAACAACGGAACCGGGCTCACGCTGACTTTTAAGTCAAATCAAATCGAAACGTTCTTTATTCAGTACAATCACAAGGATCACGTCTTATGACAACTGATGTATCTCGCTTGGGACTTTGTTATAGAAGCGTGCACATTGTCCTGCAGGATTGCATGTATAGTCTAGTGAGCCACATAGTCTAGTAAGAGGCTGATACCCGTCTAAAAACTTCTCACACGCTATTCTTCTCATCTCAACACTCAACATTTTCGACGATATTTATTTTTTATAACATCACTAAATGAAGTTTAAGAAAATCGTAAAAAACTATGTTTCGGAGAATAGAATTACATAGGTTTAGCAAAAATATCAATTGGATTCAAGTTGTTCTCCCTAAAAGTTTGATTAAGTCCGAAAACTAGTTTAGCATATTTTTTGACTATATTAACTGCTAGCGGCCTGTCCCAGCTTCGCATGGGTGGTCATAAATTTTTTGAACATTTTAGGATAAACTTAGACCGTGGGTTCGAGCCTCGCATCTACTTATTTCATACATTTGCACGCGCTTCTCCTTGAGTGAGTGAAATCGCACCCCGCGCGTGAACCGTGGACCCGTAAACATTTTTAATTTCGTCATATCTTTTGAATGGAATGTCCGATTTGAAAAATTTAAGAAGTAATCTATAGGTATTGAAACCGTCTTAATTATGAAAAGATTTATTTGGATAAGGATTAATACCAAGGTACAAATAAAGACCCTTTTCTAGCGGAGGCATTTCAATTAATTTTTTATAATAAAAGAACACTCATTGTGACATAACTATAATAGTTAGACATATGCTGTTGCGACATTTTTTGTAGATGATAACGTGTTCTACAAAATCGTAGTACATTATTTTGTTCTATCTTCAATAGTTTTCGCAGCGCACGCGATGTAAGGTTTTTTGTTTTCCACCTTGGGTTACATTATTGAAGTTTTAGTAAGGATCCCTGATTTTTTTGAAAATATAATATAGCCAATGTTACTCAGGGATAATGTAGCATTCTAATGGTGAAAGAATTTTTGAAATCGGACCAGTAGTTTTTGAGCCTATTCGTTACATACAAAAATACAAAAATACAAAGTTTACCTCTTTATAATATTATTATTATATTATTATTATTATTATATTATTATTATTATTATATTATTATTAGTGTAGATATTTTATCTATTTTTCTAGACTTTGGCTTGAAGGTACTGAAGTCGTGGGTTTAAAACCACTCTGAGCTTTTCTGCTCAAAAATGTAAGTGCACAGCAGTAGGTACTCTCAAACGGTGAAGGGAAACATTTTGAGGAAACCATGTCTTAGAACCTAACAAGTTCTAAAGTGTATGTCAAATGCTCGAAAGGAGGCTCATTGAGGCGCACTTAAAATCCTATTACCACAGTGTTTCGAAAGAAAGTGGTAGCACGACAAACAAAAGAAGATACTGTCAATTTTTATTGGTTATCTTAATAATGGATGTGTCATAAATAGAACGAAGAAGCAAGCACTGGTAATCTTGAGAACCTGTTTTCTGTGCAAATGCAAGCTTACCGGTAATATTAGTTCGTGCCGCGGGACATTAGAGCGGATGGACGAGACTCGGCGGAACTTCTTCTACACCTAATTGGATCTTTGCACAAGTTGTAAGAAAAACATTGAGACACTATTGAGACTTTTTTGTACGACTTGATGATGGAACAAGCAGATGATCCACCTGAGTTAAGTTGTAACCATCACCTTTAATATAGACTCGGTAAGAACGTGCCTTTACAATGCACTGCCTTGCGCCAATTACGACTAAGTTCATGGAAGATTTTAGTGCTTTTTGTGTCCGTGTCGAAGAAGGGTTTTTACCACGAAAATATAATCTACACTAATATTATAAAGAGGTAACATTTGTATTTTTGTATTTTTGTATGTAACGAATAGGCTCAAAAACTACTGGTCCGATTTCAAAAATTCTTTCAACATTAGAATACTACATTATCCCTGAGTAACATAGGCTATATTATATTTTCAAAAAAATCAGGGATCCTTACTAAAACTTCAATAATGTAACCCAAGGTGGAAAACAAAAACCTTACATCGCGTGCGCTGCGAAAACTATTGAAGATAGAACAAAATAATGTACTACGATTTTGTAGAACACGTCATCATCTACAAAAAATGTCGCGACAGCATATGTCTAACTATTATAGTTATGTCACAATAAGTGTTCTTTTATTATAAAAAAATAATTGAAATGCCTCCGCTAGAAAAGGGTCTTTATTTGTACCTTGGTATTAATCCTTATCCAAATAAATCATTTCATAATTAAGACGGTTTCAATACCTATAGATTACTTCTTAAATTTTTCAAATCGGACATTCCATTCAAAAGATATGACGAAATTAAAAATGTTAACGGGTCCACGGGTCAAGCGCGGGTTGCGATTTCACTCACTCAAGGAGAAGCGCGTGCAAATGTATGAAATAAGTAGACGCGAGGCTCGAACCCACGGTCTAAGTTTATCCTAAAATGTTCAAAAAAACTATGACCACCCTTGCGAAGCTGGGACAGGCCGCTAGTCAAGTATAAGTAGAACTAACAGTTCATTGTCTGAACGTTACTTTTGTGCTACATCGCTAGAATATTTATTTAAAATGGTGGAAGCATTTTATCTTACCGAGGAAATCAAATTCTAGCCTTAGTTGGCAGCGATAGAAATTGACAAACTTTATTACATACATTTGTAGCTTGCAGCGTAGTATTATCAGAATACTTTATACTCAAAATTGTTCTTCGGGGAAACCATATTCAAAATCAATCAAAATCTATATCTAAACGGTCTTTATTCATTTCAATCACGAGGATCACTTTGAAACATCTTTGATGAATCTAGCGCCAGGTGTCCGCGACCAAAGCCTAGAAGAACAGGCAACAAACTTACGCTTGGTCTCCTAGCATTTTTCTATGATTTTGTATAGTTCAGTTGTTTACTTTTTAAGTTGGGAAATAAATGTTCTTGAATTGGAAAACTAAGCGTGGGACGGCTCTACCCGATGAACCGACGTCGTAAGGATCGCGAGATGTCAATAGATGATTATATTATTTAGATTCTAGACTTGATCGCGTGGAGTTGGCACCTAGATTCTACCGAACCTAGTTTTAAGACGTTTCAAAGTGATCCTTGTGATTCAACTGAACAAATACCTAGATGCCTATATCCTAGAGTGATCTTCTATACGCTGATAATAATGATGATGGGTGTCAGCAGAGCATAGCTAATGTGTGTATAATGCAAACAAATACCGAGTTATAGCGTGAGTCAGCGGCGCGTGAACCCGCGATGTACGGCCTCGATTAGTATCCGCTCGCATTAGCGTTATTACCGCGCTAATGATATAGAACTAGCTGACGCTACACGTGGGAGCATGCAAACTCCATTCTAATTAGTTGACTAAAACATGGCTTATTATTAAATTGAAACTGAAACAACTTCACGACTGCGATCCCCAGGCACGGTAGATGCCCCTTCAGATCACTTAGTTCGATTGACACCACACTGGAGCTTCAACGAACTTCAAAGAGCGGTGGGAACCAAGCCGTAAGTTTGTTGCCTGTTCTTCTAAGCTTTGGTTGCGTGGAACTACCACCTAGATTTAAGAAGTTTCAAAGTGATCCTTGTGATTTTATTGATAAAATACCATTTGAATTTGATCTCTTACCAAGATCCACCAAGATCTGAGGGGATATCTACTGTGCCTCTCAAAGTAATTTTTTTTGTACTGAAAATTTTACATACCAAAGAACAGGCACTGAATGATTTTTAGTAAAAGGACTGCATGCGCATATATTGGGTGAAAGCCTTAGTATTAATTCCGATGTGAATGAGAACTAGTTTACTGATATTTATGCATCACTTTATCATGCTTTATTAACTACGCAGTATATCATTGCAGTTCACTTCACGCTTAATTTGTTAATAAATTATATTCACTATTCCCTAGGCTTTTCAGTCTTTAATTTATTTAATTCCTCTGGAGAGGAACAGTGGTAGCAGCCCCGCTTTCCGATCCTAAGGTCGTGGGCTCAAAACCGGCGAGCATTAGTTCATAGAGCTACTCTCAAAAGGTAAAGGAAAACATGGTGAGGAAACCGACATGTCGTACTCGTAGAACCTAAAAAGTTCTATGACATGTGTCAAGTGGCTCTTGAGGCGCACTTAAAATCCTTTCACCACACTGTTTCGAAAGATACTAATGACACGACAAGAGAGAAAACATAATTATGTTATAATTTTTATTATAATTTCGTTTGTCTGTCTATGTTTACTAAGAAGGGAGGTTTGGTAATTCGTGAGTCCGGTGCAAAACCAGAATGAATCGACTAGTTAGTACAAATGAAATTTTAACGAATAAAACTATGTAAATCTGTTTGAACGTAGTTTTGGGAAGTTTCCCTAAAGAGAATTTAATCAAAAACGACCGCGCCAACGACAAAGTGATGTTAATTTATTCATTGAAATTCATTGTTTGTCGACTCACAGATTACTCTAAAATACTAAATGAAGATAACTGCATTTTAATAATTTTATTTTTCTAGAGTTCCTCACAACTTTATACAACTAGGAGGTCTACGATTTTTTTTCTTAATTTAACAAAATCCATACATCTTTAGGTATTCGAAATAGAACATTATGAGAATAACTTAAAGTCAATAACAGGTTTCCATTTTTTAGTTATAGTCAAGTATATAAACTATAACTACTTCAAGTTCTATATATGTAATAACTATATATAATAATATGTAACAACATTAAGTGCAATAAATTAATAATTCTATTATATACTAAACTCAACTAAATGACATAAACTAATAATATGTATTGAAATAGTAATCCCCAGGCATGGTAGATATTACCATTTTTTAAAACAGTGATTTTGAATGCCCCTTGATAACGCTTAGTATGTGTAATAATTATTTGAAGTAAAATCATGCGTTAACTAAATATTGATGTATCAATTATGCTTATTGCAAAGCAATGTGTCCAAAGCTCTTTGTGTCAAGGAAATATAGCCCTTATCACACCCACATAAGATACACCAAAGCTCAGATATCCGATGTAATTTATGTGAATAGCTTCGCTTACATTGTGCTAGGTTTTAAGAGTAGTAGAGCTCTTTGTGAAGAGCTCCTCCGGGGAAGTACTACCACCACACCTTTTTCTGCCGCCAAGCAGCAATGCTGTGTTTCGGTTTGAAGAGTGTGGTTGCCGGTGTAATTACAGGCACATGAGGCTTAACATCTGTATGCCTCAAGCTGATGGACGCAGGGCAGTGCATCGTAGGGCACGTTCCTATCGTGCGTGACTTACGAGGCAATGCTTTGTTATAGGTGATGGTTACCACATAACATCAGGTGGGCCATCTGCTTGTTCCATCAGCTGGTTGTATAAAAAAAAAAAAAAAAAAAAAAAAGGTAGCTGCTACGCCGTAGATCTCATGCGTAGAGAAAAGCTACGGCGTAGTACATCTGCTACGAAACCTCGCCTTGAATGATATTGTTCGTGTAGAAATTATGAGGTTTTTTAAGGCCACGAAAATTCTAGAAACTTGAACAAACTATAATAGTTTGGTAGCAATAGGATGAGAGTAATGTAATACATTTGAATTTTGTTATTCTCGAAATATCTACAAAGTATTCGTATATATTTATCCTAGACCTTCAGACCTTTTGGACGAAGGTTAGAGTGTTTTTACTTTCTAACCAAATCTTTTCCCATTCCTATATTTGCGTAGAAATTTGTTGAATATTCCTTTAAGCAAAGCTATGAGATCAACCATAGAACGACTTTTTTCTTCCATCTAATTCTATAAAGGGACTTGTAGAATGCTCCTGATTTTGTCTACGCGGAGATTTTATTTACCAAATTATGGGTTGAGTTTCGGAAATTCTTCTCAAAGTAAAACTCGAGACTACAAAAGGAAATGCGACATTACAAAGTGTGGATTTCAAGGTAAGGTTGGTCTTCTTAAGTGAAGTTTTTTAAGGCAGTCAATGGTTGTAAGTTCGCATGTTTTAGGGATAAAAATAGATACTTATATTCCCCGGCACGGTAGGCATTTTCAATCATTTTATAATTATAAATTTAAAAAGACACCTGATTGTAGGCAGGGGCACGTCTGAATATGATATTTTTCGCGCTTGAAAAATGTACCTAAAAAGTTTTAAACATGTGTCAAGTGCTCCAAAGGAGCCTCTTTGAGGCGCACTTAAAACCCTTTCACCACACTGTTTTAGAAGAAAGTAGTGAAAAAAAAAGAAGAAGAATAGAATATTTTTTAACGGTAGTTTGTGTTTTAACCCGATCTCTTAGGCATTTCTTGTGATAACCTAAAAGCACAATAGCTTGTTGCTCGCTCGTGGTGTGCGTTTGCATAATAAGCGTTATTCGACTCTGAGGCACTTGACTCTAGACTGTATATTTACCATCACTTTAACGTGCATAATTGAGAGCACAGCGGAACTCGGTCAAGCCAAGCTGGTGTATTAGCATTGAACAAAAGATGTACAGTCGGTTGAATCACAAGGATCTCTTTAAAACGTCTTAAAGCTGGGTGGTACTGGGTGCCAGTTCCACGTGACCAAGCCTAGAAAAATAGGCAACAAACTCATGGCTTGGTACTTTTTAGTCTTGGTGTTATACCAAATAATAATTACCGAATATATTTATTCTTGAAACATAGATTTTTGACAGATTTCTTAGAATTAATGTAAGTGAAAGCGTGTCTCTGTCTGTGTTTACAATTTTACAGCTCATCTGATCAAAATTTGTTTCAGCACAAATATTGAATTTTTTTTATACCCACATTTTGCAATACTGCTAGAAAGTAATAGATTTTACAAAAACTTAAAATACGAGATTCTTTTCTATCGTAGTTTGCGAAAATATTTATTAATTTAGTTAAATTATGACGGCGTATAAAAATGATCGCGTTAAGTTATATTACGTGGATACCTACTCGTATCAATCTGCACCAAAAAACACATACATAGACATAAAAACGAGCAGCGTATAGCGTATTAAGGATTCTCATAAATCAATCCTCGTGGAAACTCAAATTTTTACATGGTTTGCTGTGGTCAAGTTGATGCTCGTAAACATTTTCTGAAAACATTTAATAGTCTTCTTCTTCTTTCAATTTATGGCTCCTGTCCGTCATTCGACAGACAATCTTGCCAGTGTCAAGTGATAAATATTTATTAGTCTAGTGAATACTTTTTAGTCAAGTCAGTCCATAGTCAAGTCGGCCGTCATTTTGTTTTGAAGAAAATGGTGGCGGTTTTCTTCAAAACATTCGAAACATTTTCGGCCAAATCAGGATATAACAATACACTTTCATTCCAAATGTTTACACTTTGTGCTAAGACCTCAAGTAATGTTGGTTAAAATACCACCGAAATTACACAACACAACTCAAAATAACACTAGAAAAACAATTAAAATGAAAAAGCTATGTTGCTTCCAGAAATGTCAGAAAACGAAATCCATTTAATAGTCGTTCACGTACTATATTAGTTTTGTCAGTGTGTGCACAGTTTGGCATAGTGTCGGTGTGGCGGGAAACGGGAAATAAAATCTATTCCATTGAGGTCGGGCGACGTCAGTTTTTGTGATTACAGCGAAACTTTAGTAGTGGCTACTTCTGACTGCGACCAGCGATATTCAACTATTGAACAGACTTCAAAAACCGAGAACGTTCTCAATTCAACTGTACTGGTTTTTTGTGTTTGCTACGCGATTACTTCGCTGATAATTATTAATTGTTTTTGATGATTGTTTTTGTTTGGTCGGTTATTTTTCAGATATATATAATTTTTATCGAAATTGATTTAGCGCTCTTTGAAAAATAAACAAAACAATAAAAAATATACACTTTGGTTTGGAGTTCCCTTTTTTTTATGTTTTTCAGTAAATTTAAATCGTTATTTTAAAATTACCTAATAAAATTACCAAGGTTTATGAACGAAAACAACAGCCTTAAAACTTTTTTTGTTTGTAGCGTATTATAGAGCCTAAAACCTTTATGGTTTAAAAAATCATTTTTAGGCTGTTGTTGAAAATCGGTCGCCGGTACTCAAAAGCCCCCTAGCAAAGCATTGGGTCCGCGGACTCACCGTGTGTACCTACGTCCACAGACGTCGCGGCGCTCGTTAGCGTAATGAAGGATGGCTCTAAGCGGTGCGACGCGCTGCGAGAGAAAGACGAAAACTTACATATAAATCCTTGCTCAAATTTATTCTAGAAAATCTGAAATAAACGCTAGGATAGTACGATAAACGGAGCCAAAAAAGTCTCTCGAATCCGTAGGTCGGCGTAATTATAGACACATGAGGCTTATAAGGCATATGCCTCAAGCAAGGACATAGAGTGCATTGTAGAGCACGATTATATCGCGCGTGGCTTGTAGGGCAAAGGTTTGCTTTAGGTGATGGTTACTACTTAACATTAGATGTGCCTTACGTTTGATATATCAAAACAAGTAAGTATAAAAAAAAACTTGTTCAATAAAATAATAAAATTTCACCGATCATTTATCGTAACCGAAACCGTCATTTACCTCCAACAGTTGCTTTTCATTTTAACTTGTTTTCTTAACCTCCTTCTTTTTTGAAGTCGGTAAAAAAATATTGTTAAAATCAAAAGCAACTCTTTGCAAAGCAAAATTTGTCAAGCAAAAGCAAAGTAGTTTGACTCGAGGATCACGATTTAACGCCAAACAAATTATATCGATCGAAACCGAGCCAAACAAAAGATAAATTAAATCTACTAATTAATGTCAAAATTAAACAAAAGCCCATCGTTAATGACGTTCGCGTGTGACGGATTAAAATGATTTACGCTTGGCGAGTGGCGCGGCACATTCTAAACACAAACGATTAACCCCAAACAAACGCCAATCGTGAAGTATTACTGCAGAGTGTGGTTGATTTTATTGTTGAAACAGCTTTTGTTAGTCAAAACACGTAATTTTATAACGAACTAGCGGCCTGTCCCAGCTCGACATATTTTTTTTCAACATTTTAGGGTAAACTTAGACCGTTGGCTCGAGTCTCGCGGATAGTTATTTCATACAATTGCACGCCTTTCTCCCTCGCCGCGTTGCCCGCTGCGCTGAGTGAGAACGCGCCCCGTGGCCCCACGCGTTCGCTTATATTTTTAAAGCGAAGTAAAGTTTTTAATTCGTAATATCTTTTGAATGGAATGTCCGATTTGAAAAATTCAAGAAGTAATCTATAGGCATTGAAACAGTCTTAAATGATTTATTTGGATAAGGATCAATAAAAAGGTATGGATAATATGGTCATATTTTCAGCATTTCAGTCAGCATTTCTATCAACTTTTAATATGAAAAAATAAGTTATAGTAACATAACTACGATAGTTAGACATAATATGGTATTGCTGAGTTTTTTTGTAGATATTGATGTGTTCTTTAATATTGTAGAATATTTTTATGATCTATCGTCAATAGTTTCCGCAGCGCATGCGATGAAAGACATTTTACGGCCGATTTTTTTACACCTTGGGTTACATTATTTAAGTTTTAGAAGAGATCCCTCATTTTTTCTAGTAACAAATAAAGCCAAGCTACTTAAAAATAATGTAGCATTTTAATGGTGAAAGAATTTTACATAGAAAAATACAAATATTTCCTCTTTATAGTATTAGTGTAGATGTAAATGGGTAATTTTATACACATTTTATTTATAAATTAAAACAAAACATCTCTGCGATTAGTTTCGGGTCATGTGAGTTTTTCTGCTTAAAAATGTATGTGCACAGTGCCAGTGCTCTCAAACAGTGAAGGAAAACATCGTGAGGAAACCGGCATGTCGTAGAACCAAAAAAGTTCTAAAACATATGTCGAGTACTCGAAAGATGCTCTTTGAGACGCACTTTAAATCCTGTCACCACACTGTTTCGAAAGAACTAGTGACAAAACAAGAAAAATAATATTTCAAACACCACACATATTATCATTTCATAGTTTCATTTATTAGATCTTCGATAGATTTTGGTAATAAGAGCTATGGGGTTCAAGGTTATGTTTGTGTTTTGTATTTATTACAGCTTTTATTAAATTACGATCATAATAATTTTATGAGTCGTCTACAAAGTACAGACTAGGGTACAGTCCGATTGGCACCACACTGGAGCTTTATTATTATACAAGCTGGTGCCCGCGACTTCGTCTGCGCAGGATTAGTCACACAATATCTTTATAAATTGTAGCCTATGTGTTATTCTGATGTGTAAGCTATATTATTGTAAAGTTTCATTACAATCCATTCAGTCGTTTTTACGTGAAAGAGTAACAAACATCCATCCATCCATACTTACAAACTTTCGCGTTTATAATATTAGTAGGATTATTTTGTAACAAGGATCATACAAAAGATCATCGTAAGTTTGTTGCCTGTTTTTCTAGGCTTGGTCGCGTGGAACTGGCACATAGATTCATCTAGCTTTCAGACGTTTCATAGTGGTCCTTGTGATTCAAATGAATAAATACCTTATAACCTTAGTAACATGCTGACTCCGTCTCAATATTTTTACGGGATAAAAAGTTGTATAATCCACAATGCGAACTATATTTGTTTTTAATTGAATTTCACTAAAATTAGGACGAGATTGAGCAACAAATAGCCAAGCACTAACTTTGCGCATTTGCATATTTTTTAAGATAGTCTAATTCAAAATAAAAAATCAATCAAATCTTTAAAACACTTAGCTTAGGTGAATATAACGACAGTTCCTCGCTTCCTAGTTTCTAAATTCTTAGTCTTGGTCTTGCGGGGATCGTATCTAGATTCAAAGTTTAATGCAAGGGCTACTTTGACAATGATCGTTGTGGTCTGGACCTAGTTACAAGTAGAAGGACGAATCTCAGGCGAGGTCTCCGTCGATCTTTTACAGCGACAATAAAACGATATCTTTGGTTTATCGGCCATTCATCACGACTATTCAACCGAATATACTTAAGACCTCTTTTTCGGTTTATTGTCATAACCTTCACAATAACTTAAGATAGGGGTCACCATTTTGCACTTTTTTTATAGTTTTGTAGAGATAGATTTTTCTATATGTTTAATGAAAAATTATCGTTAATCTTTTCTTTGAGATTGAAAGATAATTTGGATTTTTAATACGTATAGTCTTATTTTGTATTTGTTTTATACTCCTTGCTTATGAAACAAGGTTATAATCACCTATAACAACAAATTGCCTCTCAAGCCACGTCCATAGGAACGTGCCTTACGATGCACTGCCCTGCGTTCATCAATTTGAGGCATACAGATGTTAAGCCTCATGTGCTTGAAATTTCTTAAGCAACCACACCTTTCAAACAGAAACACAACAATGCTGCTTGGTAGCAGAAATAGAAAAATCGTTCATCCTGATATTACTATGCCCTAGACTTCCATTTAACATAATAATTGCAGTAAATAATATAAATAAATAAAATAAAATAAATACAAATATTGGTCAACTTTCCACATAACACTATCTAACCCCAAACTAAGCAACGCTTGTAATATGGGAACCAGATAGGTGATATAATATATATATACTATTTTTTCGTAAATACATACTTTAACACCCAGACAGAGAACAAACATCTATGTTTATCACACAAGTGTTTGTTCTCGGTGGGGATCGAACCCATGGCCTACGGCGCAGAACTACCAACTACTACTACCAACTGAGCTGTGAAGGCTGTCATATGAATATGTTTACAGATGCTTATGTTTAACAGTGAACTTCTTCGGGACGATGATGATATGATTTGAAAAGTAAGCAAGATGAGTTGTATCCGCGTCGAGTGCGGGTTCACTTGACACGCGGCTGTCGTCTGTCATGTCTTCAATACATCAGCTGTCATTGTGTCTCGCGGCTCTGACACGCTGACGGCTTAGCCGTGACATCTGTCACAAGTTTACTTTGAATGCTTTGTTTCTCAGACAGATTTCTTGTCTTCCGAGTTTACCGGTTAGAAGTTTGAAATTAATTTAACTTTATATTTGTATGCATTTCAAAAAAACTTTTTAATTCAGAAATTGTAAGTATTTGCTTTTTCAAATTAAATTCTACGTGTTAGATAATTCATTTATCAATAACCATAAAATTCTATATATTTATTTCAAAAGCACGTCGTTAAAAATATATTAGAATAGCAAACCATGGCATTCATTGAAAGCAATTTTAATGCGGCCGACAATATGGGTCACTCATTCTCCGGCCGACAATGACTCGCCTGTACAACACATAGCTGCGTCGCTACATACGACTAAACGACCATTTCATTGCTTTCATGGGACGTAAAGACTCCTCTTAAGATTGAAAATAAAGCTCGTACAATGAGGGTACATTAAAATGTACACAACATTTCGTTCCGCGTCCCGAATGGAAGGATGTAGAGCATGAGAGATTTAGAGACTTTCATTAATTTCTCGGGTTTGTTTGAAAATGAGTTTTTGCTGTGTTACAGCTTCAGCCAATGAATGCACTAGTGGTGTGCAGTAGCGCTGTCGTAGTGGGCTCTAATCCTAGGGAATTATTAACACGGTAAACAAACTTATAAAGACCTAACGATTCTTATCTTATATATTTTGTCAAACTGATTCCTTTATATTATAGAAATATTAAACTAAGAAGCGTCTTGGAAGCGCCTTCAGATGAGTACCTCAAGATTTGAGGGAAAATATCATAGTCATCTTCTTGACTTTTTTTGGCTCTTGTCTGTCATATCGACAGACTCTTGCCAGTGTCAAGTCAAGGCAATAAGTTGAATTGAGCGGCCATTTTGAGTAAAACATGATGGCTACTTCTTCAATTTCTACATATCACACTTTCATTCCAACTGCTATTTGTACTAAGACCTAAAGATTTTTTTAATAATTTCCTTCGGGCACAATCTTACCCGATGGTAAGCGACGATGAAACCAAACTTGGAGGAAAATTGTTCAGAAGACACTTATTCAGTCTTGCCTTGAAGAGACCAACTTGTACCCAAATTGTAGTGATTAGGAAAAACAGACGACGGCTATGAGCAATGTTGAAATATGAAGTAATGTTATTTAAACTTTCAAACCTAGACATGTTTGACAGATGCTTACACAGTCAAAGGATATTTATTCAAATGAATCACAAGGATCACTTCGAAACGTCTTAAAGCTAGATGAATCTAGGTGCCAGTTCCACGCGACCGCCTAGAAGAACAGTCAACACACTTACGGCTTGGTTCCTACCGTTCACACACACTCTTTCAAGACCTCATATAATGTTGTCTAAAACAGTCAAACACACGTCTGCCTAGTCACATGAGCGACAGGTGCCTACACTACAGATGCTTGCTTAAGGAAACATTCACCTCAGCCTCAAGCGCGATTGTGCTCTACATATCATGGCACGTCACTCACGTCGCTACTTACTCGCAACTCGACATACTTTTACTTACATTTGAACATCCTGTGTGACATCCGCTTCTGAATTTGAGTGTCATTTTGCGCTGCATGCTTCCAAATAAATTCTACAAGAAGACGTCATTCGGGCAAGTGTGACAATTGTTTTGTACAGATAATATTTGTAAGAAACAAAAGTACGTCTTTGAGCCCCAGGCACGGTGGATATCCCCTAAGTAGTTAGAGGTGTAAAACCTTTACTTGATTCTAAAACATCTGAGGGGATATCTACCGTGCCTGGGGCTCAAACAATAGAACGTACTTCTGACTATTAACAGGTTTCTTCACAATGTTTTCTTTCACCGTTTGAGAGCACTGGTGTTGCACAAATTCATTTTTCAAAGAAAATAATCCACCTGAATCAATTTGATTCGAACCCACGAACTTACAATCAGAAGGCTTCCTCCCACTAGACCACCAGCGCTCCTCCAGCGTAAATACAAAATATAAAGTGGTTTCTTGTGGTATCAACAGCAATTTCCAAGATATTATTATTTCTTCAAGATCTAGTTATTTCTAAGAATGCTCGCCCTGCTATATTTTGGTATTCATTATTTTGCTCACATTTTTATAGCTAGTTAGTTTTAAAGGGATTTCATGTATCACGGCAATAATAATAATAAGATGGCACAGAAGTCAGCAAAAATAATGAATATTAGGTAATTCAAAAAAGTTTTCCCACAAAAAAGTGTGATTGCATACAACTTGATTTTTCACAAATACGTTCAGTTATTTTACATCTTTGAAATGTACGACAGAGGGTGTCAGCCCCTTAAGTACAACTCGCACTTGCCTGGTTTAACTGCATCGCACTATCTGGCGAGTATTATCTCGTAATGAGCGTCTTCCATTATTCATTCCTTTTGTGAAGCGACGTAGACGCCCTTCTTTTGTTTAAAGACATTCCTAGCTAGTGGCCGCTGGTTTATATCTAAGAAGTGGTACACACTTGCTCCACAGAACATAATTATGTAGCAAAATTTAAGGCTTATTCATTTATAGCATATATCAAATATAGCATATATCAAAACCACCTGCTAATAGTATAAATTCGATTGACACTACACTGGAGCTTCAATATTAGAGGTATATGTGTAGAAGGCAGAGCAACTACCAGCTGAGCTGCAACTCTCGCATTTATATATTTCGTAGAATAGGATTTATTATCTGTGTTCGCAGCAGTAGTGTTGCAGCGCCATCTACCGGCTACAGGATTATCCGACGAGAAGCGGCGCGCATTATTAATTGGTTTTGTGAAAATGTCGCGTTGTCTTCTTTCCGTGAAGCCATTCCGCAACGTCTTATTTATTGTTGGATGTTGGACTGCATCACTGGTACCTTTAGCAGTTTTTTAAGATCATTTAAGCCCATTTTATGCAGATTTAGGCAGAGTAACTGGCTCAATAATTGATAAACCTACTACATAAAGTCTAATATTACCAACGATCACCGATCTTATATGCAGTCCTGCTAAAATATAAACGCAAAAGTTACGATGTTTGGATGTTTCGGTATTTGTGGCTCAATTCACGGGACCAATTGGAGTGAAACTTAGAGCAAATTATAAAGTTTGTAAACCTGGATTAGCGAGTACAACTTCTGATCTCAAAAAATACCGGAAATGGGGTAGAGAACATGAACGAAATCAATAGAGAGAACGCCTTGTATATTAAATTAAGCAATCACTACTTATTAGTAGTAAAAGCGAGCATACGAGCGATGCCGCGGGTGTAACCATAATTATTATTATTGTATCTCAGTGTCATGATTTATTGTTTTTATGATTGTTTATATTATAAATATTTATAACATTTATATTATACAAAAACTATTTTTCAATTAAATGGTAATGATTAATGGTAATGATGAACAACACTTTGAACGCGAAAAAAAAAACAGCTGTTTCATACATTTTAGCCTGGTAGGTATTGAACTTTTGTATGAAACAGCTGTTTTTTTTTTCGCGTTCACAGTGTTGGTTCCTTAGAAAAAGTTGTTCATATTGATGGGTACTTTAGCCCCCTGAAGTTTATATACACAACTTATGGAACACCTTGTATAGTAACTTTTAAGTCTTAAGTATTTAATCAAACACACATTTCCACAACTTTGTTTAGCACGTAACAAGTACTAAACAAAGTTGTGAAAATGTTCATGAATATTTAGTTAAACCTTTTCCATCCCTACTTACAAAATATCCAATATTAAGTGCCTTATTAATAGTTAGGTATTAGGTAGTCTAGATCCCACAAAACAATTCTGTGTTGTGGGTGTACGAAACTTCTAGTATCGTGATGACCCACATGATGTTGGGCAGTTACTTTATATGTTGCTTTTTTTCGTATAAATTCACAGAGTTTGCATTGTATTGTCTATATCTTGTTCTGGTGTCAAAGTCAAAATCAAAGTCAAAAGGTATTTATTCAATAAAATCACAAGGATCACTTTGAAACGCCTTAAAGCTAGGTGACTCTAGGTGCCAGTTCCACGCGACCAAAGCCTAGATGTGGCATTTCACACCGCTATCCGGTATTTGCGGCTTTATTGTGTAGTAGTGCGAATCACGCGAACACACGATATAGGCAAATATAGGTGTAAAGAGTCAATCGAGTACATCAATAAAGTCAATCAACTACACACCGTTGAGTTTGGGATAATAAGATGGATACAGACAGCCAAGCCTGAGCTGTGAAAGCTCAGTTGGTAGTAGCTCTGCCTTCTGCGCCGTAGGCCTTGGGTTCGATCCCCACCGAGAACAAACATTTGTGTGATGAACATAGAGGTTTGTTCTCTGTTTGGGTGTTTTATAATATTTAAGTATCTATTTACAAAAAATAATAATAAGTATTATATCAACTATTTGGCTCCCATAGCTTTGGCTTAGTTTGGGGCTAAATAGTGCTGTGTGGAATGTCCGCCAATTTTTATTTAAACATACTTCTAAAAGGCGCAATCAAATGTAATTCTCGTCAATCGATTTGAAGTCAAATCTTTATGTGCGTACTTCAATGCAAATATGAATAAACTCAA
This sequence comes from Chloroclysta siterata, assembly GCA_932294275.1. Taxonomy (NCBI): domain Eukaryota; kingdom Metazoa; phylum Arthropoda; class Insecta; order Lepidoptera; family Geometridae; genus Chloroclysta; species Chloroclysta siterata. The sequence goes on from OW028607.1 coordinate 220,314, forward strand.
ACCGAACTGAAAACTGAAATATGTAGAGAGCTTCACCGCGAGTTGAAAAACTGTAATAAAAAAACAAGTGGCGTTATTGTAAGTGGAATACCAGCACCCTTCTCCGATCTGTTAGGTAAATAACGCCACGCTCAATGTTTGTGGCACTGCACTTTGCTGATGAAGTTTTTAAGCCTTTCGAGTGTCCGCTATTCAATTCATTTATTTCAAATGTCAATGATTCATACAATTTGTTAATAGAATTGACATAAACATTTCAAATGTGATAATACAACTATTTGAATTAAGGACTTGAAGGATCAAGTCCTGATCAAATAGATTCTCGTAGAGTTCATTGAATAGAAACCAGAACTCTTGGGCGGTTTTGTTAGTTTTTTAACGGATTTTGGTATCTATCTATGAGACTTCTCAGGCTACGCCATCATTTAATTTATTATCTTACGCTTTCGTATTTGTTGAGCATCGTTTATAGTCATTCATAAAGATCTTTTATTTTATTAATTTACAGTTGAATGGCCTAAACAACTTAGCACAAGCTGAGTCTGAACGCTACAACTAATAGTATGAATAATAAATAACCAATTCATTTCTGTAAAGACTAGACTAGACATCCCACTATATTTATATTGTATTGCCTCGTGTGTCGTCGTTGGACGCCGCTGGACAGCCTTCCAGACAAATACAATTATTGCCTACTCAGGCCAGCCATAAAAAACTGACAGCGGTCATAATACTAGTACTTTTGTTATTTCAAAAGATACGAGTATTATGAACAATAAGATTAAGCTCAATATTTTAAGTAGTAACTTAAAATATTGGGCTTAATCTTATTATAGTCCTTGAGAATGTCTTAGGGACCATCCATAAATTACGTCACACGTTAAGGGGGAGGGAGGGGGTCGACGAAGTGTGACAAGGGTTGGGGAGGGGTCCCAAATTTTGTGACTACACATTTTTTCAAAATATAATATTTAATATCTAAGTATTACAACACAAAATTTCATTGAAATATATTTTAAATGGAAATAAAAATAATTTCGTAACTTAATCTTTAAGCTCAATATTTTAAGTTACTACATAAAATATTGAGTTTAATCTTATTGTTTATATTTGAAAGTTATAATGTTTTACTATTTGCCTTCAGCGGTTGTTAAGCTACGAGTATGTTGGAGGTTTTTGCGACCTAAAAAGTCACTTATTCGAGTTCGCCCTCAGCCTATACTTATTTATTTATTTATACTACTTAAGCGAAATACTCTGCGTAATAAGGCGTCCATTTGGGTTATTAATTATATGTATTTTATTTTTAAATGACTTATAAAATGTTTATTTTTACTCTTGAGCGTGAAATGTAATATTATTTTTAAATTTATTAGCAAAATGATAGTAAACTACTTACTAATTATAGTATTTAGACCAAAATGCTTACTATCTCAATTATTATAAACTTAAAAATATAGTTAAAAAATAACAGACATAAATTCGGTACAGACATAAACCTCCTTCTGGAACAGTCTAATAAAAAGATAAAACATTTACTCGTAACATAATTGTTCATTCAGATAATTGTCGAAATGAGCAAGTTAGTACGATCGGTACGAAGCACGCGCTCGGCACCGCCGCGCCGCTGGACCAACTTGTCGATGCGAACAATTCCGTACGGAGAACTTTGGGCCCACCGCTTACACTATTAACATAAGGATATGCATATTCAGCGGACGTACATTTGTCCGCTGCGCTGGTTTTGTTATAGAATAGAAGACAACTTTTGTCGGTGGCGTTGTTATTAACACAAGTAATGTATTCTAGGTGCAGTAACTTATTACGGATAGCGATTTGGTCCTCTGGATGAGTTTTATATTTTGTGTCAAAAATACTATTCTTAAGGATGATGATAGAAATTGGGATTTTAAGAAAAAATATCAAAATAACCCTACTATACAAATGAACTTTTATCGATTTCAACAATTAGAACTTAAAAAAAATTAAACAGGAATCAACATTAAGCAATTATACAATATTTATGAGCCGTCCGTCACAACCGAGAGCTACGGGTAAAGTGAGAAGTGCGGCCGGTGTGCTCCGCCACGCCTCCCCGTGTCGCGCCGCATGACGGCCGCATGACGCGCCGCTCGACGCCGACCTCTCGCAGAGTATTCCTAACACTATGAAGATTTCTATTATTTTTAAGTCAAAACTTTTAAAAGTGGAAACCACAACGATCAATACTAAAGTAACGAAGGCATGACGGAAGATTATTATCAGCTAAGTAAATAATAGTTTTTATTTACCTATCTCATATAATGATTGAATAACCGTTTAAATTCATTTCGAATATTTTAAAATGATAATTACGCCATATTTATTGGGCCAACGCTGTTTAAAAACTAAATTAAAACTCATCCGGGTTTTAAAATAACCAGTGACACAAAAAACCTATCCACTGCCGCTGCAAATAGCTTGCCTACCGTCCGCTAAACTATTGTCCGCTAAGTATGCTTATTGCTCGTGAATATTGTATTTAAGCAAATGGCTTGAAGTTGGTCGTTTTATGCAGTTCCAGTGGACGATGCAAGGCAGGCATTAGCTGCAATTACCCGCGACTCTAACCGGATGAACCGCTCAAAGAAAACTTACCGTCGAGACACCTTCAGTTTAGTTTAGAAGTTTAATTATGGAGCTATTATAGTTACTAGTGGAGCGCCTAAGGACTTAGTTCTCCTTGTTCAACCGACTATCTAGGAGCGCTATGTTTTTTAACAAGGATAATTTTAAGAGTAAGTTCCACGTGACTAAGCCTTGGAGCACAGGATACAAACTTTTTTTTAAAGTTTCTTCGTCCTGCCGCTTAAGACTAGTAGAGCTCTTTGTGAAGGGCTCGTCCGGGAAAGTACTACCACCATGCCTTTTTCTGCCGCCAAGCAGCGTTTCTGTGTTTCGGTTTGAAGAGTGTGGTTGCCGGTGTAATTACAGGCACATGACCCAAACAGAGAACAAATAACGATATTCATTACACAAATATGTGTTCTGTGTTAGGACCCACGACCTACAGCGCAGAAGGCAGAGCTACTACCAACTGAGCTGTGAGGTTAGTCTTAAGCACCAGATCGTCCCGCAAATAAGGGCATATATTAATATATGCCCGGACGCTGCGGAAATGATCTACAGTAGAGACAACTTGAATAAAAAGTAGCTTCACAACTGTTTTCATGTAAAAAATACATTTCCGTTTTCTTTAATTTAAAACAGTTCCGTTCCAGAATAAAAAAATGATATTATAAGAAAACTGATATGTTTTTCTGACACATTATAGTTTTCTTATAGTATTATTGACAGGAAGTTTGATGTGAGGTAGATACTGCTGTATCATCTGAGCAATGATAAAATACACAAGTGGCTAGTTCGGTTTCTTTTAGAAATAAATCAGTCGTTACGCAGTCATTGTCGTTTTAATTCAGATACGAATAGGAAATGAAAACAGTGGCTTTTTGAATATGTTAGCTTTGACTAATTTTATAAATCATTTTGATGAAATAACTAAAAAAATTGTAAAAAAAGTTTTTTTTTTTATACTACTAGCTGATGGAACAAGCAGTTGGCCCACCTGATGTTAAGCGGCAACCATCACCTATAACAAAGCATTACCTCGTAAGTCACGCACGATAGGAACGCGCCCTACGATGCACCGCCCTGCGTCCATCAACCCGAGGCACACAGATGTTAAGCCTCATGTGCCTGTAATTACACCGGCAACCACACTCTTCAAACCGAAACACAGCAACGCTACTTGGCGGCAGAAAAAGGCGTGGTGGTAGTACTTCCCCGGACGAGTCCTTCACAAAGAGCTCTACTACTCTTTAAAAAGTTTTAAGTGCCGTTTTCATCTTTATTTGCAAGGCTTTCCAGCGATCTAAGTTCTGATTTGTCCCCAGTTCCAAGAATCAGCGCCGTGCGACGCTCACAGATCATCAAACGGCGGAACTTAAGACGCCATTATAAATTCATAAAAGTTACAAGTCGACTCGAAAAATCCCGAATGCCTGAAGCCATCACGAAACTTTGTTTTCAGCGAAAAAACGGAAAATGAGAATTAATTCTTATTGAAAAAGTTGGTATTGTTCTGTTTTGGTATGGGTTTTTATTATAATAAAAACCATACAAATGTAAGGACTTATATTGATTTAGGAAAAAGAGCAAAGCCTTGGACGGACTATTAAACATAACAGTACATTTTTTACGATAAACAAACCACTTACAAAAAGAACTGGTGATACAAAAACAGAAAAGAAACTAACTGTATGTAAAAATTTGCGCGAACATAATAATCAAGCTACCAGCTTACAAATGTTATGAAAGTAAATTAGTTCCCAAATAAATTTAAAAAAAAACTCACGTTGTTAAAATAGGTTTAGGGGCTAACAAAATGTCCAGTACATGTACATGAGCCCTGTTGGGGAATAACAATGGTTTTAATGCCATAAATTGAAATGACACATTTCAAAATTATATAAATTTCAAACTGCTACCTGATAATAATAATCACTTTAGCTTATCTAATAAAAGTAGAACGGCTTCACTTGGAGCAGACTTCTTTTAACAGTTAAAAAGACTATTTAATAAAATAACAAGAAACACTTAAAAATGTTTTCTAAAGCAACAACATTTAGACGTAGATTCCACGAAACCAAACCTTGAATATCTGGCAACAAACGAATTCATCTTACGTTTGATAGAAACGTTCTAAAAAACGTGGCGTAACTGCTACATACAAATTTTAATAATATCACAACAAAGTCTAAATCCAAAGGTATTTATTCAGTAAAACCACAAGGATCACCTTGAAACGTCTTAAAACTAGGTGTCAGTTTCACGCGACACCTACGGCTTTGTTCCTACCGTTCTCTTGTATGATCCTTGTTACAACGCAATATAATACAATATTGAAGCTCCAGCGTGGTGCCAATCGAATTTAGTGAATGTAGTAACAAAACACGTATCAGATCATAGTATTTAATTCAATAGATATCAGCGTCGTCGAGATCATAGACAAAGGTCACGTCACTCGGACAAAAGGACTTGTAATACGTGAGATATCATTTATCTCATTTCACTCCAGAATTTCATATTTTATTTTACTATAGTCTTTTTCTTGTCGTGTTTCTTGGTTTGTCGTCTAGTTTCTTTCGAAACAGTGTGGTGGAAGAATTTTTAGTGCCTCAAAGAGGCTTTTATCAAGCACTTGACATGTTTTAGAACTTTTTAGGCTGTACGACATGCCGGTTATATTTTTTTGAAGAGAAAAGCTCATTGGTGCACGACCTGTTTTGAACCCACGACCTTAGGATCAAAAGCGGGGCCGCTATCACTAGACCACCATTGCTCACAATACCATCAGTACCATCATCACTACCATCAGTGATTTTTTTTGTTCTTAAATTGTAGAAATTTGCACCCTTACTGGGTACATTATGTATTGAATCACAAAATACTTAGTCATAAGGCCTGACAATGTTAAATCTACATACATAAATAATAATGCAATAAATATACTGAATACTGATGATTGTCATATAACCACAAATTATATTTCAAACTCTCAGAAGCCGACATCAAGATCCTCGTGTCTACGGCGTAGACCCTGCTACAAATAGTGCTACGAGTCCGCTACGCAGCTCTACGGGATTACATTGAGTTAGTTCGTCTCTACGGGACGTTATTGATGCAATGCTCGACTAAAGTTAAGGTTACAAGCCGACTATCCATTACATCCACTACTGACTAACTAGCTTTCGTCCTAGACTTATTCCTGGTCACAAATTTTTATATTATGAAATTTGCTTGGATATTAATTAAAATTTTTAAGAGTATCAGATTGTATTAAGTGTGTCTCGTCCGGAGGAGGATTTATATTTATGGTAAAAAATTAATATAGGTGGACTTTCCACACTGCATTATCTAGCCCCAAACTCAACAACAAAGCTTGAACTATGGGGACCAGATAGCTGATATATACATAATTATATATTTCTGAAACACATACTTATAAATTATAATAACACCCATCTATGTTCACAGATAACAAACATCTATGTTCATCACACAAATATTATTCTGTTCGGGGATCGAACCCACGGCCTACAGCGCAGAAGGCAGAGCTACTACCAACTGATCTGTAAGGACTAGAAATTGACCCCCGCACACCGAGGGAAAGAAAAAAGTATTTACTATAATTCTTAGTCTTCAGAGACTTACCTTTAGTTCAGTTTAGCTGAGGGTTACCTACCTATACTTTATGTCTGAATGGTGTACCTGAGGTAGGTGTAGTGACGTCACAGTGGGACTTACTTTAAGAACACCGTTGCGGGTAGACAGATAGATGTACTACTAAAGGTGCCTTCAAACGTTACTGTTATACTGCATTATAAGTATGTGCATGTTTATTAAAAATGTATTTGAGTAACTACAATTTCTGCAAATATGTATTTAAACGAAACCATAACAAGCCGTTGTTATCTTAGTTTCCAGTATAGGTATTAGTTGTTTAAGAGACAGGCAAATGGGCTAACGACCCACCTGATGGTAAATGGTCACCGTCACCTAGAGACACCAACAACATGTAATTATTTTCAATCGATTTAAAACCACGCTATTATCTAAGCGATCATTTCAACATTAGTTACTATAAACATAATATGTATTGTGCCCATATTTGCAGCGCCCTACAGGGTACGTGTACTCGCCTAATAGCTACCTTTGACCTAATCTATATAAAATACATGTACATGTTGGCAATAAATAAATCTAAATCTAAACTTCCTACCTAATACCGCGTCGTCTGAATGCGCCTGATTCGCTAGACCCACTGAAGGGACACTCCCTGAGGGAGGTTATAGATGTTCTTCTCGTTCGGTCTCAACTTTCAGCCGAAATGTTGTCTTTCAAACGTAGCGTCTAACGACGTCATTACTGACTTTACTCTGTTTGTGCTTACAATTATAATTATTATAAATTAATGTAATGATGAAAACATCGTGAGAAAACCAATATTCTAATAGCAGTAATGGGCTTCCACGAATGTTTCTTCTGTGTGGCAATCGAATCCACGACTTATGGTGCAGAAGGCAGAGCTACTACCAACTGAGCTGTGAAGGCTGCCTGTATATATTTTTTTGTTAATAACCTTTAATAAAAAAAATAAAAGAGAAAATGTTCTTTGACTAAACACTTCTAAGGATATAATTAGGTATAAATGAAATCATAAACGAAACATTCAAGTAATTTATTTGAAAAATATGAAATCACAAGTATGCGCGATTTGGCAACTTTTATAGAAACAATGTATGTAGGCAAATCCCTAAATATTTCTCCAGTAGGTAATCCAACGAATGCCAGTAACGTAGGTAGCCGGAGGTATCTACTACTGGGACTGCTCAACCACCAGACTACAAACTGCAGCTATTTCAAACATTATGGATGAATAAGATTAAGGAGCTGACAACTGCCAAACAACTTCTCCTTCACATAATCAACATTTTCAAATATAAATATTTATATCATCGTGGGCAACCATTTAGTATTCTAGCAGCAAAAAGGGTTTTTAACGTATGAAATACCTAACTACTACAAAATGTGCTAAATGTTGTTGGTACTGAGAAGATATCTAGTGTCTACCGTACCGGGGGGTCAAAAACGTAAATCTTCTTCTATTTTTTTAACCGATTTCAAAAAAGGAGGAGGTTTTCATTTCGACTGTATGTTTTTTTAGTTACATGATTACGCAGCCAATTATGATTTTGTAATTTTTTTTTTGTTTGGTCGTCATACTTCAGAAGTAATACCATATTCCATAACATACCATTATTATACATTTTATCGAATTCTGGAACGCATTTTGGAAAAATCAACTAAAACACAAAATATTTACTTAGATGACGTTTTTGTTTGTTCCTTGTACCAAAAGTGTTGTTTTATGTTTTTCAGTGTATTTAAAGTCAATTATTTTCAAAAAAGTTGTTCATCTGTTTCTTTATTTGTACGTGCCAATCGTACTTCTCACTCGCACTCAGAAAGACGGCAATGCCAGCTCAATTACTCGTATAGCAAGCCACTACAAGTATTTATCAGAGTAATACGAGTAAGTAGTCATGCAGTGTCCAGAGACGAAAGGTCCGCGCGGTAGACGAGCCCGCGGGCGCCGTCGTTTTATCTCTCCAAATGTCAGGGTTCAGGATAAACTGGAAGCTCGAGGATATAGCGCGCGATATTGAGATTTATTCACCGCTAGTTTTGTTTGTAAGTAAACTTGGAGAGGTGAGTTTATAGAGGTGAGAATGGCGTGAGCGATTGTTCAGATAACAGAATTTAGAGGTATTGTTTGCATAACTTTGCTATTGGTTTTATTTTACTTTATCATTCTTTATTTTTTTCAAATTTGAGTTGATTCTGGGGCTGTTCAATAAATATGTTTTTTTATATTCAGTGATAATCTATGGATAACTACTTTTTCTCATCTTATACTGAAAACAATCTAATCTAAATAACGACAATATATGTAATGGTTTATTTAGGAATTAAAGAAACAGTTGCGATGTGGATACGATTTTAATTAAAGACAAACATTTTGTATAGTAAAAAGTTTATTCTGGTATTGACTGTATTGAGAAAGAAATAAAGAATTTATTCAACTACATAGACACGTCAAAAATAATACTTAAAAAAATATACTAAAACTAACCAAAAAAATATTTAAATTACACACAATAAAAACACATTGAATACATAAAAATACATATTGTAGGTATTTCTGACATTAGAGTATTAACAAATAAACATAATTTTTTATATTACAAGTTTTGCCTAATTTGGGGCATTATAGTACTGTGTATACACGAGCATATATTAATTTTATCAAATAAAAACCCTGTTGTCGCTATCTTTTTCATTTCACATTTGGCTGCATTTCTCTAGTCGACTGTCCATAAAGCTGAATTGGACTCATTGTACAAAGAATGTTGCTTTCTCCGCCATTATTCTATTGCTGAATACTTCAGTTGGAATACTTTTAGTTGGGAAATGTTGGACGAGCGAGAGAAATTGTTTTTACAGGGCACTGATATTTTTTCATATTTTTTTATTTATCTTTTGCCTTTGAATGTAGATCAGTAATTTCTCTGTTTGTGGTTTTTGAAGTACTTTCCATCTGTATACAAACAGTCTTCTTCTTGTCATGTCACTAGTTTGTTTTGAAACAGTGTGGTGAAAGGATTTTAAGTGCGCCTCAAAGAGGCTCAGAGTTGTATGATATACTAGTTTTCACCAGCGAAGTGTCTATGTCTATGTCTAAAGATTTGTATTTTTGTATGTAACGAATAGGCTCAAAAACTACTGGTCCGATTTCAAAAACTCTTTCACCATTAGAATACTACATCATCCCTGAGTAACATAAGCTATATAATATTTTCCAAAAAGTCAGGGATCCTTACTAAAACTCCAATAATGTAACCCAAGGTGGAAAAAATAATCCTTATATCGCGTGCGCTGCGAAAACTATTGATGATAGAACATAATAATGTACTACGACTTTGCAGAACACGTCATCATCAAAATGTCGCGACAGCATATGTCTAACTATTATAGTTATGTCACAATAAGTGTTCTTTTATTATAAAAAAATAATTGAAATGCCTTACCTTACGTACCTTGGTATTAATCTTTATCCAAATAAATACACGGACGGGGGGCGCGTTCTTACTACTCAGGGAGAAGGGCGTGCAAATGTATGAAATAAGTAGATGCGAAACTCGAACCTACGGACTAAGTTTATTCTAAAATGTAAAAAAAATTATATCCACCCATGCGAAGCTGGGACAGGCCGCTAGTTTTACTATAAATATAAATAAGAATGGTATTAGTTAAATTGTCTAAGAATTAGTTGACGTGACGTTTTTAAATAATGTACAAACGATAATCGAAGCTACAATTTACCTTTTTACGTTAAAAACAGTTTACTGTACCAACGTAAACTGCAAACAATACCTTACAAAGAACTATTCAGGGCAGTTCCGTAGCAGCTTTAAATTTTAAAATAAACTTGGGCATGAAATGAGGCTTATAAAGGCAACTATCCTCACTCGCGGGGCGAGGTCTTCTATTATGATGCTAAACTGGAATGCGCGCTGCCTGTACGTACAGTCAGCGATAAAAGTGGATTAATACGTGTTTTATAAAGGGGCTGACAAAGTGAAACTTTTCACATGAACATTTCAACATTTTGAAAGATAACGAACTTATTTATAAATAATACTAGAAATTATGTTGTGTTCAATCACATTGGTTGATAGAGTTATTTCATAAATACGCTTAGTGCTTTTATTAACCGACTTAAATATAGGAGGGTTCACAATTCAACTGTACTTTTCTTACAATACTACTCCGCCAATTGTGAACTGATTTAGATGGTTCTTTTTTGTTTGGTAGGTAATACTTAAAGGTATAGGTATAGAAGTATCCCATATAAATTATATCAAAATTGGTTCAACACTTTTGGAAAAAATCAACAATATATCCTTCACAATTTATCCTTCAAAACTCTATAATTTCACAGAAAAACAGCATTTTACAACTGGAATAGTTAATCAACTTTCATAGCCGAGTGTACGCTCGCTCCGTGCGGCGGAGTCTAATGAACATTTGCGAAGTTAGAGTCAGTTGTTCGACTGCTCGCAGTGAGACGAACTTCACGTCGCTGGATATTATGATTGCTTACATATTTGTTAAGTTTATGAATTCATGGACTTTTCATAATCATGTAATATAATTCAATGTTTCAGAAAAAAATATGACTTTTATTCCTAGGCATGGTAGACGTCCTGGATATCATGGTTGCCTGGAAAAGATCGCTATCAGTAAGGCCGCCAGTTATTTTACCCAAATGTATGCTCTAACCGTGTACTATATTTCTGTGTGGTGAACAACAACCTATCTATATCCCTTCAGATCCATTGGTACCAAGCACCAACTGAAGTACCTTCTCTGAAGGTATCCAAGGGTAGTCAGAGGAACGTCCAAATATTACATTTGGCTGGCATTTTGAGGCTCACCGCTGTTAGAATACTAACTAGTTTCCTCACGATGTTTTCCTTCACCGCTTAAGAACACTGGCATTGCACAAATTAATTTTCAAAAACTATTGGTGCACGACCGGATTCGAACCTACGACCTTACGATCGGAAGGCGGGTTCACTCCCACTAGACCACCGGTGCTTGGATATTATAATTGCTTCCATATTTATTAATGTATTTATGGAGATTTCAGAGCATTTAACGATTTAAGACGTCCGTTATAAGATTAGATAGATAGATAGAAAATACATTATTGCGCTTTAAAATAACAAAAGCGAGCTTAATGCTATCAAGCATTATCTTCCAGATAACCTTTGTGTATTGTGGACAAAAGATGCTGATCAGCGATGCTGTTGTTGTTCGCATTTGAACAGATACAGCTTCATGTCTTTTATTCTTAGGCACGGTAGATATCTTTCAGATCTATCAGTACCAAGTTCCAACTTAATAATATTTAACATTCGAAGGGAGGCACCTAGATTCACCTAGCTTTAGGAGCTAGTTTCAAAGTGATCCTTGTGATTCGATTGAATAAATACCTTTTGACTTTGAGTTTGAGGCATATGTTCTCACGCCACATTTTGCAGTAGTGGGTATTCCGTACGTGACAGGTTGTAAGCCCGAGCCAAGCCAGCTGCTTAAATACTTGTTTCTTAACAAACTTCTAAAAGCATACAGTTGAATTGAGAATTTCCTCTTTTTTTGAAGTTGGTATGAAAATTACAACATGACAGTGATGTCACGTAAGACACGTTCACGTACAGCTGATGTTAATGATGATGTACGCGTCCCTCGCTCTTTATATCACGTATCTCATTTACATACCAACACGTGGAAATTGAAACTGACACAAAAACATTTTTATACAATTTTATACTCTTTTCTGAGTCTCGACGTGTATGCGAGTACAGTCAACATCAAAAGGAACTTTGTATCAGAATTTTATTTATTCCGAAAGACCCGCATTCTTCTTCTTCTTATCGTGTTACTAGTTCTCTAAAAACAGTGTGGTGAGAAGAAGCGCCTCAAAACAGCATTACAATACTCAATACATGTATTGTTTACACATAGTTTAGGTACATACATATTTGTTAGGTGTAAGTTATTATCACATGGACCCTGCATAGGGTATACTAGTCTAATATAATAATCTGACAAAGTCACTTCGCAAAAGTGTTCAATAAATTAATATGCATTTGATCAAGGCACGGTAGATATCTTTTAGTACTAAGAACCAACTCTAAATTATTTGAGGTTGTTGAAAGAGGGTAGTCAGGTCAGGAGGGCATACGTGGCATGTTGCAAGCCCATCGCCACTGCTAGAATACAAATTGGTTTTCTCATAATGTTTTCCTTCACCGCATTAGCTAGCGTTGCGCACATAATATTTCGAAGAAAAAATTTCATTTATGCACGACTGGATTCAAACCCACGACTTTAGACTCTACGATCGGAAGGCGGGTTCATTCCCACTTGACCACCGGTGCTCCACTTTATATTTACCAATATAATCACGAATTCCTTTGTTAATACCAAAATTATGACTCATATAAATTCTTATACCATTTTTGTAATGAAAATAAAATATCTCAATTTCGTCGAAATTTATTGCAAAAATCTGGTTATTTTATTATTCATTATGTACTCCGTGATGAGTACGCCAATGAATGATTGGCCCTATAAGAGCGCTATAAGAGCGTTATAATGCATTTTATGAGGGCTAATAAAACCCCTATTCCGGGCGAGGCAGCTGTTCCACCGCGAGCGAAGATTTATCGCTTCAAATGTAAGTATTTGTCAAAAACTTTGGCCATTCCACTTCGCATTCATTGTTCGATCGCTATTTATTATACTAACTATTATTTATTCTTCTCTGGAGCCGCGTGGTGGTTCTAGTTTTCTTATAAACATATTTATGGTAAATAAGTTGAAAACTAAACTTTTTACTGAAGGATAAAAGTAAAAAATTAGAGCATAAGCTAATGTCTAATAATTCATAATACGAGATAAAATAGGGTCTTGATTGTAATGGCAGGCACGGAAGAGTTTCTAAATACTCATTTCGGTTTAAAAGGTGTGGGTGAAATTACAGACAGATGAGCCTCAAGTTGATAGACGCAGGGCAGTGCATTATGCCGCACGTTCCTATGGTGCGGTACAATGTTTTGTTATAGGTGATAGTCACCACTTACCATCAGGTGAGCCATATGCTTATTTTATCAGCATGCAGTAGAAAATAAATCTATCAGAAGGTAGTATTATTGTTCATGATGTACCTCTATATAATAATTATAATACAAGTATATTTTGTATAACTTTTTTACATAAATTTTGTGAATCCTTCAAGATACTCAGGTTACGGGCTTCGAGCCTAGTGTGGGGCCATAGTTTACTTAACTATAGACATTGCTTTTATAAGGCATCTACTATTTTCAATTGTTTTCGGTATCTTGTAATGATTTTTTCTTCTTCTTCTTAAATTTAAGAGCTGTCGGGGTTCTGATGCAGTTTCCTTCAACTGAGTCTTTCCAATGCAGTCTCCTTGACTTCCTTATACGTCATGACAGCGACCTTCTCTTTTGTCTGGCTCACGTAACTATTTCTTGGCTTTCCTTTTCCTCGCTTTCATTCAACATATCCTTCAATTATTTTTATTGTTAAAAAAAAAGTTTACAGTGGAGTTCAGACTTAGTCCACACATCCATAGTTATTATTCGTAACGGGTTCGCGTTCCGCCGCGCATAGCTATTAGCTGTTGTGCAAAACACACGTGACTCGAGCGTGCGGTGACGCACAATGACGCATCGTTGATACATGACGCTATTTTGTTACTGTTTTCGTGGTTTATGCAAAATTTTTCACTGACGAAAAATAACCATAAAAACGTTCGCAAAAATAGATGGACATTTCAAATTCCAATGACTCTTTTCATTTTTTAAGGAATAATATTGAATAAATTCCACACAGTATAACAACGTGAATGACGTTTGTACCGCGCCTGCCGGTACTGTAATAAGTCTATTTATTTCTAAACGAGGTTTAAGAACTGTAAAAAAAGGATCGATGAGGAAGAGAATGTTTACCATATTATATTTATATTTCAAAAACAGTTCAATTGTATATATTTAGATAACAAAAGGTTAAGTTAAAGCCAAAAACCATTCATTCAGTTGAATCAAAAGGTTATAATATAAAACGTTTTAAAGCTAAGTGAAACTAGGTGCCAGTTCCATGCCTATATGAATCTACATCTACACTAATATTATAAAGAGGAAAGCTTTGTATTTTTGTATTTTTGTATTTTTGTATGTAACGAATAGGCTCAAAAACTACTGGTCCGATTTCAAAAATTCTTTCACCATTAGAATGCTACATTATCCCTGAGTAACATAGGCTATATTATATTTTCAAAAAAATCAGGGATCCTTACCAAAACTCCAATAATGTAACCCAAGGTGGAAACCAAAAACCTTACATCGCGTGCGCTGCGAAAACTATTGATGATAGAACAAAATAATGTACTACGATTTTGTAGAACACGTCATCATCTACAAAAAATGTCGCGACAGCATATGTCTAACTATTATAGTTATGTCGCAATAAGTGTTCTTTTATTACAAAAAATTAATTAAAATGCCGCCGCTAGAAAAGGGTCTTTATTTGTACCTTGGTATTAATCCTTATCCAAATAAATCTTTTCATAATTAAGACGGTTTCAATACCTATAGATTACTTCTTAAATTTTTCAAATCGGACATTCCATTCAAAAGATATGACGAAATTAAAAACGTTAACGGGTCCACGGGTCGCGCTCGGGGTGCGATTTCACTCTCTGGTGTGCAAATGTATGAAATAAGTAGACGCGAGGCTTGAACCCACATTCTAAGTTTATCCTAAAATGTTCAAAAAATTTATGACCACCCATGCGAAGCTGGGCCAGGCCGCTAGTAGACAATAAACTTACAGCTGCGTTCCTACCGTTTTTACAAAATAATACAATATTGAAGCTCCAGTGTGGAGTCAATTGAATTGAAGCGTAGACTGGATAGCGATATGTAAAAGCAATCATATTACAAAACTAATTCAACTTTCCCTCAAGAAGTCAAATAACCGTGCGTTTAATCCGAGTTCAATTGCGAAACGTATTGACAAACTTTGGGGAAATAAATCAAAGATCGTACGGAACTGATCCATTTGAATGCCTCTCCGGAAGGCTCTCAGGTGCGAGTGTTGTGGGCGGGACCACTCGCACCTGCTGGGAGGTACGTGGGCTATACATTTGTAGACTTGGCTTTTAAAAGAAATGCAGACCAACAACTAGACTAAGAGTCTGTGTACAATGTCTCTTAAAACAAATAATTGAAACTTACTTGCTTCTTGAAAAAATTAGTTATTTTTGATTTTACTTTTATCGAACCAAGTGTGAGAAAGCGTAATTTTAGTAAATTTATTAATGTTTTTAAATTTCATGATCAACCAAAAAATAAGTTCATTTTGTAGTTAAACATAACTTTGGACCTCACTTCACCTTGACCTTATAGCCCTGTCAGATCGAGACAAACATGGCCGCGTCAGTTTATTTATAAAAAATAAAAATAAAGATTGCATTGCTGTAGTACAAATTCAGACAGGGAATTAATTAAGTTATACTCGTATAATATAATGGCTTAGATATTTACATAGTTACGTGTATAATTTGATATTGCACTATCTCACTCGGAAAATAACTTCTGGACATTAATAAATCTTAGAGTGCAAACATTTAATCATCATGCAAATGTTTCAAAAAAAATCAAAAAATCAAAAAATGTTTATTGACAAAAAATAAGGAGTAGGTAATCAGACATTTCACTTAACCTTATTCTAGCACTATTGAGTCTATATAAAACTAAGGGATATCAATGTTAAACAGTCTCAAAATGAGAGCTAGAAATTTAGAAGAGTGCTTACAGTTGTTTGTTCTGTGTGACCGAACCTACGGCCTACAGCGCAGAAGACAGAGCCACAACCAACTGACATGTGAAGGCTGTCAAAACACCGATATAAACATGTTTAAAACATATTTAAAATAATACAGGGTGTCTTAAACAACGTCCCGGAGTTCGCACCCTCTTGTTCAATCTACCTGCATACATGTAACGAGGGCATAAATACAGTGTGACTGGGCCCTTAGCACGCGCCCTTACAATTTGTGCTCAGAACAGCTTTTAAGTCTTATACTTATTAAGGTAGGAGGTAGGTCACGCGACCGAGGTAGGTGACGCGACTTTTCTGATGACGCGGTCGCTTTTCTCATATTATTATATACAAGGTGTTCCATAAGTTGTGTATAAAAACTTCAGGGGGCTAAAGTACCCATCAATATGAACAACTTTTTCTAAGGAACCAACACTGTGAACGCGAAAAAAAAAACAGCTGTTTCATACAAAAGTTCAATACCTACCAGGCTAAAATGTATGAAACAGCTGTTTTTTTTTTCGCGTTCACAGTGTTGGTTCCTTAGAAAAAGTTGTTCATATTGATGGGTACTTTAGCCCCCTGAAGTTTTTATACACAACTTATGGAACACCTTGTATAAGATAAATACGAGTAGATAGATAGGTAGTTATATAGATAGAACTCTTTATTGCTCTCTTCATGAAAACATATACCAGTATTTATACATAATTAAAATTTACTCTGTTTGAGGCGCACTTAATATCCTTTTACTACACTGTTTCGAAAGAACTAGTGTCACAAGAAGAAGAAGACATTTCAAAGTAATCCTTGTGATTTAATTGAATAAATACCTTTTGGCTTTGACCTAATACAGCTCTTGGCGATAATGACTTTCAACTCAGTCGCGTTTCCCAAAACGAACCCTTATTTGTATACCCATCAAGGTCTACTATCCTTTATCTTAATAAGAGAGGTTTGTGGCTAAGTGCGGGCATTAGGCGGGACGTGTCGCGCAGGTAACTGCTTTAGTATCCAGTTAGTGAGTCGGTTAGTTGTGTTAGTGAGTCGGTTAGTTGTCTTAGTTGTTTAGTTACAGTCGTGGACGACCATTGGGAACTTTCGGCACTTCGGGGAAATATACCTACGTGTTTTGAGACAATGCTAATATTATTACAAACAGGTAATGCACGTAAACATACTGTAGAACTAGGGTTGGTATATAAAATGGCGCAGTTGATACATGACATGACAGTCGCAATCAAATAAAGTATTTAACTGTAAAGATTTTTTTTCAGAACTCGATTATTTATGACATTTAAGCCAAAGTTATTTTATATCGTCAAAAATGTTAATATGTGCGAGCGAAAAGTTGTTTAGCGAGGCAATGCTTCGTTATAGGTAATGGTTACTACTTAACATCAGGTAGGCCATCTGCATGTTCCATATGCGAATAAAAAAGCAGCTGAAAGGCAATTTCTAAAAAAAAAAAACTGAACTAGGTCAGGCTATGAGGCGTATAGTTTAGTGTAGTTTAGTATAGTGTATCACATTTATGACAGTTAAAGAGTCACTGACCACACGTCCGGCCGGCCAGTGTACCGAGGAGCGCAGCGAGCCACTTAGTGAACCCTCGCAAATGAGCGAGCGTCGAGCACACTCGCACCCGCACCGCGACATTCATTCAGTCTAACACAATGCCGGCCACAGATCACACATATGCAGTGTGATAACTTGGGATAAAAGTGGCAAAAATATGCATTTCAATTATGTAAATGTAGATTTCATTCATATTACACACCTAGTGCATTGTAGGGCACGTTCCTATAATGCGTGACTTGCAAGGCAAAGCTCTGTGATTGGTGATGGTTACAACTTATCTGAGCCATCAGGAATGCCATCTGCTTGTTCCATTAGCCAGTAGTCTATAAAAAAGGATCCCTATATCAAAAGTCGTTGGTTGAAATCTCACTCACTTTTGACTTTTGGGACATTTAAAATTTTTGTGATCTCCTAAGTTTAGGTAAAAACTATAGAATCTAATAAAACACGATATTCATATTATTACAGAGAAATCGAACAATATTTTTTTTGTACATCGTCGGAGCAGGAATTTGAAGTGAAGTTGATGTACAAATAAAAGTCGGAAATTTATTTATAGAAAAATTATTGCTTATTCATAGTTTTGTATAAGAAATTCCAGTGGAATTGGTCGGTAAATAACAAAACAATTCAAACAAGTAGAATTCCCCACTTCTGTTGAACAGAAAACCGCATAGCTCCAATTATTCTTGGAAATTCTCTTGGAACCTTTGATTCATAATAATTTTACACTGAATGTAATTCCGAGGCTCACTGGCTCGTCGACCGCTTTGCACGGCGGCGGCTTTCTGGACTTGCTAGGATTCTCGACAAGTAATCTTTGTATTACATTATTCAACTGCTGTTTGACAGCCTTCACAGCTCAGTTGGTAGTAGCTCTGCCTTCTGCGCTGTAGGACGGGGGTTCGATTCTCACACATAACACACATTTGTGTGATGAACGTAGATGTTTATTCTCCTTCTGGGTTCTATATAATTATGCTAAGTATGTGTTTTATTTATAAAAATATTTTATTTATAAAAATATAAAAGTAATTATCTAAGTATTATATTACTAGCGGCCTGTCCCAGCTTCGCATGGGTGGTCATAAATTTTTTGAACATTTTAGGATAAACTTAGACCGTGGGTTGGAGCCTCGCGTCTACTTATTTCATACATTTGCACGCGCTTCTCCTTGAGTGAGTGAAATCGCACCCCGCGCATGACCCGTGGACCCGTAAACGTTTTTAATTTCGTCATATCTTTTGAATGGAATGTCCGATTTGAAAAATTTAAGAAGTAATCTATAGGTATTGAAACCGTTTTAATTATGAAATGATTTATTTGGATAAGGATTAATACCAAGGTACAAATAAAGACCCTTTTCTAGCGGAGGCATTTCAATTATTTTTTTATAATAAAAGAACACTTATTGTGACATAACTATAATAGTTAGACATATGCTGTCGCAACATTTTTTGTAGATGATAACGTGTTCTACAAAATCGTAGTACATTATTTTGTTCTATCTTCAATAGTTTTCGCAGCGCACGCGATGTAAGGTTTTTTGTTTTCCACCTTGGGTTACATTATTGAAGTTTTAGTAAGGATCCCTGATTTTTTTTTAAATATAATATAGCCTATGTTACTCAGGGATAATGTAGCATTCTAATGGTGAAAAAATTTTTGAAATCGGACCAGTAGTTTTTGAGCCTATTCGTTACATACAAAAATACAAAGTTTACCTCTTTATAATATTAGTGTAGATGATCTATCTGGTTCACATACACTACAAACATTTTTCGTTTGAGTTATTATTTGTTTGAGACTGGCAGTGGACTTCCTCCCACTACTGATGCTGATGATAACGTCAAACAATAAATTTAACAACAGATTCCAACCAATAAATTAAACTACTGTGGCCAGTTTCAACTTGAAACGTTTTCGTAAACACCCTCGCTTAGACTGTACTAAATAAATTCCAAGCTTAGTCTCTCTCTGATAGAGCGGGCGGTGCTCGGTGACCACGTGACCGCAAAGCCCGTAGAGCTCCTTCCTTGGCCACGTGACCCCAGTGTCACGTAACGTCGGGGTCACGTGACACTTGGCTCACTGATCCGCGCGCACTGTGCCATCCATCCAGTGGTCGCGGTCACCTCACCTGATGTTGTTTATCAGATTTCCTGTTGTTAAGCGAATGTTCAGGAATTTGTGCGATCCGTCGAGAATTTGCTTATGTTTTGTTTAATGTTTGTGGAAGATTTTAATGTTTGTTATTCTAGCTTTGCTTTCGAAACCGGTCTATCGTTTTTTTAGTTTTATAGTGTTACTACACTTAACGAAAATCACAAAGTTTTCGATTTTATCCCAAAAGTTCCGAATTATCCTAGTGAGATTTAAGCCCACGACCTTCCCATTGAAATCACCCTCGGAATTACTTTTGGGCTCATAAGAATCTTTGTAACTCTATCGGTTTAAAATATAATGTTTTTTTTGAGTTTAATGGAAAGTTTTAGGCCTCAGACTGAGACATGCTCTTTTGACTTCATCATGGTCTACATATTAAAATTTTCAATAGTTTTCAGCAGCAGTAATTTGCACGTCTGATGTTTAACTACGTGCAACAGACGTGCAAATCATATTTGCCACATCCCTTCTTTTTAATTTATGCAAATAACAAATGTTGGTTTTCTCAAAATGTCTTCCTTCACATCTCTTCTTCTTGCCGTGTCACTAGTTTTTTTCGAAACAGTGTGGTAAAGGGTTTCAAGTGCACAAAGATGCTCCTTTCGAGCACTTGACACATGTTTAAGACCTTATTAGGTTCTACGACATGCCGGTTTCCTCTCGATATTTTTCTTCGCCATTTGATAGTACTGGTACATTTTCAACAATTTTTACCTTTTTTGTTTGATCATTGGTACTAGTTTTTTACATCACTCTTGCTGATGGACTTAGTAGATGGCCCACCTGATGTTAAGTGGTAACCATCACCTATAACAAAGCATTTCCTCGTAAATTACGCACGATAGGAACGTGCTTTACGATGCACTGCCCTGCGTCCATCTACTTGAGGCATACAGATGTTGAGCCTCATGTGCCTGTAATTTCATAAAAACAAAACATTCGTACCATTAACATTAGCAAATGGAGAATTACCGTAGTTGCATTCAATGAAATATGTTCCATATAAGCTATAGTTCATAGTCCATGTCAGTTCATATATTACCGCACAGAGCTCGGGGCCGGTAATGACTTCCCTGCAGAACCTATCACATTAATCAACCCTATCTACGCGCTCCGTTGTAAGGGTGGCGTACCACTGGCATGGTGCAATATCTAGTGCTTGAAAGAAGCCTCTTTGAGGCGCATTGAAGATCCTTTCACCACACTATTTCGAAAGAACTTGTGACACTTGTTGATAAAAATGCGTGGCCCGATGTCCCGGTCGCTCTGCCGATCGGCAGCTAACATGTCTGCAATGTCTGTACTGTACCTACTATTGTGTGTTTTTTTTATTTTTCTCTGATTTAATAGATTGTATTTATGCGTTCGGTATTATTAGGTTGAGGCGTAGCGTGTGCTGTCTTATAAATTTGATTATGTTTACCTTTTTCTGTATGCCTACACCTCACTAAACTTCAATAATATATTATATTATTACATTGTAAAAGGATCATACAAAAGAACGGTAGGAACCAAGCCGTAAGTTTGTTGCCTGTTCTTCTAGGCTTTGGTCGCGTGGAACTGGCACTTAGAGTCACCTAGCTTTAAGACGTTTCAAAGTGATCCTTGTGATTTTATTGAATAAATACATTTTGACTTTGACTTTGACTTTGACACGACAAGAAGATGAACTGGCATGGTGCAATTTCACCAAAATCTTGATGACAAAGCATTATCCAATCGGGAATCAAAATTAGCAAGTATGTTAAATTATTGTTATTTGAAGAGTGGAAAGTCCGAGGGAAATAACTACCATGCCTACTCGTATTTCTGCCGTCAATCAGCGTTGCTACGTTTCCGTTTGAGTGTGGTTGCCGGTGTAATTACAGGCACATGAGGCACATCTAAATGCCTCAAGTTGATGGACGCAGGGCATCGTAGGTTACATTTATATCGTGCGTGTCTACCGAGACAAAGCTTTATTGTATGCGGCGGTTAATACTTAATATCAGGTGGGCTATCTCCTTTTTCTATCAGAAAGTTTAAAAAAAAAGTAATTTTGATTTAACACACCTTTGTTATATTTCTTGCATAATGAACTATACGTTCGACCACTAACCGTAAGCTCAGTTTTACTACATTCCATTTTAAGTCTTAACTTTGGTTCGGCTTTAAAAGGAATATTTCAGTTCGCCAGTAGTTTTCACGACGTGCTTATTAGATCCTCTTCATGACCTATTTTAAAAGCACTTTCCGGTTATTTCTTATTTTTATATTGAAAGTTTACAAAAATCGTTCGGCAAGTACTACCATCATGCTTTTTTTTTGCCGCTAAGCAGCGTTGCTGTGTTTCGGTTTGAAGAGTGTGGTTGTCGGTGAAATTACAGGCACATGAGGCTTAAAATCGGTACCTATGCTTCAAGTTGATGGACGCAGGGCGGTGCATCGTAGGGCACTTTCCTATCGAGCGTGACTTACGATGCAATGCTGTGTTATAGGTGATGGTTACGACTTAACATCAGGTGGGCTTCTGTGCTTGTGCCATCAGCAAGTAGTACACGAAAAAAACTTCTCTTTTTTATTAAAATAATTTATAAATAAACATTGAATGTACCTGATAAGAAAAATCGCAAACAACCATGTTTTCGGCAAATCAAAATTTATAAAAAATCTACAAAAAGTTTTTGGAGCAATGTATTTTTGCAGAACCTTATTATTCTCCGAAATTTTGTTGTTTGTGATTTTCTACAACTACGTTGAAGGTGGTTGAAAAATGCGAGAGAAAAGTTGTTTGACGGTTGTCTGAGTCTTAAGGCGATGACAAGAGCTAATATACCTCTCACGCGCCCGTTTCGACATGTTGAAAGATATAAAATCACTAAATCGTTTTCGAAAAATCACAATAAACTAATAAACGACTAACTAACTACTTATACTACTACTGACTAACTACTAACTGTGTGCCATGTGATTGCACACAGTTTAGTATAAATTTGCTATTTTTAGCTAGAGTTAGCTTTATTAGTACTTATGTAAATTTTTGAATAGTAAAAATTGTATCAATCAAAACACACTTTTTACTAAGTTGAGTGCAATGTGATTGAGTTACGATCTTTCAACATGTCGCAACGTGCGAGCGAGAGGTACATTAGCACTTGTCATCGCCTTACTGCCTATGGCAGTAAAACTAAGTATATTAACTTCCATTCTGATATTTAAGTCGCATTGCTTTGTGCTGCATGAAATTTATTACTTACAACAAAGATAGTTTATTGACAATAAACTTTGATATTTTTATTTGTATGTACTGTAGAGTTCATCCGTCAGGATATCAGTTTTGTACCCTCGAGAATTTATTACAAAACCTACCTTAAGCATTCGTTTTAACATTATAACACCCAGACAGAGAACTATGTGTTTGATCTATGTGTTCGATGTAACATTTTGTGTTCGATCCTCACACAAATGTTTTGTGTGGGCACCTACCTTTTATTATTGGACATTTTTACTTATGGACATTTTTATTATTGGGCATATTTAC
This sequence comes from Chloroclysta siterata, assembly GCA_932294275.1. Lineage (NCBI taxonomy): Eukaryota > Metazoa > Arthropoda > Insecta > Lepidoptera > Geometridae > Chloroclysta > Chloroclysta siterata. Next base: position 243,659 of record OW028607.1, read on the forward strand.
TTATGGACATTGGCTTTGGACATTATTCGTGCAAATCTCTGTTTTTACTGTTTACTATTTTGCTACTTTTGATTCGAAAACATCAAAAAGTGTTGTGTTCGACCGACTACAAAACAAAAGCCGGAACAAGTGACGCGCGTCATAAATTTAAATCAAACGCGTGCTTTTACAACTTTGAGGTGAAAAATAACAGTTTGTTTTCGCATAATTTACTTTTGTTTGTAACGGAATTTTTAAAAACTTGCTGCATACGTCATATTTTAATATTAGTCGTACAATAAAATTATAATTGGTGTGTGATGTAAACAATTCTAAATTAGTATAGAAAATAATAGCAAAACCTGTTTAAATGTTTTCTCTCACCATTTCATATATCAAGCTGTATTCATCGTACAAAACCCAACTATATTCAAATAAATGTATTAAAAAAAAAAAATGAGTCAATTGCTCGGAAGAAACCTCTTTGAGGCACACTTAAAATCCTTTCACCACACTTTTTCAAAAGAAACTAGTGACACGACAAGAAGAAGATTATCCAAATAAGCGGTCACTGAACTTATGACGTCATTTTCTTTTACTCACCGACATCTCTATTGTTGCAGGCCCACCATCGCACACCACCATCTAGGATGGCCCGCACGAAGAAACGGCACGACAAGAAGTACAAAATCCGATGACCTCATGACTCGGGTCTGAAGCCACCATGCTGGAAGACGGTAGCCGCGACCTCTCAAGAACCTACAAGTCTGAAGGGTTCGAAGAGCCGCGATGCTGCTTCGCACGACCGCCAGATGACAGCCGGCCCTACTGCTGCCGATGCGCGCGCAAACGGAAAGCCTCCCCCCTCACCTGCCTGGCAATATGCTTTCTCGTCCTTACGTACAACTTACTCGGAGGATTTTTATTCCTAGCAATAGAAGGCAACGTGACGGAAGAGACCGCAGTCGCAGCGTCGAAACCTAACCTGAGCCAAGCGCAGGAGAGCAGCAACGATCTTAGATCGAAGACAGTGGAAAGACTGTGGTCTATTACAGAAGACCTGAATATTTTGTATAAAGAGAACTGGACGAAGCTAGCGGCTAAAGAGTTGATGGACTTTCAGAAGGTTCTGATAAAGAATATGAAGGGGGGAGTCTCGTTCGAGAGTAGAGTTCGGTTCACCCACGAGGGAGACTACAGATGGACCTTTTCAAGTAGTTTTCTGTACGCGTTGACCCTTATCACTACCATAGGTGAGTTTAAAGTAATTTTAATAGTTAACAATGACACAGTATTCTTTCATCATCATCGTCATCGTCAGCCCGCAAAAATACACTGTTCGACATAGGCCTCTCCTACACATTTCCAGAAAGAACGATTCTGAGGCCTCTTCTCTATACACTGACTTCTCGCGATCATAACAATGTCGTCAGTCCATCGTAGGAGGGCATCCCACGCTTCGTTTTCATTATTTTTTCAAATGTTTCACGTTTCAAAAAATATTCTTTTATTTTAGATAGTCTCTAAAGACTTTTGATAGATAGGTTTTTATTCTCCCATTAATTTTTATGAATTATAAAATCGCTCGAAAATCGTAAACTGAGTTTCTATTCAGATGGAGAATAAAATATTTATAGTTGTTCTCGCTCCGAAAGTAAATGCTTTTGTAATTTGTGAGAGTGTATGTGTTCGAGTATTTTATGAGCTTGAACAATAAAATCTGTTATAAAGTTATTTATAAGTTATTATTGTAAAATCAACCGATCTCTTTGAATTTAATTTACTTTCCCATCATTGTATGTTTTCCCAAAAATGTAGACTGAAAGCACAATCTTGAAATAAATGTTGCTAACTTTTTGTACAGGTCACGGCAACGTCACGCCAAAGTCATCGGTTGGCAAGCTGGTGGCGGTCGCCTACGCATGCGTCGGGATCCCCATCATCATGCTTTACCTCTCCACCATCGGCGAAGCACTCGCCAGGAACTTCAGGATCCTGTACTCCAAGATCTGTCCTTCCAGATTCAAAACAGACAACTTTCACACGAAAGCCGACTGCCTGAACAAGTACGCTCTTGTAGATTGCAAGCAGTATGACTGCGAGAAGAGAGAGTTTTGTCCGGAGCGGCAGAAGAGGACGCCGTTCCAAGCCGCCCTGAACCTGGACAGCTTCAACGGCGGCTACCATTGGACGTGCCGGGACCACACGCGAGTGCCCATAGTGCTCAGCCTTCTGCTGATAGTGCTGTATATATCAATAGGGACTTTTGTGTTTCACACGACTGAAAAGTGGGACCTTATGGACGGCTGCTTCTTCTCGTTTTCGAGCCTCGCTACGATCGGCTTCGGAGATCTGAAGCCGGGGCTATATGCGAGCACGCTGTCTGCGAAGGCGGAAGACGTGGCCTTGGGGATCTGCTGCTTGTACATACTAGTTGGAATAGTTGTAATCGCCATGTGCTTCAACCTGATCCAGGAAGACATGAGCTCGATATTGAGGAGTTTCACCGCACTGTGTACGGGGAGCTCGAAATCTCGAGCGGTGCACAGCGTGGACAAGATCTGTGATGAGAAAATCGCCATGTCGGTGGTTTCTTGACACCGCGAGGCGGCCGAGGCGGGGCCGTCGGTCGCCTTCCCCGGCGCGAGGACGCAGGTCACATTCAAGATAGACAGCTCAAATCCGACCAAGTTCAACAGCCTTCCGAGAAGGAAGTCTGCGAACTACGGAGAGGAGAGCTTTCAGCGAAACACGCCGGTAAGACGATCGGCCGGCCACGCGGAAAAGTGCATAGAATATTTCGTTCCGCGCAGTTTAAGTGAGTTTAACTTGAGTGGAGTGGGGGATCTGTATGACTTGTCGTTCGACAAGAAGGGACAGGAGAAAGTGTTGTTCAGGGGGCCGGCCAGAGACAAAATGGTGACTTTCGAAGACGACCGGCCGCCCGGCAAACCCATCGCCGATGACGTCTTCATGTGACGCGTAGTCTAGGGTTGGTTTGGACACGATTTGTTATAAATAAAACATTTTTATTATGCCTACGTTTTATTGCTCACGAAATCCATCAAAAGATAGAGGAGTTGGATTAGCCTAACGAGATTAGCATGATTGATGACACCATTACTCTCAGTTCACAACAATGTTTGCGATGAAAATATATTTAGTTGCGTTTTCAAATAACACAGTACAATAGAATATGCGGGCCGTGTCAGTCGGCTCAACGAGAATTAATAGTAGCAGTTGATATTAGATCACTACTGCGAGTCGCGAAATCAAACCATTTGTGCTCGATACACGTCGATTGCCGCGTACAATGGCTGTGTTCGCTTTGAGTCCCCACTCGGCCAGCGATGTATAGCTGCAGATAGCAAATCGTTGACACAGATTGCTGGTAGCTTCGATTCGGATCAGGAATTGAGCAGCCGATGCGAGTGTTCAGAGCTTAGCGAACAGCCGGATATTAAATGTACAAACTAGAATTTTGGATGAATTTGTCATGATAGCTTAATTTACAAACAGCATTTCACTGCAACCTTTTGCGCTATTATTATAGGGTTCAGTTATACTCTAATATTACGCATTCTTGATAATGTTATTGATACTTTAATACCTGTTTTCGGATCGGACAGGGTTTTGTTACTATATGTATACTGAATAATATGAATAATATGAAGTATAGTTGAGTATATAATTTTATTATATAAAGTACAACTCAGTTTAAATTATGTACAATTGAACTTTATTCTGTAGTTTTCAGTTAAAACGTTAAACCTTGGTCTAAAATTAAAACTTGTGTTTAGAACTTGTGTTGTCTTGGCCTTGCTTGTACATTTTAAAGATAATATCAATAGATAATTATGATCATAAAAGGTAATTTAATACGCAGCAAAATTAACAACATTTTCAAGTGTTGTCTCACAACAAACCACTATTTAAAAATAAAACCCTGTTACTCAAGAATCATGCTGTCACAACAGTTTCGCATACCCCCTGAAGCCAATTCCATCCAATCCCGTCTGATGCCGACCCCGTCACGTCATGTGCGACCAATCAGCGGCCAGGACAGGAGGCGACGTTGGAGCTAACGCGAGGTGACGAGGATACGAGGAAAACGTAAGACTGTACGGTAAGTAGGATAGATCATTTAGTCGTGTTGTAATAGTCTCTTTGGATGACTGCTACTGTACCCGAACTCTGAGTTTTGTTGCTGTATCGTCAGGCCGATTTTGTATGGAGAAATAAGCGTGCCGAGAACTCACTAGTGATATCATCGGAAGGAATTCACGTAATTAAATAATCAAGTTTAAGTATCGAACTTATACATGACAACCCTCACAGAAGTTGATAGTAACGCTGCCTTCCGCGCTGAAGGCCATGAACAAACATTTGTGTGATGAACATTTTTTTTTATACAACTAACTGATGGAATAAGCATATGGCCCACCTGATGTTAAGTGGTAACCATCACCTATAACAAAGCATTGCCTCGTTAGTCACGTGCGATAGGAACGTGCCCTACGATGCACTGCCCTGCGTCGATCAACTTGAGGCATACGGATGTTAAGCCTCATGTCATGTGCCTGTAATTACACCGGCAACCACACTCTTCAAACCGAAACACAGCGTTGCTGCTTGGCGGCAGAAAAAGGCGTGTTGGTAGTACTTCCCCGGACGAGCCCTTCACAAAGAGCTCTACTACTCTTATAAATAGATGTTTGTTCTCTGTCTGAGCGCTATAGGTATTATACCTCTGATAAGCAAGTATTTACCCAAAGTACAAGCAATGCTTAGCTTAGGCCTGGATGATTTTTTTTCGGGCATACAGGTCCAAATAAAAATTCATTTTTCACATGTAAAAAATAGATATTTATTTAATTGAATCACAAGGATCACTATGTAAGCTAGGTGAATCTTGAAGTCTTTTCCACGCGACCAACCAGCTATCGGTGGTGTACTTTAATACTATAAAGACAAGGTTGATATTGGCATGACAGAACTCAGCTTCGATTCAGGTAGCTTCAATTTGACTGTCAGATATATAAGTGAATAGTTCCACCAAATGCTTCCGGTACCGTTCGCTATAATGTAATATTTGAACGTACCTCTGACTAACCCCTGTAGACATCAAATAATATAATAATAATCTTGAGTTGGTACGTGGTACTAAGAGATCTGAGAGGATATCTACCGTGCCGGGGATAAAAGTTGTGAAGCTGTTTCTGTTAGCTATTGGTCCGGATTATAACATTTACTATAATTTTAAATTCATAGTCGGCAGTTGAACAGTCCCCATCACGCTAGACATTCATAGGGGCTCTGTCGAGAAACGATTCATGCAAAGCGTGAAATTAAATGAAATATATTTATTCGCACGAAGGATGGTATGGAATTTAACTTATAAATAAATCCATTTGACATAGGAATGGTCCCGCCTTCTGATCGTAAACTCGTGGGTTCGAATCCAGTCTACACTAATGGAATTTTATCATAGAAAATTCATGCGTGCAACGCTGCTTTGAAACAGTGAAGGAAAACATTGTGTCCACGTCTTTTTAGCTGAATTGATTTGATTTTTTGCAGACTTGAAAGTTGAAGGCACGGTAGATATTCCCTCAGATCTGTCAGTACTCAAAACTATTTCAATATGTCTAAGAGGGGTAGTCAGAGGTGCGTCCATACACCCACATTTTTCAGCAGTTCGTTTTCCAAACTTGACAGGCTACATAACCATAGACGCAAAAAATAGTAAAAAAAACTGGATAAACGCCTTATTATGATAGTATAAGTATTATTAGTCCGAGGGTAGTGTTGTTGGGCGCAGGTGTCGCTACAGTTGACAAGGGTGGGACACGAATAAAGGCAACAATGTACCCCTATATAGGCGCATTCTATCCGCTTGTAATGGATTACACTTGACGAGTTATATGTATTTGAGGAGCTCATGATACATCGGGTGATGAAATTTTAACAACGATTTCAATCAACAATCATAATACATTTTTTTAAATATAAATTGCCGTCTGCTTGTTCCATCAGCTAGTTGCATAAAAAAAAATGAGAGCCTCAAAGAGGCTTCTTTCTATTTCTTTAATCAAAAAATAGAAAAGAGGCAAATATATTGCCTTATGGTTTCAAATGGTTATAAACAGTTAATTGACGTTTTAGAGGCGCCATCTACCGGCGCGAGTACACACCTGCCGGTTTAATATCACGCTGATTATCGTTAGAGGTGATTAGTAGACAAATTGTCGCGTGGCGAGCCTAGGCATGGAGGAAAGCTGGGACACTTGTAGCACGTTTGTTTCAGGGTATACAATAAAAAGGGCTTTTAAAGTACTTAATGATGAAACAAGCAAATGGCTCACTTGCCATTCAGTGGTCGCTATCACTTGTAACAAAACAAAGCTTCGCAATTCACGCATGATGAACGTGCCCTAGATGCACTGACCTACGTCCATCAACTTTAGACACACAAATGACCTACGGCCTGGTTTAGTAGTTCTATGTGCCAGTAACTTCTCCAGTAACTAGGGCAGTGCACGCTATGCTAGATTATAACAATTTTACAACTATTATAAGCCGAAATTACATGAATGCGTAGCTTGTGCATAAAGTATAAAATATTCGGTTTTTATTCGGTAAAATCATAAGGATCACTTTTAAAAAGCCTCATAAGTAAAGGGAATCTAAGCACACCTAGAAAAACAGTAAAAACTTGGCTTGTAGCATTTTTTGTTACACTAACTATAATAACGTATGCAAATTGTAAGTTTTGTAATGAACTAAGCCTAATCCATTTGATATCATGTCTCTTTAAAGCGACCCGTCAATAGAGACAGAACAAATAGTAATAAATTAATATAAGTTGACATTGTAAATATGAAACAAAATTAATGAAAAGCAAACTTTGTTAAGAGTATTCGCTATCCTAACTAAGCTGTCCCGGACCGCGCCACCACTAAACTGTCAACGACACTCATTTACTCAATTTATCGACGAGCCTGCCTGACCCACTAGGCCTTACTAACATACAAATAGAGTGCAAAATCCCCAGACCGTCATAGGCTGATTCGATATCGGTACATTCGCGTGACGTCACGCTGTAAACCCACTGAACAGTGAATCCGCGTTTAATGAAGTTGGATAAACTAATATTTACTGCAACTTAGTAAATAGAGTATTTCCACATCGTGAGGGAAACAGTTGGTATTCTAAAAGCGGCGATGGGCTTGCAACCTGTCACGTATGGATTACTCACTACTGCCAAATGTAATGTTTGGACATACCTCAAACTAGCCCCCTCAGACGTCCTCAAAATGAATCTGAAAGTCGTACTTGGTACCAAGAGATCTGAGGGTATATCTACCGTGCCTGGGGATTAAAGTCGTGACGTTGTTTGAGTTTTTCTCAGAGTATTTCCTACCACCATGCCTATTTCCGCTGACAAGCAGCGTTGCTGTGAAATTTCAGGCACATGAGGCTTAACACCTATACTATATGCCTCAAGTTGATAGACACAGGGCAGAGCAAAGGGCACGTTGATACCTAGCGTGACTTGGTAGACTTGGAAAGATGATGGTGACCACTTAACGTCAGGTGCCCATATGCTTGGGTTGTCAGTTTGATCTCCACTGATGACAAATATTTATGTGATCGCCATTGATGTTTGTTTTATATCTAGGTGTAGACTCTAGGTCTATAAACTATCATACGTTTGACAATAGACCGCTATTTTTTTTTATTTTAGGGATTGAGTTGAGGGAATACCTTTCTCAGTACACCCTCATACCAAAACCAGCCAGCTAGAGTATAGCTTTTTTACGAATCGTCAACTCACACCGTTGGGACAAGATTCGTTGACGAACGACTCTCGCCGTTTATATGCCTATATATTTCTGGTCTATTTTCTGTGTTGATAGTTAATCAGTCAAGAGTTTTTGATGATTCAAAGTGATATTTGTAATTTTATTAAATCAAGTTCGTTTGACGTTAGTTTTAACAAATTTCGCAATTCCGATCAAATATTATGTGCATTAGGTTATGCTTGTTTGAATATTAATTTAATAATTAAGCCTCAATAAACAAAACAGATATAACTTTCACCTAAAACTAATACCGAACCCGATAAAAGGGAAGCCACAAACATCCGATGAAAAAGTAAACATAATTCCCGAACAAATACAAACCCCAAATAAAGCCAGTCTAATGAAACCCTACATTTTTTGCGGTTGAACTCTACCCGTGAGGGTTGTTCACATTGGATAAAATGCTCCCGAAATTTATAAATTAAAAGATTTATTTATTATCTATATGAAATTTTTCCAACATACGGATCCCAATAAAAAAACACCTACAACACTCATGGCTAAATTTGGCAACACAGCTAAGTTGATTAATTGAATACTAATATACTTTTTAGATGATTACTTATTATGATATAACTATGATTATAACTAGACAGAGAAACAGTGAGTTCTGTGTTCATCACACAATAAATGTTTGTTCTGTGTGGAGATCGAATCCACGGCCTACAGCGGAGAAAGCAGAGCTACTACCAACTGTTCTGTGAAGGCTGTCATCTTGAAAGATTGTCAAAATATAAGATTATGAGTAATATTCATAAAAAATATAGTACGATAGTATGCCCCTTTTTTTTTTGACGCTCGGAAAAATTCGTTACGCATTCCCCCCCATTGGAGGATGGAGGGGATATGTGGGACTCCCCGGTTTTCCGCTCCCGGTATACCCACTAAACAACCCAGCGACACTCCCGCGTCGCCTATATGGAGGGGAACTGGGAAACTGGCAGAGCCTTTTCATCCAGTCCCCCGCCGGCGATTGGCCCGCTATGACAGCGGGGCCCCCGCAACGCCTTTACGGAGGGGCCCACACGCCCCCCTCCTCTGCAGGGAGGGGCCCGGGAACGACCGTGAGTGCCCGGCCTTTCCCACCATGAGCGGCGCGAGAAGTTCCGCGACTCTCGCGCGCGCTCTACCGTGAGGCAGGGTAAACCCATAGGTCTACCCTGCCTCATCACACTGTGCCCTCTGCTAGTCAGAGGGACACGCGGAGAGGCCCACTGTGTCGGGTTATTAGCCACAGTATGCCCCTAGCCTAACTCCCCCGAAGATTTCCAAATAATAAAATAAAAAAACAACTCAGTCCCTCAAATTCATTAAATTGGATTTTTTCGCCAAAATATCCCGTTTCATAAACGTAACATTATACTTTCACCCAAACCTTCGTAGGCTTTCTCCTTTTGCAGTAATTGTTTTCATAGAAATATAAAAATAGAAACAGCTGCACGACATTGATCCCCAGGCACAGTAGATATCCCCTCAGATCACTTAGTACCAAGTCAAGATCCTATGCGGTAGTCAGAGGTACGTCCAAATATTACTTTAGGCACATGCATGCACATGCACAGCACACTTACAAAAAACTTAATAAACTCTTTGACACCAAAAATGAACTAATGAATCAATAAAAAAACCACTTTATACGTCATACAAAGCTCGGTAGAGATCACTTTCAGAAAAATGACCATTGACCACATAAATTTAATGGAAAATCAAAGACTTTAAACTCACTCTCAATTTTTTTATTTCATTCACTTTTATAGATTAGAGCTAAGAGAATATATTACAAAGTGGAGGTTTAGCACTTTTCACAAACTAACTTTGCTAGATTTCAAATTAACTTTGCTTTTACGTTACTTTAAAAATGCAGATTCCAATATTTTAAGTTAGTGGTATTTCCTTTGCGAAGTTTGTTCAGCATTAGCCGCATCAAAACTATTTGAGGTCGCCAGCATTGAATGCATTTCAAATACGTAGCCAATAAAAGGAATGCTATCAATCACTTCTTATTCTTGTCGTGTCACTAGCTCTTCTGAAATAGTGTGGTGACAGCATTTTAAGTGTGCCTCAAAAAAGCTCCTTTCGAGAACTCGAAACATAGAAAATTCAGGCGTGAGTTTGCGAAAGTCCATTGTTAAATATAAATTAACTAAAACAAATATGTAGTACTAATTTTATCTAATCTGTTTAAGCTTAACCAAATGTAGACTCGTGTGCGTGCCCTACACTGCACCTGCAAACCCTGCAAGGTGTGTATTTTATGTGTAGTTGACACAACCACAAACTACAAGAATAAACTTAATAAGATTTCGACACGTGCTTCGCCTCTCTACGAAGCATCTTCAGGAAGGTTGACTTGCTGTGCACTGAAATCAGGATGATATAATATAATACATTGGTTTACTTGGGGTATTTGGTTACTACATATTTGTTTCAGTTAATTTATATTTCATATGAAACATGTTTCAGAAATTTTTAGGCCGGTTCCCTCATGATGTTTTCTTTCACTGTTTCAGACTACTATTACTGTGCTCATAATTTTTTGAACAGATAAACTCATGGGTGCACAACTGCTTTTGAACCCACGACCTTAGGATCGGAAGCCCCGCCTTCCGATCCTAAGGTCTCCACTAGACCACTAAACCACCGGTGGTCTCCAAAAGATCGATTTAAAATACATTCCATAAAACAACACAATTTCAAATTTTCTTTAATTGTTAATATCGCGATAAGTCGGTGGGCTCAGAATAGTTTTTCCTGGACATGTGTAGAGGAATCCTATGTCCAGCATTGGACTTCTTTTGGTTGATGATGATGATGATGATGCATTGATAAATATAAAATACCTACTAGTTGCCGCCCGCAGCTATGTTCACTTATAAGTAATGATTGCTATCAGGCATTTTCTTATCGTTGGGTACGTAGTTTTTTTTACTGCGTTCCCGATAATTTAAAGTAGTTATAATAGCTTTTATGCAGGTTTTGAACTAGATTTTTAGGTTTCGCCCTAATAGATTTAGTGGCTAGGGTGTCCACACCCTAGCCACTAAATCTATTAGGTTAACCTAACCTAAAAAAGTCTTTGTTCCAACACAGACTTATCAATAAAAATGAATTTCAATTAAAATCGCGTTATAAGTTTTCAGCTTCAGTATTCATGACACACACCAGCCGTATAAGGGAGAGTGAAACGATGCACGAAACCATAACTTCCCTCCGTACATCGAAGTAGGTTCCACGTTCCCAACAGCGCACGTCGGGGAGCAATCCTCGCTAATGCCACAACTTTATACCGGGTATTAGTAACTTCTTCCTGCGTGTAGCACGGTACAGGCGGACAGCAGTAGTTCAACTATCAGAGTTATTTTTTTTACAACGAATAGGTAAAATGTTCAGTGTTCAGTGTTCAATGTCTCATCTGATGTTTAGTGATGACGCGGTCTAAGGTGCAGCACTTTTACCTAGAAGATAACTATTCACTCGGCTCATGAATAAAAGCCAAATTATAGGCATTCGGAAAAACGAACGCCGGCAACGAATTCTATATAATTTAATTGATCGAGTGAGCGAAGCGAACGAAGATCTTAGTTTCAACTTGGGCGATTTGGCATTTTATGTATGTATGTATGTATGTATGTATGTATGTATGTATGTATGTATGTATGTATGTTTGTCTGGCGATAACTTTAGAACCGTTGATCCGATCTGCATGAAATTTGATATGTCGATAGCTTGTACTTGAGAAATTTACTGGTAAGCATATGAGTAAAATCGGATGAAAGGTTTTTGAGATATGGGGTTTTTTGAGGGGGCAAAAATAAAAAAAGTTACATAAAAAAATCAAGTTACATGTCATATGAAAGGGCTTTTTTTGGACATCCCAAAACAATTTTTACTTTTTTTTTTGGACGCTCGGTTTTTGAGATAAAATAATAAAAGTTAAATTAAGATATCCAGCGATCCAAGAGCTCCCATCTCTAAGAGTTTCGTTGGTATCAAGGTTTTTCTACTGGTCGGCCAGTTACTTTGATTTTTCCTATTTTTTTTTCTTGAAATAAATTAAGGAGGTACTCAGTTCTCATAAAATGGTGACGACGACCAGGTCTGATGATGGAGCCAAGGTCTGTTCAACGGAACTCTTCAATAAATAGCCCAATAGAGTTGAAACTTGGTAACCATACCAAGTTAGTAGGCAATAGTCAGAAAAAAGTCCAAAGATAATGTTTGGACTTGCCTCTGACTACTACGTACTCAAAGTGTTGATGCGTTCGTCGGGTCGCATCACGAGATCTCAGTTCGGGGCGAACTACTAGTTATTCAGTTTACTAAACTAGGTTTAGTCGCGAGGAACTGGCGGTAGATTCACCCAATATATAAGACGTATCATAGTGATCCTTGTGATGGTACTGAATAATAGACCATTTTGATTTGGATTTAAAAACGTACAGCACTATATTAGAAAGAAATAACGAGAAATATTGTAAATTTTCTATTTAAAAGGGATCCTTGTGATTTTATTGAATAAATACTATTTGACTTTGAACAAAGGCAGACCCATTAAAAAAAAGAAACTTATAATATATAGTCAGCTTAAAGCGAGGATCCTTGACACAGTTTTAGGTATTTTATTACATAGAGAATTAAATACATTTTATTGAATATTTTAGGATCTTTAACTTAATCAATAAACTATGTCTATGATACTAGGTACTAAAAGATCTGGTATTTCTACCGTGCCTGGGGATCAATGTCGGGAAGCTATGTCAGTTTTTATAAGTTGATATACTGTTTCAGCGTGATTCTAATACGGGAAGCGTCCCCCCGGGAGCGAGTCTCACTCACGTGTCGGTTCGTTTCACTCCATGCTCTGAAACCGAACCTAATGTTCCGATATGAACTATGGAAAATACTCCTACCACTATATTGTCGATATTAGTAAGTGGGAATGACCCTGAATTTGGATAGAAAATATTTATTTTACGACACAAATTATAACATCAATACAGATGAATACAATAAAAAGACAGATTAATACATGTAAAGAGCGATGTAAAAAAAGGTTTCCACTCAGCATTTGCCATATGAGCCCAGTGGGTTTTAAGGTGCTGGTTTCAGTGTTTTCATGATAAGGTCGTGGGTTCGAATCCAGCAGTGCACCAATAGATGGTTCTCCTTATAAAAATACGTGTAAAATACACCCTGAATATTTTGAACGAATGAATGAGCTTGAAAATTCGAGTCACCTCTTAAATAGGGATGGCATTGTTATTTGATAACTGGCGAGTCTCGACAGCGATACGAGAGCGTCGGAACTAGTGCTAAGAGCTGCTGTTTGTCGCTTTTTCCGAAGAGCCAATATTGGGTGTCCATTTGAGGAGCTCCGTCAATATCTCTAACACTTTTTTATACCTTCGGTAATCATCCGGAAGAGAACAAAGACTTTCTCGAGTTACGGAAGGTATTGTGTAGTGTGTATGTGTTGTGTTTATGTGTTGTGTCAAAAATAACAACAAAAGAGCTATTTTATAACATGCGGAATTGTTTGATCTTTTTCTTCGGCGTTAGAAAGTACTGGCACTTGTACATATATATTTTTTAACACAACAACTTATTAATGCACTCCTTAAGAATGTTTTAAAAGCCAGCCAAGTGCGAGTTGGACTCGGGTACGAAGGGTTCCGTACCATTATCTATAAAAACGGCAAAAAATCACGTTTGTTGTATGGGAGCCCCCTTATTTTATTGTTTTTTCGTTTTTGTTGTTATAGCGGCAACAGAAATACATCATCTGCGAAAATTTCAACTGTCTAACTATCACAGTTCATGAGATACAGCCTGGTGATAGACAGACAGACGGACGGACAGCGGAGTCTTAGTAATAGGGTCCAGTTTTACCCTTTGGGTACGGAACCGTAAAAAGCAGTAATTTGTTATACAGGAAAAATTACTCTGATCTCTTAGTAATTTTCATCACTCAACGGATTATGAATTACAAAATTACTAACCAAACTGTTGTCCCATATATAAATGGAATAATGTGCTCAAAAGGATCTTCTTTGAGGCGCACTTAAAATCCTTCCACCACACTGTTTCGTAAGAATCTAGTGCCACGACAAGAAGCAGAAGACTCATACATAAGCCTAAAAGTAACATAAAGTCACGTACGTATAGCCAGCGCTCGCGTAATTCACGTTACAAGTTAAATTGAGTGCGTTAATGTTAATGGGGGCCGTGACGCGCGACACGAAGTTTGGAGAGCAGGCTGCGTTGCACGTGCTGGCACACGACGCCTTGCTGCGGTGTGCTGCGTGTGCGTGTCATATGGTTTTACTTCTGCTATAGCTCAAAATGACATCTGTGTAGATGAGCCCACTGCATTTAATAGCTATTCTCTCAGAGCACTTGTGCTGCTACTACTCTCAAACGGTGAAAGAAAACATCGTGAGGAAACTGGCACGTCATAGAAGAACCTAAAAAGTTTTAAAAAATATGTGTCAACTGCTCGAAAGGAACCTTTTTTAAAATCCTTTCACCACACTGTTTCGAAACTAGTGACACGACAAGAAGAAGAAGATGACTTGTTAAAATCAACGACATTTCTTGCTTTGAAAAGTTCAAATATTATATCTTAAACCAGCAAAATTTTGCTCAAAGTTTTAAGCATTTATTTGATGATCCGTTTTCAGTCATAACTTTGCAATGCGAAGTTTTTAATTTTGCCGGTTCATGGAAACAGAGCGTTGAGTATATGAAATTATAACAGTACTTTTGTCGAGGACTGTACTTTGAAAATAACTATGAACCAAGAACAGTGTAAACCAGTGAATCTCTAAATAAAATGGAGTTTCAATGTTTAAAAAAAGTGATATAAAAAAAAAATTGTGTAGAGTTAAATATGCTGATTAAGAGCTGATTTCACCATGCTCTGTTAGTTACTTATCAAGGATTAACAGGCCGTTAAATCTAAACTTAGATGTCAAATGCGTACGTTTTGACATATTTAACGGCCCTTTAATCCTTTGTTAATCTAACAGAGCATGGTGAAATCAGCTCTTAGATTAGTAGTTTCATAGAAAAGTTAGGCTGTCTAAGAGGGGTTATTGCATTATATTACATTGTAACAAGGATCATACAAAAGAGCGGTAGGAACCAAGGCGTTTGTTGCCTGTTCTCCCAGGCTTCGGTGGCGTGGAACTGGCACCAAGATTCACCACTTGCACTAGTTTTAAGTCGTTTCAAAAGTAACCTCGTGATTTTATTGAATAAATACCTTATAAAACTAATAAAAATTATATAATTTAATGTAAATTACCCACGTGTCGATCTCATATACAATACAAGAGCCTCGTAGGTCCTCGTATGTAACAGCGCGCTCTACAGAATGTTATTAACGTGTGAACGGCGGAAACTGTGTGCTTCTCAATTTGGGCTTTTTGTTGTTCTGAAGAGTTTTTCGTAGAAAAGTAACTAGACAACTTTGATCGTCAGGCACGGTAGACGTATCCTCAGGCACGGTAGACGTACCCTCAGATATATTAGTACCAAGTACCAGCAAAAGGTTTTTAAGGCTGTATAATATGCGATTTAACTACCTTCAGTCACTAGTTCTTTCTAAACAGTGTGGTGAAAGTATTTTAAGTGTGCCTAAAAGAGGCTCCTATTTTTGGTCTTTTTAATTTGAAAACGTTAAAATTTGCGATCGATGTGACCTTGTTTGACGGCTGCCACTCTCATAAGTTTGTTTTCGCATTGTTCAGTTAAAAGTGCCAGATCTGACACAAAAATGCTGAGTTGGCAACACGCCCCCCTATTTACATGGCCTTGGAATTTCCAATAAAGGTTTGAGCGAAGGGTTAGATTTTGCCAATAGATCACATATCAAACATGCATCAGTACTGCTTGTACGGACTTCTGTATCTGCATTTAGACTCTTAGGGGGACCATTATAAGGGGAAGTACTACCACCATGCCTATTTCTGCCGCCAAGTAACGTTTCTGTTTCGGTTTGAAGAGTGTGGTTGCTGGTGATATCACAGCAACATGAGGCTTAGCATATTTAAGCCTCAAGCTGATGGATGGAGGGCTTCTTACAATAATTACCATCAAAATGTTACTTATCATAATTCTGAAATAAGTCGTTTTAAAATAAATCCTTGTAATTGCAATTAAAGAAAAATAAAGAAGGATTATATTTTTGTTTTGGATTTCACCTAGCTTTAAGGCGTTTTAAAGTGATCCTTGTGATTTTACCACATAAATGGCTTGTGACTCTGCCGTTCTCCAATTGTGTTGTGTGTTTAATTAGGCGGTTTGTGGTCGTGTTTGTATGACCTATGCTATGCTGAAGCATGCTAGTAAGTATGGTTCATCTCGCAAGGGTTGATTCCGTCAGTAATTTGTAACGTCGACGTAAAAAGAAACTTTTTCTTCCACAAATTGTCGGATTAATTTCATAAGCTCCTAATTAATGGCTCCATTTCTCTCGTTTCATTTAAGGTTAGCCCCTATTACGTAGTATCCCTTCGCTTTTTATGGCTCATCCTCAATACAATACATTCTTAAAGTCTTTTTAAAAGTCGTAGGTTAAAATCCCACTCGGATAATTTTGGGATAATTAAAAAAATCCTTGATTCTTAAAAAAGTTAAAATTTGTTTTAGCAATGATATGTTATATTAATGGCTATGATGTGATCTTCGGGCACTATATACTCATTTATATCATCATCACCTTCCTGCCCTTATCCCGCGCTGCACGGGGTCGGCACAACAGGTTTTCTACTTCCAATCTCTTCTATTATTCATTTCGGTGCTCACTCTTTTCTAACTCATGTCATTTTAGATACTCTTTTTTTGTACAAAAGAATGATAGGAATCAAGCAGTAAGTTGTAGTTTGTTCTTCTAGGCTTGGTCGCGTGGAACTGGCACCTAGATTCACCTAGTTTGTTAAAAGGTTTCAAAGTGATCCTTGTGATTTTTTTGACGTTAGGTGCGTCTCTTCACGTTGAAGTCTTAACGTGTGTCAAGTGCTCGAATGGAGCCTGTTTGAGACGAACTTTAAATCCTTTCAACACACTGTTTCGGTAAAACTAGTAACACGACAAGAAGAAAAAGAAGAAATCTGGGAGAAAGCTTTTGCGCTGAATCACAAATTCGAGAACTTTAATTTGGTTTTAAGGCAGGTTATGAATTAAACGCTGACTTTCGTATTTTTCGGAAATTAGAACAATTTAATTCTACAAAGTGCTCGTGGTCGAATCCGTATCAATATTATTGGATATTTTACTGAGCGTTATTTAGCCCCAAACTAAGAAAAGCTTAGCAAATTATTAGCCTTAAATCCAGCCACAGCCACAGGGATCGGAAGTGGGTGGGTTTTCATATTTTTCTATACGACTGACGGAACAATCTGATGGCCCACCTGATGTAAAGTGGTAACCATCACCTATAACAAAGGATTGCAAGTCACACACAATATGAACGTGCCATACGATGTACTTCTTTGCGTCAATCAACTACAGATATATAGATGTTAAGCCTCATGTGCCTGTAATTTGACCTGCACCTTTTAAACCAAAACAGAGCTACGCTGCTTGGCGGCAGAAATAGGCATAGTGGTAGTACTTCCTCGGACGGGCCACACACAAAGCCATCTACTACTATGATTTAGTTTAAGCCGTGTCGACGGAGAGCCTCCACCGTGGCTGGGAATCAGGAATGATGTTTTTAGTGCAAGAACTAATATATATGTCACATCGCAATTTATTTATTTATTTATTTGCTACAATGTGGTTCTTCTTGTCAATAATTGTCAGCAAATTACTATAATCGCGCATAAAATTGAACAATAAAATTATCGAAAATAAATTGTTCGCAGCTAAAATTAATATTAAGTATAAAATTGATAATGTCAGTTTACACAAAATGACAATAAATGAATGGACTTATTTTGATAAATATATTCCACAATCGATTAGTTAGTGAAATAGCTTATAGGATTTTTTACTCTCGACACCAGCAATCAAAGCCGTGAGCGAGAGCTAGTACAGTCACGGAATGTAAGTGTTCGTCACCTTAGAGTCGGTGTTCGCTTGCACCAGATTGCAAGTATCAATTTTATTACACCAACCAGTGAAGTTCACATTTAAATAAATGTGACGTTTGCTATTGAATATGGTTTTTCTTGTTTTTATATAACGGCAAGCACAAGCAATGACAACTAACTCAGTGTATTCTGTCTATTCAGTTTCAAAAGGTAACATGTTTTTTTAAGAGTAGTAGAGCTCTTTGTGAAGGGTTCGTCCGAGTACCACCACGCCTTTTTCTGCCGCCAAGCAGCGTTGTTGTGTTTCGGATTGAAGAGTGTGGTTGCCGGTGCAATTACAGGCACATGAGGCTTAACATCTGTATGCCTCAAGTTTATGGACGTAGGGGAGTGAATCGTAGAGCACGTTCCTATTGTGCGTGACTTACGAGGTAATGCTTTGTTTTAGGTGATGGTTACCACTTAACATCAGGTGGGACATCTGCTTGGTGGAAAAATGTGCTCGTGATACGTTGAACGAGTCAAGTTGAAAACTGACGAACCTTTTTATTCCATCACTGTACATTATATCCGGTCATTCACTCTTATAACTTTATTTCTACCTATGATTCTATTGTGGGTAAAACTTTTACAAAACTAACTTTGGTGAGCGGCGAATAAAACTATCTTTAAATCCCTGTAGTATTATGATAAATTGAGCGTCGGGAAAGCGCTTAGACATGTGGCCATGTTAGTTAAAGCGTAAATAAAAGAGCGAAAATGAACATTATCAACATTCCAAATTCATTCTCTTCATTCTTGAACACAAAAAATAATTCAAAAAATTGCTCAAACCACCCCGAAAACATTATAATTGATCATAACACCCCGAAAAATAAAACTAGGAAACAGAAAAAACGTATACCTGAAGAATTTCGACTAAAATCAATGAGTAACAAAATAAATGAATGAATATACTGAATTGTACACCAAACTGAACAAAAGTCATCTTAATAATAATAATAAAATTGTAAAATGGGCGGTCTTATTGCTGAAAGCGATCTCTTCCAGACAACTTTTGGATGGATTGTATTGTTAAAGTATGGAAGATTAAAATTTATATACATACATTTGTTGATAAAACTAATTATTATAATAATTATTTTGTTAAGTAGGTACGCACCATTTCCAGTCATTTACTACTTGTACTTAACTGAAATAAAGCACAACAAAAAAAAAGTAATGTATTGACAATTGGAGGTAAAATAATGAACAAATCGAGCTGTGCTCATGTGGCCCCACTTTACTGTGTAGTACATAATACGTATTCTGTGTGAAGATCGTAGCAATGCGTAGCTTCTCGTAGCGATTCGTAGTGGCTCGTAGCACACTTGTCTAGAACCAGACTACTTTAGTGGACTAGGCCGAGCCGTCTGACGTTCGTACCCAAATTAGTCAGCGAGGGAAATAGAATGCTATGTTCGGAGCCGCGAGGGACAACTTGATAACTTAGTGCTGCCAACCAAGTTATATTCGGAAATAAAGTGTCTCTCTAACCTTTAGCCGACACAATTCAATGGTTACCGTTGTACCTATTTCTGTCTTTAAACAGAAAACTTTTTCTCTAATGGAAAATGTGGGTATTTGCAAAATATAATGTACCTCTTACTACCCCCCTTAGACTACGGAGTCTCGTACTAAGAGTTTAAAGCCGGAAGCAATTTTTTTTTGTTTATGGAACAAGCATATGGCTCACCTGAAGATAATCGTAACCATCATCTATAACAAACCATTGTTGTGCTAGTCACCCACGATATGAACGCACTTGTTAATAGAACAAGCAGATGGCCCACCTGATGTTAAATGGTACATAACCTCACTGATAAATTCACCGATATGAACGTGCCCTAAGATGCACTGCCCTGCGTTCATCGACTTGAGGTATACAGATATTAAGCCTCATGTGCCTGTTATTTCACCGGCAACCACAATCTTCAAATTATCAGTAGTGCTCAAAAAGAGAGAATATAAATTCAATATAACACGGGTATTTGTCGCATATTATCTTAATTATTTTCGTAAAATAAAGATTATTCTGATTCTGATTCTGATTGCCGACGTTTCGACGGTTGCAATAGCCGCGGTCGCGGCCACACTCAAATGTATCTTGATCACTTTAATTGTCATGATCGCGAAAGTTAAGAAAATTCTAGTGAATTCAAATTCTTTAGCAGTTTTTTTTATTACGTCAGTGTGGCCAAAGCTCGAATGATAAAGTGAGTAATAGACTGTATTGTCCCTCATTAGAAGCAATGTGTTGGAAAATGGCGTGTGTCCACGCGCGATGTTTTTACAGGGGCCCGTGTCATGAGCAGGTAGGTACGCCAGGGTAACCACACAATATATTATTTTGGAGTAGTTGATCATTTGGACCGCGCCAGACTGGACCGACGCGGTGATGTATATTACCATTATTTTTTTTATGTTGATTTGTACGTAAACATTATATTCTATTCAATATACAGATTCGATTCTTGGGTCGAATATTTTCATCGAATTCACCTAGATTCACCTAGCTTTAAGTCATTTCAACTTTGAAACGGCTTAAAGCTAAGTGCTTAACTTAAAGCTATTTATTCCTATAAATACCTGTTGGCTTTGACTTAACTAGGAAGAACCATTCTTCTCCATTCATCAACACCGAGATACGCCTAAGGCTCTGCTCATTTTTATTTCCCTTTGATAAGCTGAGATATGGTAGCGGAAGCGTGTTCCATCGATCTGACACGAACCGAAGTAGGTTGGACATGTTCATCAAGTGAATTGTATAATGGCACGATGTCACGTATACTTTAGTATATAAGATACAACTTATGCAAAAATAAAGGTTAATCATTCAAGATGTGACTGTACGTTTTATTTCCTCCACGCCTCCGGTACACGATATTACATGGCGACCGTGACAAAAACCGTGACAAGGACCGTTACAAAGTGATAAGAAGAAAAATGAAGTTAACCGAAGAACCGAAGTGTAAAAGGGCAGCTCCAGTTGATTTCTGCTAAAATCCAAGGTATGGATTGGTTTTTTTTTTACAAGTTATGGGAGCTCAGAATTCAAATGGACAATATTATGGAGAATTGAAATGGACAATATTATGGAGTGGAGCAGTCACCGGTTATTTCTACTACGGCAACAGCTAAAGCGCAGCTAAGCGAAAGGATATTTTGTTAATACATAGAGAAGAGGATGGACAATTCAAGAGCAATTTAAGGAGCGAGTAATATGGCATAAATACGCGTCCGGAGAGGAAGAATCTGGTGAGGTCCAGCAATTTTTACAAATTGGGAAGTGAGTGTGATTCTCTACAATTTTTTTTAACGGTTTCAAAAGTAGTTAGAGACTATTATTGTGAAAATAGGTTAAAGATAAAGAAAGGGTTTAAGAATTGTTTTAAAGTTTTGTTTAAAAAGATAATTAAAGCGACTTTAGAACCAGAGGTAATGGCTGTTGATCTCGTACAGGTAAACACTGATTTTGACAATCTATCCCGGAAGTAGATTTTTTAGTAATGTCCATATCTTCGCAGTCTCGCTAAGGAAAAGAGTATAAATTCAGGAATGGGGGAATTTGATCTTAAAACATAATGTCTCGATTAGTGAAATACAGGCTGAGTTTTAATAATTAGCACGCAATGCAAGGTCAGTTACGTAACTTCAATTGGCGAAGTTAGCAAGGTCAAGTAAGGAATTCAATAAAATGTAGCTATGCAAACAATAGGTCAGCAGATGTGCTATGTGTCGAGGCAGCAGAAACGTCTATTGCTGATACTGCAGAAAATTTTCATGACCAATCTCAATAAAGTAGAAATATTATCGTATAATAGCGGGAATCGCGTTCAATTACACTGAGCGGAGGAAAATATTAGTTTGTTAAAAGACTCGGGAGCTAGTGTGTTATTTTGAAACATAGTTGTGTGGCTCGAATGAAAGAGGCTAGAGTAATAAATTATAGGAGTATTACTATAACAGGAGAATGTGGGAATTTGAAGTTTACTGGTGGCATTGAATTAAAATTGAGGTACAAGAATGTCTGTCTAAATCATGTTTTTACGTTTTTGAAGGGTTGCAGTGTTCAACGGATGGTATATTATGATATGTTTATATTGATGGTAGATTTTTTTTTTTCACAAAGTTGGCAGAATAATTGATTATAAATCAAAAACATTTAGTATAAAAGTTGGAGAAGGTGATAGAAAGTTAGAGATGCACATCTAGAGATGTTAGTTCGCAGCAAAATAATGAAGTGTTTTGAAACAAAAATAAGTGAAGATGGAGTGGTATTGCCAAAGGAAATAGCCAGAAACCTTTCTGGTTGGGTTTTATTGCAGGTAGTGTTGTCAGTTCTAGGGAACGTAGTACCTAATAATGGGTGCATGTACAAGTGGTTAGTAGTTGAACAAGCAATGACATAATTTAACCAAAATTCTTTATTAACAAAGGCACGCATAGACGAATTGTTAAAAGAATTAGGTAGAAATGTTTTGTGGTAATAATGGGTGCATGTACAAGTGGTTAGTAGTTGAAGAAGCTAAGATATAATTTAACCAAAATTCTTTATTAACAAAGGCACGCATAGACGTATTGTTAAAAGAATAAGGTAGAATTGAAGGAGGATCAGATATCAACGAGATCGTGGTAATAGGAAACGATTCGTAAGGATTATAGCGCGAGTTATTTAAAAAAACACAGCACACATTGCTGAGGAGATTGAGATTCTGTATAGTTCAGGATGATAAGAGATTGATATAGAGAAGTTGCAGGGAAAAAAAATGGTACGTTGGTAAAAATACTTACGAGAGGTCATGCTGGAATTATAGGATGACGAATAATATTGAAAGGAGGTATTATTGGCTAGGAATGTATAAGGACATAGAGGATTACGTAACGAATTGCAAGGATTGTCAAAAACAGAAGCATACCAATAAAAATATTAAAGAGAAAATGATCATTACAACAGCAGCCCGTATCTCTCTAGGAAAAATTTTTAAGATTTTGTATTTCCTTTAGATGTAGACAAGAGTGGTAATAAATACATTTTAACGTTGCAATGTGAATTAAGAGAATTTGTGAGGCTTACAAAATAGTTTTGTGTCTAAGTGAAGAAGTTGAACCATTGTATAGGTTAATGTATAGGATAATTACCCTTTAGAGTTAAAGTATCGTCTTCAAAAGGTATTGCTGAAGCTTGAAATCATCTTTTATCATGTAAATTTTTAATTAACTTATTCAGTAGTATTATATTCAGTAGACTTATGAGTAAATGTAAAGATAATGAAATAAGGAAAAAAATGTATAGTGCATAAGAATAGAACTAAGTTATTTAGGGCTTAACTTTGGAAGGAGGGGTACCTACACCCAACCTTTTTCGGGGAAGATGAGATATGGTAGCGGAAGCGTGTTCCATCGATCTGACACGAACCGAAGTAGGTTGGACATGTTCATCAAGTGAATTGTATAATGGCACGATGTCACGTATACTTTAGTATATAAGATACAACTTATGCAAAAATAAAGGTTAATCATTCAAGATGTGACTGTACGTTTTATTTCCTCCACGCCTCCGGTACACGATATTACAAAGCGTCATTTTTCTTTGGCTTTCTGTATCCATTTTTTTATACGACCTGCTGATGGAATACGCAGATGATCCACCTGATGTTAAGTTGTAACCATCACCTATAATTGCATGCCTCGTAAATCATGCACGATAGGAACGTAACCTACAATGTACTGCCTTTTTCTACCAAGATACTTACTAAAAAAAGGCTTTTTATTTTTGTATGCTGTATACAGATGTTAAGCCTCATGTGCCTGTAATTTCCCCGAGTGTACATATTTCGAAATACCTCAAAACCCATCTCCTTCATCCTCACCTGCCGCGTGGTCGCCCCAGCCTGTTGGAGCGAGCGCCATTACCGCGTAATGGATGCAGGAAATATCATTAGGACTCGCTCAGCGTGACGTCACTTGCATCGAACCCGCACCAATTTGCGTCCGGCTCGGCGCCTCCGTGCCTATTGGGTGTGGCTCTCGTGTCCTGCGGCGGCGTCATTGAACTCTAGCAAGTCTTCTGGTACTTACATACATTGGTACTTGTACATAAAATAAACAATAAAAAAAAACCCCCATCGAAAACAGACATTCGTGAGATGAACATAGGTGTTTGTTCTCTGTCTGGGTGTTATTATCTACATCTACATCTACACTAATCTACACTAATTTTTGTATTTTTATATGTAACGAATAGGCTCAAAAACGACTAGTCCGATTTTAAAAATTCTTTCACCGTTAGAATGCTACATTATCTCTAACTAACATAGGCTACATTTATTACAAGATAAAATTAGGGATCCCTTCTAAAACTTCAGTAATGTAACCCAAGGTGTATACAAATTGGCCATAATTTGGCTTTAATCGCATGCGCTGCGAAAACTATTGACGATGGAAGATATTAAAGAACACATCAATATCTAAAAAAAATTCAATGATACCATATGTCTAACTATCGTAGTTATGTTACTATAACTTCTTTTTTACATATTAAAAGTTGATAAAAATGCCGACCGAAATCAAACCATGTTATCCATACCTTTATATTAATCCTTATCCAAATAAATCATTTCATATTCAAGGCTGTTTCAATACCTTTAGATTACTTTTTGAATTTTTCAAATCAGACATTCCATTCAAAAGATATTTTAAAATTAAAAATTTTAGTTCGCTTTAAAAATATTAGCGAACGCGGTAGCGGACTCTAACTAAGTTTATTCTTAGTTTATCTTAAAATGTTCAAAAATTTATATCCACACATGCGAAGCTGGGACAGGCCGCTAGTTTATTATGAGTAAGCATGTATTTACAAAAAAAGTATGTATTATATCAGCTATCTGGTTCCCATATTACTTTTTTTTATACTACTAGCTGATGGAAAAAGCAGATGGCCCACCTGATGTTAAGTGGTAACCATCACCTATAACAAACACAGCAAAGCTGCTTGGCGGCAGAAAAAGGCGTGATGGTAGTACTTCCCCGGACAAGCCCTTCACAAAGAGCTCTACTACTCTAAATGATTGTCTATGTCAATATCTATATAAATATCTATGTCTATGTAATATAACTATGCAGGCAGCGTAAATACGGTGGCTGCAGTAAAAAGAAATTGCCCCCCTGGTGCGCCGAATCGTAGCCGTAACTATATTTGCCTTGCTATATATAAACCCTCTAAATATATATTAAAGATATTATGGTGTATTAAGAAGCTAAATTACCAGTGTGGTGTGTTGTACTACAGGATCTAAAGTCTTTAGTCAAGTCTAGTTATTAAAATAATAATAAAAAAACATCACAGAAGGACTAAAGGGATAATATAAAAAATACTTATCTAATTTACATTAAATTTTAGAGAAAGGCCAGGCCAAGAGTACCCGAAACCGACGAGCATATATGAACAATGTTATGAGAGTGAATGAAGCGAAAGAGGTATGTAAGGACCGTAGCAAGTGGAAATCCGTGGTCTCTGCCTTCCCCTATGGGAAAGAGGCGTGATTTTATGTATGTAATAACATTAAATTTGACTGAAAATTTAATTGACAAAACATTCGTGTTTAGTAAAACAAACCTGCCTACGTTCCCCCCCATACCCGCGACTGCCGCCGGCGCACTCACTCATTCTTCTACTTACGAACATCGGCAAGCGGCGACACGTCATTTTATTTTATACTAATTATACTTAACTTAATAAGAAGCGGAGAGTACATCTGTAATATTGTAATTCTGGCTTTTCTATTTTGGAGGAAGAGAAGCATTCCCTATCAACAACAATTCGATATGGTTTTTTTTTACTGTTATAAGTAAATATCAATGTCATAATACAGAAAATACCAAAGTTATAAACTTAAACCTTGTTTTGGGGGATTTTATTTGAGTCTCAATCACAAACAATTAAAAAATCGACAAGCCTCAAAGCAAAAAATCAATTTAAAGAAATAAATACTGCAAACAAAACTCGCTGAAAAACAAAGTTGGCTGCACGGCCGCAGCCGCGGGCGCTCCGATACGAATCAATGTTCATGTATCGAAGTTATTGCTGTTTCATGTACGTGGTTAAATAAATTGAATTATAATTGTTTTATTTAACAGAACGCAAGCTTTGTTTTTTATTCTGTATGCCGCGCCAGGAATATTAAAATTAGCAATTAATATATGAACTACTTATATGCGAGCGAAGCTGCGAGCTGCGGCTGGTTTAAAAAAAATGCAAAAGCATTTTTTTTTTAATACTAATGGTGATGGAATAAGCAGATGGCTCACCTCTACTATAACAAAGCATTGCCTCGCAAGTCACGCAAGATATCAAAGTGCCCTACGATGCACTACCCTGCGTCCATCGACTTGAGGCATACAGATGTTAAGCCTCATGCGCCTGTAACCATCGGCAAC
This sequence comes from Chloroclysta siterata, assembly GCA_932294275.1. Taxonomy (NCBI): domain Eukaryota; kingdom Metazoa; phylum Arthropoda; class Insecta; order Lepidoptera; family Geometridae; genus Chloroclysta; species Chloroclysta siterata. The sequence continues at coordinate 270,018 of OW028607.1, forward strand.
CACACGCTTCATACCAAAACACAGCGTCGCTGCTTGGCGGCAGAAATAAGCATTGTGTTAGTCCTTCCCCGGACGAGCCACACATAAAGAGCTCTACTACTCTCTAAAATATCCCCCTTAATTCTTGTTTGTAAGCTGAATTCCAGATCCTAAGTTTACCTTCCGAGTCCGGTTATTGTACGACATGATAATGTACAGCATGGTATTTGGAATCCAGTTAGGTACCTTTTTGGATTCGTTTTATCTGGGTGTACATTATCGGGGTGTGCAATAACTGGATGTGCAATATTGTCACGTGTAGTTAATGTGCAGCCAGTTAATACACAGCATGATAATGTACAGCACGTTAATGTACAGCATGATAATCGGAAGCCACTTTGGTACCGTAAAAAATAATTTCTGGCACTTCGGCGGCCGCTGCCGCGGCACGCTCGCTTTGCTCGCTCGGCTCGTGCGTTATTTATATGTTTCAACATAACCTAACCAATCCGACTCGACGGTACTAAAGTGGCTTCCAATTATCATGCTGTACATTAACTGGGTGTGCATTAACAACACGTGACAATATTGCACGGCATGTACCGTACAATAGTACGGGATGATAATGTACACCCCGATAATTCAAACCAGTGGACACGGATTATTGGGTGTACATTATCATGCTGTGCAATAACATGTTGTACATTATTTGGCCGTACATTATTGGCTCCCTACCTTTTCATTCATCGGTGCATTCCATGATACAACACCGAAGATCTTATCCAATTACAGCGGAGACGAGAGAATTGCACGCTCGTCTCACATTGCCCTATCGATCGAGGCTGAGGTTCGAGATCGAATGGTACATAACCAGCAATGGACAGCGAACTATTTGGAATGCCATTCAGACATTTAGTTCCATCATTATTTTGTAACGGGGATCATACAAATGACCGATAGGAACCGAGCCGTAAGTTTGTTTTTTTTGTAAGCTTGGTCTCGCGTAGAAGTGGCACCTAGATTCACCTAGCTTTAAGACAGTTCGAAGTGATCTTTGTGATTTAACTGAATAAATACATTTTGACTATGATTTGAATTTTTACCTATTCACTATGATGCTGAGAATACATAGTTTCTCAACAATCAGAGTATAAAGAAATGTTTTTCGACTATTGTAATTCGATTTTTATTGAATAAATGTGCAGCAAAATTTTCTTCGAACTGAACCTAAAAGACCTTGAAGTCACGCTCAGACTTTAATTAATAGCTGATTTCATAACTGGACATTGTCGTAAATAAGTTCAGCTTTGAAACCAACTTTTTTAATATTTAAGTATTTTTTTTGTAAATCTTACTTGTAAATCTTACATCTCAGACAGGTAATACAATGCAAGGCTCGAAAAAAGCCTCTTTGACTCGCACTTAAAATCCTTTCCTCACTGTTTCGAAGGAAACTAGTGTAATGACAAGGTTGAAATAAAAAATATTATTCACTTACCCCCCGGATAGTGTGACCTATCTCCTCGAGTTGGGGCTGTCAAAACATCCCCTACCGCAATCAATTACTGCGACGTACAAATGAAGCTAACCCTCCTGAAGCGCAGTCGGCTCCGCTGTGCACAGGTGCTCGGATTAAGTAATCTGCAGGGATTTTGGGTTTTCCTAAATTCTTTTATAAAAAATAGAAATACATATTTTTTTAGAACGTGTTGAGAATTATGATTAACTAGCTGATACTCGCGGTTTCACTCGCATATTAGTAGTAATATTTAAGACTGAACATACATACTTTTTTTCCTTTATTGGGTCCACGTTCTGTAGCCCGTTCCTGATATTTATTCAGGATAAAAATTGCTTACTGTTTTTCCAGGTTAATATGTTTGTTCTAAGTTTCTGTTAACTGTAATCGGTTCAGTGGTTAGGGTGTGATGGAGCCAAAAACAAACATACATCTGAACATGTTAACTTTCGCATTTATATATTAGTAGGATAAGATTAAAATGGAATACTTTTTTACAATGTTTTGAAAATCATGATAAATCTGAGATTGTTATTTTCCCTTCATTTGGTAAGTATCTCATTATTTCTTTCTTGGTAAGATTTCAAAAGATTAAGACAAAATATGAGTCGAGATTTTGTATCCAGCTTAAATAAAACAGACAAGTGCGAGTGGAACTCGAGACCTGAGAATTTTTTTAAACTACTTGCTGAAAGATCAAACATATGCCTCACCTGATGTTACGTGGTAATCTTTACAAAGCGTTGCTTCTCATCTGCACTGCACTGACCTGCGTCCATTAACTTGAGGCATACAAGTGTTAAGCCTCATGTACATGTAATTTCACCCACAACTTTTAAACTGAATACACTCAGTTAAATAATTCTTGACCTTAAATATCTACAATTTGCAACAAAAATTTTGTTAAATTATAAAAATATAATAAACATAAAATATAAAATTAATAAACTTCGCTATTCGGTTCAAAGATCATAAAAGTTATAACACATACAGCACATGTAAGAGTAAATATTTATACCAACTGAGATGTGAGGGCTGTATTTTACATTAATATAAAGTCATTGTCAAAAGGTATTTATTCAATAATCACAACAGCTTGGTTCCTACCGCTCTTTTGTATGATCCTTGTTACAATGTTATCTAATACAATATTGAAGCTCCAGTGTGGTGCCAATCGAATTTAGTGATTGAAATCTAACCTAGGTTGATTTAATTAGTGATTACAACTATGTTAATATGAAAGGAACGATGTAACGAGCCTAAGGGCCGGTTTCACCATGCTCTGTTAAATTAACAAAGGATTAAAGGGCCGTTAAATATGTCAAAATGTACGCGTTTGACAGCTAAGGTTAGATTTAACGGCCTTTTAATCCTTGATTAGTAACTAACAGAGCATGGTGAAACTGGGCCTAAATCAATTTAATTAGCGCATCTCTGATCTATATCTCAATCACTAGCTAATTAATAGGTTGTGCTACGCCGTAGAGCTGCTACGCCGTAGCAGTGCCACAGCTAGTATGGTCTACGTGTTTTTTTTTCAAATACATACTTCTGGATAGAATAATGTCTGGACGAGATTGCTTTTTAGCAATAAGACCGCCCGTTGTCTTTTAATTGCTGTAATTTATTTATTATTTTGTTAGTTAGTAAGGTGTACAATAAATAATTTTAATTCATTGAATTCTTAACAAGACTTTTTATTATTAATTTTTTTTATTCACGTATGGTAGTATTGTTACCACTTATCCTAGTATGTTAAAACCTACATGTTCCCACTAGCACATGCTCTTTAGAAAAATATGACTTTTTTTATAATGCTCATTGAACCGATTATTTCTAGAAAAATAAAAGTATACAGCAGTGGACTTCTTCAAGCTGATCATAATGATGACCATAAGATTGGGCTCAGTGTTGAAATTAAACCTTAAGATGCTGACAACATTTTTGCCAACATTTTCTCCAAAACCTAATAATGAGGAAACAAATTGAAAACATCTCGTCTAAGACATCCCCAGATCCACATCACTCGATTCGGTTATTTACAAACAATAGTTACAAATAAAAATATCCACCCAATTCCCTTATTTTTTACTGAATCTATTTCACAATTCATCCATGTCCTGCCGTTACTTGAGTGACTCATATACATAATTGTATTATTTATTTATTTATTTTGCATCTCCATCAGCACAACACATCATTATATCATCAAAGTGGGTTACAAATAACAGTTTAAAATGTGTGCCAATTACAGGCATTTTATGGTACTCACTACTTTACACAAATATTACAGACGCGAGTTTATGTAAATAAGTCAAAATCAATACGGTCTTTATTCAGTACAATCACAAGGATCACTTTGAAACGTTTTAGATACCAAGTGAGTCTCAATTGGTCTCAATTGGTTTCAATTGGTCGCGAGACACCAGTTTCTCCCGATCAATTGGACAATTGAAACCTATCACCCCAAAGTTCGTTTGTTCAGCCGAATCGAGCGACAAAGCATCAGGGGTGAACTAACTGGCATAATCAAGTGAACAGGGCGGCATCTTCCAATTAATATGGTAATTAGCGACCGCGACCGCCGACAGGTGGAGCCACGAGACGAGAGGGCACAAGACGAAGAAGAAGGGAAGAAGTCGCATGAAACTGACACCTAGATTCATCTAGTTTTAAGACGTTTCAAAGTGATTCTTGTAGTTTTATTGATAACCTTTTGACTATGACTTTGACTTTGAGTTTTGCTGAAGTGCTTTTGAAGCTAGGGCACGTTAGGATGTGAAAATTATGATTCATAACATAATTTTGAATTTTCAATTTAAAATACTAGTTTTTCTAGTAAAACTTTATGTTTATCAAACTAAATTTAACAAAAAATGTCTTTAGGTTTAAGTATTTTTTCGCTCGACGTAATTTTATTAATTTAAATGATATCAAAACTACTTATAGCTTAAGAGACTAGCACCTTATTGGTAATTATTTTATAATAGTGGCTCTCTAAAGCGTCACATAAAGTACTCTTTTTGGTCAATCTAGCTAATGAAGCGCTGAGCGACGTAAGAATAAGACCAGAAATCTTAACTTTGACATCGAAGCTCGTTTCGTAGCCCCAACCGAAGCATGATGAGAAAATAACTAAATCGCCTCAAACGCAGGCGAAGCCGCGGACAAACACTAAAGCAGTGCAGCTTTGGTGGTGTTCTACAACACTGTGACCGTTACATTACGGTTGTAATTTACAAAAGAAAAACATTGATAAATTTTTTTTCGATTAGAATGGTTTACTAATTACAGGCACATGAGATCATGAGACACATCTCAGTGTGATAGCGTTGGAGCACATCCGTGCTCTGTGAAGTATTATAGGCAGAGTTATATGGTAACTGCTCAACATGAGTTGAGTCATCATTTGTTTACATAAATTTTTCATATTATATACATAATAAAAAAAAAAATACAGTAATTTTATATCACTTTCTATCGGAGATGTCTACCGTGTCTCAGCATTCAAATCGTGAAGCATTCAAAGTGTTTTTTTGCGTTCTCAAAACCGCTGTAAAGCTATTTTGTCTAGCAACAGTCACTGCTTCTAAAAAAAGACCTACTGCCTTTTACTTTAAAGTATATTTTTCTGTGAACGTATATTCTAGGCCAAGTCAAAGTAATATTGTGCTACCATACATGCAGATTCGGAAATAGCTGGCACACTTTCTCTACAGATAGTATTTCCGCCATATTCGTAAACGCTTGTTGACAGCCGTTTATAACGTTTTTTTTTGCTATTTAACTTTTAACAGGGTTTATAATTGCCCTCACAGCTCAGTCGGTAGTAGCTCTGCCTTCTACGCTGTAGGCCGTGGGTTTGGTCCCTATAGTGAACCAACATTTGTGTTATTTATGAATATTTTGTAGTTGGTTCTCTGTCTGGGTGTTATAATAATTTATAATTTAAAAATCACTAAGTTATAATGTTACTGACAAATATAATTATGGAGACTCAAAAAAATATTAAATTGAAATGTATTATTAAAACATTAAATAAATAAGTATTATTTAGTCTATATGGTTCCCAAACTTTGCTTAGTTAAGAACTAGTTTTTTTTTATACAACTAGCTAATGGAATAAGCAGATGGCCCATCTGATGTAAAGTGGTAACCATCACCTATAACAAAGCATTGCCTCGTAAGTCACGTACGATAGGAACGTTCCCTACGATGCACTGCCCTGCGTCCATCAACTTGAGGCATAATGTTAAGCCTCATGTGACTGTAATTACACCGGCATCCACACTCTTCAGTCCTTAACACAGCGTTGCTGCTTGGCGGCAGAAAAAGGCGTGGTGGTAGTACTTCCCCGGACGAGCCACCCATAAAGAGCTCTACAATTAACATTTAAAATCGCGGGGCATCAAACTCACCTTCTTCGCCTCAGCTAGTTAATCGCTACGGCATGGAGTTTGTAATTGTAATATAGCGCCCCCTCACCCCCTCCTCTTCCCCCGCGGCTCTGGTTGCGGTGAATCACGCGGAGATGTCAAAAGGGGTCGCGCTTTCATTGCTAGCCCTTAGCACGAGAGGGAACGCTATCGAACCTCTAGCGTAGAGACTATATCCTATCCGTCGTACTAATTTATAAATGTGAAAGTTACGATGTTCGGATGTTCGTAGCTCAGTCACGCCCTAATTACTTAAATGATTGGAATGAAACATCGAACAAATGAAGTCCGTAAATTGAAGGGCTTTTTATTTCGAGAAAACATGTATAACACTAACCTCATTAAGGAAATCTTAAATATTAATGTTTACTTTCACTATTAAAATGCGGCCAAGCAACAGGTAGCAGCTAATTTGGTATATCTATTGCAATATTTTGATATAATCTTTTATCAAAACTATAGCGAAACAATCAAATTTTAAATATGATGGTAATTATCTAATGGAAATAAGGAGCCGCGTATATTCACGATTATTTAATTGTTTGATGTAATTGACTGGGAAAGTAAAAAAAAAAAAAATATTCAAATTAACACTTTTTTTGCACGAATCAGTGATTAAAACTTTTTGCTGATGACTTATGGAGTTGGCCCACCTGATGTTAAGTGGTAACCATCATCTATAACAAAGTAATACATCGCGAGTCACGCATAATAGGAACGTGCCCTACGATGCACTGCCCTGCGTCAACTCGAGGTATACAGATCCTCATGTCTGTTATTTCACCGGCAACCACACCCTTCAACATTGAGTAAAAAGTTTAAATAAGCTTAATGAACTAACTTATCTTACAAAGTCGTGTTGAGGGCACAGTGCAGTTTGTAAGTAGGGCGGCGGTGGCGGATTATAAATTGAAAAATGCTGACAAAAGAATGCTTAAGAAAATAGTGCAGAGAGGAACGCGAACCTAGCTAAGAAGTTATTATCGTCGGCTTCCTAAGATGTTGTCGGAATTGAATTAATTATGCTCACGACTGTGGTTCTTATGCACAGTACTGTTCTGCCAATCTAATCCTCATTAGCACTAAGTAGACCTCTCACTGCACCTGCAATAAATGGCCCTGTTAATAGCCCTTTAAGAAAAATGACCCTGATAAGTATGATATAAGGATAATCATGTGAATTCGAACGACAGACAAACTTACTAAAAAAAATTGAAGAAATTGGCCAATAAGGATTAGATTGGAAAAAAAGAACTAAATATGTAAACTGGCTTATTAATGTTTAACCATGGTAGAGGTACAGGATTAGATTGACAGTTATGTACAAAATATAGAAAAATATTTATAAATACAAACTACGACGACAAGAAATAATTATAATAAGTTAACCTAGTCACGCAGAAAAAAGAACAAAAAAACAACAGAAGAAATATAGTGTGCCACATCTACGTAATACGCATGTACAGTACAATACTGCCTTGTACGGTTTGTATAAAAGGCTCTGAATTCAACATGAGCTAAGAACTCTAATTAGAGGTAGCATCTAGAAATGTTCTTGAGGATGAGATTGGCAGAAAAGTACTAGATATTTGTACAATCTTATTAATATTTAAGCATGGCAAGGGTACTACTCGTATGAATATTAAATTTTCAGAAAATAATAATAATTATTTAATTATGTACTATTTGATTAAGTTTATACAAATGAGGATTAGATTGATGGAAAAGTACTAGATGTACTGTCTCATTAATATTTAAGCATGGCAGAGGTCCACACGGATACGCATCAGGCTATACACTGCTCGCTTTTAGGTCCTTGTAGTAATCGGCAGGATTAGATTGGCGGAAAAGAACTAGAAATATAATATTGAACTATGTATACTTATTAGGATAAGATTGGCGGACCAGTACTAGATATCTGTATTGTCATAATAATATTTAAGTATGGCAGAGGTACATTGAGGATTAGATAGGCGGAAAAAAATAGATTTTTGTACTATCTTATAAAGCTTAGCAGAGGTGCTATGGGGATTAGATTGCGAAAAAGTACTAGACACTTGTACTGCCCAATGAATATAAAAGCATCGTAAAGGTAACTGCTCGACCTCAAATGGGCCCTTGTTTCTGTCACGTTTGCTCATAAAAGCCACACTACTGACGAGTCAGTAGAAGACAGGATAAGTAATTCTGTACAGCATCCCTCCTCTCGCTGTTCTATTACTGCGGAGTGCTGCTAATAATTCATTTACAGCGCTGCAAGTGTGGCACTACACCCAGCGCTACTGTGAAATTTCTCAAATGGAAAAAAACATTTTTTTTTAAATATGGTCCTTTGACTAAAACCTCACCCGTACCTGAAGTCAGAGTTTTGTTTTTTATTTTTGGTTTTCTGTACCATCAGGCCGTTTTTGTATGTGACTCGATAAGTGCCTCCATCGAGCGTCCTGAGAATTCACGTGTATCCATACAAAAACGGCCCGACGATACTGAAAACAACAAAGAAAAAATCAAACTCAGACTTCAGGTACTGATGGTAGCGACGGTGTAGCCGATGTTGGAGCAAAATGGTCTAGAAGACCTTTTCACTTATGCCTTGAAGAGATTAATATTGTAGAGGTCACTGTTTGCGTAATGAAAGTAGAAGCAAACGCTCAATAAAACAATCAGGCACATCTAGAGTAGAATAGAATATGTAATTCAGCAAATACTTTGACTGTTTCTGTTTTTTCAACAAACTTGAATGGATTGATTTATTTATTAGTATAGCCAAGAGATAATACACAAAACTTAATACTAGACTCAAGACAAAACATCGTCCTGCCCCTTCGAGTCATTAAACATTAAAAAATCATTCTGTATATTAATAAAATAATACAAATTAAAAAGTAAATTCCAGAGAGAAGGATATGAATTCAGGAACTTAATTCGGCTGAATCATGCTCTTTTTTTGCTACCCAATTATTTTTCCAAAACAATACATAATGTAAGCCAGTACAATACAGAAGTATAACCTCTATATAGTAATATTTTTGATTGGGATTTTATATTTCAGAAGTGATTCCATATACATTGTATGCGCGCGTAGCCGCATAACGGTAAACCAGAGGAGACGGGCGCGGGGTGCGACGCGAGAGGCGCTGCCGCCTCCCCTCCCCCGCGCACACGCAGCCCGCCCGAGACAGAACCCAAATTCCATCGACGCGCCAACACGCATCAAATATTGTATCGCGCTCCCTACAAATCTGTTATTACCTACCTATGTTCATTAAACCTACAAAAACCACAAGAAGTCTTTCCATAACAAGACATACATTTTATAGAAATTTATTCATCATTATTTGAAAAAGTCCTCAAACTCCAAAAATATATACATAAAATATGAAGTTTTGGTTTGTAATTCTCTTCAGTTAAGGTTTTTCTGTGTTTTTGAAGTCGATTTTTTTTAATTTCGATTCTATTCCTTTATTTCAGATTTCAATAATCCACAATTTGTTAGTAGAACTTAATTATATATTTTTAATAAAGTTAATTATAATGGCCAGTGTCGCAGTAGCTCGCTGGGCGTGTGTCGGCGTCGGTCGGTCCATCGAATCGCATTGCTTTTTAGAACGCTTTAAAATGTATCGCTCGCCCAAGCGCTCTGCCAGCCTGACACTACTGTTAGAGTTGGCAATAAAGCGGTGAAGTCATTTAATCACTAATAAAAAACAGAAAAATAAACTGATATAGCTTCATGATTTCGACCCGGCACGGTATATAAGAACGAAACTTAAGATTCTTTGAGGATATCTGAGAGAGGTAGTCAGAGGTAGTTAAAAAAATAATTTGATGTATAAAAAACCTAAAACTGTGTTGGTAATCCTCGTTTTGAATATTAATATTAGCAATTGCAACCAATACTTGAACAAAACCGCGGCCGACAGCTAGTTTAAAGTATTTTAGAGTAAATTTATAAACACGATTTTGTAAATGTGCATCGAATACATTCGTATTGTTTTATTTTTCGTGCTATATCTGCATGACACTATTCGTGCCCTCACTACAGATACTTTTATTTTATTCCCGTAAAATGTAAAACAACTTATACGAAGTGAATGCATTTTCTGTTAATACTTTTCTGCTCGAAAACATTTCCGTTGTGACAATACATAACTTCAAACAATTAACTATTGTTTAAAGTAGTATTAGTGCCTTGCTTCTCTTGTTAAAAAAATGTATAGAAAACAAAAGAATCGTTTTTATTTTTGTTGTTAATGGAATCAAAAAAATATGGAGCAAAAGTTTAACTCGATTGTAAATCAAACCCACTACCTACAGCACAAAAAAGACCTCAAACAAACTGAGAAAAAAAACCAGCTTTACGACTTTGATCCCGGCACAGTAGACATCGCCCTCAGATATCTTACTAGCAAACTTCACCTCAAGGATGTCTAAAGCGGGTCGGCAGAGGTACATCCAAATATATTATGTCATTTGGCACATACCCACAATTCGCATAAGTTGGTCTTCCACACGTGACAGGTTGCAAGCCCATCGCCGCTATTAGAATACTAACTGGTTTTCTTTCAATGTTTTCCGTCACCGTTTCAGAGCAGCTAAAAATTTCCATGACAAAAATCCATTGGATTTGAACCCACGAACAGAAGGCGGAGCCCTCCCACTAGATCCCGGTGCTCTCAAAATAATGTACCATCAAAACCTCCACATACTTCTTCTTGTCGTATCAGTTCTTTCGAAACAGTGTGGTGAAAGAATTTTAAGTGCGCCTCGAAGGTTCCTTTCGAGCACTTGACACATTCGAAAACACACTTCCCTTAAACAAGAAGATAATTCAGTTAAGCAAAGTTATATAGCAAAATTGAATCAGTCGAACGAAGCTTTGTGTTAAAAACGGAAGTTTAAGAGTTACTCTGTCAACGAAACTCATTTACTTCAAAATCCACTTAGCAACGAAGGTGTATTGAAATGGACATACCGCGTCAACTCACAATGTTATTTAAGAAGAACTGAAATAAAGAAAATAAGGCAAATACATTTATTTTGAACACAACACATGTATACGTATAATCGTATTAAAAAAAAAATACTCTTGGGTCTTATAATGTACTAGCGGCCTGTTCCAGCTTCGCATGGGTGGTCATAAATTTTTTGAACATTTTAGGATAAACTTAGACCGTGGGTTCGAGCCTCGCGTCTACTTATTTCATACATTTGCACGCACTTCTCCTTGAATGGGTGAAATCGCACCCCGTGCGTGACCCGTGGACCCGTTAACATTTTTAATCTCTAATACTATAAGAATCAAAGTCCTGACTGACTGACTGACTGACTGACTGACTGACATATAGACAACGCACAGCCTAAACCACTGGTCCTAGAAACTTGAAATTTGAGGAGTACGTAGGTCTTATGGCGTAGAGGTGTACTAAGAAGGGATTTTTGGAAATTCAACCCCTAAGGGTGTAAAAAGGGATGAAAACGATTGTATGAAAAATTGTATTCCTTGAACCTACAAACTTGAAACTTGGAGTAGATATACTTCAAAGCAAAAAAATAGGAAAGGCATTTTTAGTTTTTCAAAACTACCCTTAATAAGTGTGCAAAGGGTTAAAAAGTTTGTATGGGAGATTTTTGACCGCTGGTCCTATAGACTTGAAATTTAAAGAGTACATAGGTCTTATGGCGTAGAGGTTTACTAAGAAGGGATTTTCGGAAATTGAACCCCTAAGGGTGTAAAAAGGGTTGAAAACGTTGGTATGAAAAATTGTATTCCTTGAACCTACAAACTTGAAACTTGAAGTAGATGTACTCCAAAGCTAAAAAATAGGAAAAACATTTTTAGTTTTTTAAAACTACCCTTAATTAAGTGCAAAAGGATGTCAAAGTTTGCATGGGAGATTTTTAACGCGTGGTGCGATTGACTTAAAACTTGAAGTAAATATACAAAAAAATAATTAATTAAAAATGACGCTTTCAACTTTTGATAATTACCCCTGCAAAGGGTGCAAATGACTGTAAAAGTTAGTATGGGAGATTTTTAGTTTAGTGCGATAGATTTCAAACTTGAAGTAAATATACACCACGATAAATTATTTAAAATCACGTTTTCAATATTTTAAAACTACCCCTGCAAAGTAAAACTACCTCCTGAACAAATAAGTACATATTTTCCGTGTAAGGTTGTCTTTGTTGTATTTGGCAAGTTTTTGAGTCTGAGTACCTATACCTACCTACCTAATATAGGTAATGGCCGTTTATAGGTATCTCTTATACCTACGTAGGTATTTAAAGTCCTACCCTAATAATATACAAATCAATGTGAAAGTTACGATGTTTGGATGTTTGTGGCTCAATCACGGCACCACTTCAACGCGTGCGAAGCCGCGGGAAGCCACAAGTAATACATATACATATTTTATGTATGAAAGACATCCTTTAAATGTAAGCCAGGGTAACAATCCGTTGATCTTTTAATTTAAGTGGTATAGTATAAGGGAATTATTTTTAAAGCGGGATCATTAATTCGTAAAAAAAAGGATACAATTAATAGCTGTACGATTTGCAGTTGTCATGAATAAATCCACTTTAATTTAAATTAATCAATGAAGTTTGTAAATTAAATCCTCTTTAGTGTGTTATGATACTGAAAAATGTGGGTAAATGGACGTACCTTCGAGACATCTTCACATCCTCACATGCTCACATCCTCACATGCTCACATGCTCACATCCTCACATGCTCACATGCTCACATGCTCACATGCTCACATGCTCACATGCTCACATGCTCACATGCTCACATGCTCACATGCTCACATGCTCACATGCTCACATGCTTACAAGCTCACGGGCTCACATGCTCACATGCTCACAAGCTCACATGCTCACATGCTCACATACTCACATGCTCACATGCTCACATGCTCACATGCTCACATGCTCACATGCTCACATGCTCACATGCTCACATGCTCACATGCTCACATGCTCGCATGCTCACATGCTCACATGCTCACATCCTCACATGCTCACATGCTTACATCCTCACATGCTCACATGCTCACACGCTCACATGCTCACATGCTCGCATGCTCACATGCTCACATGCTCACATCCTCACATGCTCACATGCTTACATCCTCACATGCTCACATGCTCACAAGCTCACGGGCTCACATGCTCACATGCTCACATGCTCACATGCTCACATGCTCACATGCTCACATGCTCACATGCTCACATACTCACATGCTCACATGCTCACATCCTCACATGCTCACATGCTCACATGCTCACATACTCACATGCTCACATGCTCACATCCTCACATGCTCACATGCTCACATCCTCACATCCTCACATGCTCACATGCTGACATGCTCACATGCTCACATGCTCACATGCTTACATGCTCACCTGCTCACATACTCACATGCTCACATGCTCACATCCTCACATCCACATCCTTGAAGAACCTTAAGTTTACTAGCAGTGGACTTCTTTGGGCTGATGATGATATATCTGATGAGCCTATTCGTTACATACAAAAATACAAAAATACAAAAATACAAATCTTTCCTCTTTATAATATTAGTGTAGATAGTGTAGAAGAGTAAGAGTTAAGAGTAGATAAAGATAAAGATAAAGATAAAGATAAAGATAATTTATTTGCATAAACATGAGTTAAACTTAGATGGTAACAAATGACAGGTATGTGTACAACATGTTTTACCGATGTCGGTGTGCAAAAAACAGTAACGGAGATGGCATGAAATGTCAATGGTAAACTAATTAAAAACTTATTACAAACTATAGTGACATTAAATAAAAATAATAGGATGTCAATAAAAATAAAGCTAGAATCAGTTATAATTTGTCGTTTAGGAACTCGTCAATACTATAATAACATTTTTCTATTAAAAATCTTTTAAATTTAATTTTAAATGAATTTGAATTAAGGTCCTTATAGCACCTAGGAATTTTATTATAAATTATTGGAGCAGTGCATACAATACTTTTTTGCAATAAAGTGGTTTTGCATCGATGTCTACAGAGTCTGTCTTCACGTCTGTTTCTAATGACAGTGTCACACATACGTGGAAACAAGTGAGGGTTATTTCTAACAAATAGCGATACTTCAAATAAATACAATGACGGAAGTGTAAGAATTTTATGCTCTAAGAATAGTGGTTTACAACTATCAGTCACTTGAATTTTAAACATAGCACGCATACAGCGCTTTTGCGCCTTAAATATAACGTCTTTGTCAGTAGAATTCCCCCAGAATATAATGCCGTATCTAAGTACAGACTCTACTACACCATAATATGCTGTGAGTAGTGTGTCCGTGCTAACCGTGGATGATAGTTTATGTAGAGCATAGACAAGGCTGCTAACTCTCTTACTCAACACTTCGATATGTTTTTTCCAGTTTAATTTTTTGTCTATTTGCAAACCTAGGAACCGAGTAAAATCAGCCTGCTGCAGTATATCATCGCGGAATATTAAATTAATTTCAGATGGATTTTGAGCCCTTTGATTAAAATGCATTATAATAGTTTTATTTAAATTAATTTTTAAATTATTATTGTCTAGCCATGAAATTATAGATTTTAATGATTTATTTATTTGATGTTCATAAGATTGAATGTCATTACATTTTATTGTCACTGTGCTATCATCAGCAAATAGTGTCATAGGTTGGGTTATAGTGTTTGGTAAGTCATTTATATATATGATAAATAAGAGTGGTCCTAGAACGCTTCCCTGAGGAACACCGTATAACACACTTCGTTTCATTGATTTATAAATGTCATCATATTTAGTTTTATAGTTTAATCGTGATATCTCTGTTATTTGTTGCCGATCTGTAAGATATGACTTAATTAATTCTAAAACATTACCTCTTATCCCATAAGCTTCAAGTTTCTTAGTTAGAATATTATGGTCCACATAGTCAAAGGCCTGTGTCATATCACAGAATATTGTGCAAATGGGAATCCGGCTGTCAACATTACAAATAACATTATACATAAAGTCATAGATTGCCATGTTGATTGTTTTATTTTGGCGAAAGCCTTTTTGCTCATTACATAAGATGTTGTTCTTCTCTAGGTATGTATTGATTTCTCCATAGAAGAACTTCTCAAATATCTTTGAGAAAATTGATATAAGAGCAATGGGTCTGTAGTACTCCATAAGTTCCCTGTTTTCTTTTTTAAATAGCGGTTTAACTATAGTCATCTTAAGACCTAGAGGAAACGTGCCTGTAACTATGCTAAGATTTATTAGGTGGCTTAAATGGGGACAGATGTATTCATTAACAGATTTAATAACTTTTGTCGTAACTCCATCAAACCCCGTACTATTTGTATTTTTTAAGTTTTTAATAATTTTATTTACATTATGTGGCAAACATGGTGCCATAAACATAGATTTCTGACGGTGACAAATGTTCGCCGTCACATTTTGACCAGCACCTGGTATCGGTATAACTTTGTCAACAAAATAGTTGTTAAATAAGTTGGCAATGTCTGTTGGGTCTGTTATACAACGTGTTTATTAAGAATTGTAGGGATCCGAAAGTAGGATATTTTACCGGTCATAATGAACAACTTTTGTTCTACGACTTTTAAAATTTCAAAGTTTTTCATTCATGAAATGCCTCTTAAACTTTTATCTAAAATGAATCTAAACGCATCATGAGGCAGCCCTATTTACAGCTGTTCTTTGACCTCTAGTTGTTAACCTTAGATAAAATAGGTAACAGAACTGCCACCAATTACCTAGTAATGTGCCTACCTAATAATGATGTTGCTGTTTTTAAAGATCTTGGTATGTAAAAGAAATATTTTCGCGACTGTAATCCCTAGTCACGGTAAACATTCTCTGAGATCTTTGGTACTAATACCTATTCAGTAACTAGGTACCTACGTGGCTACGTACTCAATATTTAATAGAATATTTTTTTTTTTTTAATTACTAGATGTCGTAAAGCAATGTTTATGATATTCATAGTTCTTTAAATTGTAACATGTTACTTTACCACCATGGTTCATTGACACGATAAAATTATTCAACTGCAATTTTGGGAAGTGTCTAGTCTGTCCTATTTAATCTTTGACTAACCTGTCTGTCATTGGTTGCATTTAAAAACGCATATCCAATCAGAACGGCCGACGGCCGCCGATCAGTGTTACCATTTGTGGCAGATTTCTGCCATTTGGCAGATTTTAAATATTTCAAGAAAAATCTTATTAGTTTGAATTTTTAATGAAATAATATTTATAATTTATTTATTTTTTACCGAACTGGAAACTTCTTATTCTTTACTCTTATTGATTCGGTTTCTAAACAACTTCTATCTCGTTTTAGATAACTGCAAACCGTTACAAACGATCAAAAGATAGTAACTGAATGTAATGTAGGTATTTAATTTATTCCGTAGCCACGAAGGAGATGGTATGAAGTCATATTTTTGGTATTTTTATCGTCAAGCTTGGTAGATTTTGACAGATTTTTTGGCAGGTGTGTGGTAGAACCGCCACTTTTGAGATGGTCACCCTGTTTGTGTTTACATGCGTTGTTGTACATTGTTTTGTTGAGAAAATGTCATCAAACGTGATAAAATGGTGATTGTTATGTAAAAAGCCGTCGTCAGTCAGTGTGTGTATGAGCAGTGCCTACGAGGTAATGGTTTAGTGTGAAGTTTGAAGCCTGTGTCGTGCGAAATCTCGCAAACTTACCAAAATCCAGTTTTATCCAGTGTTATTATAGCCAGTAAATAATGACAAAATCCATAGGAACCAGTAAAAATATCGTGTCAGGGGATTGGCGGCGTACCTACCTACCTACCGAAAGGTAAGTATTTCAAATTATCTCGTAGGTTATCGTTGTTTTTCTCTTTCCTAGATAGAAGCGCGCGTGCGTGTGACCTTGACACGTACACAGACAGGGCTGTTGCAAATTTCTGAGAAAATATTAATTTTACTTTTCTATGGGAATTTCGAAAACGATGTATTCAACCGTTGCACACGTCAAAGTATTCCAGTGCTTGGTCTAAATACACGCTCTTTGTTTCCCTACATAACTTCATCAACACGTTGTATAGTCATTATTCTTGTCTTTAATTTTTTGTATGGGCTCTTTAGGCAGGTTGAACCGTGTTTTATTTATTACTTGCCATGTTGTTTGCGATATGTTATTAGATGTTTTAATTTTATAATTATTCTGTACTCGCTTTGTGAGTGATATAATTTTTTTAAACCGTTTAGTATATAACTCGTATTTTAGTTTATTTGTGTTAGTAGGTTTTGTTCTGAGATTCCAAAGTAAATTTCTTTTTTTTCTGCTACAAATTTTTATTCCTCGTGATATCCATTTCGGCTTAGTTATAATTTTTACAACGGTTTGTGTTTTTGGGAAACAAAGGTCATAAAATAGTAGGAAATGATCGATAAAATATGAATATGCTTCAGAGACGTCTTCAGCATTGTACATATCTGAAAATGATAGGTTTTTTATGCACATTTTAATTTTTTTTATATTTTCTGTACTATAAACTCTTATTTGTTTGCGCCAAAATTTCAGTTTTGGTATTTTTTTTACCGGAAGTTTTATTATCTGAGCTGTGTGATCTGATAGACCAAATTCGAACACTTCAGTCTTACAAGTATTTTTAAAATCATGAGCAAAGTTGTCGATGCAGGTTTTACTAATCAAGCGTGTCGGTTGATTCAGTGCTAGTTTTAAGTTGAAGTTTAATAATATACATTCAAAATCGAGTGTGACACAATTGCTTTTTAGCATATCAATATTAAAGTCACCAGCTATAACAACATTTTTATGGTTAAATTTTGAGATGCATGTCAAAACTTTTTCTAACTTGTTAAAAAATGTGTTTAAATTATTTTGTTTAGGAATTCTATAAATACATATAATTAAAATTTTATATTCAATCAATTCAATAGCACAGCACTCAAAAACATAAACAAGCGAGAGTTTTTTTACTTCTTGTACTTCTCTCCATTTATGTGTGTTCTTCACTAGTATGCATGATCCGCCTCGTTTATTGTTACATCTGCTAAAACATGCTGCTAAGGAATAATTTTGTATATTTAGATTTTGTTCGCATCCTGTTTTCATGAAATGTTCTGTGATACACAAAACGTCAACGTCAATATTTTGTTCCAGAAGTTCTTCCAGATTTATCATAAGGGAATCAGTTTTGTTCAGTAACCCCGCTATATTCTGGTGGAGAACGTGTATATATTTAGTCTCGAAAAAACTGACCCTGTACTAACACTGATGAGTCTTGGCCTGAGGCATCAAGGTTGTTTTTGTTTACTTCGTGTAGCTGTTCTTGCGGGATTTTTGTATTGTTATATTTATGTATATTATTAATGAAATAATTAAGATTTTCTAATATTACTCGCATTCCATGGTCATTTATCCTGCAAGTGTATCTATTGAACATGGTATAGTCGTAGTTTAACTTTTTATTCGAGTCAAATATGTATGCGTGCTCATGTGTCAATATGTCCAGGTACATGAGGTTGTTGAAAGTTTCCACTCTCCAGTTAAACGCATCCATCATATTTCCGTATTTATATGTTGGCAGACAGATTATAACGTTTGTGTGAGTCAACTTTTGTAATGTATATCGAATATCAGCGATTTTTTTGAAATAGTTATTAGGTGTTTTGAAGTCTTCTTCTCCCACTAGAACAATGCAGAAATCATTCATCGTGAAATCTGCTACTTTCGTATCGATTCCGGTTAAAAGATCTTTTAAAACGCTGTTGGGTTTTAAGTAGTGACATAATGTTGAGTAATTATCTAAACTATCCTCTGAAATTGATAATATTTTATTCTGCTTGTTCGTACTTAATATGCATATCTTTTTCTGTTTAGGATGATGAGTAGCTTTTTGAGCTGATTTTTGAGTAGCTTGTTCCGAATCAAGCTTTACCTTCTTCATTAGATTATTGTGTTTTGGTTTTGGTGTAATGTCTGTCGTTTTATTTGTCTTGCTTGCAGATTCTGCGTTGGGTATATTACTATTGTTTCTCCGTTTTTTTGAAGTTATATTTTTATCAGCGGGGCTTTTTGGAACTTTCATAGTTAAAAGTAATTCATTTGTTTTTTGCAGGTCATCATTGCAGCGTTTATACTCACTGTTTTGTAATGACAAAGCTTCTATTTCTTCATGTGCATTTTTTAGCTCGGCTTGGAGTGTCTCGATCCGATCTCGTAGCTTTTGGACTCCATCACTATCATCGTCTGATATCTCCGGTAGGCTACTTGCTGTGTCATTATTTTGTGTCTGTGGGATATCATCGTCATCACTCTGACTTTGTCTATCTGCTGTACGGTTCCGCCGAAATGTTATATTATCTAGGAAGTTCATGTCTTCTTGTGACGTTACGTTAGAAATTTTTTGTTGTTAGAGCCCTCTATCGATGGTGGGCTTCACTTTAGGGTATTTTTTCTTGCCAGGTTGATTATTTTGTTAGAAACAATTTTATATATTTTTTTTGAAGACAAAAAGTCAATGGCCGCTAGATTCGAACTCGCGAGTCATTCTTGGCAGTCGCTCTACTTGACCATTCGGCTATGGTGATTGTTACTAGTATTGACGAAATTATCAATACAATTTAGACATTTGATTAGGTCTACAGCTGTTAGTGTTTATGGGGTTCAAAGTCCACTTTTTGAATGAAACACGACGCCGTCAACGGACTGGTGCACAAATACAAGTTTTTTTCACTTATGTTGCATTATTTTCACTCTGATTAGGGTTCATGGTAATAATTATAGTTCAGAATAGAATTCTAATGCGAGATTTAGGAGTTTTATGCACTTATTACGCAGGTAAACACAGTTTGCAGTGTCACTTTTTATTTAAGTTTTATTTGATTTTTCACTACAGTATCTCTTCACAAACACTTGTACTGTGGAGTCATTCAGTTATTCACATGTCAAACACTATTTCACAGTTATTTTACTTCTTAGATATATTTAATTGATTTAATTTATGCAGAGCAAATGTTTACATCGACAGCAGCGCCATCTCTTTTGAGAGCTCTTTGTGTGTGGCTCGTCCGGGGAAGTACTACCACCACGCCTTTTTCTGCCGCCAAGCAGCGTTGCTGTGTTTCGATTTGAAGAGTGTGGTTGCCGGTGTAATTACAGGCACATGAGGCTTAACATCTGTATGCCTCAAGTTGATGGACGCAGGGCAGTGCATCGTAGGGCACGTTCCTATTGTGCGTGACTTACGAGGCAATACTTTGTTAAAGGTGATGTTTACCACTTAATATCAGGTGGGCCGTCTGCTTGTTCCATAAGCTAGTTGAATAAAAATACACGTATACACCAAAAACAGATCAAATAAATAGGTAGGATTACAGAAATAAATGGTGGCAGAAATAAGCATTGTGGTAGTACATTCCCGGACGAGCCACACACAAAGAGCTCTTCTACTATAAAATTGAATAGCGTTGAGAAATTCATTACAAAGTTGGCATCAATGACGCTGGAGTTTTCTTTCAATATCCTATCGCGAGAGTTCGAAATTCCGTTAATTTTAACTTGATACAATAATCAGAATTGAATGAAAATAATGCGGAGGAAATTGAGTTATGTAGTATCACAATTTTGTACTCGTACATTAATTCATAAATATGATCACAATTTTAATACCCAGGCACGGTAGCTGACATAATATACTTTGCTTTTATAAAAATATGTTCTTTTCTAATGAATACAGACGGAAACGGTTATTTATTTATTATTAATTTACTGTTTTTCCGAATATAAATTAGATGTTTTCAAGACGACGGTGAATCTTCTTCATGTCGTGTCATTAGTTTCTTTCAAAACAGTGTGGTGAAAGGATTATAAGTGCGCCTCAGAGATGCTCCTTTTGACCCATGTTTTATAGATTTCGTTAGATTCTTTAACATGCCGGTTTCCGGTCAATATTTTTCATCACCGTTTGAGAGTGCTGGCACTGTGCACATACATTTTGAACAGAAATACTCATTGGTGCACGACCGGTTTTGATCCTACGATCTTAGGATCGACCACCTGGTGCTCTCACAGAACGGTGAATAATCTAGGTAAATGTAAAAAAACCTGCTTAAGACTATATAACATCCATGCAGAGAACAAACATTTATGTCCAAGAAAATCCAACAGTCAAAGTACTGACAGCGACACTAAGATGTAGAGTATCGTAAAGTGGAACTATCGGGTGAGTAACGGAGCTTATCGCGCGCTGCAGCTCCGCGAATGACTTATTGGAAGGCGGATGTTGAATTTTAAAACGATCTTAAAGCTTTGGAAGTCAAGTTAAAGCGGGTTTGAGTTTAGCGCTAGTTTGAATGCTATAACAAGGCTGTGGAATTTGTGAAATCGTTTCTGTAGAATTAAATGCATGTGGGTTTTTTGTAGTTTTTGTCTTCCAGTTTCTGGTTGCCATTTAAGAACCTTTATACGATGTGGGTCACATGTGTCTCATGTGTCTGATGTGTCAGATGTATCTCATGTCTGTCAGATTTGTCTCATGTGTGTCACATGTGTCATAATGTATCTCATGTGCCATAGTGTCTCATGTGTGTCACATGTGTTTAAGAGTAGTAGAGCTCTTTGTGAAGGGCTCGTCCGGGGAAGTACTACCACGACGCCGTTTTCTGCCGCCAAGCAGCAACGCTGTGTTTCGGTTTGAAGAGTGTGGTTGCCGGTGTAATTACAGGCACATGAGGCTTAAAATCTGTATGCCTCAAGCTGATGGACGCAGGGCAGTGCATCGTAGGGCACGTTACTATCGTGCGTGACTTACGAGGCAATGCTTTGTTATAGGTGATGGTTACCACTTAACATCAGGTGGGCCATCTGCTTGTTCCATCAGCTGGTTGTATAAAATAAATGTGTCTAATGTGTGTCATACGTCATACAATATGTGTTTCACGTGAGTCATAGTTTTGGTAATGAGTTCGAGATAGCTAGTAATTCTAGCAGTGGCGATGGGCCTACAACATCGGAATACTGCTGCTAAATGTACTGTTCAAAATGTTGTGAAATGACTCTTGACACCTTCTCTAACACATCCTTAAAGAATCATGAGTTGGATATTGGTACTAAGATATATCAGAAGATGTCTATCGTATCCTTGTAACAATGCGTTACATTACATTCTTTTAAAATAAAATAAAATAAGACCAGTCGAAGTCGGGCGCGGTCGCCAGTATGCGAAATGTCCCGTTATGTGGGAGCGCGCTATGAGCGAGACAGCGCGCGCGGTTGACCGCGGCGTCAGTCAGCGCTAGACCAAACCAACAGACGGTCCACGCCATTATTGCCAGCAGCGTACTAGCCAGCTGTGCGATATTATATCATTTTACTGTATTTAAAATAAAATTACGTGTTGTGAATTCCCGATATAGGGTAAGTTTTTAATGGCACATAAATACTCGCTAAACTATCCTTCATTCTCATACTGTGTTATATTGTACCATATCATGTCATTTAATCATTTTCAGCTTCCCATTTTAGATTGTGTTCATTTAATATAATTATTCCTTAACGTAAATTGTAGTGTAGTGTAGTGCGCATCGGCTTAGCTACCTAATTGCTCAACGGTTATTTTTCAATGTCACCTTGCTGGTAATGACCGTTGGGCTTAGCGCGGCTTGTGATTTGAATGCCTACCTCATACTTTTATCAAACTTTTATTTTTTACTTTTTACTAATTTCTTTAACTATTTTCTGTATTTAGATTAATCTAGCTTTCGCTTTTTTTTGTTCTATAAATTGTATTTTGTAAACTCCGTTCTGAAGTACCACCACGGCAAAACTAAACATTCTACAGGTAAGTGAGCACTTACCTGGCATCATGATATTGCCGCTGGTGGGTCCCCGGAACGGAGGTCTGGAGGATCATGCTAAGACTGGTGTTCTCGATTCCAGGACCACTACCTGGATTTATTTGGTCCTCGCAGTTGGACCTCAGGACCTACTATTTAATTACCCAATAAACGGTTGGGAACCGTTGCGTCGCAGTCCACACCGGGAGAGCTACCTACTTACCTTCCGTTCGTCCTCGGGATCGCCCACCACCATTCGACCCGGAGCCATACCAGGGGAGTGCGTCACGCTTTAAAACTTGGAACCAGATCAAATAGGCTCACCACGACTTACAAATTTGTGTGCTCGCCCATCGACTGCTACCTAGTCGTTTATTTGTATCTTGAATTTAATTAAACATTGTACAAAGTACCTCGGTTTTTTTTAATTCCTCACTGCCATTTTAGGTAGGCAGGAGTAAGCCAGAGGGCATACGGCACACTGGCGCCCAACGTGGGGCGCCAGTGTGCCGTATGCCCTCTGGCTTACTCACTGCCATTTTAGGTAGGCAGGAGTAAGCCAGAGGGCATACGGCACACGTATGCCCTCTGGCTTACTCCTGCCTACCTAAAATGGCAGTGAGTAAGCCAGAGGGCATACGGCACACTGGCGCCCTTTTAACGTGGTTATTTTTTTGATCTGATTCCAAATTTTTTAGTCGTACCTAAGTAGTTAGTTTTTGTACGGTGTGTGGGTATTTTGTAAAGCGTTTTTGGTTTGTAGTAGCTGATGTGAACATTGTGATATTTTGATATTGTGTGTAAAATTAGTTCTATTTTAAAGATGTGTTAGAAAATATATATAAAAAAAAAAAATTGTACAGTCGGGTAAAAAAGTTGTTAATTTTTTTTTTTCTATTGGAATACTTTCTTTGTTTTTGTTTTCACATCAGTTACGTTTTCTTATGCTTTTATGTTGTTTTGCCATCATTTTAATTTTCATTTTCATCCATCAAACCAAAACGTTCTGTTAAAGTTGATTGTAACAGAACGGAGTATTTTATCATCATCTTACTTATGTGCCATTCTAAACTTCCCTAAGAAACTTGTTTTTTTTAGTGTGTTTTTTTAATTTTTTTTAAATGGCTTATCCTATTAAATTTTTTTCTTTACAAAAATCTGAGTTGGAGTATGAGGTTTCAGTTAGGGGTGGATCTCCTGCGAGTACTGTTGCCGATATTAGGAAACAGATTAGTAAGCTGAGCCAAATTTATCCATCCGAGGATATTTTGTGTTCCCATCTGGAACCTACTGAGGATCTTATTATTGTTTTGGAACTGCTGGATAAAGTTAAGTTGGTAGTAGCATCCGACGCTAAGGATAAGAATGTTTTGGCCCGCACGGAAAATATTCTTCATCATTTATATCATCGTCTTAATCGAATCTGTGTAGATGATGCTAACGTTCAGAAACATTTGGAATGTTGTACTCAATATAAAGAGCTTTATGAGAAATTTACCGTTTTGAAGAGATCGAGAATTGACACTCTCGCAACGATAGATTCAACTTTAGATTCTCAGCCAATTGAAAAACCAATCAATGTTTCAGTTACTTGCGATGGTAGGAGTAAGATTTCGTCAGAACTAGGTAAATTGAAATATGACGGCAAGTCGTGTGTGCGTTCTTTCATACAACGAGCTAACGAGTTTAGTGAAGCTCGTGGCATATCAAGCTCCAAACTTCTATCATATGCCACTGAAATATTTGTGGAAGATGCGCTCCATTGGTTCCGCAGCGTGAGGGATCAGGTGTCTTCTTGGGACGAACTTGAAGTTCTCTTGAAGCAAGACTTCGATAAGTCTGACTATGACTACCGCTTATTAGCTGAGATTCGGTCTAGGACTCAAGGCGAAGCGGAAAACATTACAATTTACTTGTCGATTTTGTCAGGCATGTTCTCGCGTTTATCGAAGTCTTTGACGGAAGAGGATAAACTCGAAATAATTCTACATAATATAAGACCTTGTTACGCGAGTACACTAGCTTCCGTTACCGAAGTGAAGGCAATTGAGCAGTTGAGAATTTTGTGTAGAAATTTCGAGAATATCCAATCCCGATTGCTTCAGTTCCGTGAGCCACCAGCTTCCACGTCAGATACTCTCGCACCTGAGTTTGCGTATAAATCAAAAACATTTGCTTTCAACAAACAGAAGCAGTTTTATTCAAATTATAATAATAAAACACCAAATACTTCTAAGCCTTTTGCTAATAATAGTAACAATGTTAATGAAAAGTATTTGCACGCCATAAACAATAATAATACAGATGATGACAGGAAATTACCTTACTGTCCTAGGTGTCGTAATAATACGCATAGTTTAAAGAATTGCGAAAATACCGACATCATGTGTTTTAAGTGTGGTCGTAAAGGTGTTAAGAAACCTGACTGCCCGAACTGCAATAAAAATTCAAAAAACTAGATTCGCAGAATTGTAGTAGTCTTTCTTCAAAAAACTTTGATAGCAATGAATGGGATGAGTGGTTGGAAATAGTCCGTAGATTTTTTAAAAGCTACAAAGTTGCTACAATTCTGCAAGATAAGCCAGTAGGTGATACGAGACCATACGTTGATATAAAGATCAATGATATCACTGCTTCGGGTCTTCTAGATTCTGGCTCAGTAGTCACTATTATTGGTAATAATGCACATGAGTCTCTTCTTAGTCGTGGTCTAAAATTAATTACAGGAGAAAAGATGTCAGTCATTGCTGCAGGTGGTCAGTCGCTCGATAGTATAGGTTATATTAATTTACCGATCACTTTTGATGGCCAGTTCCACATAGTGAAAACCTTTATAGTGCCAGGAGTAGAATCTTCGCTTATTCTAGGAGTAGATTTTTGGCGCGCATTTAACCTATGTGTGAAATATTTAGGATCACTGCAGGTCACAAATTTTCCATTATACGACTTAAGTAAGAGCCCAGATACTTTAATCTATGCCTACGATAATTTGGATGATTCACAGAAGGCTATAGCAGATAATGTTGTTAATCAGTTCAAAGTCATTTCTTTTGACCATAAGGGCTTAGGTAGAACGAATTTAATAACACATCGCATTGATACTGGCGATTCTCTCCCTATTAGACAGAGGTATTATAGGCTTTCGCCGGAAAAACAAAAGATACTTGTCGCTCAGGTTGACGAGATGCTTGCTTTAGATGTGGTGGAGCCTTGCGAAAGTGCTTGGCAGTCTCCTGTGCTTTTGGTTAATAAAAAGAATGGCCAGCCCCGGTTTTGTCTGGACAGCCGGAAGCTCAACTCTGTCACGAAACGAGATGCATATAACTTGCCATATATTTCAGAAATCTTAGATAATTTGCGCGATGCTCGTTTCTTGAGTAGTCTAGATTTGTCCAAAGCTTTTTGGCAAATTCCAGTAGCTGAAGAGGATAGGGACAAAACAGCATTTTATGTTCCAGGTCGTGGAACCCTCAGATTTAAAACCACACCTTTTGGGTTAACCAATGCTCCCTCTACACAGCAACGCTTAGTAGACGCGTTATTAGGTGATGTTGACCATAGAATTTTTGCGTATTTAGATGACATAGTCATCGTCAGTAGCAATTTCGAGGAACACGTGTCCTGCCTTCTTCGTGTTTTGGAGAAGTTGCGTAAGGCTAACTTAACAATTAACTTAGAGAAGTGCGAGTTCTTCAGAAGTAAGTTAAAGTACTTGGGTTACGTGGTGGATTCGAATGGATTACGAACCGATCCAGATAAAGTTGAGGCTATACTAAACTACGCGACTCCTACAAATCGTAAGGAGATCAAGCGGTTTCTAGGTACTGCCACCTGGTATCGTCGATTCGTTCCGAATTTTAGTACAATCGCAGGGCCGCTTAACAAACTTACTTCTGGTAAGAAGAACTGTCCAGCTTTCCAGTGGACAGAAGAAGCCGACACTGCTTTCAAAAAGCTGAAGGAGTGCTTGGTTTCCGCACCTGTACTATCTTGTCCTAATTATGATCTACCATTTGAAGTGCATACAGATGCTAGTAATTACGGTGTAGGTGCCATGTTAACGCAACTTGTTGATGGGAAAGAGCACCCCATTGCGTATATGAGCAGATCGTTGACAGCAGCCGAAAAGAACTACAGCATCACGGAACGAGAAACTCTTGCTGTTCTGGTCGCCTTAGAGCATTGGCGCTGCTACGTTGAAAATGGGAAAACTTTCACCGTTTACACCGATCATAGTGCACTCAAATGGTTCATTTCTTTAAACAACCCTACGGGCAGACTTGCACGTTGGGGTGTGCGGTTGTCGTCTTTTGATTTTGTCATCAAACACCGTCGTGGTGTAGACAACATCATTCCCGATGCGTTGTCAAGGGCTGTTCCGGTTGCGGCTATGGTAACTGCCAATTCATTTGCGACTTCTAGTGATGATTGGTACAAAAACATTTTTAATAATTGTAAGACAAAACCTATACTTTATCCAAATTTTCAAGTTATTAATAATACTCTTTACCGCCTTAGTAAAAATAAATGTCAACTCACTAACGAATTTTCATGGAAGGAGGTAGTTCCGAAAGAACTTCGCGAAGAAGTTCTTGCCGAGAACCATAACGAGCCAACTGCTGGTCACTTAGGAATATTCAAGACCTATAGACGCATTGCTCTTAGATACTTCTGGCCAGGTATGTATCGAGAGGTAGCAAAATATGTAGGTTCTTGCAGCACTTGTCTCCAGTATAAAGCACAAAATCATGCTACTTTAGGAGAAATGGGCCGCCCAAAGCATTGTTCTCGTCCATATCAAATGATATCTATCGATTTGATGGGTCCTCTTCCAATAACTCGTAAACAAAATTGTCATATTTTAGTGATAACTTGTTGTTTTTCGAAATTTTGTCACATATACCCTATTAAAAAGGCGACATCAGAGGTCATTGTGAAAATATTGGAAGAACAAATTTTTTTAGTACATGGTGTTCCTCAAACAATCTTTCTGGACAATGGTTCTCAATTTATTAGTAACCATACCAATGCTCTTTTCAAAAAGTACAATATTCCAAATGTATTCTTTTCGCCAAAATATACGCCCCAAGTCAATACTGTGGAGCGCTATAATAAAACAATAATAACATGTATATCTACATTTGTGGATAGTGATCACAGGTCTTGGGACACATTTATTCCTAGTGTCCAATTTGCCATCAATAACTCAGTTAACGAGGCCACAGGATACACACCATCTTTTCTTGTATTTGGCAGAGAACTCGTTATATGTGGTTCTCACTTTGCTGACACTGACTTAGGTGAGGAAGTTTTATTCTTGCCTCGAGATATATATGCCGAAAACTTTGGTTGCTTAGTATCTATTTTCGATAAAGTACAGAAATCACTATTTCACGCTCATGCAAAAAATTCGGCTAACTATAACTTGAGGAGAAAGCCCTTTGAATTTAATGTAGGAGATATTGTATACAAACGAGCGTATGTTTTGAGTGACAAAGACAAATATTTTAGCAAAAAATTAGCTCCAAAATATATAAAGTGCCGAGTGATTCAAAAACGCTCGCCACTCGTTTACATTCTAGAAAATATGTCAGGTAAAAATTTAGGTACTTGGCATATAAAAGATTTAAAAATTTATGGTCAATATAATACATAGGTAGGTAAATATTTGTTTTTATTATAAAATTGCCGTGTCTAAATAACATCATTTTGACATTTCTTACAAAAAGTCATAAGCCCAATTGTATGGCAGATGATTTTCTCCGTGACTGTACGCGTCTCATATTTTTACAAATAGTAGATGTTGTTTGAAAGGTAGTATGAACTTGTTTTATGAAAGGATGTATGAAAGGGAATAAAATGTAAGGAATTGAACTTAAAATAGGTAATAATAATAATAATAAATAATTTGCGGATTTTATTTTTAAAATAAAATCCTTATGAGGGACAGGCGGGTATTGTAACAATGCGTTACATTACATTCTTTTAAAATAAAATAAAATAAGACCAGTCGAAGTCGGGCGCGGTCGCCAGTATGCGAAATGTCCCGTTATGTGGGAGCGCGCTATGAGCGAGACAGCGCGCGCGGTTGACCGCGGCGTCAGTCAGCGCTAGACCAAACCAACAGACGGTCCACGCCATTATTGCCAGCAGCGTACTAGCCAGCTGTGCGATATTATATCATTTTACTGTATTTAAAATAAAATTACGTGTTGTGAATTCCCGATATAGGGTAAGTTTTTAATGGCACATAAATACTCGCTAAACTATCCTTCATTCTCATACTGTGTTATATTGTACCATATCATGTCATTTAATCATTTTCAGCTTCCCATTTTAGATTGTGTTCATTTAATATAATTATTCCTTAACGTAAATTGTAGTGTAGTGTAGTGCGCATCGGCTTAGCTACCTAATTGCTCAACGGTTATTTTTCAATGTCACCTTGCTGGTAATGACCGTTGGGCTTAGCGCGGCTTGTGATTTGAATGCCTACCTCATACTTTTATCAAACTTTTATTTTTTACTTTTTACTAATTTCTTTAACTATTTTCTGTATTTAGATTAATCTAGCTTTCGCTTTTTTTTGTTCTATAAATTGTATTTTGTAAACTCCGTTCTGAAGTACCACCACGGCAAAACTAAACATTCTACAGGTAAGTGAGCACTTACCTGGCATCATGATATTGCCGCTGGTGGGTCCCCGGAACGGAGGTCTGGAGGATCATGCTAAGACTGGTGTTCTCGATTCCAGGACCACTACCTGGATTTATTTGGTCCTCGCAGTTGGACCTCAGGACCTACTATTTAATTACCCAATAAACGGTTGGGAACCGTTGCGTCGCAGTCCACACCGGGAGAGCTACCTACTTACCTTCCGTTCGTCCTCGGGATCGCCCACCACCATTCGACCCGGAGCCATACCAGGGGAGTGCGTCACGCTTTAAAACTTGGAACCAGATCAAATAGGCTCACCACGACTTACAAATTTGTGTGCTCGCCCATCGACTGCTACCTAGTCGTTTATTTGTATCTTGAATTTAATTAAACATTGTACAAAGTACCTCGGTTTTTTTTAATTCCTCACTGCCATTTTAGGTAGGCAGGAGTAAGCCAGAGGGCATACGGCACATCCTGGAAATAAAAATGGTGAAGCTGTATCAGATTTTTTTGTCTGTCCCTTTATTGATCGAGTGAGCGAAGCGAACAAAGATCTTAGTTTCAACTTGGGCGATTTGGCATTTTATGTATGTATGTATGTATGTATGTATGTATGTATGTATGTTTGTCTGGCGATAACTTTAGAACCGTTGATCCGATCTGCATGAAATTTGATATGTCGATAGCTTGTACTTGAGAAATTTACTGGTAAGTATATGAGTAAAATCGGATGAAGGGTTTTTGAAATATGGGGTTTTTTAAGAGGGTAAAAATAAAAAAAGTTACATAAAAAAATCAAGTTACATGTCATATGAAAGGGCTTTGTTTGGACATTCCAAAACAATTTTTCCTTTTTTTTTGGGACGCTCGGTTTTCGAGATAAAATTTAAAAAGTTAAATTAAGATAACCAGCGATCCAAGAGCTCCCATCTCTAAGAGTTTCGTTGACATCAAGGTTTTTCTACTGGTCGGCCAGTTCCTTTGATTTTTCTTATTTTTTTTCTTGAAATAATTTAAGGAGGTACTCAGTTCTCATAAAATGGTGACGACGACCAGGTCTGATGATGGAGCCAAGGTCTGTTCAACGGAACTCTTCAATAAATAGGCCAATAGAGTTGAAACTTGGTAACCATACCAAGTTAGTAGGCGGTAGTCGGAAAAAAGTCCAAAGATAATGTTTGGACTTGCCTCTGACTACCACCTACTCAAAGTTTTGATGCGTTCGTCGGGTCGCATCACGAGATCTCAGTTCGGGGCGAACTACTAGTATTTCGTGTTTATATAACTTTTAAATAAACAGGAATTAATATAAAGGGACAGTTTAAGTAATATTCCACAGTTTCATTTAAAAATAAGTGTAAATCGCTAGCTAGTATATATACGAAGCTAGTCAGTACCACATTAACCTTCCACCGGCTTTAGATCGAAATCCTTCGAGTTAATCTATTCAGTGTAGTTGTAGTTTGGCAAGTTGTTTATAATAATTTAGTTGATGAATACTAAAACACCCAGACAGAGAACAAACATATATGTTCAACACACAAATGTTTGTTCTCGGTGGGGATCGAACCCACAGCTTGCAAAGTCAAAGTCATAGTGGAAAGGTATTTATTCAGTTGAATCACAAGGATCACTTTGAAACGTCTTAGAGCTAGGTGAATCTAGGTGCCAGTTCCACGCGACCAAGCCAAGTTAAAAGTTTCGTGCGTGGCCCGATGTCCCGGTCGCTCTGCCCATCGGCTGCTAACATGTCTACAATGTCTGTACTGTACCTACTATTGTGTGTTTTTTTATTTTTCTCTGATTTAGGTAATAGATTGTATTTATGCATTAGGTATTATTAGTTTGAGGCGTAGCGTGTGCTGTCTTATAAATTAGATTATGTTTACCTTTTTCTGTATGCCTACGCCTCACTAAACTTCAATAATATATTACCTCTATATTACATTGTAAAAGGATCATACAAAAGAACGGTAGAAACCAAGCCGTAAGTTTGTTGCCTGTTCTTCTAGGCTTTGGTCGCGTGGAACTGGCACCTAGAGTCACCTAGCTTTAAGACGTTTCAAAGTGATCCTTGTGATTTTATTGAATAAATACCTTTTGACTTTGACTTTGACTTTCGTACCGATATCCGACCTTATTGTATACGATACGTTCATGCCACCAAAGTATTCATTCGTGATTAGGCCCCGTAGGCCATCGCATCAGTCAGCAAGGAGTGTAAAAAAAAAAAAAGTTATTGCAGTATTCCTAGGCAGTCGCATTTAGTAGCTAAACCATTCAAACGCGCACCAGTAACCCTTACTGGAACCATTGAGGCGTTTCGGTCACAAAAGAGCTCTATACAGTCTTGTCGGCAAATTATTTAACGTTTAATCTGAATGGGTGTTCAATACAAAGCGTATGGAACGATCTGGAAGGCATTTGAGGTAAATGTGAAGATAATTGAGGAAACTGCTCAATGGAAATGTTTTTTGAGGTACTCTCTGATCTTTCTGCTTAAATGTCTTATAATGACAGTCGAATTCTTTCAGTTCGGATCATTTCACTACATAAATATACTAAGAAATCGTTCCTTTGACTTGTGTCTCCAATTCTACAGAAATCATGAGTTTGATCAATCTGCCCACATTGAGATTTGAGAGCACTGGTGGTCTAGCGGTAGCGGCCTCGTCTTCCAATCCTAAGTTCGTGGGTTTAAAAACAGTCGTGCATCAATGAGTTTTTCTGTTCAAAAATGTATATGCATAGTGCCAGTACTAATGTATATGCACAGTGTCAGACGGTGAAGAAAAACATCGTGAGGAAACCAGCATGACGGAGATTCTTAAACGTTCTATTACATGTGTCAATTCAGCTCGAAAGCCGCACTTAAAATCCTTTCACCACACTGTTTCGAAAGAACTAGTGACAAGACAAGAAGAAAAAACCCAGATTATAAATTCGGGCTTGATTTCAGAGAAGTTAGAACGTTACGATCAGAATTGCAATCTATTTAGCTTCGTGCGACTAAAAACGCAGGTAGAAACTAGTACCAACTTATAAAATTAAGTATTTTTAAACACGAACACGTTTTCGCGAAACATAAATAAAAAAAAAGTTATCGTTATTACTGTTTCGCTGATTCGACAAATCCATTTAATTTTGCACAACCGTTAGATAAATTAAAATTCCAATATAATTTCTACTTTTAAAATTAAATCTTAGAATTATCTAATCACAATGGTGCTTTAAAATAACTTCGAGGACTACGAGCTTTCAAAGAGTAGTTAAATTAAGTTATATAAGTTTACGAGTTTGAAGAATAATGTATTGTGTGTGTGGATGGATCGTGTGAATCTTAAAGTATATAACTGACTTTAAATTCACCGAAAAACATGACACATGACTTTTTCTTAAGGGAACCACAAACATAAACATATTTTGGGTATATTTTTGGTGTTCGTTGATTATTTCGAACGATTATATCGAGCGTGTCTTGCAAGGCAATGCTTAACATCATGTGGGCCATTTGCTTCTTCTTTCAGCAAGTAGTATAAAAAAAAATGGTGAATAAATAAATCTAATAATATATAAAAATAAGAGCAGGGTATGTTTATTGACTTCAAAGTCTTTCATCCAAATACTTTCTACTCCCTCCATTGCAGTTTTAATCCTCAGTTTTCTTTAATCTCGAGCTACGCGTAATCCTGGTGGAAAATTGAATTTTATCATATCTTGGAGCGACGCTCACAAAATCTACTGCACAGCGGTACGACCGAAGCTGACGTCACTGTGTTCATTCATTAGCTAGGATCTTGCCGCGATTATATGTGTAGCTACTAGAAATATCACCATCATCAGCCTGTAGAGATCCACTTTTGAGACAACGCGACACAGCGAAACAAATTGAAATTTGTATAAAGAAAATAAAAGAAAAATGTTAATTAATAAACATGTTAGCTTGATTTAAAATGTAGGGTTGAAAAGAATATGCTTCAAGTAGTAACCCCAATACCCCAGGTCCGAAGGGCTCCATCTGCGCCGTCGTGTAATCGTTACAGACATTCCCTTTCGTGATATGAATACTCGATATTCAATATCGAATTTAAATACAATTTGATCATAATTTATCTTGACCCGCGCCAGCAAAGTAAAGTAGGCAGTTGTCAAACTTAAAATACTTTCACGAAACATATTAAACCAAAATCTGTTCTAAGTGTCACCCCAATCTTTTCAAAGGTTAAGATGTGATGAAGCCACATGCATCCAAACAACGAAATAAATATATTAATCGCAACTTTTGTGCGATATAATATATTTATTATTGCACTGTCCTTGTCTAACTAACATTAGTCTTTTAAGTTATTATATCTGTGTTGTATGTACTAACAAATTGGATTTTAAGTGTGAAATAAATTAATTTAAATTGAATGAGTAGGATAGGGCAAAGAAACCAGCAGGTCTTAGAACCTAATAAAGAGCTCGAAAACATGTGTCAAGTGCTCGAAAGGAGCCTCTCATCGATGCTCACCTAAAATCCTTTCACCACACTGTTTCGAAAAAAGCTAAAGACATGACAAGAAGTAGAAGTAGGATAGGATATAGTTGCTATACTGACTACCTCAGTTTCCATTGCCAGGACTTTTTATCAAGTATATTTAAGCCGGGGCCCATATGTTGTATGTCCCTTCGCCCTCGCCCTCACAGATATACAACTACTAAAGTTCTTACATTATCGTGGGACGTGCCGGTGACAATGGCCCAAAGTGTTGTTGGATTTAGGAACACTGGTGCTCAGGAGTTTTGACGTTACGTTTCAAAGTGATCGTTGTGATTCAATTTTGACTAAGATTTCAACGTCTGCGTTGATATGGCCTGTTACTGACTACCCCCTTAAGAAAAATGTTCTGCCACTATATTATACTGTTTCTAAGCATTTTTTTCTTCTGATATCACTAGTTTATTTTTTAATAGTGTTGGGAAAGGATTACAAGTGCGCCTCAGGGACTTCTTTCGAGCACTTGACACAGTTATAGAGCTGATTAGGTTTTAAGACATGCCGGTTACCTCAGGATGTTTTTCTCCCTTGTTTCAGAGTACTGGCACTGAGTA
Source organism: Chloroclysta siterata (assembly GCA_932294275.1). Classification (NCBI taxonomy): domain Eukaryota; kingdom Metazoa; phylum Arthropoda; class Insecta; order Lepidoptera; family Geometridae; genus Chloroclysta; species Chloroclysta siterata. Next base: position 304,573 of record OW028607.1, read on the forward strand.
TTATAAGCTGATAAATTATAATAATGAACCATCCTTTGAGCTTCGCCAACAAGCCACACCATGACTTTTTATTGTAAATGATATTGCGTATAATTTTGAAGTCTCAAAAACTAATTTACGAACTGCCCTTCAAATCTGAAGCACAAACAACTTGACCTACATTCAAAATAAGCACTTGACAATCGCCCAAAAGCCTTATTTTTTCTTAGAACTGATGACGTCAGTAAGTAGCTTCTCCGTTTTAAAGTAAACAGCTGATTCAGTCAATAGTTTTTTAAGAGTAGTAGAGCTCTTTGTGTTTAGCTGTCCGGGGAAGTACTACCACCATGCCTTTTTTTTCCGCCAAGCAGCAACGCTGTGTTCCGATTCGAAGGGTGTGGTTGTGGGTGAAATTACATGCACATGAGGCTTAACATCTATATGCCTCAAGATGATTTCAAAGTTATCAGAAAGTTTTCAAAGTGATCCTTACGATCTGACTAAATAAATACCTTTTGACTTTGACTTTGATGAACGCAGAGCAGTGCATCGTAGGGCACGTTCCTTATGTGCCTTATGAGAAAATAATTTGTTAGACGTGATGGTTACCATTTAACATAAAGTGGGCCGTCTGCTTGTTCCATGATCAAGTAGTATAAATAAATAAAAAAAATCTCTCTTAATATTAATGAAATGATCCAGCTATTTCCAGCGTCTTACATGACGTAATACTTTTGATTGGATCCTAAAAAGACAAAAAACCCTTGAACAGTATTGTGGGGCATCATGTTTTATTCTCCTTTATTATATTAACAACCAACCGACATGTTTGTTGGGAATAAAATCTCCCACATACGGGTCGACATGATAAACATTTTATTACGTTTACAGAGTAAGCAGATTTTCGGCGTCTATCTGCTTTACGGTTCTTGCTAATTTTTATAGTTTTATAACAAAAGTATCTCTAAAACTCAATTGATCACTCGTTCATCAACTCATTGGTCAATGGGACGATACCTTGCAGTATGCAGTGCCAGTAATCTCAAACGGTAAAGGAAAACATAGTGAGGAAACCGGCATTTCGTAGAACTTCACTTCACTTTAAATTGTAGGGTGTCAAAGAATATTGCTTCTTAGTGTATGTTGTTTGAGTAATTTTTATGATGGTTCTGCAAATCAATGTATGTTTGTTATGTTTTTATGCTCAATAAATATTGTCTTCTCTTCTTTTAAATAAATTATTCTGTCTCTTTTGCAAACGCCTCTTTTTAACAAGTCTCTAACAATGCAACACAGGTTAGCAAGTACCTAATCCCTGCTTTCTGTGTAAAAGTAGCTCTTCTCGTAACACAATATAGGGTCCTGTTACGGAAAATGGAAAAGTGAAAATAGCAGCACTAATAAAATTCCTGAGACAGTTTGGATTACTATTACATTTTGTTCTCCACGATACTACGTGCTTGACATTGTCCTGTATTTTTTCTAAATATTAATCTATTAAAAACTTTCACACAAAACAATGTAGTACTAGGAGGACTTAATGTTAGTAGCGTTGTCTATCAGTAATCCTGGGCGTGATAAAAGATGGTGTGGCGTGTTTCGTTGTATTATTTTGTGTATTATTTCTTGACAGAGTAGATGACTTGATGTCCTGACTCAAGTTTTAATTTATTCATTTAAGGCACTTATTTTCAGTATTTTGTTTGTTTATTGCATGCATCTCTCACATACATATGTAAGAGATTAAACATTGTCAGGACTTAGGACTTAATATTTTGAGATTCAATACATAAGGTACATAGAGATAAATTATACAGAAGAATTTTAATAATGGATATGTGACCAATGTTATAATTGGACTTTTATTCTCGACTATACGTGCTGCCGTGCTGGGTCATGTGGTTATGTGCAACTGCTAATGTACCTCTCGCTCGCTTATTTCAGCATTTTGAAAGATATAAAATCACTGAACTTATTTATCACATTGTACACAGTTCAGCAAAAATATCATTCTGATCCAAACAAGTCTACTAAAAGTTTGCTTATGTACGAGAACTAGTAAGCAATACATTAGATACGGCATCACTAACCCATTTCAATCATGAAAGCTTTTAGCTTGCGTTAGACCAATTTTATTTATCAAATAGCCTCTCAATCACACCAGGCTAAACCAATTCTCATAAATTTTGAAGTAAAAAAAAAAGTGTGCGACTGAAAAAAAGGCATTTTGCATGCGACGATAAAAATTCGTTAGATATTATGTGTGAAAACCAAACAATATGCAAATATTGTGATAGTGTTGAAACACACACAAACAAGGGGACAATTTGAATCTTTTTTATATAACACCCTTGCTGATGGAACAAGCAGATATCTCACCTGATGTTAACAGTTACCATTACCTATAACACAGCATGCCTTGTAAATCGTAATATGAACGTGATCTACGATGCCCTGCCCTGCGTCCATCAACACCAGGCGTACAGATGGCTAATCAAAATCAAAATGGTCTCAATTCAGTAGAAACACAACCAATTACCAACTTAAGATACTTTGGGATGTTTTAGAGGTACGTCCAAATATTATGGCACATACCCACATTTATGCAGTACGTAGTGGGTATTCCATGCGTGACAGGTTGCAAGATCATCGCCGCTGTTAGAATACTTACTAGTTGGTTTTCGTACGATGTTTTCCTTCGCCCATTGAGAGCACTGGAATTGCACAAATAAAAATTACGAAGAGTAAAATCTAGATCCAAACCCACTACCTTACGGAAATCAGAAGGCGGGGTCACTCGCTCTAGAACTTTGGGGGCACAGGCTTGGTTATTTTTTTTATAATCATTAATAAAAAATAAGGTCTTTAATTATCTCATATATAAAATGAATGCATTATGAATTCACGAATAATTTCAAAAAGTAAATTTTAATTAACATCTCTTATTATTTGAGACATATTAAATCTTAATCCAGCGTATTAAAGTTCATTTTACAACACAACAGCTTGAATGTGACGAAGCCAACTTGACAAACACCGGTAATTCAATCCGCGAACAGATGTGATGTGAGACGGGAATACAGATGTGGTGAGTACTGCGACACACTGAGCTTACACACACAGTCTTCTTCTTCTTGTAGTATCATCAGACAATCGCATTAGTTCACGACCGATTTTGAACCCACAACCATAGGATTGGAAGACTCGCTACTACTAGACCAGTGCTCTAACATTGTCTAGGGATATTGAACACAGTTTTTTTTACAACCATCTGATGGAACAAGCCATCTGATCGATCGGATCAAGCCATCGGATGGATCTGGTGGGCCATCTGGCCCACCTGATGTTAAGTGGTAACCATCACCAATAACAAAGCATTACCTCGTAAGTCACGCACGATAAGAACGTGGCCTACGATGCACTGCCCTGCGTCCATCAACGATAAGTACTTCTTTCTGCCGCCAAGCAGCGTTGCTGTGTTTCAGTTTCGAGTTTGTTTGTTTTTTAGCGATTAAGTTTATTTTGTCGCCTGTAATCAAATATTTGATAGTACCTAAGTTTCTACGACAGAGCAGCTACATATAAAATATAAATGAAGGAAAATTTTAAGAAAAGCAAGGAAGAGGAAGTCCAAGAATAAGTAACGTGAGCCGAATAAAAGAGAAGGTCGCTGTCATGACGTATGAGGAAGTCAAGGAGACTGCATTGGAAAGACTCAGTTGAAGGAAACTGCATCTGAACCCCGACAGGAGCTAAGCTCTTAAATTTAAGAAAAAAAGTTTTAAGTTATTAAATATCCAATAAGCAGCAGGACTGTACTCGATGTGTCGTTGTCTCAACCAATCAGTTGGGGTTTATTAATAGCCAATAATAGACGAAGCCTCTTCGTACCCGCAGTTGATTGGTCGGCACATTCTGCGCGCGCCCCGATAACTGGATTATCGCTTGGACGGTATTTAAGAAGGAATACACAATATTTTTGTTAGTTCCGCTCTTTGTGTGTGTCTCGTCCGGAGAAGTACTTCCAGCATGCCTATTTCTGCCGCTTAGTAGCGTTGCTGTGTTACCGATTGAAGAGTGTGGGTCCTGAATGACCTGAAACCAGAATAACTATATGCCTCAAGTTGATTGACGCAAGGTAGTGCATTGTAGGGAACGTTTCGCATCCTATCGCATTCTTTTGCATCCTTTTACATCCTTCCACATCCACAGAAATACGTACTTTAAAATAAATACTCCATACACACACAGTAGAGGTACAAAATAGTAAATTTTGAAGAATACAAAAACAACTCACAAAAATTTTTAGAACTTTAAGATAAAAGACGAGATACTATCACTAGACCTACTTGCTATTCACATGCCCTCCTGCCTCTACCTATTAATAGATATGTAACGCGATCCTACTTGGTATTCATATCCTCATGATAGCAGCGCTAATGATCATCAGAGCTCCTAAACACAGAAAGGGTGGGGCTGTTATAATTCACCGCCGGATTTTAGTCTCATGAATTTGTATTATTTTGTATTATGTTACAACCCGACGAGCCGTAGCATAGTGCTGAGTCTGAATAAAAATTGTTCTCAGTATATTTTTCTGATACGAGACCATTTAATTTTTTCGAGTGATTTTTGTATGAAGTCACGTATGTATGTATAAAGAGTTCTTAATACACCCGCTAGGGGCGCTTATCGAGACTATACGAAAACGGAAAACAATAATAATATAATTCTACAAAATGAAATACGATACCATCCGTTTAGTCCAAAATAATAATCAAAATAGTTTTTTTTTTCAGTAGAATCACACGGATCATTTTGAAACAACAAATCTATCTAGTTTTTAAGTTACGTTGAGTCATAAACGTCTTAGGCAAGAAGGCTTTTGGTGGATATAGATTTATTTATAATTTTGTATGAAATGGCATGTTTTTAGATTTTTAGTTCGTACATCGCTTGTACTGCCTCGATTTTTTTTGTCTTATTACACTGGCCAAGTTATTTTATTCAAAAATATTTTATGAGTTTACTTTTTTCTTAGATATATCCTCGATATATCTATTTCCCGATAGTTTTTTTCCTATAAATTATTACTTTAATATCGCACAAGCAATATTCAAGCAATCGAGCAGACGAAACATATCGTTCGGACGACATCTTTCATTGAAACTACTTTTCCCAACTAGTAATATCCGTTCCACATCTTAAGTCTCACTTTAGGCCTGAATAAAATGTAAAAACAACCTTAAAGCACTTGTAATAAGGCTCAGTTTTTTAATCTCACAAGCTCTACACAATCACAGTGACAGCTGGTTGGTTCTCGTCGTCTATGACGTCATCATTTCGAAATATTCTGCCGAATGTTTCGAAGCATATTATTGTAACCTGTTATTCTTATTATTCTATCATTCGTTTATTTCAATTACAAATCATTTCTTACAAGTCTCAATTTCTTCCTGCTTGTATCTTCTATCACCACATTAGTAGCGTCGCTGTGGTTTGGTTAGAAGGGGAAGCCTTAAGGGGCTGACAACTATCAAACAACTTGCTTTACTAGTTTTCGTACATAAGCTAACTTTAAAGTAGGAAAACTTGTATCGATCAAAATGATTTTTTTACTAAACTATGTGCAATGTGATTGCACACAAAATGGTTGATTGCGTTTTTTCGAAAATGAGTTTCGTGATTTTATATCTTTCAACATGTCGAAACGTGCGAGCGAGAATCACATTGGCTCTTGTCTTCGCCTTAACAGTGAAATTACAGGCGATCAACATCTGTGTGCCTCAAGTTGATGAACGCAGGGAAGTGCAGCATGAGCCTGTAACTTCTTCCTTATTTTCAACGTCATCTATCATCAGCCTGAATAAGTCCATTGTTGTTGGACACAAGTCTCCCTCATTTTAGGGGCTGTCAAAGTCAAGAGGTATTTCCTCACTTGAATCACAGAGATCACTTCAGAAGTGTAGCTAGGTGAATCTATGCGCCAGTTTCACGCGACCAAGCCTAGAAGAACAGGCAACAAATTTACAGCTTGGTTCCTACCGTTCTTTTGTATAATCCTTATTGCAATATAAATAATGAAGCCAATAAAATAAGTGTCAGTCTCATTTTAATTCAGGTGTTACTCGTATTTATAAAATGTTTTATACCTATTTTAAGATTTAACTAAATTAACATATTGATAAAAAATAATTGTTCGGCATTTTACACAGCTCCATCTAACCTCAAACTAAGCAAAGCTATCGGAATTGATTCTTCCGTCTAGTTCCAGTATTTGATCTTGAACTCAATATTCACAGTGAAACTCCTGCCCGTACGAACTCTATCACAATCTGTGTCGGCCCGCGTATTGTTTTTCATGATTCATTCCGAATTGTTCCACTCAATTTGCCAACACCAATAAAAGTAATTGCGCAGTATTTATAGTCGAAACTTCCTTTCTCTTTATTTCGCCCAAGTTTATATTAAATTTTAATGGGTTTGGGTTCACGTCAATTTTCGTCACTGTCACATAAAGCTGCGTTCGAACCGACCTCCAAATGGAGCGCGATGGTGAAACTTTTAAGCTTCGTCCCTCATTTTAATCAACGGATAATGAACTGTTCTTGTGGCGACAACGAATATTTATCTAGGAGCATTTAAATGGAATGAAATCGTTGTTCTTTTCTTATCATTGTGCGGTAAACAGTGATTAAAGGAAGCAAAAAATATAGAATACCTACCTTAATTACTAATAAATTTAAATAACTTTTTAGTTTTAAGTGCGTGATAAAGGCATGTTTTTTGTTTTTTTAACTGCATATTTAATACCACTTTATTTACATTTTAAATCGATATTATGGTAAGCTCACAATAAGTCCTTTATAGTCTAAAACTACTTTAAATAATATCTTTCCTATCCTAAATAGTGTCTTAATTCAAATTCTAGATCTCCTTTGCACCAATCACTTCACCAAACTGGAGTGGCATCGCGAGGCCCAAAGAGCAGAATTCTGAGCAAATAGAGGGTCTCGATATCACCAAGATCTAACACAAAAGGCTTTATACGTTTATCTGGAACATTGGTTTATTCTTCACTAGCAACCTTGCATTGCTGTTCTAGTATTATGAGTTTAAGTATAGCGTGTGCTGTCTTATGAATTTGATTGCATTTACCTTTTTCTGTTATGCCTACGCCTCACTAAATTCGATTAGCACCACTCTGGAGCTTCAATATTGTATTATAATACATTGTAACAAAGTTCATACATATGAACGGTTGGAACCAAGCCGTAATTTTGTTGCTGATGTTTCTAGGCTTGGTCGTGTGGAACTGGCACCTAGTCTCATCTAGTTTTATTTGTTTTTTGTCATTCATTTTTGTTATTTGTACTCATGTTGTTTATTGCATTATAATGTTACACGGTACGGTCTTAATATTAAAAATGTTGCATTGCATAATAAACTCTTTAGTTTAGGGCATGGTAATATTTAGAGCACCGGTGGTCTAGTGGGAGTGACCCCGCCTTCCGATCGTAAGGTCGCAGGTTCGAATCCGGTCGTGCACCAATGGATTTTTCCTATCGAAAAATTTATGTGCGCAATGCCAGTGCTCTTAAACGGTGAAGGAAAACATCGTGAGGAAACCAGTTGGTACTCTAACAGCGGCGATGGGCTTGCAACCTGTCACGTATGGAATACCAACTACTGCAAAATGTGGGTATGTGCCAAATTTAATGTTTGGACGTACCTCTGACTACCCCCCTTAGACATCCTCAAAAAATCTGTAGTTAGTACTTGGTACTAAGAGATCTGAAGGGATATCTACTGTGCCTGGGGATTAAAGTCGTGAAGCTGTTTCAGTTTCAGTAATATTTGGAGTAGATGTGTTTCAAGTTATTGTGACGATAATAAATATTTTTATTTTTATTTCAACTCGCTTTGGCTTCAAACCTGTAACTATGAAGCTATTTCAAAACGTATTTATTCAACTGAATCACACGGATCACTATAAAATGTCTTAAAGCTAGGTGAATCTAGGTGCCAGGTCCACGCGACAAGGCTTAGAAGAACAGGCAATAAATGTACCTAAGTTAGCTATTTGATTACTAACTATGAGCCTAACGTCGGTTCTTTCACTCCTTGGAATTACTTGCATCTCGACCAATTATCAAACTTGAATCTGGATTCATTTATTTATCGGATCGGGTCGGTATTTTGCAGGAGCACTGAAGGCGATGAATTGATTGGTAGATCTTAGGTTAAGCGCAGAAGAAAAAAATCAGTAGAATTTGTTTTTAAATATATCTTCAAAAAGAGCTTTTTTAATTTTAAAGACTCGGAAACACGAGTGTTATTCCTATCATATCCATTGGCTACAGTAACTGCTCTACATCAGGTGGACTATATTGTTAGCATACATTTTTAAAATTCAATTCAAAACATAAAAACATACATTTTTAAATTTCAATTCAAACTTTCACAAAGATTTGTGCAACTAAAATTTACTTAAACGTAAGCATACTCGTATTAAGTATTCATTGATTTGCATTAAATAAAAAATCAGAAAAGTGTGAAAAAATAAGAAAACAAATAATATATTTTTCCAGAATTATAAATATTCATATTTCTTTTTTTATTCATGCACTAGTTATTAATTAAAAAAATAAATAGGCCTATAAGTACACTACCGACATGTGATCCGAAAAGTTCTAAAAAAATTGTCAAGTGCTCGAAAGGAGCTTCCTTGAGGCCCACTTCAAATCCTTTCACCACATTGTTTCGAAAGAAACTAGTGACAAAAACAAAAACAATGACGTTATCTAGAAAAACTACAGAACTATCAGTTTGTATGGTATTGGTATTCTGCTTAATATTATTACACTGTGTTGAAGCTGGGTGCCGTTGACATCGGAGGCCAGACGGGTTAACTTAATTAGACACGATGACAGCCTGACTAACTACTCCGTCGCAAGCCATATAACACTCTAACACAACCTCATACGGTACACAATCCTATGAAAAATCTGATCATTTCCGTCTACTCCAGAACATGGGACTTTAGACTCTAATTACAGTCAATTTAGGTTAGAAATTGATTGTTTAGTTTGAGTGGGGTTATTTTAATCCAGAGCAACGCATGACGAAGGTTTAAGGAGTGCCGTAAAAGCTTTTGAATTAGAATAGTTAGTGTTGTATGATGTGAGAGTTTCAGCTGAATTTGCGTCAAGTTACGAGAATTCAATGTCATTTTATGGGGCGCTGTGTAATTTTACGTGAACGGTAAATTGAATCATGATAGGGGGGAATAACAGCTGTTTTCGCTTAAGGCGAAGACAAGAGCTAATGTGACTCTCGCTCGCACGTTTCGACATGTTGAAAGATATAAAATCACTAAACTCATTTTCGAATAATCGCAATCAACCATTTTGTGTGCAATCACATTGCACACAGTTTAGTAAAAATTTCATTTTGATCGATTCATGTTTTCCTACTCAAAAGTTTGCTTTACTAGTTTTCGTACATAAGCAAAGTACATGAGTTTAGTGATTTTATATCTTTCAACATGTCGAAACGTGCGAGCGAGAAGTTGTTTGATAGTTGTCAGCCCCTTAACTTGTTGATGCAAGACAACATCCTGTCCTATCATACAAATATAATAATACAAATGCGAAAGTTACGATGTTTGGATGTTTCTTGCTCAAACACGCCCTAACCAGTAAACCTATTGGGATGAAACTTAGCATAATTATAGTTCGCAAATTAACACATAGGCTTTTACCGAAAAAAAACAACACGAATGGGATATAAAAAATGTAATAACGGCTTTAAATATTGATGTTAGGAATTGTAAAGTAATATATGAGAGGACTACACAAAGAAACACGCGAGCACCCTGCATAGACTGATTTTATTATCGAACACCCTCACATCATAATCTAATATAATTCTACCCACATCTACATCTTTCCTCTTAATAAATTTAATTTAAACAATAATAAAATTAAATTTTAGATTACTGTCTAAAATTTAATTGCAGAATCAATGATTTAAGTTATATAATATATTTCATGCACAATCAACATATCATTTATTGTAATGCGTACCTCTGTTTATTAACTATTATATTCCCTTTGTTTTTTTTTTTTTTTTTTTAGATAATTTACATTGCAATAGTTATAATAGTTATGGATAAGAATGTGAGCAGGTACTTATACCTATAGACAGGCAATTCAAAGGTATTTAGTTTAAGCAACACAGTTAATACAATAAACAACACTTACAATTACTACTTACCTACTACATCATTATATAGTATTTTATTTATTGATTTATAGACAGCATAACGGTTTACTTAACAGATGTTTTAAGTAAACCTGTATTTAATTTTTTCTGCTTGATAACAATAATTATGATAATTAGCATAACTAACAAGCATACAGTTATTTTATTACAATATATTATTTATTATTATTATATATATATATATATATTTTTTATATTTTGATTCATCAATATGCGAATCTACCAATCTAATGAAGACCTACAACTAGGAAATCTAACTCTAATATTTAATAATCTATGGTAAACACTTCTTTTGCTAGTACAGTTTATTAATTTAGACACGTCACACGAACACAAACCAGTCATTTTATTTTGCTAGGTAGTTACCTAGTACGTAGCTAGCTATAAATGTAGCACTACACACTTAGGCACCGTTCATGCGCGGCCCAACCAAAAACCGGTTTACTAATACTACACGCACTTACAACTTTTATAGTTTCTCACTTTTAACTTAACAGGCATCTCTTTAAATTCGTTGTTCCACTGTAGATGGTTCAGGAATATCCCAACCGATCAGGAGGTCTCACTGTCCTGCCAAATCGAGTAACATAAAGATTATTATATGTCCTAAATACCTAATTTCTGTTAAACCAATTTTACATTTTTCTTTATTTAACTTAACGTTGATTTGCTTACATCTTTCTAAAACTTGACGCAACCGTTTGTCATGCTCAAGTTTTGACGGGGCGTAAACCAATAAATCATCGACGAATAATTCTACACCCTGTATATCATCAAAACACTCATAAAGTCGCTTGTGAAATACCTCTGAAGCCGACGAAATCCCAAAGGGCATTCTTAAAAATTTAAATCTACCAAAAATTGTATTAAATGTACATAGGTCAGTAGAATCACTATGTAGTCTTGTTTGCCAAAATGATTGTTTACAGTCGAGTGTACTAAAGTACTTAGCGCCCGAGAGCTTGGAAGTTATTTCATCTAAAGTAGGCAGTTTAAAATGTTCACGTTTTATGTACTTATTTAAATCTCGCGGATCCAAGCAAATTCGTATGTCCCCATTAGGTTTTTTAACTACGGTCATGCTATTGACCCAGTCTGTAGGCCCTTCTACTTTTTCAATCACTTTTAACTGTAACATCTCGTCCAACTTCCGCTTTACATCGTCACGAAGCGCTATTGGCAGCTTGCGCGGTGCATGCACAACCGGTTGTGCATCATTTGTCAGCTGAATTCGGTATTCCCCCGGTAAACATCCCATTCCCTCACACACCTCCGGATATTCATCTAAAATGCTAATTGGTTTATTTTGCTTATCTATTGTAAAAATTCGCTTAACAAGGTTCATTTCTGCACAGGATTTTTTCCCTAACACCGGTGGAGAATCAACATCCACAATGATAAATTTTGCTATGTATGTTTTGTTTTTACAGTTTACTTTTAAATGACATTTCCCTAAAACCTTTAAGTTTTCTCCCGAATAACTGATTAATCTACTGCCTGTTGGTAAAAGATCATTCTGTTTCACTCCCGTTTGAGACAAGAACCTTAATGGTAATACATTCGCGTCAGCTCCAGTGTCCAACTTAAAACGAATATTATTGTTATTAATTTGTAAATCAACTAACCACTCATCACTGTTACTTGCAATATGACTCATACTACATACCTGATCTGTGGAGTTATCCTGAACCGTATACACGCGGCAGACCCTCGCAAAATGATTAAACTTATTGCACTTTGCACATCTCTGTCCATATGCCGGACACTGAAATTTTCCATGAGACCTTCCGCAATAATTACACGTATTTCCTCTACCGCACGTTTGTTCCTGGAGTGCTGTCCCTCGCGTACTCGCTGCATTTTGTCGAGGAGCAGGTGCCCGTGACGCCTGCCCCGCTCGACTAGCGCCAGTCGGCGCCGCGGCCTGCCGGCTCGGCCCGGCCGCGGGCGCATGCTGTCCCGTCCAAGCCTGCTGGCGCTGCCCGCCAGCTCGGCGCGCGCCACATCGGCACGCTGCGCGATTTTCACGTCGAACCCAATGCAAATCACATACTGGATCATCTCGCTCCTCCACTGCATGGATAGTACTCGCCTCGTTTTGCTCTGTTTTTACTGTACTCGCCTGTGCACGCGATATTTCAGCGACTGTACACATATCCAACGTTTTCTTGAGTGTTAAATCAGGAACCCTTAATAGTCTCTCCCTCAATGTGTCCTCTCTTAGCCCGCAAATCAGTCTGTCCTTGATGAGATCATCTTTAAGTTTCTCGAATTCGCATGAGGTAGCAAGCTTATTCAAATCGAACGCGTATTGGTCTACAGTTTCATGTTCCTGTTGATTGCGAGTAAAAAACTTGTGGCGTTCAATCGTTAAATTTTTCTTCGGAGTAAAGAAACCATCAAACTTCTGCAATAACGATTCGACGGATACAACAGGATCCTCTGGAAACTGCTCATACACATCACGGCACTTCTCACCAATAACGTGAAGCAAAATACTTGTCTGTACCACTTGCGGCTTTTTATCTAACTGACATGCTTTATAATAAATCATAAATTACTTCTTCCATTTTGTCCATTCTCTGCATAAATTTCCAGATGTCACATTCGTTAAATCCTTTTCGAAGCAAAATGGCGGAGGTGGCTGTAGCAATGAATCCATTTTTTACGGCAAATATTTCACTCTTCTGTCAATTTCAAGCACTGTGTTACATGAACTACGTAATATTTCTGCTATTCACATTAAATTCCCGAATCCTAAGAAGCAGCTGCGCCATGTAAAGTAATATATGAGAGGACTACACAAAGAAACACGCGAGCACCATGCATAGACTGATTTTATTATCGAACACCCTCACATCATAATCTAATATAATTCTACCCACATCTACAGGAATCACCACGCGAGCGAAGCCGCCGGTGGCCGCTAATATTAAATTACTTTAGTGACTAGAAACTACAGTATCGGGTAAAAGTTTTAATTTTTTTAGGTAGTGTGTGCAGGTACAATAGAGATATACACACCGGCAGACCGGAAATGACTTAAAAGCACTTCCGCCACCCTTTGGCAGTCATCCCTGAGTCAGAATACCCAGACAGAGAACAAACATGCGTGCGTCTGCTGCCGCCGGCCCCTGCGGTACGCCTGCCGCTGCCGGCCCCCACGGTGTGCCTGCTGTCGCCGATCCCTGCGGTACGCCTGTCGCCGCTGGCCCCTACGGTACAACTGTTGCCACCGGCCCCTTCGGCGCCCCTTCTGCCGCCGGTCCCTACGGCGCACCTGCTGCCGCCGGCTCCTATGTCCCCCCCCTACGTACGCCCTATGTCTAATGTGTGTATTTATTATCAAAACTGCAGAGGAACTCGTACCAAGCTTGCTTTACTGTACATGAATATATTATCCAACGCTTATGACGTCATTGTGCTAACAGAAACCTGGCTGGTGCCGGAGATCGCTGATGATGAGTTCATTGATCAGCGTTATATGGTTTTCCGCTGTGACCGCGACCGTATAGCTACTGGCAAGAAGGACGGAGGTGGAGCACTGATTGCTGTGTTACGGAATCTGCGGCCGACTAGTCTGTCCCTCCCTTTAGGATATTCATGTAGTGTAATCGAGCATGTCATGGTGGAAATCAGTAGCGCAAGTCAAAACAAAAGACATATTATAAGTGCAGCCTATATACCTCCAAATATGCCGAGTGACATATATATTTCTCACATAAATTTATTACAGGAAATATTAATAGATCCTAACATAGATAACTATTATGTATTTGGTGATTATAATATAGCGGACGCTAACTGGATCTCGGATGGCATAGATCATGCTATGAGCACTTCATGTACTTCTGACATCTGTTCCTGTCTAAGCTGTTTTATGGCCATAGGAAATGCAAAACAGTATAATCGACTTTACAACTGTCATAACAAAATCCTAGATCTGTTAATTGCTAATACTTACTGCATAGTCCAAGCTCCTGGGTGTGACCTCGTAAAGCCTGATCCAATTCATCCACCATTTGTGACATATACAACCTTTTCTACTGAACATGCCTTAAGGCGCCGACAAGTAGCTAAATATAATTTTTACAAAGCCAATTATTTACCCATTAACTTGGAATTAGAAAATACTAACTGGGCGCTGTTACTAAGTGGAACGTCAGCTGAACAATCACTCGACAAGTTTTATGAAACGGTTTTTAATATAATAAAAGAACATACCCCTCTGTCTATAACAAAAATATCATCTTTTCCATCTTGGTTTCCGCGTTCCCTTATACACATCTTTAAAAATAAAAATAATGCATGGTGCCGTTGGAAAAAGTTTAAAAATCTTTCTGATTATGAAACCTTCTCCCTGTATAGGTCTAGATTTAAAACTGAATGCCAAACAGCTTTTGTGAATTACAAAAACAATGTCGAACAGGCCATACCTAATAATATAAAATACTTTTGGTCCTTTGTCGCAAAGCGTAAAAATAAACCCGGTATTCCTGCTACAATGCAATATAAAACTTGTACTTCAAAAGACCCTGAGCAAATCTGCAACCTCTTTGCCTCATTTTTTCACTCTGTATATGAGCCTAGCACGTACACACATAATGCATGGTCCCCTTCTACTGAGTTCTCTGAAGATTGCAATCTTATTGATAGCATTAACTTTGACAAGACTGACATAAAGAACGCTTTAAAAACCCTAGACGCGTCAAAGGGTCCTGGCCCTGATCACCTCCCTGCATTATTTCTCAAATGCACTGCTAATACAATACATAAACCACTTTACATATTATTCAATAGATTTATGACGGAGGAAACATTTCCCGAAAAATGGAAATGCGCAAATTTAGTACCAGTCCACAAGGCAGGATCAAGAAACGACGTACAGAACTACCGACCTATATCTATTATTAGCACCCTGTCGAAGCTTTTTGAGAGGCTGGTTCATAATGCACTTTATCCAATCGTTAGTAAAATCATAATACCAGAGCAACACGGTTTCGTAACACGTAAATCTACTGTTACTAATCTGATGATCTTTACTGAGCAGGTATTTAAAAATATGGATAGCCGCATCCAAACCGACGCTGTGTATACGGACTTTCAGAAAGCTTTTGACAGGGTGGATCACGAGATCCTATTGTCAAAACTGGCCTTCAACGGAATTAGAGGTAACTTGTTGAAATGGTTCTCTTCCTACATAAATAACAGAAGTCAAAGAGTAGTGGTCAATGGATACCACTCCGCAAGCATCGTTGCAACATCAGGTGTCCCGCAGGGATCAATACTTGGTCCCCTGCTTTTTAACCTTTATATTAACGATATCAAGGAGTGTTTTGTCAACTCACATTTCCTACTTTACGCTGATGACCTCAAGATATTTAATTCTATTATCACCCTTAATGATTGTTATCTTCTTCAAAACGATCTAGATCGGTTATCGGATTACTGCCATATTAATAAACTAAAACTAAGCATCCCCAAATGTAACTCAATAACATTTACCAAAAATAAGCGTTTAAAAGATTATCAGTATCAGTTATGTAGTGAGAGATTGGCAAAGGTGTCCTCCCTGCGGGATCTCGGAGTGCTGTTGGACAGTGAGCTTCATCTGGATAAGCATATCGAAACAATAGTAAATAAGGCGTTCAGAATGTACGGCTTTGTCTTGAGAGCTACTAGCGAATTCAATAAACCCTTAACCTTTATGCATCTCTATAACTCGCTAGTACGCCCACAGCTTGAGTATGCTTGTGCCATCTGGGATCCGTTATACGAAAAATATAATCAAAAAATTGAAATTGTTCAAAAAAAATTTTTAAAAGCCATGAATTACAGATGTAAAGGTGATTGCCTATCATATAGGGAGCTGCTTAGTAGGTACAAAGTTTTAACGCTGAAATCCAGACGTACACTTCTTCAGGTCATGTTGCTTCATGGCCTGTGTCATAACAAATATGACTGTCCACAATTAGTGAATAAACTGTGTTACATAGTGCCTCGTACTGTGCATCGGCGGGCGGTACGCGTTAACCGCTTATTCCACACACATACTTGTCGTAGCAACGCTGGAGTGCGCCTGCCGCTGCGTCGTATTGTAGACATTTACAATAACAATTTTACCGATGTTGATTTATTCCTAATGTCTGAACCTACATTTAAGAGAACTTTAAAAAATATGCTACTTAATGTCTAAATGTACAATATGAACTACTTGCACACGCACACGCTTATCCTTATCCTTATAAAAATAAATAGTTTTCTTTGATTCTCAATCTTTATTGCAACTTAACTTCATCCCTATTAATTAAAAAACTTAACTTCACAACAACTTCAACTAGTATTATTCATTCTTAGTAATCTGTGGATAACGTAGTGGGTTGTACATTTACTCACACAATCCTTAGTACCATTATGTAAGTAAGATTACAATGTATCAACTGTTTGTTATTCTTAATAAAATAAAATAAAAATAAAATAAAAAAACATCTATGTTCATCACACAAATGTTTGTTCTCGGTGGGGATCGAACCCACGGCCTACGGCACAGAAGGCAGAGCTACTACCAACTGAGCTGTGAAGGCTGTCTAACATACCCACATTTTGCAGTAGTTAGTATTCCAAATGGGTTAGTCTGGCACAGGATCGTGGTAGATGGCGCAAACTAAGAGAGGCCTATACCCAGCAGTGTGTGAAGTCAGGTTGTGGATGTGGATGATGATGATGAGTATTCCATATGACGTCAGATAGCCAGTCTATCGCCGCTGCAAAATATTAACCGGTTCTCTATCTTAGAAATAAAATCTGATAAAAAATACGAAAAATGACGGAAAAGAGCCTCAAAAGAAGAAGAAGACTGTTTATAGCCAACGCAATGATTGATGAAGGACCCCGAATTATGACTTCCAATTTACAAACTTTCATCAATTTGAAACGATTTTGTTCGTTCCAAAATCTTATTAAAAATTGAACCGTAATTTTGGAGAAAAACATTTTTCAACCCTATCTTGGACTGAAATATCGCACCCCAAATGGATTAACGGTATCGCTGAGCGATTGGCGCGGGGTGCGGACGAGGGGTGAAGGGGAGGGGGTAGATTTAGAATAGAAATGCAAATATAACGGATCAGGTTGAAATATGTGGAGATAAACATACTTAGGCACACTTTACACACACAATTACAATTGGGAACATAATCTTAACTTAACCTTACTTAAAAGATTTTTTGACTTTTAAATTTTCTAATAATGTTTTGTTTTATTTTATAATTCTCTTTATTATTTATTATACTTACATACATACAAACAATTACGCCTGTTTCTCATAGGGGTAGGCAGAGACCGCGGATTTCCATTTCCACGTCCTTACATAACTCTGTCGCTTCATTCACTCCCATAACATTCTTCGTACATTCTCGTCGGTTTAGGGCACTCTTGACCTGCCCTTCTCTAGAACGTCTGCTATCTGATCGAGATACGTTCGCCGAGGTCTTCCCCTCCCAACAGTCCTATTCACACTCGCCGGATGTACCTGTTTCGTTAATCTCCTTTCATCCATAAAGATAAAGATAAAAGATAAACAATAAATATCTTTTATCTTTATCTTATCCATCCTCTCCACATACCCAAACCATCATAACATACCTTTCTCTACCCTTATTACTACGTCTTCATTCGCTCCACATTTCCAATTTATATGCAGTAATAAACTTTTGGAAAACTTAAATATAAAACATGTATATGTAACCCTAAAAAATCTTCCAGCAAACCTTTAAGGATAGATAAAATTGAAATGAGAGCACACACACCGTGTGCAATGAGAGTGGCAAAAATAAAATAATATTAATATTATTAAATGAACAAGATAAAATAAATAAATCTTATGTATAATAAATTATCTATGCCTTAAATTGTCAGGAATCCTCCCCTTAATGGTAAAACCTCTTACGGGTTACGGCGAGGTAGTTTAACGTAGCACCTCTACGCCGTAGCATAACGTAGCCACTTAGCCATTAAAATATTATCTTCATACTTATCAATTTATGAAGAGTCGATTTATCTGCAGCTCTCATCTTTACATTATGGAGAACACTTTTAGGGTTCTGTTATAAGTAAATAAAAAACATATTTTCAATACAACCATAATATTATATTTTTGGATCACAACATAAACGTAGGTATTTTACGACATAGACATTTTTGTTCGGTAAATTTATTAGCACTTTATTTGATCTTTTTTTATAGTGGAGGATTGTATTGTCAGTTACATTGTTTTTAAAATGTTTTAAATTGAACATTATTAACGTAGCCAATAAGTTATTTTGTAACTTTACTTAGACAAGTCGTTAAACCTTTTTATAACTTATAAGATCTTCATTCAAAAAAAGTTTTGAATAAACATTACAAAGTTGTGTATAAACTTTTTAGTTGTAAAATTAATTGGTGCAGTCTTTATATGAAAAATCTCGCCCAAGTATCGTTTTATTGTCTTTCATCTCTATGTTCTGCTTTATTCGTGTTTACTTGAGAGATGAGTGATTAGATACAGCATCCATAAGTCAGGGACGGCTGTCGCAGATAATGGTGTGATTAAACACCGACGCGGTGTAATGGATGGTGATTATCAACACTTGATCTCAATTTGGACGTAAGTATTAATGACTGAGATATTGATCAATTAATATTATGAACGAATTATCAAACCGGAATATCTGGCATAAAAGTAATATTTTTAGGCATTGTCTGGCATTTATTTGCTACAAAAAAGCACTAACACATAATAATAATTACAAAATAATTTAAAATTAAAAAAAAAAGAAAACTCAGGTCTCGACTAACCGCTGAATAGATCTAGATGATACTCAAAACAAACATAGATTGTAACCTGAATTATTTATGGCTACAAATATTCTACTTTTTCTCAAATCAAGCTACACAATGCCAAAGAAAAGTGACGCTTACTACAAGGACATAAAAGCGAGCAATAAATAGCCCGATGTATATCCGTGTATATAAAGGGTAATCTTTGAAGGCACCCTGTACGTATACTAGTAATATACGACCTCATAAATAACGTTACCAAGCATACCATAGGTGGTAACTTACATGATCAAATTGCTTACACTTTGAATATATTGCACCTAGGGCACACAACAGCAGTGATTTTAGATACCAAGGGTCAAAGGGACCCTTTACATAAATAATAATAATTATTTTATTGAGGACTTTAAGCAAAAATATGCACTTAGCATAGATATTAGAAAGTATTTAGCCCTACAATGGGTTGTCTTAACGTGCACAGCAATTTTAGTTTATTTTAACCTGTATCGTCCCACTGTTGGGCAAAGGCTTCCCTTCTTTCTACACTTCTCGATCTTTGGGCATAGTAGGCTATTTCTTTAAATGGCAAGTCAGATAGTCTTATTACTATTAAATCTAAATAACAGAAAACTAAGAATGCTATCTCTTATGACTACAGAAGAAATAAATGCATATACTTCACAGCCTTCACAGCTCAGTTGGTAGTAGCTCTGCCTTCTGCGCCGTAGGCCGTGGGTTCGATCCCCACCGAGAACAAACATTTGTGTGATGAACATAGATGTTTGTTCTCTGTCTGGGTGTAATTATATGTTATAAGTATGTATTTACAAAAAAAAAGTATATATGTATTATATCAACTATCTGGTTCCCATATTACAAGCTTTGGCTTTGTTTGGGGTTAGATAGTGCTGTGTGGAAAGTCCACCAATATTTTATTATTTTATTTATTTTATACTATGGACTCCATAAATTACCTATTTTTATACAACTCGCTGATGGAACAAGCAGATGGCCCACCTGATATTAAGAGGTAACCCATTACCTACCGTGAAACTAGTTTCACGAACAATAAATAAATGATAAATAAATATTGGTGGACATTCCACACAGCACTATCAACCCCCAAACAAAGCAAAGCTTGTATTACGAAATGAAATACCTACGTACTTTTAATATCCTATAACACCCACACAGAAAACAAATTTATGTTCGTAGCACAAATCTTTGTTCTCTCAAAAAAAAAACTATGTTGCATCCCTTATTTATAGAATACTAATTCAGGGCATGCTCGCTCGCACGTGTCCATTATTTTATCGAGTAGTTAAGGTTTCCCACGTGACAGGTAACAAGGTCATCTCCTCGACGGTAGTACAATGTAAGGAGCCGCATAAAACAGCAGCGAGTGTAGTCGCCCGGTTGCTCGTATTTCCTCCGAGAGCCAATTTGTGTCCTCGACCCGTGCGCTGCGGCCTCGGACATAGGTACTCATGGAGGATGGAACTCAAACAGAAATGTAGGTATTGCAATTGTTTAGATTTTAGAGTAGTCTGTGTGTGGCTCGTCCAGGGACGTACTACCACCATGCCTATTTCTGCCGACAAGCACAGTTGTTGATTCATGAGCCTCATGAGGCATAACCCCTGTATGCCTCAAGTTAATTCCCCAAATGATGAAGCTTTATTGTTTTTTTTTTTAAATGAATGTGTAATTTGTACTATTTTAATCATTTTCGAGTTTTAATTTTTTTTACGTGTAATCTAGGTGAAAAAATTAATACGTGATTCAATTGAATCAACGAACCATTGAATTATAAAACAATGCTTTGTCATGGTTACCACTCAAAATAAAGTAGTCGATTTACTTGTTACATCATCAAGTGGTAAAAAAAGGCTCTAAAGGATTGCCTCTTTGCATTTAAAATGCCTTCACCACACTGTCTCAAAAGATACTAGTGACACAAAAACGAAGTATAATGCACTCCTTTGCTGTAATAGTCTATGGTTCGTACACAATCACCACGAACCGAACGCTATTCCTTCTGATAACAGAAATTGTCTTTCAAAACAGTATATTTTACGAGCAACGGAACAGTTCTCTGTTTCCGTACTTGCTTTATCTTATCCAACTTTTCTTTTCCTCCCGATACCAAGTCTGATGGAACGCACAATATTTTTTATTCTTTTTGATGTACCGTACAGAAATACAAACGACAGCCCTCACAGCTCAGTTGTAGTTTGCGTTGTATTTTGCGTTGTCGGCCGTGGGTTCGATACCCACCGAGATTAAATATTTTGCGTAAAGAGCATAATGTTTGTTCTATGTCTGTATTCAAAAATGTTGAAATGTGCGAGGGAGAACTTGTTTGACAGTTGTCAGCCTCTAAAATCAACAAGCAACGACTCATTTTTTTATGTTTATTATCTTTTTATTATAAACTAGCGGCCTGTCCCAGCTTCGCATGGGTGGTCATAAATTTTTTGAACATTTTAGGATAAACTTAGACCGTGGGGTCGAGCCTCGCGTCTACTTATTTCATACATTTGCACGCGCTTCTCCTTGAGTGAGTGAAATCGCACCCCGCGCGTGACCGGTGGACCCGTAAACATTTTTAATTTCGTCATATCTTTTGAATGGAATGTCCGATTTGAAAAATTTAAGAAGTAATCTATAGGTATTGAAACCTTCTTAATTATGAAATGATTTATTTGGATAAGGATTAATACCAAGGTACAAATAAAGACCCTTTTCTAGCGGAGGCATTTCAATTATTTTTTTATAATAAAAGAACACTTATTGTGACATAACTATAATAGTTAGACATATGCTGTCGCGATATTTTTTGTAGATGATAACGTGTTCTACAAAATCGTAGTACATTATTTTGTTCTATCTTCAATAGTTTTCGCAGCGCACGCGATGTAAGGTTTTTTGTTTTCCACCTTGGGTTACATTATTGAAGTTTTTGTAAGGATCCCTGATTTTTTTGAAAATATAATATAGCTTATGTTACTCAAGGATAATGTAGCATTCTAATGGTGAAAGAATTTTTGAAATCGGACCAGTAGTTTTTGAGCCTATTCGTTACATACAAAAATACAAAAATACAAAGTTTACCTCTTTATAATATTAGTGTAGATATGCTCGTCTATACACCATCATAGACTCTGTCACAGATAAGAGAATACTAGTAACTCTGTACAACCTGGCAACGAAACGTGAAATTGAAAAACGAAACGACACACGCTCACATAACTACACTACATAACCTTGTTGTAAATATAAAAATGTGATAACCAAATGATAGAAATGTCAGTTGCAATCTAAATTTGTTGGCAACTGTAACTAAAATGTAACCAACATATTTATTCATGTTAAGCACCGATGGTCTAATGAGAGTGAGCCTTCCCAATGTAAGGTCGTGGGTTCAAATCCAGTGTTCCAGTGTTTATAATCCAATGTTCTATGTTCGAACATTGGAGATCTGACATGCTTTACCTAATTCTAATACCTATAATAATACCGCGCTCGGGGCGCTGTTTTTGTATCTGGTTCAAATAGGAAATGATAAAAACTGATGGCAACACAGTTATGTAATTCCCGCACTGAGCTCAACTAATCGTAAGCGCCGGGCGGCCTCAGTCGGCACAAATTCATTTTCGATTATAAACTTGTAGTGAACTTTGTTTTTCTGAATAGCCACTTTCAGTCGAACTGAAATGTACTTTCGGTGCGCTTTTGCTGGTTTTTTGAGCTTTTTGTGTAAATTACGGTTTATATTGACATAACTCAAAGTATGCGCGGAAACTCAGTTACCCTTCTGCGTTTGGGGTGACGATCGCTTGCATGCTGCGTAGTGTAACCCAAAATGATAATATTAATCTTTGCTCATATTTTTAAGTTGACATCTACCGTGCTTGGGGATCAAATTCGTGAAGCAGCTTCCGAGCTGTAAAAATTTCTGGCTGGCCTCACACCATCACCAATAGAATCACAAGGATCACCTTAAAATGTCATAAAAATAGGTGAATCTAGGTGCCGTTCTACGCGACCAAGCCTAGCAGAACAAAAATCTCATATATTATGTCCCCTAAGGATCAAAGGTACAACATTTGAACCAAGATCAACAGATATGTGTATACAGCCTGGGGAATACATCCGTGAGACTTTGTAAGAACAAAACACAAGTAGATACAAACTTTTTGAAGGTTACTGTAGGTTTGAAGTATCAGCGTGTCAGTTGAACAACTATGAACCTTAAATCAAGTGGATAAGAGTGATAAATGAAGTCACTTCAGAGGCTCACAAATAGGTACACACGATTCGACATTCCCACGCCAAATCCAACTTTTTATTGGTATCTGTACCTTTGGTAAACGAACAGTATCTTAAAACAGCTAGTCCAGTTCAACTTGTCCCTAAATAAATCTAAATTATCAACATCATCAGCCTCAAAAAATCCACGACAACGAAAACAAAAGTGTGCACAGTGTGCACCTTAGCCCCATTGCTTTACGAACACTGTGTCTATGTCCATTCTGCTATAGTTGGAGGTTTCTGCTATTTTCTATTGCGATTACTAGTTTTTTTAACATAGAGTTTTTAGCGACGTAAAATAATAAGGGTCTACTTACCTAAAATAGCATCTTTATCTAGTGTACTCGTACCTACCTAAATGTACATAACCGTGCATCCTAGTATATGCCAGGGCACGTGAGGGGTAGGAAAAGAGGGCGCGCGGGGTAAGCTTACAACTTAAATTTAAAAATTATGTCGGTAGTTGTCGCTAATACAAACCCCGCGTGCGTCGCACATGCCTTGGCTACCCTAGCCTTTTCTACCGCGAATACAATAGATTAGTATTTTCATACGTTTTACTTTGTTTGTCTTTCTAAACTGACGACTTATTTTATTGTCTTAACCAATTTTGTTCTCAGTATTTCTCCTATGTTTTTGTGAAACAAAATATACGTTATTTGAATTCATTTGATTTTATTAAACTACTGATTTCACCATATTTTGTCTGCATCGCTAACAGGGTATTTTTGTGTAATACCTTTAATATTTGTAGTGTACTAGCTGTTTCTCTATTGCGCTCGCATGTGGATTAGGGATGTGGCATGCATCGCTACGGGTTGGTCGTGCGGATATATAACATTAACATGTTCCGATAAATTCGTTAATTACATTTCAAATTTATTGCTATCTGATAAAATTGCGGCGGAAAGTGGTTTACCTGGAAAGGAAAGTTTACTGTTTACTTAGTAATACAAAAGGGCAATAATAATAATGTAAACTAAAAGATAGCATTCATTGTGGTTTTAAGATAGAGAAATATAGATAAATTGATTATTTGATGTATGCTGTCTGTCTTTTAGATATAACTACTATACGTTTTACAAAAAAGGCTTTTAAGTATTATCTGGCCCCAAACTAAGCAAATCTTCTATGGGAATTAGATAACTGACATAATATTTTTGTAATAACATACTTAAAATATTATAACACCCAGACAGAGAACAAACATCTATGTTTATTGCATAAATATTTGTGGCACGGCCTACAGTCCAGAAAGCAGAGCTACTACCAACTAAGCTGTGAGGGATGTTATATAAATGATATTAACGTACAAAAACGTAATAATTATATAAAAAAGTTGTATTTATGTAATGTTGTTTTAAACTTAAAGTTTATATAGAATTCTAGCTCAAGTCCCGCTATTCCTCCTCTACAAACATTTGAACTATCCGTTACACAATCCGTAACTAGGGATAACTGTTCTATTGCTTTCAGTCACGTTTCGAAGCTCGCCTGAGACTAGTGATATTACTCTGGATAAAGTTTTATCCCAGTTATATTATAAGAGTAAAATTAAGGCCATAGAAAATAACAAGTTTTTTATATACTTTATGATGGCACAAGCAGATGGCCCACCAGATGTTAAGTAGTAACCATCACCTATAACAAAGCATTGCCTGGTAAGAAAGAAAACATGGAGAGGAAACTGGCGTGTCGTAGAACCAAAAAATATTCTTAAACATGTGTCGAGAGCTTGAAAAGAGCTTCCTTGAGGTGCATTTAAAATCCTACAATTACAATGTTTTGAAAAAACTAGTAACACGACAAGAAATAGATAAGGAAGTTTAAAATATCCGTGTAAACGGATAGATACCACTACTCTTAGGTATCTTCATCACGTATTTTCCCGTGAGACGATTGATCACGTGGGACGGGAGCGGATGAGGCAGGGCAGTGGGGACTTGTTACACGGATTGTATGAAGTGACAAATTGTCAGACTCTCCCCTTATTTATAGCAATTTTTGATACTTTTGGTATTTAACCCTATGCTACTAATACGCTTAAATACTGTCATGGAATATCAGCAGGATACATTTTTGTAAATATAAAAATAATAAAAACATTAGAACCACAGAGATCACTTTAAAGAGTCTTATAAAGTGATTATAATGATGTAGATCAGGAGTGAACTGGTATAGCAATTGGTTTGAACATACAGCACTTTTTATAGTAATTAAGTAAATAGAAATTTAAGGATTTTTATAGAAATTGGCTACACTTTTATATTAATTTGGGTCATACAATACTCTAAGAGTATTTTTTTAAGCTAAGAGTGACGATAGATTTTGTCACATAACCAATCATTACAAATTTTCAGGTAGGTTTTGCGATAAAAAATAAACATTTGTATTAAGATTATTATTTATTCGTAATACCCAGTGCTACACGTAGCTTTCGTCAAATTCGATGTAACCTCTCTAAACTTCACTTTTAATATTCTATTATTAAAATTTTAATTAATTTTCTAAAGAAAAGGTTTTATTATGCGATAGTGCCGAGTCACCGCCGCACTAAACATTCAGCCGCTTTGTTTGGCGGCGACACACGGACGCGTATTACAACTATTAAACGCCTACTACGAATAAACAGACCTGTCTAGATAATTCATATCTTTTTATGCCCGATAGGGGCGCTGATAGCGTCTACATACGATACAAAACCCGCTGGAAAACAGAATCAAAATTAAGAAATGCGAAAAATGGAAAAACAAGTTGTCAAAGTGGAATAGACAGACAGTTCGTGGTTACCAACCTTTATTCCTGGTGGTTGTCAGTTCTTCGAGCTATGAGGTATGACCTGCCTGTTGCCACTTCAACTTGATAATTCTACGAGCTTGTACTTTGGTTCTTTTACGGATATCCTCATTTCGCATTCTGTCACGTAGTGAAACTTCCAGCATAGCTGATGAGGCCAATATGGTAAGCGCCCGCGTCTTAGTTCCATGAGCCATCACTGGCAACACCCACTGATTGTTGACTTTTGTCGTCAGGCTCTGCGGTTTCTGTGTCATTTTACACAATTATATATTCTTTGCGTCCTATACCCATAAGTGAACTCATGCACAATGCCAGTACTCTCAAACGGTGAAGGAAAACATCGTAAGGAATCCGGCATGTCGTAGAACCTAAAAAGTTCTGTAACATCTGTCAAGTGCTCGAAAAGAGCACTTAAAAATCCTTTCACCGCACTGTTCCGAAAGGAACTAGTGACACGACAAGAGAGAGAGAGTGAACATACCCAGGCTGATGTCAATGATGATAGTGATCTAGCGAGATATATCCTCGTGTGTGTTTCCACGCGGTGACGCGCACATTATTAAACAATAACCTTTTGTGCAGTTTCAAGTTACTGAAATATTGCTGAAGCTTTCGAAGGGCAATGACATTTTTAAACTGGGGATACAAAAAGTGAACGTTATTATTATGAGCATTATATCTCCTGAAAACCAGTCGTGCACCAATTAATTTTCTGTTTAAAAATGTGTGTGCACAAAACTTCTCTCATACGGTGAAGGAAAACATCGTGAGGAAACCGGTGGCATGTAGAGCCTAAGAATTAAAAAAAACACATATGAAGTGCTCGAAAGGAACCTCTTTGAGGCGCACTTTAAATCCTTTCACCACAATGTTTCTGAAGAAACTCAACAGAAAGTGACACGACTAGAAAACTAAGAAGAATGAGATGTCTACTGTGCCTGGTCAAAGTTCAAAGTCGTGAAGCTGTTTCTGTATTTTATTATAATTTTTGTATTTATAGCAGCTTTCTAACTGTTCTTACGATTAACCTGATTATATCTTGAATAATTTTACCTAAATTATTCAAATTCAGTAATTATTTTAAATAACTAGCTAGTCATTGTTTCGTGTCACACGCTCCACAGATAATAAAGGCGGGACTACAATTATAAATTATGCCTTTTCACCTCCGCAAATTACGAAGTCTAGGCTTTAGATGTTATAGAATCATTAATCACTTTAGAATTGTGCCATTAAAGGCACCTTTACACGAACATTACAATAAATGCAAGTATTTAAAAAATAAACAAAATACATATGTAACAGTTGAACTATCTGCAGACAATTGCAAACGATCTAA
Organism: Chloroclysta siterata; assembly: GCA_932294275.1. NCBI lineage: Eukaryota > Metazoa > Arthropoda > Insecta > Lepidoptera > Geometridae > Chloroclysta > Chloroclysta siterata. The sequence goes on from OW028607.1 coordinate 332,111, forward strand.
AGGTAGCTCAACTGCTCTAAATCAGCACTAAACGGAGGCGTCCCGAATACACTGGCTGCATTGCATGATGCGCTGAGCCAGATACTCACCAGATAGGTAAATATTGAGACACTGAATGTACTTAATACTGTTACTGTATTTATGGAAGTACCTACCTAGAATGTCTAATTCTCAAATTGTTTTGTTTCTTAGCGCTAAGAGATCTCAGTGGATATCTACCGTGACTGTTGATCAAAGTCTTGAAGCTGTTTCTGTTACAGACTTATAGATTTATGCGACATTTTTATTAGAATAAGCAGATAAATGTCCTGTTGTTGAGAGGATTACTCAGAGTACATCCACCCAGGACGTGCCCTATGTATAGAAAGGCACGTCCTGCCTACATCATTTATTTTAATTTATTTATTTTGTAAACAAAACAGAAAATGAACGATGGAATGCCGCCTAAAACAACAGAAAGTAATTTTAACTCATTTAGAAACATGTTTACATGGCATATTGTTAAACTGCTTGTGACGTATGCGTTTTTTTAGACGAAGTATTCACCTATATTCTAAATTAAATCCATTCTTTCTTTTCAAACGCAAATACCAACATATTTAAGTCACAAGTATTATTATAATTTTCAAAAGAAATTGGCGTAAAATGCATGATGCTTGTTCTCTGTCTGTTTGTGTCTGGGTGTTATGCCTATATATGTCGCAGCCAACTGGTTGAGTTCGCCGTTCAATTGGCTGTCTGGCCATTCGGTTGAACGGCGCCGTTCAGCTAACTACCTGAATGATGCCTGGACATTTAACGACTTCCCTAGTCAAGTCGTTAATAAACAAAAAAATCAAGTCGTTAATAAAAAAAAACCTAACAACCTATTGTACCTTTTAAGGTTTAGTTTGGTTGTTAGGTTGTTTATCGTCTTGATTTGGTACTAGATAGGTACATGAGATTGGTACATTGTGGTGGATATCATTCAGGCGTTTGGTTGAATGGCGCCGTTTGGTTGAACGACTAGGCAGTTGATTGAATGGCGGATTAAACCAGTTGGCTGCCACATATACACTGGATATTACAATAAAAATGTAGTCTAGTAAACACCATAAAACAAATAAAAATTAAATTAAATGCATTATGAATCACAGTCAAAGTCAAAAGGTATTTATTCAATAAAATCACAAGAATCACTTTGAAACGTCTTAAAGCTAGGTGAATCTACTTTCCATTTCAGTTATGGTGTCTTTAGTCACTTATTGCAGTAATGCAACCGCGACCGCGACCAGCGACTGGTTCGAGACAATTCAATACGACAAAGCTTTCAGCTCTTTACATCTATTTTTAATCTCAGCGCTGTGGAGTCAACATTCTAAAGGCTGCTTCAAACTGAACTAGTATTTTAGTTTATTTGCCAGCAGGCACTAGTAGTTAAATAGGGGTATTAACAAGCTTGGTGGTTGAGTTTAATCTACACTAATATTATAAAGAGGAAAGATTTGTATTTTTGTTGTTTTGTTGTTTTGTATGTAACGAATAGGCTCAAAAACTACTGGTCCGATTTCAAAAATTCTTTCACCATTAGAATGCTACATTATCCCTGAGTAACATAGGCTATATTATATTTTCAAAAAAATCAGGAATCCTTACTAAAACTCCAATAATGTAACCCAAGGTGGAAAACAAAAACCTTACATCGCGTGCGCTGCTAAAACTATTGATGATAGAACAAAATAATGTACTACGATTTTGTAGAACACGTCATCATCTACAAAAAATGTCGCGACAGCATATGTCTAACTATTATAGTTATATCACAATAAGTGTTCTTTTATTTTAAAAAAATAATTGAAATGCCGCCACTAGAAAAGGGTCTTTATTTGTAACTTAGTATTAATCCTTATCCAAATAAATATTTTTACGTATTTAATCCTTATCCAAATAAATATTTTTACGTTATTTCGTATTTAAGACGGTTTTAATACCTATAGATTACTTCTTAAATTTTTCAAATCGGACATTCCATTCAAAAGATATGACGAAATTAAAAATGTTAACGGGTCCACGGGTCACGCATGGGGTGCGATTTCACTCACTCAAGGAGAAGGGCGTGTAAATGCATGAAATAAGTAGACGCGAGGCTCGAACCCACGGTCTAAGTTTATCCTAAAATGTTCATAAAATTTATGACCACCCATGCAAAGCTGGGACAGGCCGCTAGTACTTTATAATTTTCTTTAAAAAAACTACTAACCCCATAAACCACTCTCTCCTTTCAAGTTCAGTTCTAGTTAAAACTTCTAAGACCAATATCGCGCTCAAAAAACACTGAAAAGCACGAAATAAAGTAAACGTTTTCAGTTACAATTTTTTATAATAGAACTTGCTTTTTTTAGACAACTAGCTGATGGAACAGGCAGATGGCCCACCAGATGTTAAGTGGTAACCATCACCTATAACAAAGCATTACCTCGTAAGTCACGCACAATAGGAAGGTGCCCTACGATGCTCTGCCCTGCGTCCATCTACTTGAGGCATACTCATGTTAAGCCTCGTGTGCCTGTAATTACACCGGCAAAAATACTGCTAAATATTACAGATGGCTAAGTCCGACCAATCGGGTCTGATACTCTTCTGAGTACTTTTCGCTATTCCTTATAGTTTAGGATTTAGCAATACACGCCCACTTGAAAAAACCGGCCAAGTGCAAGTCGGACTCGTGCACGAAGGGTTTCGTACCATTATCTATAAAAACGGCAAAAAAATCATGTCTGTTGTTTGGGATCGCCTTTAAATATTTGTTTTATTTTATTTTAATTTTATTATTTATTTTTAAAGTGAAAATAATATAACTAAATATTCTGTGAATAGTTCAAGCGTCTATACCTGTTGCCGTCATCAATATCGAGCATAAAAAGTCACGTTAGTTGAATGGGAGCCCCTTAAATATTTATTTTATTTTGTTTTAATATTTGTTGTTATAGCAGCAACAAAAATACATCATTTATGAAAATTTCAACTGCCTAACTCGGTTCATGAGATACAACCTGGTGACAGATGGACAGACAGACATACGGACGGACAGCAGAGTCTTAGTAAACCTAAAACAGAACCCCAAAAATCACCTGTGTAGTACAACTATGTAGGCAAGTACAACTCCAACTGCAATATAACTTCCAAATAAATATGAAAGCATTTTTCTTGTTTTAAACATACCTTCGTTCGAGTCAAAATATATTTCCTATGCTGATAACAGTGCCAGATTATTTTATTCATTCATGAAACAATCTTCTTCTAATCGATTGTTTTAGCTCAACAAAAAATAATCCAGTAGACTAAAAACTAGTACAGTCTAAACAAGCACTGAGCGACACTGGATTTTCACTTAAAATTTTGTTGCTGAAAGGTAACATAATTTCAAAAGAATCTGCTGGCGAAATTGTTCCTTCTTTGATACTTTTTTGTTTCGGAAATGATAGTGCAGTAGAAAACCACGCCATTGCTTTCAAAAAGAGATTTAAATTGTTACGAAGGTGCTACGATAGTGCTACGATTTTGCTACGTAAATGCTACGCAGGTTCTACGAGACAAATATTTAAATCACGTCAAAGTCAAAAGGTATTTTATTCAATTGAATCTTTTTTTATACAACCTGCTGATGGAACAAGCAGATGGCCCACCTGATGTTAAGTGGTAACCATCACCTATAACAAAGCATTGCCTCGTAAGTCACGCACGACAGGAATGTGCCCTACGATGCACTGCCCTGCGTCCATCAGCTTGAGGCATACAGATGTTAAGCCTCATGTGCCTGTAATTACACCGGCAACCACACTCTTCAAACCGAAACACAGCAACGCTGCTTGGCGGCAGAAAAAGGTGTGGTGGTAGTACTTCCCCGGACGAGCCCTTCACAAAGAGCTCTACTACTCTTCAAGTAATCTCAAGGATTACTTTGAAACGTCATAAAGCTAAGTGAATCTAGGGGCCAGTTCCATGCGACCAAGCCTAGCCTGGTTTTTTAGAGAGTTCAAAAAAGGAGGAGGATCTCATTTCAACTGTATTTTTTAATGTTTAATTCGATCACTGCGCCAATTACTAATTGATTTTGACGATTTACAACTAAACCAACGAGAACGTATGAAGAATGTTATGAGAGTAAAGAAGCGAAAGATGTATCTAAGGACTGTAGCAAGTGGAACTCCGTGGTCTCTGCCTACCCCTATGTTTCTCATAGGGGTAGGCGTGATTTTATGTATACATACATTAACATACGTGTATGTTTTGACGATTTTGTTTTGTTTGGTAGACCTTACTTTAGAAGTGATCTCATAAATTTTACCGAAATTCATACAAAACTTATTGAAAAACTCGATCATTTTTTTTATTAGATAAACAGATGACGTTTTGGTTCGTGGTTCCCTCCACCAAAGTTTTATTTTTCACATTGTATTTTTTTTTTTGCACAAAGTAAGTCTTAATAGAATTGTTTAAGAATAATTCATGCGTTTAAACGATTTTATTTCCAAAGACATCAAATCTAAAAAACTAGTCTCAAAAAAGGCCAATCACATGAATCTTTAGTTCAATTCTGAAAGTAATGTAAGGTGACCCGCGGGTCTCGCACGATTCCAATTCACATTCTGCTGATTCAATATTTAATTTTGTGCTGACGCGGGAATTGAACCTGGGGCTTAAGTTCAAGTTTCTGTCGCACAAATGTCAAATAATAAAGTTTAGGGTCACGTTTTTACTTTTAAATAACTTTCGAATTCGATTGACTTTCAAAGGCTATTCGATTCTCGATCTATAATATTTTTTATTCTTGTGCGCCTCATACAGGATACTTTCGAGCACTTGACACATGTTTTAGAACTTTTTAAGTCGGTTTCCTCACGATGTTTTCCTTCACCGTTTGATGGTACTGGCACTGTACACATATAGGTACTTTTGAGGGGCTGACAACTATCAAACAACTTCTCGCTCGCACATTTCGACATGTTGAAAGATATAAAATCACTAAACTCATTTTCGAAAAATCGCAATCAACCATTTTGTGTGCAATCACATTGCACATAGTTTAGTAAAAATTTCATTTTGATCGATACAAGTTTTCCTACTTAAAAGTTTGCCTATGTACGAAAACTAGTAAAGCAAACTTTTGAGCAGGAAAACATGTATCGATCAAAATGATTTTTTTACTAAACTGTGTGCAATGTGATTGCTCACAAAATGGTTGATTGCGATTTTTCGAAAATGAGTTTAGTGATTTTATATCTTTCAACATGACGAAACGTGCGAGCGAGAGTCACATTAGCTCTTGTCTTCGCCTTAAGCAGAAAAACTCATGGCTATGAACTCACGACCTTAGGATCAGTAGGCGAGACCGCTACCACTAGACCACCACTGCTCTAGTAGTAATCGTTCTATTAGAATTTCGTAAAGGAGTAGGGCACGAGTGAAAAAGTAGCCCCTGATGATGAATAAATCAAGCACTAACTGCTTGTATGTCGGAACAAGGATCCACACGGGACATGATACATTTTCTAATCGAATTGGAATTCTGGCATACTGAAGGTAAATTGAGTTCGTTTGGATAATCTATGGTTTAATTCCCAAACGTTAAAAAAAAACAAAAACAAAATATTGGTGGACTTTCCTAGGCTAGGGTGGCTCTATCTAGCGCCTAACTAAGCAAAGCTTGTAATGTTCTTTCGTATACGCACATAAAATGTATTATCTTATTAATGTTTTTAATATCTTATAATTAAAAAAAAATATGCTAATTTGTCACCTAATATTAAGTAACGAACGATAGTAACGTGCCTTACGATGCACTGTACTATTTATCGTATCTTCTTGCAAAATCGAATAAATTATAGTGAAATGTCCGAGTGAACTTTGTGCTACAAAACCCCACTTACAGCACCCTTTTCCAGCACTCTGTGAGAGTACATAGCGTAGTTCGGTAAGAATGTCCAACAATGTAAATTTTTCAAAACTTTCAACAAAATACAAGCAAGTAGCCGAGCGATCGTGATTGCGCCGCTGCGGCGCCGCTCCGGGGACGCACCGGGGACGCAGCAGAGACGCACAAAAAACGGACAAGCTGGAGTTTGCTCCAACTTGGTCAAAGTTTCGTTCGATGCAGCTGTGCTCTGACATAGTTGAGTTGAAGCAGTAGGATATGTTATTTCTTTTTGTAGCGACCTTGCCTACTAAAACAAAAATAAATAATCATTAGTTCATTGTTAATAATAATAAAACCTTATATTCAGAGTTGTGTACAGTTATTTTCTTATATCTAGTTTGTCTAGAAGAGACGGATTATATTCATTAGATGTTTCCTCTGTTTGTCTCGAGACAAGGCCTCTTCCAACTCTTTCCATTTTATCCTTAATTAATATATAGGAATAAAATAAATAAATACTAGCAGACTTATCACACAGTCTATATAGAAAGAGATGGCATTTGAATGTCAATGTTATGAAAATAATTAAAATACTTATTAAAAACTATAGTTAGGTAACAAGTCAATAAAAATAGTAGTAAAACTTGAACACAATAAAAATAAAGCTAAAATTTGTCGTTTAGGAACTCGTCAATACTATAGTAACATTTTTCAATAAATATTTTTTTAATTGGTATTAAATAAATTTAAGTTGAGATCCTTATAATACCTATGAGTTTTATTATAAATTTTTAAAGCCATGCATACGATACTTCTTTGTAATAATGTGGATTTGCATCTATGTCTACAGAGTCTGTCTTCATGTCTGTAAGGACCGATACTCCTGCCATAATAATAATTTTATGTAAGCATGTACGACTGTACGAATATTTCGGTGCGCAGTCCTACTGTTGAATGTAGTTACTCTGTGCTCTACCACATATTACGTTTGCGGCTAGAATGGGAGTGCGATATTGTTCCGAACTTCCTCAACGCGCCCTCTGCCGGTGCCCATTGAACAATAAATAAAAAAATGGTGGTCATTTTATACAGCGCCATCTAGTTTTCAACTGAGCAAAGCACACCTGCTATTTAAAAATTACGCTATTATTTTTGTTTCGTATTCATGCTTGGTTACTATTTTCATAATCACGTATATCACCAGATAATCTCATTCGTTTTCTAGCAGCGGTGATAGGCTTTCGACCTGTCACTTGTGAAGTTCCAATTACTGTAAAATGTGGGTATGTGCCAAATGTAATCTTCTTCATGTCGTATCACCAGTTCTTTCGAAACAGTGTGGTGAAAGGATTTTGAGTGACAGTGCGCCTCAAAGGGGCTCCTATCGATCACTTGACACATGTTATAAAACTTTTAGGCGACGTGTCATGCCGGTTTCCTCACGATGTTTTCCTTGACTGTGCTTATTGGCTGTTCAACAGAAAAACTTATTGGTGTACGACGGATTTGAACCCACAACCTTAGAATCGTGCCAAAAATGTAATAATCGGACTTACTTCTGACTACCGCTTTAGACATTCTTAAAGAATTTTGAGATGGTGCTCGGTACTAAGAGATCTGAGGGCATATCTACCGTGCCTTGAGATCAAAGTTGTGAATCTGTTTATGTTTTATATTCTAGCGCAAGTAACGTAGGTTCTGAAAATAGCACACTTTAAAAATCACTTCAGAATATTAATTTTGTGTTTAAAAATCATTAACGAGCGAGATTTGACGGTCGCAGTTCTTTTGGACAACAGGTTTTAAGGGATATTTTTCAATCAACATCAGAAGTGGGATCTTTTTCTATACGATCCCGAGTGATTCTATTCCGAGTTATACTTTTGTGTAACTGCCGTTACCTTCCGGGAAGGTTCGCTGTTGACTAGGACTTTCAATTTAATGGACAAGTGCGAGTAGGATCATGCTTTTCCCAGATGCCCTGCCATTTTATAGCGGCTATATAGAGTATACTTGTCACTGCATGCCAACGAAAAGAGACAGCAACAGACTTATCGGTCTGATAAGCTAATGGAACGCTCAGCGACCAATTGGATTTGCATTCGTATACTTTTGCCATACCTACATTTAGCAGCCATATTTTGAGAAAAATAACCGGCAGACAAACAAAAAAATTTACAGCGAAGTGTTCCTATAATAGTAACAGTTTTCCCATTTCAAGTACGGAACTCTAAAAGCTCTCTTTACATAATTGAAGGACTTTGCCGCCTACGGCTACTAAAATAAAGGGTTAAAGGTTAAACATGACTTTTTTGTTAGTATTTTTCTAAACAAGAAATATCCCTACACCCTTGAAACAGAAAAGCGGATTAACAAAGAGCTCGAATACTAACAAAAGTGACTAATATGAAGTACTAGTAATATGTAAAATAAACAAATAAAAAGAAAACAAGACAGCTAAGTAGAGCGAGCAAATATATTGAAAATTATAATTCCTGTATTCTCCTGCGGTTGTTGATTCTATGACCCATAATTCTTAAGCCAATTTTTGCGATGTGCGATGAATTAGCAAAACAGACGTTAGTTTAAAAAAAACTTTACCACATAAATTTATCTAGCAACAAAGTCAAAGACAAAAGGTATTTATTCAGTAAAATCACAAGGATCACCTTGAAATGTCACTAGGTGAATCTAGGTGCCAGTTCCAGGCGACCAAAGGCGCAATGACAGGCTACAAAGTTACGCCATGGTTTCCTACCGTTATTTTGTATGGTCTTTGTTACAATGCAATATAACACGATATTGAAGCTCCAGAGAGGTGCTAATCGAATTTAGTGAAGCGTAGGCATAACTGGAAAAGGTAAAAAAATCCTTTGTTTTCGGAAAACATACCTAATATTATATATAAAAAACACATCATCATCATCTTCCTGCCCTTATCCCAAGCTAAGTGGGGTCGGCACAACAGGTTTTCTTCTTCCACTCTCCTCTATCATACGTCATCTCAGTGCTCACACCTTTCTTACTCATATCATCTTTCACACAATCCATCCATCTTTTCTTTGGCCTGTCTCTCCTTCTAAAACCATCCACATCCATTTCCAACACTCTTCTCGTAATATGACTTTCTTCCCTCCTCATGACATGCCCATACCACGCTAACCTATTGCGCCTCAACTTATCCATAACAGGCGCTACTTTCAAACTTCCTCTAATATACTCATTCCTTATTTTATCCATCCTTGTCACACCGCACATCCATCTCAACATTCGCATTTCTGCTGCATGCACTCTTCTCTCATCCGTCCCTTTCGTTGCCCAACACTCAGATCCATACAGCGCGACAGGTCTTATGATCGTCTTGTACACTTTCCCCTTAAGTTTAAGGGGCATTCGTGGATCACATGTTGTTCCTGAGACCTGTCGCCATTTCATCCATCCCGCATTTATTCTATTTTTCACGTCTCGGTCGATCTCGCCGTCGTTCTGGATGGATTAACCGAGGTACCGAAAGTCGGAGCAGACTGGTAGGGATACACCGTCTAAGGCAATAGAGGTGAAACTGGAGGGACCACCAAAGTCGCAGAACAAATGCTCGGTTTTTGTCCTGCTGATCTTCAGTCCGACACTCTCCAATTTCTCCTGCCATTTTCCCAGCCTGCTCTGGACCTCAAGCGCATCTTCACCAACAAGAACAATGTCGTCGGCGAACAGCATACACCAGGGTGCTTCTTCCTGTATGTCCGATGTCAATGCATCCATAATCAGGAGAAACAAATATGGGCTTAATGCCGATCTCTGGTGCAAACCTACAGCCACACTGAACTTGTCGGTGACGCCAGCTTCCGACCGAACGCGAGTGCTGGCTCGGCTGTACATAGCTCGAACCAACTGCACATACTTCCCAGGCACACCTTTCTCATTCAACGCCCACCACAGAACCTCTCGGGGTACCTTATCGTATGCCTTTTCTAGGTCCACGAACACCATGTGCAAGTTTTTGTGTATACGTCTATATTTTATATATAAAAAACACATGACTGTGCTTATTATTGTATAAAACGCAGTGTGTACCTACAGTTCGAAGCCACAATTTCCAAATCACTCCAATAATGTACCTATGATGACCACAAATTATCGGAAACATCCCAAACTAACTAAAATATCCCACAAAACCAATAACACCCGCACCGAGCTCAGAGCTTACAATGATCTGTTATCGTGGAGGTAGCTCTATGATAACAAATCATTTTATGATGAAAATGACGCGCAGTGGTTACAAAATGGCGCTAGACAATATTGTGTCGCATAACACCAACGACATTAGCTATTTGATGTTCGAATGAATACATTTCGACACTAGGGATGTACCCATCGGATGTTATTAGATTTTGGCCGAATTCGGTCGTATTTGGCTTCATCAGAAAATGTCAAAGAGTTATCCACTTGCGAGGCAATGCTTTGACGTTGCCTCGAAACTCACGCACGATATAAACATGCCCTGCGATGCACTACCCTGCGTCCATCAACTTGAAGCATACAGATGTTAAGCCTCATGTGCCTGTAATTTCACCGGCAACCACTCCATAAAATGTAACACTGTTTGTTTTCCGAATAAAATAAAATAAAATTAATAACGCCATTCTCTCCGTTCCGATGCCAGCCTTCGCCAATGCCGCCCAACTACTCCAACAATATCACCTTTCTTGTGGTCACTAATCGTCTTTTGGCCACCATACCGTAATCGCGGTTATCCATATTCCGTCATTATATCTTGCCCTTGTGATCTTTGTTTTCAGATCAGGCTAGTGATTCATGTTTACTAACTAGCCGAATAAACGTTAATTTTATAAAACGTTCGATAAGTAATTTCCCATCCCTACAGGATAGTCAATTAGTTTATGTAAATGTGTTTGTTCCACGCACCGACACTGCTACTCCGCTGTGTCATAACGTACCGCGTCGGAACTACGAATTGATTAAAACGGCCAATTTTCATTTGCTGCCTCATTTTAATCAGTCGAATTAATAAAGTATTGGAATGAATATTCAAATGGAAAATTTTAACATGAATCGTTGCGCTTCAGATACGTTTTTCACAGGAATTATGTGTTATTAAATAAACTCTCAAAAGATTTCGGCGCTTTCAGCTTTAAATATGTTTTTTTGATCGATTTTGGTCTGTATCGTGTCCAATTTGAAAGGTACGGGCGTGTGTGTACACACGGATACAGATTATGCTTTATAATGCCAAAGAAAAATGACGCTTACTACAAGGACATAAAAGCGAGTAGTGTATGTATAACCTGATGCGTATATGTGTGTACCATTGCAACTACAGGACAAGAGACTCAACTACGTTAGTGATTACTAGATCAAGTGAGGTATCATTTGAAAGGGCTTGATTTGTTAATTTTTTTAAAGGAAGTAGGTAATTTTTAACAAACTCAATCGATCTAGTCGGTAGGACGTGACTGAGCCACAAAACATCCGAACATCGTAATTTTCGCATGATTGAATATGTAAAGAATGGGATAGTTTTTAAATTAGAAAAATAATATTTTTTTAAACTACTTGCTGATGGTACAAGCAGATGGCCCACTTGATGATAAGTAGTAACCATCACCAAAAACAAAGTACCTATTGCCTCGTAAGTTACGTACGTAAGTTCTATAACATGTGTCAAGTGCTCAAAAGGAGCCTCTTGAGGCGCACTTAAAATCCTTTCACCACACTGTTTCGAAAGAAACTAGTGACACGACAAGAAGAAGAAGTTACGTACGATAGGAACGTGCCCTACGATACAATGCCCTGCGTCCATCAACTTGAGGCATACAGTTGTTAAGCCTCGTGTGCATGTAATTACGCTCTTCAAACCGAAGCACACCCACGCTGCTTGGTGGTAGTTCTTTCTCAGACGAGCTCTCCACAAAGAAGTCTACTAGATACTCTTAAAAATTCCTTAAATTATACGGTACGGAACCGTCGGATTAGCAAGTCGACTCGCACTTGACTGGTCTTACTTTTTATTTCAGCGACAAAGTAAGCTTGTCAAGCACACTTCCCGTAAATCCCACGAAAAGCGCGGCCTGTTCTAAAACTCATATAAAGCTTGCCAACTCTTAAAAGCTAAACATAATGGAACATTTTTAATTAGAAGGAAAACTATTTTCAACTTTCTCGCAATATTTTTAAGGCTTTAAAGTTTATTTTTTGGAGGAAAAGTTCCGGCTTTTTAAAATATGCTTGGCTTCTTTAATAATAACATGGGTAATAAACTAATAATAATAATAATAATAATAATAATAAAGCCATTTATTTCCCAATATAGTACTTAATTAACTAACATTCATTTGATTGATTTATTACATTGTTATTCTGATTTAAATATAAGTAATTGATTTGTATAAAATTATTCATGCATTGTAATTATTAATAATATTTATATTTGGGATGTCCATTTTTGGACGTAGGCCTCCTCCATCGTGCTCCAGATTAGTCGGTCCTGGGCGAGTCGCGTCCATGTGACCCCAGCGACAGCAACAATATCATCCACCCAGCGGCGGCGCGGGCGGCCTGGCGGGCGGCTCTCGCCTCGCGGGTACCAGTGTAGAACCCTCTCACTCCATCTGTTGTCGGTCGTTCTTGCCGTGTGTCCGGCCCATCGCCATTTCAAGCGGCAAATCATTTTTGTAGCGTCTATTATTTTTGTTGTGTTCCGAATATCACTGCATCTCTCTCTGTCTCTTAACTTTAGACCCAGCATGCTTCTTTCTGCAGCTCTTTGGAAGGTTTGTATTTTTTGTATGGTCTCTTTTGTTATAGGCCAAGACTGGCATCCGTAGAGTAGAGTAGGAGTCACAACCGAGTCCATGGCTTTCTTCTTAAGTCGTATATTCAACTGAGATTTAAAGATGTGTTTGAGTGACCAGTATGAGTTCCAGGCTTTTTTAATTCTCCTTTCAACTTCTTCGATGTAGTGATTTGCGAACGAAATGTTCTGGCCCAGGTAAATATATTGGTCAACGTAAGCAATACTTTTGTTATTAATTAATATTGTTTCTCTGCTACCATTTGTCATAATACATGTTTTTTCAGGATTCATCTCAAGCCCACACTCTTTACTATGCGAATCTAGAGTTTGTAGCATGTACTTGAGGTCTATGTGGTTATCTGTTAATAAGACAATGTCGTCAGCAAATCTTAAGTGACTTAAAAATTCTCCGTTTATATTTATACCAAGTCCGGTCCACTGCAGCTTTCTAAAAATATATTCTAAGAGAGAGTTGAATAGGTTCGGTGAGATCGGATCGCCTTGTCTTACTCCTCTTTTTATTTCAAAAACAGAACCTTTCTTTTCCAGCTTTACAATGGCTTTGCTTCTTCGGTATATCTCTAAGAGAACTCTGATGTATTTATGTTGTATCCCTTGCTCTCTTAAGGCTCTCCATAACTCATCGTGTAGAATGGTATCGAAGGCTTTAGAGTAGTCTACGAAGGCTATATATAAGGTTTTCCCGTACTCTTTGTATTTTTCCATTACTTGTTTTAAGGCATAAATATGATCTAGAGTGGAATACTTGCTTCTGAATCCGGCTTGTTCTCGTGGTTGTTGTGACTCTAGATCTTTTTTAATTCTATTTAGTATTATATTAGTGAACAGTTTGTAAGTAGATTGTAACAGGCTAATGGGTAACAGGCTAATAAACTAATAGTAATCTTTAATAAAAAAAAACAATAACAATTTCAAAACTAAAAAGAACTTCTTATTTAAACCAATTTAACAAAATAGTAGTAAGCAAAATAGCACTAAGTATGTACAACGTCCGTCTATCTCTGGCGATGGAGCAAAAGTGTTGTCCGAATGACGCTCGCGCCGCACGTAGCCTCGGCGCGCCCCTCCAAGCTAGCTCACACCACTTTCTGGGTGACGTCACAGGCCACGCCCGTTATCTGGACTATTCTACGCTAATTCGGCTTCTCCTGACGGCGGTGCGTCCTCGCCCGCAGGACCATCAGGGTAGCAGGGTGGCTGTAGCTGCATATCCTCCGTCTCATGGGATGGTGATGCAGGAACATGCACGTCCACCTCAACGACTTGGCGCTCAGCACTACATGGCTGACTCTCATCATCATTGTCATCTGAAAAGATATGATCTGCATTAGTTTCCTAATCGAACTCAAAAAGCTGAAAATAAGAAACTCATTACTTTCAAATGTTTGGACAGAGCCCTCAGGTATGTCCAGCAGGAAAAACTCTCGAGTGAAGCTCTTAAGCTCTAAGTTGGTTATTAAATTAAACGGCAGAGCCCTCAGGATACACGACAAAATAAATAGGATGAAACGACAGAGCCCTCAGGATGTTCAGAGTTCAGGGAGGTGTACCGTTCAGGAGCCTTGCTATTATCGCAGAGCCCTCAGGATGCGCATTGTCCAGAGCCCTCAGGGTGCACAATAAGTACCAGGAGAAGTACCGTTCAGGATGTTCTCAATCATCGCAGAGCCCTCAGGGTGCGCACAGTACAGAGCCCTCAGGGTGTACCATTAATACCGGAGACGTACCGTTCAGGATGTTCTCAATCATCGCAGAGCCCTCAGGGTGCGCACTGTACAGAGCCCTCAGGGTGTACCATTTATACCAGGAGACGTACCGATCAGGATGTTCTCAATCATCGCAGAGCCCTCAGGGTGCGCACTGTACAGAGCCCTCAGGGTGTACCATTAATACCACGGGACGTACCGTTCAGGATGGTCTCCATCATTGCAGAGCCCTCAGGGTGCGACAGCCAAGAGTAGAGCCCTCAGGATACTAACCACAAGTACAGAGCCCTCAGGTTGTACGCGCCGATATACATAACGAGTACCGAGACCAATGATGTGATGGATTAACAAAGCAGAGCTCTCGGGATGCATCTCGTACAAGTGCAGAGCTCTCGAGGTGCACAAGTACACACATCACAGATAAGCATACTTCACACTTTTGGTATCTGACCAACATTCTTGTCTAAAATTTGATTCAACCCGAATCATGTTCAATACAGTTCGACAATTATACCGCTCAACTTGACAATTACTACGATGCATCTCAGGAGTTATAAAATGTATGTCACAGTCCATTTCTTTGACCCAACTAACGAAAGACGTACTCTCATACATCCGACCACGATCGGCAACTAACAGCTTTGGAGAACCGAAGAGTGAAATAGCGCTTACAAAAATATGTTTCAGCTCATTTGCATCTTGCTTACGATATAGGAAGCGTACTTGGTAAATGCGTCCACAATAAGAACGACATACTTGAAACCGTTGGAATCTGGAAGAGGCCCCAACATCAAACACAAAACATCGCTATGTACAGTTTCAAACGGTGCAGTGGGCTTGTCCCATGACTCGATAGGTTGAGAAGGCTGGCACGCTACCTTTTTATGAGAGAGACACACAACGCAATGTTGTATGTACTTCCGCACAAACTGTCTCAACCTGGGAAACCAAAAATGTTTTAATACAAAGTCGGTAGTTTTATCTATACCAATATGTTGGTGTTCGTCGTAAAAAAACACGCAGCAAGTTAAGGCGGTGACCCTTAGGTAAATAACACAGAAAACGTGACTGCTCACCGACTACATCCATTTTAAAGTATAGGACGTCATTACGAACTATGTACCTAGAAGAATCTAGATCACCATCTTTATGTTTCTGAAGCAGGATTTGCGTCTCCTCGTCAGCGGCCTGCGCTATCTGAGCCCAGTTTAGTGGTTTTCGAATTTCGCAAATATTTACCGGGTTACGGCTCAGATAGTCAGCATGAGATAGCGCAGTCCCCTTTCGATACTCGTGATCAAAGTCATAGTCTACATCAGTCACAGTCATACAATCGGTCACAACTTTGAACTTCGTACCAATAAGATAATGTCTAAAATGTTGCAGCGCCAACTGCCAACGTTTCCAACTCATAGGAGTGATAACGTAGTTCAGCCCCTTGCAGAAAACCTTGCTGAAATAAGCGACAGGCTGCTTGTGCCCACCATTGTGAGTTTGCAGCAAAGCAACTCCATAACCTAGCGCTGACGCATCGGTGTGCACTTCAGTGGGGAGAGAGGGGTCAAAAATAGCCAATACAGGCTCACTAGTCAACCGTTCAATGATTCGCTATACACGCTGTTTTCGAAGAGTAGCCTGGAATGTAACGCCTAAAGTAACCTGCAAGGCCTAAAAACTGTCTTACTTCTTTTACACTGCTCGGGACTCGAGCGGCAACTAAAGCCTCGACCTTATGCTCGCTCGGTCTCACCTGACCATTGCTAATCGTTCTTCCTAGGTACTCAACCTCTGTCGTGAGAAACTTACATTTCTTCAGGTTGATGGAGAACCCTGCCTTGGTCAGGGTACCAAGTACCTCACGAAGCGTCTGCAAACCTTCCTCAATCGTATCGCTAGGCAACAAAATATCGTCAATGTAAACGCAAGCTCGACCAGCATCGATGTATGGACGCAACGTATTAGATATGATGCGCTGGTAAACGACAGGAGAATTCGCAAGTCCATATGGCATCTTAATATACTCCCAGTGCCCTTCAGGAGTCACGAATCCTGTACGATGAACAGACTCGCTATCTAGCTTGATCTGGTGGAATCCAGTCGCCATATCTAAGCTCGTAAAATATTTAGCTTTGCCTAAACGATCGATGTGATCGTCGATCAGTGGTAGTGGGTAGTGATCCTTAATGGTGTTCGCATTCAACGCCCTAAAATCTACACACAGCCTGTCACTACCGTCTTTTTTCTTGACGAGCAAAACTGGACTCGAAAACTCAGACTCACGAATAATATTTTTATCTAACAGGTCCTTAATGATATCCCTAACGCGCATTTTTTCGTCATGAGACATCTTATATGGTCGGTAAACTACAGGGGTCTCGTTATGCAACCGAATGTGCATGGTGCCCGTTTGCACGGTTGTAGTGGCAGTACCTACGACTAGATATTCCGCAAACTCGTTAATGACGCTCATTAGTCGCTCCCTATCTTGACCTACCAACGGTGTATTAATCGGTATACAAGGATCTGACAATACCTTAAAAACGTTCTCAGCTCGTGTGAGTCGTTGCACACCTCGCGTTCGGGTATATGTCACGCCGTCCCTATTTAACACATCGGTGCCGATGATAACAGGCGTGTCCATACACTTATCCGGAACGACATGAAAATCGACTTCGAGGGTAATCTCGAAAAACTCGACCGACAAAGTAGTACAGTAAGAGGGCTGTATCTCCTGACTACCTATGCCGCGCAGAACACGAAATGACGGGGTCTGGGTGCATTGCAGGTGTTTGGCTACAGATTCTGAAATCAAAGAAATAGTTGAACCACTATCTATAAGCACATCAACTGGTACACCCTGTATAACTGCAGTAGCAATATCATTCTCTTTGTAGGTATCTACGGTTTCGCGACAAAAATTGACATTCGACTTGCCACGCGAATCGGCACGTTGTTTCGCAAAACAATCTGCAATTTTGTGACCTACTTTTTTGCAAAAAGAGCATGGCTCAGATCTAGGCGGTTTGGAGGTTGATGCACTTGTAGGTATATTGTCCCGAGTGGGCACTTCCGATTTTATACGCTTGGTGCACGAGATCTGTTTGTGACCATAAACCCCACAGGTGAAACACTTCACCCTCAAATCAGCGTGTTCTCGTTTACGAGCGCTCGACTGTGACTCGTGTTTACGAAAAGAGCCACGTGCATGAACAGATGTCACCTGAACTGGTTTTGTATAGATCGACAAAAAGTTTACTAAGCCATCTGGCAACAACTTTGCGTTGGTGGCAGCTGCACGAATCTGGGCGTCTGTGATACCACGTATCACTATGGCAGCAATTAATTCGTCACTCATACCTTTGACAATACGCAATCTTAACAAAGAACGTCTAGCATATTCCGCGTATGTAGCGTAGTTGTCTGAATCGGTTTTCATAACGTCGAATAAAATATTCCCAATATCAATATTAAGGGGGCACAACGTTTTAAACTCCCGCTTGAAATTTGACCAGCTACGGTCGTTGCTAACCCATTCATTAAGCCATACCTTCGCGTCACCTTTTAGGCAATTACCTATACGTGCTAAGCACTCGCGATCATCCCACCGATTCAAACTACGTACGTGATCTACTTCGCTACACCACACATCGAAATCATGCAGAGACGGATCAAAGTTTGATATAAAAACATGGTTTGATCTTACCGGAATAGCACTGATTGCACTTACTAGCTTCTCGGTTACCTCACTCATAACCACTTCGGCGGCGGTCGTGCTGGAATTTAATACACTTGAACAAGGCACAGACAAGTCGACGCTAGCAGCGCACGACTCGGCGCTAGACGGTGCGGGTAGGAGCGCGTCACTCGGCTCGCCCGCCGTAGGTACGGGCGGCGGTAACAGCTGCACGACCGGTTCGGGCACCGGAATGTCGCGTGACGTAGCCGCATTGTCTGCGCTCGAACTGCGTTGCCTAGAATCTTCTAAAGAATTTAAGCGCTCCAAAATAGTTTGAAGCGTTTGCTCCAAGCCAGGAGTAGAGGAACTGTCTTTACGCCCTTTGCGATTACTTTTACCGGACATTTTTTTTAACACATAAAAACGTAAAAATTTTAAGATTCTCAAAAAGTATCTAAAAAGTTATTTTAAATCAATATAAGCCACAGCGGCACAGAACAGGATAAGAATCACACTTCTGAGGTAATAAACTAATAGTAATCTTTAATAAAAAAAAACAATAACAATTTCAAAACTAAAAAGAACTTCTTATTTAAACCAATTTAACAAAATAGTAGTAAGCAAAATAGCACTAAGTATGTACAACGTCCGTCTATCTCTGGCGATGGAGCAAAAGTGTTGTCCGAATGACGCTCGCGCCGCACGTAGCCTCGGCGCGCCCCTCCAAGCTAGCTCACACCACTTTCTGGGTGACGTCACAGGCCACGCCCGTTATCTGGACTATTCTACGCTAATTCATGTTTTTTGGCTCTTGCTTTGGACCAAATAATAAAATTCTCTACTCTCCTACTTCCTGCAATATACAATACAAATTATAATTGCAAATGTTGCGATATTTAGATGTTATTATGTTTGTTGTAATGCCCTAAACATTAAACCGATTTAGATGAAACTTAGAAGTACTTAGTACGAGTATAGTTTGTAAACTGGATTAACAAATAGGCTTATAATATCATGAAAAATGTTTATGAGCGGAAATCATACAAAAGATAACAAAAAAGGAAACCACCTTAAACATTGATATTAGCTCACGCGAGATAAGTCGCGGTCGGCTGCTAGTTTTTGGTTAAAGATAT
Source organism: Chloroclysta siterata (assembly GCA_932294275.1). Taxonomy (NCBI): domain Eukaryota; kingdom Metazoa; phylum Arthropoda; class Insecta; order Lepidoptera; family Geometridae; genus Chloroclysta; species Chloroclysta siterata. The sequence goes on from OW028607.1 coordinate 351,360, forward strand.
TTTATTTGCAAAACATAAGTAGAATGAGTAGGTAATATAGGTTTCATTATATTTTGCCTTGATATAATAATAATAGGCCTAACTATTTTAGTTGGGATTCTCGGTGTGCCCTTTGGCATAGGCCTCCTCCAATTATTTCCATTTTCCTCTATAATATATTACTAGTAGTTCGCCCCGAACTGAGATCTCGTGATGCGACCCGACGAACGCATCAAAACTTTGAGTAGGTGGTAGTCAAAGGCAAGCCCAAACATTATGTTTGGACTTTTTTCTGACTACCGCCTACTAACTTGGTACGGTAACCAAGTTTCAACTCTATTGGCCTATTTATTGAAGAGTTCCGTTGAACAGACCTTGGCTACATCATCAGACCTGGTCGTTGTCACCATTTTATGAGAACTGAGTACCTCCTTAATTTATTTCAAGAAATAAAAATAAGAAAAAGCAAAGTAACTGGCCGACCAGTAGAAAAACCTTGATGCCAACGAAACTCTTAGAGATGGGAGCTCTTGGGTCGCTGGTTATCTTAATTTAACTTTTTTTGTTGTATCTTAAAAACCGAGCGTCCCAGAAAAAAAGTAAAAATTGTTTTAGAATGTCCAAACAAAGCCCTTTCGTATGACATGTAACTTGATTTTTTTAAGTCACTTTTTTTATTTTTGCCCCCTTAAAAAACTCCATATCTTAAAAACCCTTTATCCGATTTTACTCATATACTTACCAGTAAATTTCTCAAGTACAAGCTGTTGACTTATCCAATTTCATGCAGATCGGATCAACGGTTCGAAAGTTATGGCCAGACAAACATACATACATACATACATACATAAAATGCCAAATCGCCCAAGTTGAAACTAGAATCTTCGTTCGCTTCGCTCACTCGATCAATGATCCTGGTTTCTTGGCAGTTGAGGAGACTCACTCGCGTCTTCCCATCTGCCGAGGACATCCGCTGAAGCTGGCGCGGCGGCGGATACGGCTGAGCATTTCAAGAGGAACAAATATGCAGTTCTCAATATAGACTAACCCTTGGGGTAAAATTTCATCAGCAAGATTTATTCTTAAAGAAAAGTTATGAAAAAATTTTGCAAATGTAGTATCTTTTTATGCCGAACCTTTTTTTGAAAATTAACTTTATTTTACAAAACAAATTGGGATTTTTCATAAATATCTTCAGTTATTTTTTCCGAGCGAGAAGTTGTTAGTGTCACCCTCAGGAGACGTTTTAAAGTGATCCTTGTGATTCTATTGAATCAATGCCTTCGAAATTTCACTGATGATGAAGTAATATTCAATGAAACAGAATCAAAAGTTTATTATAATTTATATATACTTGTTTATTACTGCCAAAAACATTCATTCAGTTGGGATTAAAATAATTTGAAATTTCGGCACCAATATTTAGAGGTACAAAGCTTACAATAGATTTGGTTGAAATTATAAAGTTATACTAAAACAATTATTGCCTTGCCCGCGGGGTGAAGCAAATTGAATGTGCCCTAATTTATCCCAGGGTAGGTGTAGGTGTTATCATTTGGATACACTTGCGTACATAAGCTGAAAACTGAAACAGCTTTCAGTTTCCCAGGAACGTTAGATATCCCTCAGATTTCTAAGTTCAAAGTACCAACTCCGTTTTTTGAGAACGTCTAGGGTGGGTAGTCAGACGTAAGTTACATTTCGCACATACCCAAATTTTGCACTAGTTGGTATTCCTCAAACAACACGAGCTACAACAAAATCATGAAAGTATATTTTATGATACCCTGAGTTGAACGAAAAACTATCTCCTAGGTTTTAAAAAAACCGCCACCATTTTCTTGGAGTCGTTTTAAGAGTAGCAGAGCTCTTTTGTGTGGCTCGTTCGGGGAAGTACTACCACCACGCCTATTTCTACCGCCAAGCAGCAACGCTGTGTTTCGGTTGGAAGGGTGTGGTTGCTGGTGCAATGACAGGCACATGAGGCTTAACATTTGTTTGCTTCAAGATAATGGACGCAGAACAGTGCACCATAGGGCACGTGCATATCGCGCGTGACGAGTTTACTCGGAAATCAAATATTTATAATATAAAAACCTAACTAGAACTTGTTAATTTTATAATTTGACAGTTATCAGTTAAAAACTATTCAACCTGCTCTTCAGGCAACTTCAGACCTACTTTCCAAGTATGAGTAATGAAAATAAAATTGATGCAAATGTAAAAGTCCCTGTTGATCGTTCAACATAATAAAGTCTTAATAAAAGTTTCTCAAAGCTCTGTGAACCTCGGATTCGTTTTATATTGTCAAAGGAGTCTGCAAACATGGAATTTAAGTACAAAGCTGACCAGTCTCTTCATATTACATTAAGTAACAAGCCTCGAATACGATCACAAGGGAATTTGAACTTTTAACCTTTCTGAAGAGAGTTGCATTTCGCTTTACTTCACGAGGGAAATTATAGAGAAAAGAAAGGTAATTGATCGAGTGAGCCAGGCGAACGAGATCTCTGAATCAAGTTAGACGAATCGATGTTTGTATTTTTGTTTGTACCTTTCATTACTACGTTAGTCTGAGGCAAAGCGTTCGGGAAATGACATCATCTTCTCATTACATTATATGCTTCAAGACAAGTATATAACTTTAAGTCACCAAGCAGCGTTGCCATATTAATTCGAAACGTGCGCCTCATGGAAGCTCCATTCGAGCACTTGACACAATTTTAGAACTTTTTAGGTTCTACGACATGTCGGTTTCCTCACGATGTTTTCCTTCACCGTTTAAGAGTACCTACTGGTACTGTGCACATAAACAGAAAAACTCATTGTTGCACGACCAGTATTGAACCCACTAAGGATCTGAAGGTGGAGCCGCTACCACTAGACCACGAGTGCTCTCAATACCCACAATAAAGATCAGTAGATAGCACGAGTGTGGTCATTCACAAATCTTACCAGTTTTAACGAAGCCGGTTTCCTCGGATTTAAACCGAATTCCTGGACCAAGGGATTTGCAATTTAATTCCTTCAGCGAACGAACAAAGTGCTTCAATTTAGCATAGTTCTGAATATGAAATGAAAATGAAACAGGATCATGGATGTAATTCTCATGTTCGGTAGACGAAGAGCCGAAGACTGCGGCTAATCTACCTCTCGCTCACACAGTTCAACATTTTGAAAGATATAAAATCACTAAAATTATGTATGAAAAATCGGAATCGTGCAAGTTGTGTGCAATCACATTGCGCACACAAAGTTTGCTTTACTAGTTTTTGCACTTATGCTACTTAAGCGTAACGTAGTTGATTGTGACTAATCATAAACAAGTTAAGTAATTAAAGAAAAACTGAAAAAGCTTCACGAATTTGATCTCCAGGCACGGTAGATATATCCTCAGATCTCTTAATATCAAGTACGAACTCCAGATTCTTTGAGGACGTCTTAGGGTGGTAGTCAGAGGATAGTAGAGAGTAATTTTATATCTTTCAAAATGTGCGAGCGAGAGGTAAATTAGCAGCAGTCTTCGCCTTAAGTAAATAAAGATTCCTTGTGAAACTCCAAAACCCGAGAAAATCTACTTATTCACAACAAGAAACATTTCATAAAGCGTGATAACGTCTAATTGCACGTGGAGTAATTAAAGATCTTCCCTCGGCCGCAGAAAAACTACCTGAGGCGGCGCCATGCGAGACTGCACCACCAACACTTTGTTTCGTTGTAGAAAAAGGCATTCAAAGTCTAAGTCAGAAGGTTATTATTCTAGTTTATTTTATTCAGTTAAGTCACAAGGATCACTTTGAAATTTTGGTAGTACTTCATCATAAACCGTTATGACAGCCAAAATGTGGGAGTGTTTTTTTTATCCAAATATCAATAAATTTGGATAAAAAAAATGGTATGGGCATGTTATGCGACGGGAAGAATGTCATGTAACGAGAAAAATGCTAGGGATGAATGTGGATGGATATAGGAGTAGAGGTAGGCCAAAGAAAAGATGGATGGACTGTGTGAAAGATGACATGAGTAAGAAAGGAATGACTGCTGAGATGACGGCTGATAGAGGAGAGTGGAGACCCCCCATGAAGTGGGTTAAGGGCAGGAAAATGATGATGAACAATAAATTTGGACAAGACACCTAAGGGGATATTTATTGGGCCTGGGTCCTAAAAGTCTTGAAGTAGTGAAGTGTCAGGATCGTACGGTGGTCTCTGCCGACCTCTTTGAGAAACAGGCGTAATTTTATGTGAGTTGTATTAAAAAGTTTATTGGCTGGTTCTTTTCTATATACAACCCTCCCTCTTTCACCCCCAACCAGCCTCACCCCTCGAGTTGAGCAATTACACCGCGCGGGACTTAGTTTTAGTTCTTCACTTAATGACGGAAACACAAGTAGCTCATTATGGCTAGTGTTTGCACTATTTATGAAGAAATCCTTTGAATTTGCTCAAGATTAGAAGCCTATTTGGTATCCCAAATTGTGAGTTATATTTCCTTACAGCTCAGTTGGTAGCTCTGCCTTGCACTGTAGGATGTGGGTTCGATCCCCACCGAAAACCAAAATTTTCGTGATGAATAGTTATTTAATGTGTGTCTGGGTGTGATAATGTATTCCTAAGTACTAGCTGCTGCCCGTGGCTTTACTTGCTTGGTAATAGTGATTTCTAACAAAAATAAGGCAGGTTTTGCTTGTCAATTTTTTCAACTCCGTTCCTGCTATTATTTTCGATGAGAACGAAACTTAGAAAAGTAAATTAAGTTCGGAATCTTAAATAACTTAAAGTACTTTTTTCACAAAAAAATAACAATAATAGAGCAAAGCCGCCGGAGACTACTAGTTTACAATTAAAAAAAATTGTGCATTATATCAGTTGTATGGTTGAAAGGTCAAGGAGGCTTTGAAATATAATGTTTAATTTTCATATCCAACATAATTTGAATGAAAGACGGATTTTGAAGGGCCGTTCAAACCTTTGAATAAAAGCTGAAGATTTCATACGACCCCTAGCCGCTGGCCGAGCTAGCTGCCTAACCTTTTCTTTAATACTTAATTGCTCGGCCATAAAGCAACAAGAACTTGAGTTTTAAGTGGCCGTTTGACAGACTTACTGGACCGTCTTATAAAACAATTATTTATTTATTGATCGAGTGAGCGAAGCGAACAAAGATCTTAGTTTCAACTTGGGCGATTTGGCATTTTATGTATGTATGTATGTATGTATGTATGTATGTATGTATGTATGTATGTTTGTCTGGCGATAACTTTAGAACCGTTGGTCCATTCTGCATGAAATTTGATTAGTCGATAGCTTGTACTTGAGAAATTTACTGGTAAGTATATGAGTAAAATCGGATGAAGGGTTTTTGAGATATGGGGATATTTTTTAAGGGCGCAAAAATAAAAAAAGTTACATAAAAAAATCAAGATACATGTCATATGAAAGGGCTTTGTTTGGACATTCCAAAACCATTTTTACTTTTTCTCTGGGACGCTCGGTTTTTGAGATACAACAAAAAAGTTAAATTAAGATAGCCAACGACCCAAGAGCTCCCATCTCTAAGAGTTTCGTTGACATCAAGGTTTTTCTACTGGTCGCCCAGTTCCTTTGCTTTTTCATATTTTTTTTTTTCTTGAAATAAATTAAGGAGGTACTCAGTTCTCATAAAATGGTGACGACGACCATGTCTGATGATGGAGCCAAGGTCTGTTCAACGGAACTCTTCAATAAATAGGCCAATAGAGTTGAAACTTGGTTACCGTACCAAGTTAGTAGGCGGTAGTCAGAAAAAAGTCCAAAAATAATGTTTGGACTTGCCCCTGACTACTACCTACTCAAAGTTTTGATGCGTTCGTCGGGTCGAATCACGAGATCTCAGTTCGGAGCGAACTACTAGTAATAATGTTTTTTTTTTACAAATGGCTGTAAAAAAATACATTATTCATCGTTTCATATTAGAATCAAAACGTTGAGGACATGAGTCCCGTTCGGGCATTACAATGTTGGCTAATTAGAGTTTGGTACAGCTATATAAGTACCGATAGTAACAATTGTCCATTCAACTAAGATGGTTTCCTATCCTTATACCTGAAAAATATAACCCAGAAAACGTTTACCATAATTTATGTAACAGCCTAAATGAGTACTTACTGGTACATTGTTTTTTTCGTTTAATTTTTCACATGGCTAGTGCTCCCAATGCAGTTGTATATACCAAATATAATATTAGGACGTCCCTCTGACTATCCTTAGACATGCGGGATTTAAAATTTCAGACATCACTCGATCTTAATCACTGGATCTCGAGAACCTCTAGACTCGAGCCGAACCACTATAATTTCATCGTTATTTCCATCGTAAGTGGTGTCAAGGTTTAAGTGTACTCGAAATATCTTATCTTGATACAGACACAAGACAAGTGTCACAGTAAATACCGAGCAAACATCTTGAAACTCGGCTGGCGTCAGACAAACAAGTTCAAACGAAAGAAAATCGTCAAGTCTCGTCATTATAACTTTAAATTGTATCTCTTCACAAGTACTTAGAAGCAGAAAGTTGTCAAAAAGTAAGCACACGGCATTTCTTTGAGTATATATATTTTTTTTTTAAAACCTATAGGTAAAAAGTTTGACCGCAATCTCACCTGATGTTAAGTGATGATGCGGTCTACGGTGTAGCACGTTTACCTAGAAGATACCTATTCACTCGTCTCTTGAAAACATCCAAATTATAGACGCATTCGGAAAAACAGACGCCGGCAAGGGATTCCACTCTTTGGCTGTTCGCATTATAAAAGTAGATGCAAAGCGCTTTGTGCGGGCTGTAGGTAAGTCAACCATGAATGGATGTCTCGTTTCCGTACGTCTGGTAGTCCGATGGTAGAACGGGGATGGGGGAACCAAGTTGTGGAGTTCCGTTGCACACTCTCCGAAATGTATCCTGTAAAAAACCGACAAACAGGCAACTTTATTAAAAGAGGCAACCAGAGGTACGTCCTAAAATTTAACACTGCTCATATCTATCAGAAGTTTTTTCCTCGTCGACTTGTGTTCTACGTAGTTCATTTTTAACCGACTTCAAAAAGGAGATTCACATTAAACTGTATATTTTTTTTTGTTACACGATTACAGGCGATTCACGACTGTGATCCTCAGGCACGTTAGATAGTCAGATCTCTTAGTACCAAGTATGGAGTCTAGATTCTTTGAGGATGTTGAAGGGAGGTAGTCGGAAGACCACTACTGAGTACGACCGATTTTGTTGTCTTAGCCAATAATGTTCTCTCTCTGTATTTCTCCTATGTCCTGTGTTATCTACAAGTCATGTAATTTCTCGATCCCTTAAGTTGGTCTGCATCAAATTGTATGTACCTACACTATGTGCTTTTTATGCTAAATAAATTATTATTATTATTATATGTTTTTGTTTTTTTTATTTTTGTTCAAACGTCCAAGCTTTACATTTGGTACAATCTCATATTTTGCAGTAGTTCCGTACGTGACAGGTTGCAAGCACATCGCCGCTGTTAGAATACTAACTGGTTTTCGGATAGTAAACAGTAATTTTATTAAAAGCAACATCCATAACATGTATTATTTTCATTTATCAAATTTGTAGTCAAACTAATAAAAAAAATTGGTATAAAATGCATGACATTTTGTCAAGAATGCAGGGTAAAACAGGGTCAAAATATTGTTTACCAAACCCTGAATAAAACTGGGTTCCGAAGTTTGAAAAGGAACTTTAGTTTAATTGTTAAGTAGTTCAGGTTAGTCTGTTCGTAATCGCTATAAAACCAATAAATTGTATATCCTACGTTTCAGTAATTTATTATTTGAGATCACTGGTAGTCTAGTGGTAGCGGCTTCGCCCTCCGATCCTAAGGTCGTGGGTTATATACCGATCGTACACCAATGAGTTTTTCTATTCACCTTTTGACTTTGACTTATTCAAAAATGTACCTCTATATGTACAGTGCACATACTCTGAATCAGTGAAAGAAACATCGATAAACATAGATTCTAAAAATATGTGTTAAGTGCTTGAAAAGAGCCTCTTTGAGAAGCACTTAAAATCCTTTCACCACACTGCTACCAAAGAAATTAGTGACACAACAAGAAGAAGAAGTTATTGATTATGGATTTTATTTATGAACGGATAAAAGCCTCAATTTAAATCCAAGTATATATTTTTTCCTATTTATAACAAATTCTAAGCAAACGCTCAAATATCCTGTCTACTCAGCTTGGATGGTCGAAAAGCCTTCCCATAGGGGAGTTTACGGACATAAAAGGCTTTCGAACGATTCATAAATAAATATTCGAGATTTCGTTCGGCATCGCCTCACACGCATTTCATAAATACGTCTTATCGCTTTAGCTCTATTTTGAGGCTCGTAAGTGTATGAAAATATAAAATGGATAAAGATAAAACAAATGAAAAAAAGCTGCCCTTAAAATGGTTCCGCATAAGATTTTTGTTGTGTCTTTCTTATTATGTCATGTGTCGTCATAAATAGAAACTTTTTCTTTCTGTCAAACATATTATAAGCTAGTTGCCGCCCGCAGCTTCGCTCACGTATTAGTAGTGATTGCTTTAATTAATATTTTATTATAGTTTTTTCCCATTATTGGGCTCGTTCATGTTTTCTCCGTTATTTTTTTTTGGATAAAAAGTATATTTGTTCTAAATTTCATCCTGATCGGTTCTGTGGTTAGGGTGTGTCACAAACATCGTAACCCATTTATATCTTAGTAATAGCTGTTATCATGCCAATATTGAATTGTTTCATACTATTGTGTATTTTTTAAAACATACCAAGTAGGTATGGGGTAGTCAGAGGCCAAATATTGTATTTGGTATCAATGTAACACTGGGGCGGAAATTGCGAGATTCAGTTTGGGGTGAACCACTAGTTTTATTTACAAGTAAAAAGATACGAGTTTTTCTTTTTAGCACGGAACCCTAATAACTGAGGCATGATGCTAAATAATGTTAAGAGTCCTTATCTCTATGCCTTAATATACGATGGAAGTGGTTCCGGGAATATTCTGCGCTTAGTAAACATGTTCCGAGGAAAGCTTCACAAATAAATAAAACGATGTGTATAAGACTATAAAAAAATAATTATGAATTATATTTAACACATGTTCAATTTTAAATTTTCAGCCCTCATAGCTAAGTTGGTAGTAAATCTGCCTTTTGCACTGTAGGCCGTGGGTTCGATTTCAACAAACACATGTTTGATCTCTGTCGGGGTGTTCTAATATAAAAAACCAGCCAAGTGCGAGTCGGACTCACGCATGAATCTATAAAAACGGCAAAAAAATCACGATTGTTGTATGGGAGCCCCCCTTATATTTATTTTTAAAGTTAATAGGTATATAACTAAATACCTATTCTGTGAATATTCCAAGCGTCTACCTGTTTCCGTTATCAATACCGAGCAAAAATGAGCAAAAAGATCACGTTTGTTGTATGGGAGCCCCCTTAAATAACTGTTTTATTCTGTTTTTTAGTTAATTAATTGATTCAGGCGTGACATTGCGAAATTCCATTGTTAAACATAAATTTACTGAAACAAATATTCTTTAGTTAGTTGATCGAGTGAGCGAAGCGAACGAAGATCTTTGATCGAGTGAGCGAAGCGAACGAAGATCTTAGTTTCAACTTGGGCGATTTGGCATTTTATGTATGTATGTATGTATGTATGTATGTATGTATGTATGTATGTTTGTCTGGCGATAACTTTAGAACCGTTGATCCGATCTGCATGAAATTTGATATGTCGATAGCTTGTACTTGAGAAATTTACTGGTAAGTATATGAGTAAAATCGGATGAAGGGTTTTTGAGATATGGGGTTTTTTAAGAGGGCAAAAATAAAAAAAGTTTTTTTTTTTTTTTTTTTTTTTACTATATTAGTGTAGCGCTTGTTATGCGATACCCTAATATCATTACAATCTAGCCAAGTAGGCTATTGAGTAATTTTGCTTTGACTTAATTTTATAGAAATAATATTACTAAGAATGTGTCCATTGGCACTTTTCTTACAGTCTCTATTTAAGGCTACACTTTGTTATTGTGTTCATTATAAGTAGCACTATCACTACACAATATTAGGTTTATCACTGCACTAACTCAAAAGGTTTGGTTCTTTTGAGTCTTCTCACTTTGTCTGTGTTGTCGAGGAGCTGGATGGCCTCGACGTTCACGTGGTGAAGAAGTCTTTTTTCGTGAGCTTCTGCGTATTTTTTAATTAATTTATCAACGAATTCAATCTGGAGGTCCCGGTGTAGATCATCGTTTCTCACGTACCAAGGTGCATTGACAATGCCTCTGAGCACTTTATTTTGAAATCGCTGTATTATTTCAATGTTACTTTTAACGGTACAGCCCCACAGCTGTATACCATACGTCCATACTGGCATCAGGACTTGTTTGTACAACAAAAGCTTGTTATGCACTGACAAAGCGGATTGCCTTCCAAGCAGCCAGTACATCTTTTTGTAGCGTAGTTCTAACTCTTCTTTTTTCTTCTTGACGTGTGCTTTCCAGCGCAGCTTCGCGTCAAGCGTCATACCTAGGTATTTTGCTGTGTTTTCGTATGGTATGATTTTATTGTTAATAAATACCGCATAGTACTTGTCTTTTTTATTAATAAAGTTGATATGAACCGACTTGGATTCATTAAGCTTTATTCTCCATCTTATAGTCCAATCATGGATTTCATTTACTGCTGCTTGTACCTTTTCAGCAGCTTCTGCATGAGTGCTTCCGACAGCCATTATAGCAGTGTCATCAGCGAAGGTTGCAATGGTGTTATTTGGTAGCACAGGAATGTCACTTGTGAAAAGAAGATACAGGACCGGGCCTAGTACGCTTCCTTGTGGCACCCCAGCTTTTATTTTTTTAAGTTCTGAGTAAGCGTCTTCTTGCCTTATTCTAAAAGCTCTATTTGATAAATAGGATTCTATTACATCTGCGATTTCTGAAGGTAGTACTCTCCTCAGTTTCAGTAATAGCCCTTCATGCCATACCTTGTCGAATGCCTGTGCTACATCTAAAAAGATAGTGGAGCAAACTTTTTTTTCTTCGAGTGTTTTCTCAATGACATCTGTAATCCTGTGAACTTGATCTATTGTGGAATGCTGTTCTCTGAATCCAAATTGGTGGTCTGGTATAATACCTTTATTATTTACTAGCGGCCTGTCCCAGCTTCGCATGGGTGGACATAAATTTTTTCAACGTTTTAGGATAAACTTAGACCGTGGTGGGTTCGAGTCACTTCTAACTCGCGCCTTGCCCGGGCCGCTGGGCGAGAACGCGCCCCGTGACCTTATATTTTTTAAATCTTTTGAATGGAATGTCCGATTTGAAAAATTCAAGAAGTAATGTATAGGTATTGAACCAGTCTTGAATATGAAAAGATTTATTTGGATAAGGATTAATACCAAGGTACAAATAAAGACCCTTTTCTAGCGGCGGCATTTCAATTAAATTTTTATAATAAAAGAACACTTATTGTGACATAACTATAATAGTTAGACATATGCTGTCGCGACATTTTTTGTAGATGATGACGTGTTCTACAAAATCGTAGTACATTATTTTGTTCTATCATCAATAGTTTTCGCAGCGCACGCGTTGTAAGGTTTTCTTTTTCCACCTTGGGTTACATTATTAGAGTTTTAGTAAGGATCCCTGATTTTTTTGAAAATATAATATAGCCTATGTTACTCAGGGATAATGTATCATTCTAATGGTGAAAGAATTTTTTAAATCGGACCAGTAGTTTTTGAGCCTATTCGTTACATACAAAACAACAAAACAACAAAACAACAAAACAACAAAAATACAAATCTTTTCTCTTTATAATATTAGTGTAGATGAGTGGCTTGAGTCTTTTGAGTAACAACTTTTCGAATAGTTTTGACAAGATAGGTAGCAGGGAAATCGGTCTGTACGATGAGGCTTCATGTGGCGGTTTTCCTGGCTTGGCTATCATTATAACTTCAGCAACTTTCCATAAATCTGGTACACTCTTTAGTCGGAATGCTGCGTTGATTAGGGTTGTCAGTTTGACTAGTGCTTTTCTTGGAAGGTTATGTAAAATCACTCCCGTTATAAGGTCAAATCCAGGAGATTTTCTTGGGCTTATGTGATGTTTTATTTCACTCCAAACTTCTCTGGGTGATACCAGCTTTATGGTTAGTGTTTCGTTACAAACTTCGTGTATTGTTGGTACATCGTTGCTTTGGCCTTCGTTAGATTTAAATATTTCTTCTAGATGCTCTGCGAATCTTTCAGCTTTTTGTTCGTTACTAACGGCCCACTTCCCTGGTCCTATTTTTATTGGAGGAATTAGGGTAACGGGTCGTTTCATATTTTTAGTTGCCTTCCAAAGTGAGTAGTTTGTACTACGGTCGCTGGTGAGGTTTTGGAGACATTTTTCAGTTGACGCATCGTTAAAGAGTTGGATTTTTCTTTTTAGCTGTTTTGTTAGATTATTCAACTTCTTTTTATCTTGTGGAAATCTAGTTTGGTGCCAAATATTTCTTTGTTTCCTTTTTTCATTGATAAGTTGTAGGATATCATAAGGGTAGTTGTTTCTTGTGGCTCTTTTCTTGTTTACTGGTGTATTATTCCAGGCAACCTGTTGTATAAGTTTTGTAAAATTGTTTACTTCTACGTTAAGTTGCTCCGGTGTTTTTAGTGGAACCTTAAGATCTATATTAAAATCTAGTTCTATCTTAAAACTCTCCCAATCAGTATACTTATTTACTAGGGTCAGAGCGTTTTGAACTTGTAAAATTTGTTCACTTATTTCTAGATATATTGGAGAATGGTCAGAGTTTAGATCATAACTCTCTTTTATTTGTAAGTAGTTACGCGATAGGTTTTTAAAGATAAAAAAATCTATCAGGTCTGGAATTTTATTTGGATCTGTTGGCCAGTACGTCGGTGAGCCAGTAGATATGACGTCACCTTTGATCTGTTTTATGGCTTTCATCAAATTATTGCCCTTTGTATTCGTTAGTCTGGAACCCCAATACGTATTCTTGGCATTGAAGTCCCCTCCCAGTACAAATCTTTGGCCAAGCGTTTGAAGAAATCTTAAATATGTATCTTCATCAATTGTATGTCGCGGTGGGCAGTATATGGCTGCTACCGTAAGAGAATATCGCTTTGTATTGACACATACAGCTACAGACTGGATATCTGGCTCTTCACATTTACTCACTTCATAGTGTTTGATGTTTTCTTTTATGATAACAGCACTACCCCCTCTTCCTTTGTTAGCAGGGTGTAGAGCATGATAGACTTTATAGCCATTAAATGCCATGTGTGATTGTTTATTGAAATGAGTTTCCGATACGAGACACAAATCAATATTTTCTATGTCAAGGACTACTTGCAGTTCGTTTTGATGATTTAGTAGCCCATTACAATTCCAAGCCATAATTTTAAGTTTGCAAATCATTTTGAATGTTTGGAAATAGCCATTTTATTGCTATGTTCGATTTTTTTCAGGCGTTCATCGAAGGATGACATTAGTTTAAGAATTTCGTCTAGCTTGCTGTTGTTAGTGACGTCATGCGCCTTGTGTTGCACAAGTGCAGGCGTAGTATTTTTGGAAGTAACTTGAGCGTAGCTGACGCTCTTGGTTGCAGTTGACAATTTAGCAATACTAGAGTGAAGGCTAGTCGTGGGTTGCTTACCGCTAGCAGTTTGCCGCATTGCATCTGGTTTTTTAATGCTTTTACTACGAATTTTCTGCATTTCCTTAGCTATCATGCACCCTCGATAATTAGCCGGATGTGCATCTCCACAGTGCACGCATTTAGGCTTCTCTTCTGTAGGCTTTTTACAGTCCATTGTTAGGTGTTTTCCGGTGCATTTAACGCACCTTGGCTCTTTGGAGCAATACTTTTGAGTATGTCCATAGACTTGACACCTCTTACATTGAGGAACTAATTTTGTTGTTCTGAGTGGTTGTATTTCCACCATGCAACCTAGTATAGACTTAATTCCATAGATTTTGTTAATATCCTCTTTGTTACTGAATGAGAGCTGGAACATATTCAGGGGTTCTTTGCTCTTCCAGCTTAGTTTATTTACGGCTTCCTCGATTTTGTACCCATTAAATTTTAGGTCTTCAATAATCCTTTCTGGCATACAAGTAAAAGGCAATTTCTTTACCATTACCCGTATCGGCCTTTCCTGTTTATTTTCATATGTATGCCAGAGGCTGTGGTTGTCCAACAGCGTCTTTGTTAGACCTCGGTAAGATTCCTCATTTGAGGCATTTATTTTAACGCTGTCTCCACTTAACATTTTTATTGTGAAGGTGCCAGCTGGTTGTTTTGTAGACAAGAAGTCATAAAATTGTTGGTAGTTCTTCACATCATCCACAATAATGGGAGGGGGTGGGGGAACTTTTTGAATTTTTACAATGGTGTTCTTTTGCGGCGGGGACTGAGTGGGAGAGGTGTTCATTTTCCTTTTTTTCCTGGACTTTGCTCTAATCCACTCAGTTTCTTTTGCTAGTTCCTCCTCGTCCGTGCAGTAATCAGCATTACTGAGTGCTGAGGAGGTTTCCATATTCGATGTTGATGGAATGTTAGATTCTGCAACGCATTTCAGCTGTTGTTGAAGAATTTCAATTTGGTTCTTCATATTTTCCACAAGGCCCTGCAGCTTTTCTCGCTCTTGCTTTTCTTCTCTGAGGCGCTCATATGTTTTATTGTAGCGGTCATACAATGTATACTCCAGCTCTGTCCGCAGCAACACTGTAAATTCCTTACTTGGTGTATCCATTGTTAGGGCAAGTAGTGTCGCCTTAACAATATGATTAGTCGTCGATAGACATGCCTTACGCGACAAATAACTGGGTCATTGTCACAATCCGGCGGCACGTCGGCGGCGACGTTGTTATGATGCGTTTGCAATTTGCACTGTAGGTACCTAGGTACGCGAACGCGACGCGAGGGACACTACTGTTCTCATCGAAAATTGAACGATCACTGATGATAACTTTAGAACCGTTGATCCGATCTGCATGAAATTTGATATGTCGATAGCTTGTACTTGAGAAATTTACTGGTAAGTATATGAGTAAAATCGGATGAAGGGTTTTTGAGATATGGGGTTTTTTAAGAGGGCAAAAATAAAAAAAGTTACATAAAAAATTCAAGTTACATGTCATATGAAAGGGCTTTGTTTGGACATTCCAAAACAATTTTTACTTTTTTTTTGGGACGCTCGGTTTTCGAGATAAAATTTAAAAAGTTAAATTAAGATAACCAGCGATCCAAGAGCTCCCATCTCTAAGAGTTTCGTTGACATCAAGGTTTTTCTACTGGTCGGCCAGTTCTTTTGATTTTTCTTATTTTTTTTTCTTGAAATAAATTAAGGAGGTACTCAGTTCTCATAAAATGGTGACGACGACCAGGTCTGATGATGAAGCCAAGGTCTGTTCAACGGAACTCTTCAATAAATAGGCCAATAGAGTTGAAACTTGGTAACCATACCAAGTTAGTAGGCGGTAGTCAGAAAAAAGTCCAAAGTTAATGATTGGACTTGCCTCTGACTACTACCATGCACGCATCAAAGTTTTGATGCGTTCGTCGGGTCGCATCACGAGATCTCAGTTCGGGGCGAACTACTAGTTTAGTTTTTTTTCTTCTGTTGTTTAGTATTTGTTGTTATAGCGCCAACTGATATACATCATTTGTAATTTCATCATGTGTATTTCAACTGTCTAACTATCACGGTTCATGAGATACAGCCTGGTGACAGACGGACACACAAACAGACAGACAGACAGCCAGACAGACAGCGGAGTCTTAGTAATAGGGTCCCGTTTTACCCTTTGAGTACGGAAGCCTAAAAATCATTAAAAGTAAAATATATACACATCAATAGATTATAGACGAAGTATGAGTACAAGAATTGGTTTGTGGTCGTAGTTCGGTGTGTTAAATTGCAAAATTACAAAATATAAGTTCCGGAAGATTATCGAAAAATAAGTAAATTTTGAACTAAGTTACATAGATTTTTCGCTGAGCGCCTTTGTGGGGTATTGCAGTGGGTCAGGCCATTATGCTCACAAGTTTCAACAGTCGGCTGAAATATGCAAAAAGTCGCCCCCGGGTGGGCTTGAACCACCAACCTTTCGGTTAACAGCCGAACGCGCTAACCAATTGCGCCACGGAGGCCGTGGGATTTCCTGCGAAATTAGGGATTACCTTACCTCTTTGTACATCATAGACACATTCTCTTCTTCTTCAGTAGAAGAATAGACACATTGTCTGAGAGTGATGATGAGATCTGAAAGAGTGGGACGGTAGAACATTTCTTATACTCGAACCAGGGGAAAGTGATAGAAGGAAGAAACCTTTGCCAATCTTAGGCCTAACCGATACAGGAGGTATCTTTTAGTAGAGCTTTTTGAGCAAAAGTTCGTCTGGAAAAGTGCTAGCATTGCTTGGTTCTGATATATAACGAAAGAAAATTCATTTATTTTGGACATTCGCACACATTTTAAAACAGAATAGGTACATACAATAGATTTAAAAGATTCATCATAAAGCTAGATGAATAAGCTTTAAGAAGTGATCCTTGTAATTCAATTAAATAAATACTTTTAGAATTTCGGCTTTGACATTGACCCATACCCAGCCACATGAGACTTCAAATCTTTACGTATTAGTGGGCTAATTGCTTATTCCGTCACATTTCTCATAAGAAATGAAATCTCAAGGATCACTTTGAAACTCTTCATATACTATGTAAATCGAACCTTAAGCAGAAGTGAAATTCCTCAAGATAAATAACTCTTTATTGATTACCGCAAAAAAATAAAGCATAAAGTAAACACACAGATGTTTACTGTATACCTTATTAAAGAGAGAGCATTTCTTACCAGTCTTTACAGCTCAGTTGGTAGCTCTGCCTTCTGCGATGTCGGCCGTGGGTTCCTTCTGCGATGTAGGTGTGATAAACATAGATGTTTATTCTCTGTCTCAGTATTATACGTATATTTTAACGAAAAAAAGTATTTAAGTATTATATCAGCTATCTGGTTTCCATAGTACAAGCTTTGGCTTGATTGGGGCGAGATAGTGTTGTGTGGAATGTCCACTAATGTTAATATAATTTATTTATTTATAACTGATGATGATGAGCATACATACATGCATACCATTACTCAAACACGTCATCGCGAACTCCAAGTTTTCTGTAATCTTCGTGAAGTTGTGATCCCGAGCCGGAGCCTAGTCCTCGGTAAATAATGTGTTAGTTCTAAATCCAAGCGCGAGTGTGCCTCGCTGCAGGTAGCGCGGGGCGGGGCTCACTGAGAGCGGCTAAGCGTTTGCATAAAATAAAAGACTCACCTGTTTTTTTTATTACTGGCTGATTAAATAAGTAATACAAATACAATACAAATGCAAATTCATTTATTTACCAAATAATCTCTATCTCTAATACTACAAGAATCAAAGTCCTGACTGACTGACTGACTGACATATAGACAACGCACAGCCTAAACTGCTGGCCCTAGAGACTTGAAATTTGAGGAATACATAGGTTTTATGGCGTAGAGGTGTACTAAGAAGGGATTTTTGGATCTTCAACCCCTAAGGGTGTAAAAAGGGTTGAAAACATTTGTATGAAAAATTGTATTCGTTGAACCTACAAACTTGAAACTTGGAGTACATGTACTCCAAAGCTAAAAAATAGGAATGGCATTTTTAGTTTTTTAAAACTACCCTTAACTAGTAGTTCGCCCCGAACTGAGATCTCGTGATGCGACCCGACGAACGCATCAAAACTTTGAGTAGGTAGTAGTCAGAGGCAAGTCCAAACATTATCTTTGGACTTTTTTCTGACTACCGCCTACTAACTTGGTATGGGAACCAAGTTTCAACTCTATTGGCCTATTTATTGAAGAGTTCCGTTGAACAGACCTTGGCTCCATCATCAGACCTGGTCGTCGTCACCATTTTATGAGAACTGAGTACCTCCTTAATTTATTTCAAGAAAAAAAAATAAGAAAAAGCAAAGGAACTGGCCGACCAGTAGAAAAACCTTGATGTCAACGAAACTCTTAGAGAAGGGAGCTCTTGGATCGCTGGTTATCTTAATTTAAGTTTTTTTTATTTTATCTCAAAAACCGAGGGTCCCAAAAAAAAAGTAAAAATTGTTTTGGAATGTCCAAACAAAGCCCTTTCATATGACATGTAACTTGATTTTTTTATGTAACTTTTTTTATTTTTGGCCCCTTAAAAAACCCCATATCTCAAAAACCCTTCATCCGATTTTACTCATATACTTACCAGTAAATTTCTCACGTACAAGCTATCGACATATCAAATTTCATGCAGATCGGATCAACGGTTCTAAAGTTATCGCCAGACAAACATACATACATACATACATACATACATACATACATACATACATGCATACATAAAATGCCAAATCGCCCAAGTTGAAACTAAGATCTTCGTTCGCTTCGCTCACTCGATCAATAAGTGTGCAATGGGATGTCAAAGTTTGTATTGGAGTTTTTTAACGCGTGGTGCAAATGACTTAAAACTTGGGGTAAATATACTAAGAAATAAATCATTAAGAATGACAATTTTAATTTTTGATAACTACCCCTGCAAACGGTGCAAATGATTTTTAACGCATAGTGCGATTGATTTCAAATCAATGCGAAAGTTACGATGTTTGGATGTTTGTGGTTCAATCACGGCTCAACGCACTTTAACGCGTGCGAAGCCGCGAGAAGCTGCTAGTCTTACCTAAGCGTTTATACATCGGTTACCATTAGTCCCCGCACCAGGACAAGCCTGTGTCGCGGGAGGCCGAATAGTTACAATAAAATAACGATTACTAATGAAGAACCACAAAAAATTATACAGTAGCAGAGCAAAAACCAAACACAAAAATGGGAGATCTTATTTACTACGTGGGCTATTTATATTCTAATGCAGAATACAATGTTGATTGAGCATGAATGTGGGAAAAAGTCAGGTCAAGTCAAGTTCAAAAATTGCTTATACAAGGTGTTCCATAAGTTGTGTATATAAACTTCAGGGGGATAAAGTACACATCAATATGAATATAGTTTCTTTTTCTTTAGTTTCATACATTTTAGCCTGGTAGGTATTGAACTTTTGTATGAAACAGCTGTTTTTTTTTCGCGTTCACAGTGTTGGTTCCTTAGAAAAAGTTGTTCATATTGATGGGTACTTTAGCCCCCTGAAGTTTATATACACAACTTATGGAACACCTTGTATATATCATTATATTATTATTATTTTTATTTATTATATACCCCACCACTCACATACCCTCCCATACACCTACACCCACATTATTTAATTTTATGATAGTATGTAAGTACCATTTTATTTTATTACTAGTGGCTTCCCGCGGCTTCGCACGCGTTGAAGTGGTGAGCCGTGATTGAGCCACAAACATCCAAACATCGTAACTTTCGCATTGATTTGTATATTATTTGGGTAGAGGTACGAAACGAAACAGCATAACGACTTTGATCCCCAGGCACGGTAGATACTCTCAGATCTCTTCGTACCAACTCAAGATTCCCGTTTTTAGAATGTCCCTTTCAAACATTGACGCCTCGATGTATCCTTTTTACTCGAGCGCAACGAAGGAGGGTAACGTTTTAGGGGTTGTTTTCGAAAATCAAACTGTCTCTTTGTTATTTATCCACAGAACACATTTTCTTTTAGTTTGAGGTTAATTAAACTACGCGTTAAAAATCTCCCATACAAACCTTGAAACTTTGGCAGTCTTTTGCACTCTTTGCAGGGGTAGTTTCAAAATATTGAAAACGTGGTTTTCAATTATTTATTGTGGAGTATATTTACTTGAAGTTTGAAATAAATCGCACAATGCGTTAAAAATCTCCCATACCTACTAACTTTTACAGTAATTTGCACCATTAGCATTATTTGCAGAAGTAATTATCAAAAGTTAAAAGCGTCATTTTTAATTATTTATTTCTTAGTATATTTACCCCAAGTTTTAAGTCAATCGCACCACGTGTTAAAAAACTCCCATACAAACTTTAACATCCCGTTGCACACTTATTAAGGGTAGTTTTAAAAAACAAAAAATGCCTTTCCTATTTTTTAGCCTTGGATTGCATCTACTTCAAGTTTCAAGTTTGTAGGTTCAAGGAATACAATTTATTATACCATATTTTTCAACCTTTAGGGGTTGAATTTCAAAAAATCCCTTCTTTACGCCATAAGACCTATGTACTCTTTAAATTTCAAGTCTCTAGGACCAGCGGTCAAAAAACTCCCATACAAACTTTTACATCCCTTTGCACACTTATTAAGGGTAGTTTTGAAAAACTAAAAATGCCTTTCCTATTTTTTTGCCTTGAAGTATATGTACTCCAAGTTTCAAGTTTGTAAGTTCAAGGAATACTGTTTTTCATACAAACGTTTTCATCCCTTTTTACACCCTTAGGGGTTGAATTTTCAAAAATCCCTTCTTAGTAAACCTCTACGCCATAAGACCTATGTACTCTTCAAATTTCAAGTCTCTAGGACCAGCGGTCAAAAAACTCCCATACAAACTTTTACATCCCTTTGCACACTTATTAAGGGTAGTTTTGAAAAACTAAAAATGCCTTTCCTATTTTTTTGCCTTGAAATATATGTACTCCAAGTTTCAAGTTTGTAAGTTCAAGGAATACTGTTTTTCATACAAACGTTTTCATCCCTTTTCACACCCTTAGGGGTTGAATTTTCAAAAATCCCTTCTTAGTACACCTCTACGCCATAAGACCTATGTACTCCTCAAATTTCAAGTCTCTAGGACCAGCGGTTTAGGCTGTGCATTGTCTATATGTCAGTCAGTCAGTCAGTCAGTCAGGACTTTGAGTCTTATAGTATTAGAGATGATATTAGGTCGTCGTGTTCTTTATCTGTTAATTCTTATCATGTGTTTAGTCTCGTGTCTTGCCTTGTTTCTGTGTTATCTGTTTAAGTTTTAATCTATTGTCTGTGTAAATCGTGTTTTTTGTAGTCTGGCCTCCCGCGATACAGGCTTGTCCTAGTGCGGGGTCCATCAGCAACCCTTGTAAGCTTCTAATTTTGGTAAATAAATGAATTTGAATTTGAATTTGCTAAATGAATTGTTATAAAATTTATATGTATTTATATTTATTATGTATGTACTTATAAAAACTTATAAAAAAAGTATCATCAAAATCAAAGTATAATAGCGGTACCTATAGTATGGCGGAGTAATCGCGTGACAAAATAAACCTACAGTCGAATTGAGAACAATTCTTTTATTTTTAAACGGGTAAAAAAGCAATACCTCGCAAGTCAGAAATTTTTAGATTCTACGCCATGCTGATTTCCTCACGATGCCTTCCTTCACCGTTTGAGAGTATTACCACTGTTGTCACTACACTTGTGTTTAGATAATTGCGCTTGCTTACCTGCTTCCCGCTGTCAGTGCGACCGCGTCCCGTGCAAATATGTTCAGGCGGTTTCTGTAGGTAGAGCGTGCGTAGGCATCCGCTATGCAAACATCACTTTTCTTACTGGCGGCGTATAACTACTGTTTAACTTTTGAAACGCGGGATGTCAGTGGATGTAGAGGGCTCAGATGTCCAGCAGTGGACTTATTCAGGCTGATGATGATGATGATGAACTTTTTAAACCCTCATGCTTATGAAAATAATAACACGGGCAACAACGTTGCATACAACTGTGCCGAAATATCGGTAAACAATCAAACTGACAAATCATTGTAAACATCCTGTTTTAAGGCGAAGACAAGAGCTAATGTGACTCTCGCTCGCACGTTGAAAAACCCTACTCAAAAGTTTGCTTTACTAGTTTTCGTACATAAGCAAACTTTTAAGTAGGGAAAACTTGTATCGATCAAAATGAAATTTTTACGTGCAATGTGATTTCACACAAAATGGTTGATTGCGATTTTTTGAAAATGAGTTTATTGTTTTTATATCTTTCAACATGTCGAAACGTGCGAGCGAGAAGTTGTTTGATAGTTGTCAGCCCCTTAAATGAAAATATTAGCTATAGTTTAGTTACTGAACAAAGTCAGTGTTCATATTTATACTATGGGTGGGTAGTCCGAGCTAACAAGAAACCTAGCCGCAAGATGTTTGCCTGTTAGATATCGATAGATAGGATAGATATAGGTAACTCTTTATTTATTACTATAAGTAGTGATATAGGTAGGATACAGTTTTCGTAGTAGCACAGTGGTCGGCCTTATCGCTAACAGTGATCTCTTGGGAAGTACAGAACTTATATTTACCTAGCTTTAAGACGTTTTAAAGTGATCCTTGTGATTCAATTGAATAAATAACTTATGACTTTAACCTTGACTTTTTGTACGTCCAAATATAACATTCGGCATATACCGACATTTTACAGTAGTTGGGATTCTATAGTAAAATTTTTAATGGGATATCTACCGTGCCTTGCGACTAAAATTGTAATAAATCAAAAATAAGGTGATGCAAAATGTAAACTCGCCTTGAATGTTATTTATCATTTGATTATTTATTTATCAACAATCTTATGAATCTTAATCGAACATGATAGTTTAATTAGTATTATTGGAAGTTTTTTTACCGATATAAACGTTTTAAAAAATCTAAATCAAAACATTCTTTATTCAGTTCAATCAGAAGGATAACATTGAAACGTCAGTTCCTCGCGAATGTTTTTAGAATGTTTTAATCATGTCCAAAACAAGGTTAGTATAATATAACAACAAAAGAAATAAACCCCTTGAGACCCACTTTCTCCTCATGTAGTCAAGAACAATAGAATTTGTATTTTACTGGAATTCCAGTGTTTAGCAAATAAACAACAGTAAAATTACAATATAGCTATTACGAATGGAAATGTAATATGCAGAGATACTATCAATTGAGCTGTGAGGGTTGTACCTACATACAAAGAAATTGCTCGTACGATACGAGCAATTTTGATATTGAAAAATATGTCACTGAATGATGTTATGATAACAATCAAGAGTAGTAGAGCTCTTTGCGAAGGGCTCGTCCGGGGAAGTACTACGACCACGCCTTTTTCTGCCGCTAAGCAGCGTTGTTGTATTTCGGTTTGAAAAGTGTGGTTGCCGGTGAAATTACAGGTACATGAGGCTTAACATCTGTATGCCTCAAGTTGATGGACACAGGGCAGTGCATCGTAGGGCACGTTCCTACCGAGCGTGACTTGCGAGGCAATGCTTTGTTATAAGTTATGGTTACCACTTAACATCAGGTGGGCCATCTGCTTGTTTCATCAGCGAGTTGTTTAGAAAAACGAACATAGTCATTATAATCTCGCATAAAAAAATTATCAGATCCAAACATGTTTTTCAAGCAAATAAGTTATGTCACTACGATTTATACTTTTTTGGTGTTTTAAAGATCGCAAAAGAATCCATGCCCTCTTTATTTACCGACTAGCGGCCTGTCCCAGCTTCGCATGGGTAGTCATAAATTTTTTGAACATTTTAGGATAAACTTAGACCGTGGGTTTGAGCCTCGCGTCTACTTATTTCATACATTTGCACGTCCTTCTCCTTGAGTGAGTGAAATCGCACCCCGTGCGTGACACGTGGACCCGTTAACATTTTTAATTTCGTCATATCTTTTGAATGGAATGTCCGATTTGAAAAATTTAAGAAGTAATCTATAGGTAATGAAACCGTCTTCATTATGAAATGATTTATTTGGATAAGGATTAATACCAAGGTACAAATAAACACCCTTTTCTAGCGGCGGCATTTCAATTATTTTTTTATAATAAAAGAACACTTATTGTGACATAACTATAATAGTTAGACATATGCTGTTGCGACATTTTTTGTAGATGATGCAGGTCATCAAAATCGTAATACATTGTTTTGTTCTATCATCAATAGTTTTCGCAGCGCACGCGATGTAAAAGGTTTTTGTTTTCCACCTTGGGTTACATTATTGGAGTTTTTATTAAAGATCCCTGATTTTTTTGAAAATATAATATAGCCTATTGTAGGGTATAATTGATATGATGATGCGTTCCCTACTATAATTCACGTAGCTTCTGGGGAGTATATAAAATGATAAATTTCCGTTTCCACATATGTACCGATTTAATATTTGCACTTTAAAGTAGGTATTACATGTCTGAACCTAATGAGCGGGGAGAGACGACTGACGACGCTACATACAAAACCTTCGCGTCAGCCCGATTGCAAGTACCTGTGTGGCTAGCCGCCACAGTACTCCCCCTCTAACAAAAATTTTGAAAAAATTCAAAAAATCTTAAGATAAAAATATCACAAAGAACAGATTACATATTACTAAACAGTTAAATAAACGTAAACAATCCGGAGTCGCACAAATACTCACAACACACTTGCAGATTTGCTATCGTTGCTACTTTGCTATGTGTGTGTTGTAAGCTAGAGTCTCCTGTTACCGAATCGAGTTATCGCTGTACCTACTCAACGTAAGCGATCTATTCCAGGAACTAAAATTTATTTAAAAAGAACGATTCTAAAAATAGACTGGAACACTAAAATTACTTTTGAAAAATTTACACTTTCACGCTTCGTCCATTTCTTTGCCACAGCACCTTCTTATAATCGCCGTCATATTTCCGTATATATTCATCTCGGTCTTCCTTTGTAGCGCAGGTACTTTCACACCAGTTACTCGTAGCAGTGGGACTGAGCTATCTCCAGATCCAACACTGATCCTCCGGTGAGCTGAGCATCCTTCTCCAACCGGGCATACGTTCACGAGTAAATCTGCAGGTCCAAACTCCTTTTTCTATAGGACTGAGTGCACCTCAGATGTCGCTGGCTCCAATAACATCTTCTGCCGCTGCCGCAGACCATACGTGAACATCTTTGGCTGGACCGCGGGTTAACCACTCCCTGGTCGTACGCTGCCAATACTTCTAATTCTTCACATGCTGACCGGCTACTCATATAAGGGCTTCTGTTGGTGGTCGGGACGGGATCGGCTGACGTCACCTGCTGTGCATACCAAAACGCGTGGCGTCGCCGCATTGATGTTGCGTCATCCTGCGTTTGTTGGCTGTTCCTTTTGCTTATACCTCCCGAGGCGTGGACTTCATCGGGAGGGAGTCGTCTCCGTCGCTGGTCTTCTGAGGTCACAATGATATCTTGAATTCTCCGTTGTTGCGCGCATTCCATCGGGTGGTCACCGCATGGTAACACCACACACCGATGCTTTGTCGAGGGTCACCAATTGTAGGGTATAATTGATATGATGATGCGTTCCCTACTATAATTCACGTAGCTTCTGGGGAGTATATAAAATGATAAATTTCCGTTTCCACATATGTACCGATTTAATATTTGCACTTTAAAGTAGGTATTACATGTCTGAACCTAATGAGCGGGGAGAGACGACTGACGACGCTACATACAAAACCTTCGCGTCAGCCCGATTGCAAGTACCTGTGTGGCTAGCCGCCACACCTATGTTACTCAAGGATAATGTAGCATATTCTAATGTTGAAAGAATTTTTGAAATCGGACCAGTAGTTTTTGAGCCTATTCGTTACATACAAAAATACAAAAATACAAATGTTTCCTCTTTATAATATTAGTGTAGATGTCCAATTTAGCCAGTACTACGGTGCTGATTTTTAAAATCTTTTCCACATAAGAATTCAAATTACAAGCCCAGCGTCTGGTTAAAATAAATTGAAGCTTAACGTCCGAATTCTGCTCTTTGAGGAAGCATTTACATAACTTTTAGCTTTCAAAAGGAGATTTGGCGCAACTCCACGTGATGCGTTCTCAAATAATTTAGAACGGTATTCTTTTAGAGATGCATTTCTGTGTTCATATTTTGAAAGTGTGAAATAACGACAGAAACGTATTTAAAAAAAAAAGAAGAAAGGTATTATATTATAATACACTAGCGGCTTGTCCCAGCTTCGCATGGGTGGTCATAAATTTTTTGAACATTTTAGGATAAACTTAGACCGTGGGTTCGAGCCTCGCGTCTACTTATTTCATACATTTGCACGCGCTTCTCCTTGAGTGAGTGAAATCGCACCCCGAGCGTGACCCGTGGACCCGTTAACATTTTTAATTTTGTCATATCTTTTGAATGGAATGTCCGATTTGAAAGATTTAAGAAGTAATCTATAGGTATTGAAACCGTCTTAATTATGAAATAATTTATTTGGATAAGGATTAATACCAAGGTACAAATAAAGACCCTTTTCTGGCGGCGGCATTTCAATTAATTTTTTATAATAAAAGAACACTTATTGTGACATAACTATAATAGTTAGACATATGCTGTCGCGACATTTTTTGTAGATGATGACGTGTTCTACAAAATCGTAGTACATTATTTTGTTCTATCATCAATAGTTTTCGCAGCGCACGCGATGTAAGGTTTTCTTTTTCCACCTTGGGTTACATTATTAGAGTTTTAGTAAGAATCCCTGATTTTTTTGAAAATATAATATAGCCTATGTTACTCAGGGATAATGTAGCATTCTAATGGTGAAAGATTTTTTGAAATCGGACCAGTAGTTTTTGAGCCTATTCGTTACATACAAAACAACAAAACAACAAAACAACAAAAATACAAATCTTTTCTCTTTATAATATTAGTGTAGATAATGTATCTGGACATTCCACACAGCATTATCTAGCCCCTAACGAAGCAAAGCAGTATGGAAACCAGTTAGCTGATATAAAACTGAAATACTTTTTGTAAATTTATACTTATAATATTTTATAGAACACAGACAGAGAACAAACATCTTTGTTAATCACACAAATGTTTGTCGGTGGGCATCGAACCCACGGCGTACAGCGCAGAAGGCAGAACTACTACCAACTGAGCTGAGAGGGATGTCATTAATAATACAGGAAAACAAAACGACCTAAAAGGAATTGAGTTTAAAATTTCAAATCAATATCCCCTTGAAGAACCCTATAAGTCTTCGAGGAAAACCTCAACAGTTCATTTTCATTTCATAATTACAATCTACACTAATATTATAAAGAGAAAAGATTTGTATTTTTGTTGTTTTGTTGTTTTGTTGTTTTGTATGTAACGAATAGGCTCAAAAACTACTGGTCCGATTTCAAAAATTCTTTCACCATTAGAATGCTACATTATTTTTGAGTAGCATAGGCTATATTATATTTTCAAAAAAATCAGGGGTCCTTACTAAAACTCCAATAATGTAACCCAAGGTGGAAACCAAAAACCTTACATCGCGTGCGCTGCGAAAACTATTGATGATAGAACAAAATAATGTAGTACGATTTTGTAGAACACGTCATCATCTACAAAAAATGTCGCGACAGCATATGTCTAACTATTATAGTTATGTCACAATAAGTGTTTTTTTATTATAAAAAATTAATTGAAATGCCGCCGCTAGAAAAGGGTCTTTATTTGTACCTTGGTATTAATCCTTATCCAAATAAATCTTTTTATATTCAAGACTGGTTCAATACCTATACATTACTTCTTGAATTTTTCAAATCGGACATTCCATTCAAAAGATTTAAAAAATATAAGGTCACGGGGCGCGTTCTCACCCAGCGCGGGCCCGGGCAAGGCGCGAGTTAGAAGTGACTCGAACCCACCACGGGCTAAGTTTATCCTAAAACGTTGAAAAAAATTATGTCCACCCATGCGAAGCTGGGACAGGCCGCTAGTATTTTATATATCTGACTAGCAATAGGATCAGGCCAGTCGAAATTCGAACTCCGGTTTTTGAAATGATTATTTCAAAAACGACTAAAAGTAAAGGAGTAGACAAATTGGCGGACGAAGTCGTTGTAAGGGTTCAGATTCACAATTTAATTTGAAACCCTAAAAATAACGATAAAGTACGCAGAAGTAAAAATACTGTCCCAAAAATTAGGAAAAGTTACATGACATTTTTGCCAAAACAAACAAGATTGCCACAACGATACTCAACTTTGACTTTTGTCGAACCAAAACCACAAAATATTCTAAAATCCCCATCCAATTAACCGACTGCCGATATATTGTGCTTTAAAACGTTACACCTTTGCGAAGCATCAAAACGGATCACACGGGTTGTTCCAATAAAAATAAACTTAATTCCCTCACAGTAAAACCTACCCAACCTCAAAACAGCTAACTACACTCAAAAATAAACCCAACACCAGCGAAATACGAATCAAAATTAATTGATACAGATTTCCTTTACGTTCGGTGTTGATTTGCACCTTATGGCTTTCGAATAGAACTCAAGTTTATTGTTACGGTACTTTTGTGATGTTGCTGAAGTATTATGACCGGTGTCTTTGAGGCTATAGGGTTCAAATTACGGTTGAAGAGGATTCTGATACCAGGAAGGTGGACAAAGCAAAAATGCCGGACTACAAGAGATACTCAATAAGCCGTTTGAGATCCGATCCGCTCTTCAAGTTTGCTAGTACTCTAATAATACTGACTATTCGTAGGTATTTTATTTTGAACAGGAAGACTACAGACGTTAATAGTAGATTAGTAGCCAAGGGCTGTAAGGCATCAATTGCAGCCC
The DNA here is from genome assembly GCA_932294275.1 of Chloroclysta siterata. Lineage (NCBI taxonomy): Eukaryota > Metazoa > Arthropoda > Insecta > Lepidoptera > Geometridae > Chloroclysta > Chloroclysta siterata. The sequence continues at coordinate 379,947 of OW028607.1, forward strand.
GAGATATTTAAGCGCACGAGCGCAGCGAGGGAGCCTATAGTTCGAGGGTGCAATTGGTGCTTACACCCAAGCGTGCCCAAGCTAACTATTCTGCTTTACATCTCGTTTGTGAGGTAAGTAGAAAAAAATGGCATTACAAGAATAAAACATTTTACTTGTTGAAATTTATAGTGAAATGAGAACAATTTTCAAATTTATTATTCTCGCCTTTTTTTCATTAAAAATAATTAATTAAAGAACTTTTTTTTTTTTTTTTTCAAAATCGAAATAATAATTGTACTTCGCCGTTCGATATTTAAAATTGATGACTATTATACTCACACGAAGACAAGGCTGAATAGCAAAGCGACCTCTTTGGTCATTGGGCTGAATGCATGATGTCTATATTGCCAGTATGATGGTTAGATGTACGCGAACTTTTTGAAAGAAAGAAGTGTTTTTTTTAATTACTTACCGCCCTAGGGCTTTTCTAGCTACATTATTACCCTGGAGCGCTAATTAGTCACCTACAAGCCCCATTTGGAGGTAATAAGAACCTACTTACCGAAAATGAGAGATGTAAAGTACCTATTAGTACCCGTTTTCTACGTACGTCTACGAAACTACGTAGTACAGTAGAACAAAATACATAAAATTCTTCTTTTTTGTAAACACATTGTGAACACATAAATTAGTTACACATTTACATTAATACAAGTTAAGTATAAAAATTCATGAAACCAGCCCTCAACTGCCCAAACCCATGTCCCCTGCCCACTAACTACGCACTGATCTACGGCCCGCCTTCGGTTGTCGACGCGCGGTGAATACAAATAGTCAATTTGCCAAAATCACTGTTCTCATCTCCACGAGCCTATGATTTACGGCGGATTCACGCTACGTCGGACCGGGATCGGGACGTAGCAGTGCCGTCACTTGAATTAGAACTTTATTTGTAGGATTATAAAGATGAGTACTGGAGTCGTACCTCATAACCGTGGTCTTAGCATGAATACTTACTTTTTTTTATACAACATGCTGATGAAACAAGCAAATGTCTGATGGCTGTTGTAAATTCACTGCCCTGCGTCTATCAATTTGAAGCATACAGAATTTAGGACATGTAATATAAAAACCGAAACACAGCGTTGCTACTTGACTGCAGATATAGGCATGGTAGTAGCAGGTACTTTCCCGGACGAGGCACGCACAAAAAGTTCTACCACGTTCTTGAGTAATTCAACTCATTTGTAGTAAAAATAATGTTCAAAATCAAATTAAATTGACGGTACGGGTAAAACCCGGTTCAGGCCCGGTGTATCGTGAATCCACGTTTAGCGCTCTGTATTGACTTGTAAGTGAATACTTTACGCACAGATCGTGCTGCGCTTCCGAAGATTGATATTTCAGCTACAAGCTTTTATTTATTTTGTATCGCGTGTTTATTGGTTTGAAAGACGAAAGGTAACATGAGAATGACAGGTTTGTCGCAAATTGAAGCGTTGCTGTGTTTCGGTCTGAAGTGTGTGGTTGTCAGTGGTCTAGCGGGAGCGACCCCGCCTTCTGATCGTAAGGTCGTGGTTTCGAATCCGGCCGTGCATAATAACTGGATTATTTTTGACGAAAAATTACGTGCGCAATGCCATTTTTCTCAGATGGTGAAATTAAACATAGCGCGGAAACTGGTATTCTAGAAGCGCCGATTAGCTTGCGACTTGTGGGAATACCAATTACTGCGCAGAAGTGACGTATTTTTTTTTGTGATTAAGTGGACTCTCTTCTTTGGCTACAATCTCACTTGATGTTAAAACGGTCTAGAAGAAACCTATTCACACCTTCACCTTGATTCGAATTGCCACAGATTGTGAACGTGTTAGTGTACGTGCCACTACTGAATAAACCAAACTATCAGCTTATTGAAATAATTTACATATCCATCAAGAAATGGCATCAATATTGAGTATAAATCTATACAATATGGTGGAGTGGAGAAGGGTAAATCGAACCGTAGATTATTTCGTTACGAAAAACAAAATAATTTAAAAACTAATTTAACTCGAAATTGACATTGTTATTTATCACAATAGTTACATGCTCACTTACTTTAACTTTACTTGTTTCGTGTTTGTTTGAAAGCCGTGCGGATTAAAAAAAGACCATTGTTCACCAACAAATGATAAATAAGTTTCATCAACCATCGATTAAGAGGCTGAAAACTATCAAACAACTTCACGTTCGCACGTTAGCGAGAGTCCCATTAGCTCTTGTCTTCGCCTTAATATTATGTTTATAAATTACTAGCGGGCTGTCCCACCTTCGCATGGGTGGACATAAATTTTTCCAATGTTTTAGCATAAACTTAGACCGTGGTGGGTTCGAGTCATTTGAACGCCCTTCTACCTCGCGCCTTGCCCGGGCCCGCGCTGGGTGAGAACGCGCCCCGTGACCTTATATTTTTAAAATCTTTTGAATGGAATGTCCGATTTGAAAATTCAAGAAGTAATGTATAGGTATTGAATCAGTCTTGAATATGAAACGATTTATTTGGATAAGGATTAATACCAAGGTACAAATAAAGAGCCTTTTCTAGCGGCGGCATTTCAATTAATTTTTTATAATAAAATAACACTTATTGTGACATAACTATAATAGCTAGACATACGCTGTCGCGAGATTTTATGTAGATAATGACGTGTTCTGCAAAATCATAGTACATTATTTTGTTCTATCATCAATAGTTTTCGCAGCGCACGCGATGTAAGGTTTTCTTTTTCCACCTTTGGTTACATTATTGGAGTTTTAGTAAGGATCCTTGATTTTTTTGAAAATATAATATAGCCTATGTTACTCAGGGATAATGTAGCATTCTAATGGTGAAAGAATTTTTGAAATCAGACCAGTAGTTTTTGAGCCTATTCGTTACATACAAAACAACAAAAATACCCATCGGTTATTTATTTATGTATACACCACTATTTTGTAATTACCAAAAAAAAAAAACCGTATACTCAGTGTCAGTTACTGATCACGTTTATGTAGTTAAAACTAAAAAAAAATAATTAAAAAGAATATCCCAAGAAAAAGATGATAACTAGTAACCAGAGAATACGCATACATGTTACGTACTTACGTATTTTTAGTCTGGGGAAATGTGAGTGATTGATTACCTACGGATGTACCGCGAATGGTACCCAAACAATCGGCAACCAAATTACTCCACGATGTCCAGCATATTATACCAACGCATATTAGACCATGGCTCTGTTTACGTGCCGCAAGGACGAGGAGGGCCTGCATACTCCCGAAACTTCTACGATGACCTCCTAAATGATTTTGAAGAAGATCCTCGGAGGAGCACGTGTGACGCGGCATGTCGCTTTAGCACAAGCCAGTCCTGCGCTCGGAAGATTGTGCGCTCAGTTGAGATACACTACAGGAAGAACCAGGAGCTACTAGCCATCGCCAGGCTGGAGGATATTCCGTTAACAACCTGGCGGGAGCTATGGTTTCAGCAGGACGGCGCGCCACCGCACTATCATCGCGCAGTGCGAGAGTACCTATCTCAAGAGTTTGGCACCCGATGGATTGGTCGCGGTGGCCCAGTTTGCCTGGCCTCCGTGCTCGCCCGATCTGACACCCCCAATCTTTTTGTGGAGCGAAATAAAAAGACTAGTGTATGTGAGTGAGCCTAACAATGCATTAGACCCTTTTGATAGTGCAAAGACTAAGTATTTCCCTGAAAACAATTTGTTAAAACGTGTGTGTGTGTTTGCATTGACAATGAAGGCGGACATTTTGAACAACTTTTAAAATACTTGTGGTTAGTGGAAGTGTAAATACGTGCGTAGTTGTAAGTACATACTGTAAATAACTTTAATTGTTGTAAATAGCTTGACATCCTAAGCCCGTAAAATTATGAAGGAAAAATGGCAATTAATTACAAATAAAAGTATTAAAAAAATCCCTACAATAATGCCTTTTTTATGATACTTACCTATCTACCTACCCATTGAATGATTTATCTAGTGAGCGAGAGAGATGGAATACGATGAGTGCGACAAGATGATGTGACGTAGGTAGGTACTATACCTACGCCGAGACGGTAGATGGAAGGAGTCATAATGAATGGAGTGTTTACGATGTTTACTAGCAGTAGTATTCCGTAGTATTTTCTTGTAGGGTGTCCATAAAATTGTGCAGGATTTTGCTTGAAAACAAACCTCGATAGCTTGGTGAAAGTTAAATATTAAAAAGTTTTGACAGTGCCAATAGCATTAGTAGCCTCTGCTGCAACTATCCTTAATTTTTTTCTGGTTAATACAAAATAGTGGTGTATAATACAATTAGTACGGCTTACACTAATTAATAAACGCACACACGCTATAAAATAAACCCCACAAAAAGTGGGAACAGAAAAAAAATATGAGTTACACACAATTACATTACATAGTGCCATGAACCATCGGTCACGATGAGAGGGTATAATAATACTGAAAATCTCTGGATAGACCAATCGACCCTAAAAAGCTCCGTTAAAGGTTGGTGAACCCTAGTCTTTGCACTCAAAGTCGTGGCAAAGTGAATGTTTTCAACAACTCTTCAGAAAAAAGTTTTGTTTACAACAATAATAAATCAAAGTATTCAGGTTTAATAAAAATGTTTAAGTGTGAATAACCGCTGAACTTCAGCGCAGTCGCTACGAAATTCTGTAGTTTTATTTTGAAAGAAAATGTTTAAACAGCTGGTACATTTCATAAAAATTGAGTAGAAAACTTCATAATGTCCCAAAAGTTGAGTTGAATTGAAAGCCACGAATTTTTGGAACTTAAAAAAATCTTTGTGATTTCTTTAAGTCTAGGTTTATACTACTTAACTAAAAAAAATGGTAGTAACAAGCTTATTTCTATAGTTGAGCTATTTCCAGATCGACTATAATTTTTAGCAAAGTGACAACTTGTTTTTCCGTTTTTTTCACGCCCAAAATTAAATCATCAAAAACAATTCATAAATGGCGGAGAAATCGCGTAAAAATATGTAAAAACTTATTGTCAAATTTAGAACTTCTTCCTTCTATGAAGTCGATTGTAAATAATACAGAAACCCAGCTTACTATACTGAGCTGTGGCGCAAAAGCCAAGAGAAAAATAAGAGTCAGAAATGGAACAGTCATTCGTGAGAAACTAAAGACGACACTAAATTCTGAGTCTACATATTTGAACACAATTAGCAACTAGACATACGTGGGCGTGTGTAAGAGTAGTAGAGCTCTTTGTGTGTGGCTCGTCCGGGCAAGTACTCTTATCCTACGTGACTTGCGAGACAATGCCTTGTTACCACTTAACATCAAGTCATCTGCTGCGCACGTTAGGAACATGCCTAACGATGCACTTTCCTGCGTCCATCAACTTGAGGCATACAGATGTAAAGCCTCATGTGCTTATTATTTCACAAACCCCCTTAAAACCATCACCTATACCCAAGCATTACCTCGCAACATGCCTTACGATGTGATACCCCGTGACTGAAATGAAATGAAAAAAAAAACTGAAATGACTGAAACAGCTGGAAACAGAAATATGATTAATTCTGTTGGTAGTAGTACTCCCTCTGACAGACAAAGAGCTCTAAGTAAGTATGTAAGAATCGGTATTTTGATACAATTCCTAACCCGGCTGGATTGACCCGCCTTCACCCTTCAATAACATGCGAGTGTCTTAGATCCAAGTCATGTTTATTCAGTTAGTACATGACCTACAAATATTTAGTAGACATACACAGTACAAACAAGCTGTCACTCGCGGCTTTGTTCGTAAAGGCGATGATTTGTAACTAGAATTTTCTCTCATTACATTAGTTTTTCTAAATTATTATGGGCGGCAGTTATATAAAATTATAGAGCAGTGATGGTCTAGTTGTCTAAGGTTGTGGGTTCAAAATCAGTCGTATACCAATGAATTTTCTATTTCAAATGTGCACAGAGTACTCTCAAACGGTGAAGGAAAATATCGTGAGGAAACCAGCATGTCCGTAGAACCTAAAAACTTCTCTCTCTCTAAAAAGGAGCCTCTTTGAGGAGCACTTAAAATCCTTTCACCACACTGTTTTGAAAGATCTAATGACACGACAAGAAGAAGTTGAATTAAAAACAATCGAATTCAGAAAACTCACACTTAAAATGTGTGGTTGGTTGGAAAATCACCAATATAGCTTTTCAAAGTCAAAAGGTATTAATTATTTTCGAATCAAAAGGATCACTTTGAAACGTTTTAAAGCTAGAAGAATCTAGGAGCCAGTTAAACGCGACCAAGCCTAGAAGAACAGGCAACAAACTTACGGCTTGGTTCCTGCCGGAAGGCTTATATCCAGCAGTGGACATCTTCCGGCTGATAATGACGATGAACACATAACAAGTACCTACATAAGTTATTACCGTTCAGGTTTGGCTGAATATATCTTCCTCAGCGAAGGTATTCAAGAGGCCCGTACCTTCGGTCCCGTCCCGTCCGGCGCCATTTGCAATAACTTATTGCCTTTTATTCGCACCCCTTCCACAATCCGGGCCTATCGATACAGTGAGGGGAAGGCAGCTGGCATACTTATACTTAATATACAGCTTAGCAAGAATGAGTAGAAAATAATAGGACCGCCACTTTCCATACATTTTCGACGTTCTCTCTCATGCGGTCTTGCTCGCCGCATGCCAAATTAGTTCCGTTTTTAGATTTTTTGCCAAGTTGCTTATATGCAAAAGTTACGATTAGCATAAATATTACTTCGATGCCTATTTCTGTCGTCAAGCAGCGTTGCTGTATTTCGGTTTGAAGAGTTTGGTTGCCGGTGTAATTACAGGCACATGAGGTTTAACATCTGTATGCCTCAAGTTAATGGACGCAGGGTAGTGCATCGTAGGGCACGTTCCAATCGTGCGTGACTTACGAGGCAATGCTTTGTTATAGGTGATGGTTACTACTTAAGACGGGCCATCTGCTTGTTCCATCAGCTAGTGGTATAAATAATAACCGTCTGTTACATTTGCCCGCTATATAGCGCCTTCTAGTATTGCCGGGAATAATGCCGAAGTACTGTTGAAATAACAAAAAGTAATCATGCGAAGTGATCCAGCTAATTGACTGCGCACTGTGTCAGCACGCGCCGATCAAAGCATAATTTAACGTAACGCGGATAACTGGAGGACTTAATGTTTATTCAATACGGGAGCGGATGTTTTGCGACCGAGTGCGGGACCCTAGGGGCGCGCCGGCCTTGAACGGCTTATGAATACTATCGAAACGTACCTTTTTATGTGAAGGCAGAGAATAATAGACCTTAAGCTGCGCCATATGCTGGCACTAACTGCCGCCAGCGGCTTCACTTGCGTAGTAAGATAAATGTTGACAAGGAGAAAAAGTTTCATCTTGATTAGTTCATTCATTAGGACGTAATTGAGCCACAAACATCGTAACTTTCTCTTTTGTATATTAGTTATATAGAAGTTCCATGTTTTGTAAATAGCTGTAATTTAAAAACAAAATAGTCATTTCTTTAGAGGAGATTTTGTCAGATTTTTTAGAGAGCTTACGATAAAAGTTCTATAATCTGTAGTACAAACTATAAAACAAATAAATAATATTATACATTCATAATAAAGTAACCAGTATTATAAAATATACATTTATTCAAAAAGCCAGCTTCAAACGAAGCACAGTAACTCGGCAATCCAAGTGTAAATGAGACGAGAGCTCGCGCATGTGTGAATGTTACATTCAGTGCGGGCGAAGTGCGCCCATTCAAATAAATGAATGCATTTCTACGTAATGCTTGTAATTTATAGCATTTAATGCATGCTTCATGCTAAATGTCCTAGTGCAGGGTCCATTGCATATTTTAATTCTTATTAACCTGAATTAAACTGAAAAAAAAAAACAGCTTCACGACTTTAATGCCTAGGCACGGTAGATATCTCCTCAGATCTCTTATCTACCAGTAATCCTGGGTGTACAAAAGATTTGGTTTCAATTTTCTCTAAATATTCCGTTTTTTAAACAGAGTGTGGTTAAATGACTTTAAGTGCGCCTCAAAGAGGCTCCTCGTTTTAGAACTTTTTAGTTTCTACGACATGCCGGTTTCCTCACAATGTTTCCCTTCGCCGTTTATGAGTTGGCACTGTGGAACACATTTTGGAACAAAAACTCATGATCACGAAGACTATATTTCATCAGAGATTTTATGTTTCTTTTATGAAAATTATAAAATCAAAGTTTGTACACCCAAGTTCGTAAAGCCAGGTTGCAAACTCCACCGTAAGCTAAGCAGTAACGCAGCTTTTCGCGAACCACTTTATAACAAACGCCGAACTGCCGCAGAGCGCGTGGTTACCAACACTCGTGTCGCTCATTTCGTAGCTGGGGGCGCCTCGGTGTACCTGCGGCACGATAACTGGGTTACAGTATCGTAGCATTCCAATATCAATATTACAATGCACTTAAAAATTCACCACCCCAAATATTTTTGTATTTTTGTATGTAACGAATAGGCTCAAAAACTACTGGTCCGATTTCAAAAATTCTTTCACCATTAGAATGTTACATTATCCCTGAGTAACATAGGCTATATTATATTTTCAAAAAAATCAGGGATCCTTACTAAAACTTCAATAATGTAATCCAAGGTGGAAAACAAAAAACCTTACATCGCGTGCGCTGCGAAAACTATTGAAGATAGAACAAAATAATGTACTACGATTTTGTAGAACACGTTATCATCTACAAAAAATTTCGCGACAGCATATGTCTAAATATTATAGTTATGTCACAATAAGTGTTCTTTTATTATAAAAAATTAATTGAAATGCCTCCGCTAGAAAAGGGTCTTTATTTGTACCTTGGTATTAATCCTTATCCAAATAAATCATTTCATAATTAAGACGGTTTCAATACCTATAGATTACTTCTTAAATTTTTCAAATCGGACATTCCATTCAAAAGATATTACGAAATTAAAAATGTTAACGGGTCCACGGGTCACGCGCGGGGTGCGATTTCACTCACTCAAGGAGAAGCGCGTGCAAATGTATGAAATAAGTAGACGCGAGGCTCGAACCCACGGTCTAAGTTTATCCTAAAATGTTCAAAAAATTTATGACCACCCATGCGAAGCTGGGACAGGCCGCTAGTATGTTATATAAATAAATAAATAAATAAATAAATAAATATTGCTGGACATTCCACACAGCACTATCTCGCCCCAAACTAAGCCAAAGCTTGTGATATGGGAACCAGATTGCTGATATACTACTTATAGGTATACATTTTTTTTTGTAAATTCATACTTATAATATTATATAACACCCAGACAGAGAACAAACATCTATGTTCATCACACAAATTTTTGTTCTCGGTGGGGATCGATCCCACGGCCTACGGCGCAGAAGGCAGAGCTACTACCGACTGAGCTGTGAAGGCTGTCAATATAGTAATGGTACTGACTCCTGCTAGTACACCGTGCCTGCGTAGCGCATATTTCTGCAATTTCCGTTTGACGAGTTACACAACTCCTTAAACTCTGCTCACTCGTAGTTCCACGAATATCGCGTCACTAATGAAACGATTATTTACGTCGCGATTTTTAGAAAATATTCATATCTAGCTCCTGAGTAAAGCTTGTAGGTACCATGAGAACCAGATAGCTGAAATTATACAAGTCTTTAGTACAATTTTTTTGGGTTAATACATACTTATGTTTACATTTTGTTAATTAATAAAACAAAATGCTATATATACATATACTCAGACAGGGGGAATGTAAGTCAAACTCAAAGAGTATTTATTCAATAAAATCACAAGGATCACTTTGAAACGTCTTAAAGCTAGGTGACTCTAGGTGCCAGTTCCACGCGACCAAAGCCTAGAAGAACAGGCAACAAACTTACAGCTTGGCTCCTACCGTTCCTTTTACAAAGTCATACAATATTGAAGTTTAGTGAGGCGTAGGCATACAGAAAAATAGCATAGAATACCATAGAAGCATATATAGCACAGAATTGCTCAAAAGGAGCCGCTTAAAATCTTTTCACCACACTGTTTCGAAAGAACTAGTGACACGACAAGAAGAAGAAGCTAAAGTAAGATTTAACATCGAAGCTTGTACAAACACCTCTGCCAAAACCTAATTTCAAGTTTCTCTTAGATTGTGTATTTTTGTGCCAAACCGCAACCGACGAAAGTTAACTTTGAAATGAATATAGCGGACGCCACCAGATTTGCATTTTAGATGCTATCAGTACCTCATGAGTATCCTTAGCAGCAGTTCCTGGCACTTACGCTTAAGGTGTTATTTTTATACAATTGGCTGATGGAACAAGCAGATGGCCCACCTGATGTTAAGTGGTAACCATTACTTTTAACAAAGCATTGCCTCATAAATCACGCGCGACATGAACGTGCCCTATAATGCACTGCTATCAAATTAAGGCATACATAATGTGCCTCATATGCTTGTAATTTTCGCCGGCAACCACTCCCTTCAAACCGAAACACAGCGTTGCTGCTTGGCGGCAGAAGTAGGCATGGTGGTTGGTAGGGACTTCCCCGGACGTGCCACACACAGCTCTACTACTCTTAAAATGTACACACTAAAAAAGTGTATAACAAGAGGCTGATAACCTGATAACAACTTCTTGCTCACACATTTCAAATAATTTATGGATTTGCAATTTGTTATAACCACATTTAGTCAAAAGTTATTTAATAAGAAGTTGCGAGTCGTAGAACCTAAAAAAATCTAAAACTTGTGTCAAGTGCTCGAAAGTGCTCTTTGAGGCGCACTGAAAATCTATCTTTTCACCACAGTGTTTCGAAAGAATACAAGATGAAAATTCGTAGGTTCAAATCTCATTCGGATAATAACTTTTGGGACATCTTCGTGATTTCCTTAGGTGTAGTGAGTACCATAAAACTAATAAAAAAAATAAGATTATTGTAAAATGTTTATTTGCGACTTTCTAGTAAGAAACTAGTGCTGAGCTGCCGTCAGAAGGCTGACAAAACAAACTATTTTAAATCACGTCCACTTTCACACGGTACATCTAATCAATCAGTATGACTACTCCAATTGCAGGCATATATTAAGATTCTACAATGTTTCACAAGTTATTTTCCGAATGGGATTTGGACACACGAATAACTTTTGGGACATAATAAAATCTTAATGATTGAAGTGAAACACTATAAATACGATTACAAACATGAAATCGACACTGACATTAATTTATTTGCTAAATAAACAAACATACAGATGCAAAAGAAATTAAAAGTGGAAGGCCAGAACAAAAACAAAAACCAGGAAATAAATTATTTGTTTTTATAACATAAAAATAATACAAAAGATTTCTTTACAATTCCAAAGATCAAATTGCAAACGTTGAATGAAAGGTTTAACGTAATCAAATCTCAATTGACTAAGTTATTTTTATGAGTAATAAGAAAAAGAACGCAGATAGACGATTTTAATTAATTTTAGCTAGATGAAGAAAATGTTTTTTGTGCTTAGAATTATTACAAACTCAAGTCAAAGTCAAAAGGTATTTATTCAGCAAAACTAGGTGAATCTAGGTGCCAGTTCCACGCGACCAAAGCCTAGAAGAACAGGCAACAAACTTACGGCTTGGTTCCTAGTGTTCTTTTGTATGATCATTGTAACAATGTCATATAATGTACAATATTGTAGGCAGTAGAGTTACACTACTGTAGCTTGTATTTACAGTGTCCGAACTAGGGACAACCGCTGTTTTTCAGCTCCATTTACTTGCAAAGCGTCCTCCGGTACGCATTAGCACTTCAAGCGTTCACTACACTTTGTTTCCCACCAATCATTTACTTTGAACCTTTTACTGCATTAATTACGATTTAAATCCCTTTGGCAAGTTGCTAAGTTCCAGCAACATGCCGTTTCTGCCGTCAAGTGGCGTTGCTGTGTTTCCGTTTGAAGAGTGTGGGTAAAATTACAGGCACATGAGGCAAGTTCATGGACGCGAGGTAGTTCATCGTAGGGTTTCGTGCCCTACGATGCACTTTCCTAAACTGAGCTCTATTTAACAGATATTTACAGTTCATAATAAAATCACGATCTCCTTCCATTGTTATAAATGTACTTTAGCTTATCACAAACGATTGCACACGAATTAAAAATGAGATATTTTTTTGATAAATGTACCTATCCCATTTACATTTTGTGACCATTTAGCTATGAAATGTTTAATTTTTACGCAAGAACAAAAAAATATATAAAAGTTAGACGGTATGTTGCCAAACTAATGATTTAAAGTTATGATTCACAGACTCTTTAATAAATAACTGAGCCTGGACTGATACTCGTGTTTTACAGCATCGGAACCTTAAGAGCTCCTAAATTTAAGAAAAAGAGGTTCATATTGGTGGATAATAATTGGATTTATTTATTTATTATAAACAATAAATGTAGTGCTAATACGAGTAGTATATAGATTTGCTTTCAATTTATTCTTAATATTCCGTTTAAGTGTTTGGAAATAGTCTTTATACTTGTATACTAAACTAGGCATAGATATTGTTTTAGGTATTTTTTGTGAGACTAACGGCCGGTTTCTGAAAGCTTATTTTTATATTATTTTATTTATTTAGATTTATATAGAATGTAATATATGAGTATAGCTAAAAGCCAATAACGGATTTACATTTTTTAACAAAAACTATAATATAAACGACTATCACTAAACTAATTGATGACATATAATAATAACTTGTGTAAAAGAAACCAATTTATTAAAATAATATTCATATTTATTAATCATAAAAACACTATCACTTGTTCATTCATTTTATAATCAGTACTATATTTTATAAAACATTATCACAAAGCTATTTAGCAGTTAAATCTAGTGGTACTTACTCCATTACAGGTTTTACCATTTCAGCATAACGACAGAAGAACAATGTAGATGACTTGTCAGTGCGACTGTTGAACAACGACTAAAGTTAAAGCAGCCGCCATCTATATTTATGCCAACAATTGGTGGTAAACAGCAAGATGGCGGCGGCCAACGGAATGCACTCGTTTTCATACTTTTAAATTTATATTGTTTTACTCGGAAACTACTTTTAAGATAAATTATATTCGTTTTAGAATTCTAATATTAGTTCATAATTATTACAAGTAAATCATACAACTTCCATAAACCACGTGTTAATAAAGTAACTGCAGCGTGGTTTATGGATAAACATAAAATTAACCTTACAAAATAAAATAAATTTGTTTATAATTCGTAAAATAATAAATAATCGCTAACAGTTCGGCCATCCGCTATAAGATGTGACCTCACCAATTTAACACTAGAAATACCTTAATAAGCCATGCTAACTTACGCTAAATATGCCTACAGAACACGTTTGTTCTGTGAGCTATTTTATAGTACTCTGAACATACTTACAGAACACGTTTGTTCTATAAGTCATGCTAACTTACGCTAATTATGCCTACAGAACACGTTTGTTCTGTAAGCTATTTTATACTACTCTTATAGAACACGTTTGTTCTTTATGTCATGCTTACTTACGCTAATTATGCCTACAGAACACGTTTGTTCTGTAAGCTATTATAAACTACTCTAGTGATGCCTTCAGAACACGTTTGTTCTGTAATCTATTTTATCTTACGCTAGTGACTCCTACAGAACACGTTTGTTCTGCAAGCTATTTCATCTTATGCTAGTGATTCCTACAGAACACGTTTGTTCTGTAAGCTATTTCATCTTATGCTAGTGATACCTACAGAACACGTTTGCTCTGCAAGCTATTTCATCTTATGCTAGTGATTCCTACAGAACACGTTTGTTCTGTAAGCTATTTCATCTTATGCTAGTGATACCTACAGAACACGTTTGCTCTGCAAGCTATTTCATCTTATGCTAGTGATTCCTACAGAACACGTTTGTTCTGTAAGCTGTTTTGCTATTATAATACATAACACCTTTGTTATGCAAACTACATTTATTTGAACAAACAGCTCAAAAGGTATTAGTCAGTTGTCAAAGTCAAAGTCAAAGTCAATAGGTATTTATTCAATAAAATCACAAGGATCACTTTGAAACGTCTTAAAGCTAGGTGACTCTAGTTGTTGTTTACAGATGTCTCAGTTTGAGGCATATTTGAATAACATTCTTCAGTTTTGTGCCCTATTTTAAGACATTTACCACATATTTGAGTGAGTGTGTGAAGCGAACGAAAATCTTACAGGTAACTTGGGAGATTTGGCTTTTTATGTATGTATGTATGTTTGTTGTGTCTGGCCATAACTTAAGAACCGATCTGCATGAAATTTGGTAAGTCGATTCTTGTACTTGAGAAATATATATTAATTTATATGGGTATATGAATTTAATCGGACAAGGGTTATTGTTATGGGGGTTACAAAGGGAGCAAAAAAAGTTGTTACACAAATATACCAAGTGAGGTGTCATATTAAAGGGTACATCCCAATACCATTTTTATTCTAGGACCTATGTATGATTTTTGAGATACAATTGCTTACCCCAAGCAAGTAAGGAGGTAGTCAGAGGCCAAATATCTTGTTTGGTATCAATGTAAGACAGGAGCGGACATGCACGAAATCTACGGTCGGGGCGAACCACTAGTTAGAAACCGGTGTGTTTTGATTTGTTAATAATAAATCATCTCCACTCTCTCTACAGAGGGTGGGGATACTACCTGTGGTTGGTGTGTTGCCATGCAAGGCAAGTGGACTGCGAGATCGATGATCACGACGACTGGCACACTGGCGTTGCTCGGCTCGGCCCGGCGAATGAAGCTGGTTATCACGGTGTTGACTGCGGTGATGTTCGGTACTCCGTTCGGTACAGCCATCGCAGCCAGCTGGCTGCGATGGCTGCACGGTGAATGAGCCTCGCTGCGAACACTGCGTGCTGTACTGGGCTGCACACCATGAGGTCGTCTGCTGCGTCGTTGCGAACGAGAGCCGCTCGCTCGATGGTCCATCCCGGAGCTTCCCGAACGATGGAGTGATCCACGCCCACGTAGACTAGTTGCGACCGGCTGCGTGGCTGGTGACTGCAGCGTTGTCGGTCCAGTCGGCTGCGGGAGCGCCGTTGGCAGAGGCGGTCACATGGTGGGACGCGCGAGTAGCCTGCGACGCCGCCGGCTGCTCACGTACTGGATCTACTTCAGGGCTGAGTAGCTCCACTGTCTGCTGTACTTCCCACCACGAGGCAGCACCGGAGAATTCTGGTCCTCCAGATATCCTGAAAAACAAAAGAAGAAAAAAAAAACACAAGAGGCTGTTCGATATGTAACGTAAATAAAAGAAAAATGAATAAATTAAAAAGAATATAGTGGGCATGCCTTTCTTTATCTCACTTCTGATATGTGAAAGAAACCAATTTATTAAAATAATATTCATATTTATTAATCATAAAAACACTATCACTTGTTCATTCATTTTATAATCAGTACTATATTTTATAAAACATTATCACAAAGCTATTTAGCAGTTAAATCTAGTGGTACTTACTCCATTACAGGTTTTACCATTTCAGCATAACGACAGAAGAACAATGTAGATGACTTGTCAGTGCGACTGTTGAACAACGACTAAAGTTAAAGCAGCCGCCATCTATATTTATGCCAACAATTGGTGGTAAACAGCAAGATGGCGGCGGCCAACGGAATGCACTCGTTTTCATACTTTTAAATTTATATTGTTTTACTCGGAAACTACTTTTAAGATAAATTATATTCGTTTTAGAATTCTAATATTAGTTCATAATTATTACAAGTAAATCATACAACTTCCATAAACCACGTGTTAATAAAGTAACTGCAGCGTGGTTTATGGATAAACATAAAATTAACCTTACAAAATAAAATAAATTTGTTTATAATTCGTAAAATAATAAATAATCGCTAACACTTGTATTTAAAGTGTGTATTGAGTATGAATGTGAATGTATGAATTTATATATATATATGTAGTATGAATGAGTAGCTGTGGTTTACGTTACGTAAACCATACGTTACGATGTTTAGATGTTTGTTGCATAATCACGCCCTCACCACTGAATTGGTCGAGATCAAACTTAAAACAAATATATTTCGTGAATAGGATTTTCATTTCGAAAAACTACCGAAAACTAAGTCCTTATATTGGGTTCGTTAATGTTTTCTGCGTGAATTAAATCAATAAAGGAAAAAAAAAACTTAATTATTAATGTTAGCTATCACTAACTACTACTACTATAGTGCTGTGTGGAAATTTCACCAACTATTTGTGATCGAAGCCGCGGTCAGCAACTAGTACCCAATAAACATTAAAAATTGTAGCAAAACTGCGACCTACACCGAAACCTAAATGCTGATTCTGTAATATTCAGCTCTATATATCAAGTGCGGTTAAATAAAAAAAACCCTTTCCAAAAAGGAAGCCAATTTTCTAACAATCAGATTATGCTTGGAGCAATTTTCTAACCGTTTCTCCAGCGCATAACTCACGGCGTGCATTAACTATTGCACGCCAACGCTGGTTTTATACTGCTTTCCCCACAAAAAAGTGGAATAATAAATCTAGATAAGTAAGAAGATAGAGGTTGGTGACCTCTGCGGCGCGGTGGGCAAATATATAATATTCTGAAACTAGTGGCTCTTAGTGTGTGGCTCGTCTGAAAGTAATACATATTGGCAAATAATTGTTGGTGGATCTTCCACATAGCACTTTACATGTATTATAAATATAGTATTTACAAGAAAATGTATCCAACTATCAAATCAGCTATTTGTTTTCCGTACAAGCTTTGCTTAGTTTGGAGCTAGATACTGCTGTGTGGAATGTCCACCAATATATTTTTATTTATATGAAATAATGCAAGAAATGACAAATGACAACAGCAAATACTTAATAGTAGCATTATTTTACAAAACTTATTCACTACCCAATGATTTTAACTTATTTAGTCTATTGGACTCGACTGAACTATAAATCCGTCACAAGTTTGCCGCTATACGAATGCACTACAAAAAACTATTGTATACGGGTATATACGGGTCAGAGCTAGTGCTTTTTGCCCTAATAATCCTGTGGTAGCACAGACATAGGTTTAACTAGATACCGCTAGAGAATAAGTATGAAATAAAATGTTTTTTTTTTCAATACGCAACACACAAATATAAAAATTATAGACAAAGATACACAATTACATAAATTATACAAGGTGTTCCATAAGTTGTGTATATAAACTTCAGGGGGCTAAAGTACCCATCAATATGAACATCTTTTTCTAAGGAACCAACACTGTGAACGCGAAAAAAAAACAGCTGTTTCATACAAAAGTTCAATACCTACCAGGCTATAATGTATGAAACAGCTGTTTTTTTTTTCGCGTTCACAGTGTTGGTTCCTTAGAAAAAGTTGTTCATATTAATGGGTACTTTAGCCCCCTGAAGTTTATATACACAGCTTATGGAACACCTTGTATAAATGCGAATGTTACGATGTATGTGGCTCAGTCACGCCCTATATAACAATCAGACCGATTTGGATAAATCTCAGAACAAATATTATAGTTCGTAATTTTGATTAGGTTACTTTCTATACCGAAAAATTACCGGGAACATACACAAAACAAACGAACGAGAAAACGCCTTATATAATAATGTTAGCAATCACAACTGATGCGAGTAAAGCCGCGGACGGCAGCTAGTAGTTAATTATCTAGCGGTATCTAGTTAAAAATGTACGTCTGCGTGGTGGAAGCGTCGCACCAAAAAAGATGCACATGCAGTCTACAGGCGGCGCTTCTTTTATTCGCGTTTTACGAGCCGTGGCCGCAGGGCCGCACTCAGGCACACGTCAATATAATAGTGGGGCACATAAATAATTGATCGAGTGAGCGAAGCGAACGAAGATCTTAGTTTCAACTTGGGCGATTTGGCATTTTATGTATGTATGTATGTATGTATGTATGTATGTATGTATGTATGTATGTATGTATGTATGTATGTATGTATGTATGTATGTATGTTTGTCTGGCGATAACTTTAGAACCGTTGATCCGATCTGCATGAAATTTGATATGTCGATAGCTTGTACTTGAGAAATTTACTGGTAAGTATATGAGTAAAATCGGATGAAGGGTTTTTGAGATATGGGGTTTTTTAAGAGGGCAAAAATAAAAAAAGTTACAAAAAAAAAATAAAGTTACATGTCATATGAAAGGGCTTTGTTTGGACATTCCAAAACAATTTTTACTTTTTTTTTGGACGCTCGGTTTTTGAGATAAAACAAAAAAAGCTAAAATAAGATAACCAGTGATCCAAGAGCTCCCATCTCTAAGAGTTTCGTTGACATCAAGGTTTTTCTACTGGTCGGCCAGTGACTTTGCTTTTTCTTATTTTTTTTTCTTGAAATAAATTAAGGAGGTACTCAGTTCTCATAAAATGGTGACGACGACCAGTTATGATGATGGAGCCAAGGTCTGTTCAACGGAACTCTTCAATAAATAGGCCAATAGAGTTGAAACTTCGTTACCATACCAAGTTAGTAGGCGGTAGTCAGAAAGTCCAAAGATAATGTTTAGACTTGCCTCTGACTACTACCTACTCAAAGTTTTGATGCCTTCGTCGGGTCGCATCACGAGATCTCAGTTCGGGGCGAACTACTAGTATTTTTAGTGTTTTATTGCATCATAATTAAACTTTTGGCAACTAGATTAGGACGCAGACACTCTCAAACAACATCCTGCCACAACACTTTTTAAACTACTGAATGAAGTTATGAAATATTGTCGATATCCGAGTACATTCAAAAATCTCAAAAAGTGAGAAGTTGTTCATATTAATTATATATTTCTTTATATGGTACTGGTTGTTTTATTATTTTAATTTGCCTGTACATACCTATAAGACTATTGTATGTGTACCTAATTCTGTGTGCTTCATAACTTTTGGAAGCTGTGGTCTTAGGCTGTAAGCTTAAATGTTGCCTTTTCAACAAATAAATATTACCACAAAAATGCTGAAAATTTCCTCCCATTCTTCCTACCGCCCCTCTCCCGCCCAAAGTCCGCCCCATCACGTCACGATTCACACTTAGCCCGCGGTAAAACCTTTGAAAGCGGTGTTCGTCCCGTTGGTCGGTCGGAGCGCGGTCACGTGATATATTCCGGCTTATGCGGGAATGCACTGTCGAATGGTTCCTGCTCTCTTTCGGCGTTCCATACGGGAAGTACTGGCGACGACAGATTATCTTCACCTACATATAGAAATAGACAATATTTATTTTACGACACAAATTATAACATCAAATTAATATAAAAATAAAGTGACGTAAAAAGGCTTCTACTAAGCATTTGCCATATGAGTCTAGTGTGCTGGTTTTCAGTGAAGCCAAAAGTATGTGGTGCAGCCGATAAAATGTTGATTTTTGACCCTCACAGCTCAGTTGTTAGTAGCTCTGCCTTCTGTGCCGTAGGCGGTGAGTTCGATCCCCACCGATAACAAACATTTGTGTTTGCTCTTCAAAGCGCACTTAAAATCCTTTCACCAGACTGTTTCGAAAAAAAACTAGTGACACGACAAGAAAATGACTGGTACTCTCAAATTTATGAGTGTAGTTTGTCTCTGAGTGTACTAAATAACGTTGTTTTTCCCATTTGAGCAGCGGGCGGGTGGCGGGGGCGGGGGACGAGGCACGTTGCGTATTTTTCGTTTATCACTCATTATGAGGGTAGATAGCACTAACTGCTGATAGCACCGTCGACTGATTTACTCCCTAATTCGGATGAGTTTCAGGGTTGTTTTTATTTTAGATACAGACACACAAATACTGAATTTTTTCTGTTTTTGTCGTAAAAATTCATAAGGCGAAGAATTTTCTTGCTTTACTAGTTTTCGTACTTATGCAAACTTTTGAGTAGGAAAACTGATCAAAATTACTTTTTTACTAAACTGGGCGCAATGTCATTGCACACAAAATAGTTGATTGCAGTTTTTCGAAAATGAGTTTAGTGATTTTATATCTTTCAACATGTCGAAACGTGCGAGCGCGAGGTACATTAACTCTTGGCATCGCTTTATACAACAAAATTAAAATTTGTACAAAATTATACTATACTAGCGGCCTGTCCCAGCTTCGCATTGGTGATCATAAATTTTTTGAACATTGTAGGATAAACTTAGACCGTGGGTTCGAGCCTCGCGTACCAAATTTTTGAAATAGGACCAGTATTTTTTGAGCCTATTTGTTACATACAAAAAAAAACAAAACAACAAAAATACAAATCTTTCCTCCTTATAATATTAGTGTAGATATAGCTATTAAACTCTATGAACCTCAAAAGGGAATTTTCTGAAGCAACTAGACTTTTAAGTTTTTTTTCTTTTTTGTCTTTTTTTTCTTTTATTCCGTATAAAAACAAAGATGCGATTACATAATTAAAAACTCTGTAAATTGCAATAAACTTAAACGTGACTTTAGCTAGTTATTGATGTTATGATTATAAACGAAGACAAACGGAACGGTTAAGTTTAATGAGAGAGATTGAAGTTATTTTACAAATATTTGGTTTAACATATTATGTACCGACCTACTTTATTCATTTGCGAAAACCACCCCCAATACCAAACTCGTTAACAGGAATACAAGTTAAAAAGGTATTAAGTAAAAAGTCAACCCCAAAATTGGTAACTTGATTTTCGGATTCGCGGTTTCTTGTCGCTTCAGTTACATCGGAGCTTACCAAAATAAATTATATTAGCCGATAACTTTTTTAGCATCATCTCACAATCCCCAAACAAAAGAAAATTTATGAATTCATAATAAAAAAGAGATAAGCCAAATATACTTTAAATTTTTCCTTCCTTCGAAATAAGCAGATTACTTTGAAAGCTTTTTAATGTATATAACAAAGAACATGTAATCTTTGTAATTGTATTGCTCTCTTGAGAAGGTTTACAAAAGAAAATATTGGAGAACAAATTTTGGATAACAATTTTTCTTTTGTAAAACCGTGACTTCTTATTAAGCAGCGGTCGTTTTTTGGTTCTCTGTCTAAAGTGATCCTTCTGATACAATTGAATAATATCTTGACTTTTGACATTATCAGTTTGTCATTATTTGAATGGGATACAAGTTTGTACAAGAGACCACCGGTGATCCAGTGGAAGTTAACCCGCCGCGCCGTCTTATCATAAGGTTGCAGGTTTAAATTCGATCGTACACCAATGATATTTATCCATTCGAAAAATGTAGGTATGTGCTTTTTTAATGAGAGCAAAACATTATCATAAAGTTAACATAACAGCGGCGGCCATTTACAAAAGGTTATTATGTACCAAATGTAATATTTGAACGTACCTCTGACTACCTCCCTTACAATTCATACTTTGTACTAAGAGACCTGAAGGGTTATCTATAGAAGATAGAAGTCGTGATGCTCTTTTGTTGTTTTTGACGACAAAAACAGATAATTTTAAAAATATATTTTAAAATTATCTGTTTTTGTCGTCTCTTGATTTTCAGTAAACAAACATTCGAACAAAGAAACCTGTTATTATAAAGAAAACACAATAGAACCTAATTTGTTATTGTTCTCATTAGCTTACCGTCACTCAGGTTTTGGGGTCACCACTACAAAGTAGACGTAAAAATGTCGACCTAAATGTTTTGACATTGTTGACGAACACCTGCGGACAAATTGAGGTCCCCATTTTATTATTTTCTTTATCACAAGCATTTCGGTTTGACGTTTTCACAAAGCTTTAAATGTAATATGTAGGTAGACGTGTTTCTCACATAGACATCATGAGTACGTTCTCGGTACTTCATGAGTGATCTGAGGGGATATCTACCGTGCTTAAGGATCAAAGTCATGAAGCTTGTCTGTGTTTGTCGTCTGTAGGAATGGAACCCACATCAGCGACAGAGCTACAACCACCTGAGCTCTTTGTGTGGGGCTCGTCCGGGGAAGTACTACCACCATAGCTATTACTGCCGCCGAGCAGCCACGCTGTGTTTCCGTTGAAAGGGTGCGCTTGCTGGTGAAATTACAGGCACGTAAGGCTTAAATATGTATGTCTCAAGTTTGTGGAATTCAGGGCAGTGCATCCTAGATCTCGTTCCGATCGTGCTTCCGTGACTTCCGAGGCAATGCTTTGTACTTAGTGATGGTTACCACTTAACATCTGATAGGCTATCTAGTTGTACCATCAGCATGAAATATAAAAAAAAAACAACTGATCTGTGAAGCCTGTCAAAAAAGTGCTTAAAACAACGCAATACATTGCTGCATCAATTTATTGCCCAATATCGCCTGAAAACTTGTTTGGAAACTCATCCAGTGGAAACCAAAAACTCGCCATTGCGTCCATCTATCATACACATGCTGTTATGACACACCACGACATCCGCCGACAAGCTACGGCAATTAAAGCGTGCGATAATCGACCTTATGACAACGGAATAAGGGATAGGTATTGCGTCGGTGCAAGCAGTGCTGCCGGTGGGACTCTGGGATTAGTCAAGGATTATCGCAACGTTGTTGACGGAGCCACAGGAAGGAAGATATAGCTGGTTAATACACAGACTACCTCAATACAATCAAAGTTCTTCTTGTTCGCACGTTTTAACATAATAATTATTAATATTGGTAGTCTTTTCACACAGCACATCATTTGTATGCTAAGATTGATGTATATATTTTATGTTTTTGAACCGTGGAGTTATCCGCTCAAGGCCCTGGCAGAATTCCAGTGCTGCGCTATTACCTGTAAAATGGGTATCGGTGCAGCTAATACTGAGTCAGGGACCTATTAACCCAGGACAGTGATTTTAGGTGCTATTTAACACGCTCCTAATAAAATCACAGAATGTAGTTATGAAAAATCGCAAAATACCTAGTCTCGGAGAACAGCATTTCAAAATACATCAAAAATTTCATTTCGATCCAAATACGTTTTTCTACCTTGTTTGTATAACTAGTTTTCCTACTTAATCCTGTGCCTTCAGTGATTCAGTATCAGTTTTTTTTTTATACTACGAGCTAATGGCATAAGCAGAAGGCCAACTGATATTTAGTGGTAACCAACACCTCTAACAAAGCATTGCCTCGAAAGTCACGCACGATAGGAGCGTGCCCTGCGATGCACTGACCTGCGTCCATCGACTTGAGTTTTTAGCAGATTCATTTTTCGATGTAAGTTCTGCTAAAAACTGAACCAGCTATCCACTATTGAGCTATGTCAGTATTGATGTTACGCCATTGCAACTGCTATTGTGATCTGTGTGGGCACAAATATTGAAGCTAGGATTAGAAGCTTTGCTTCTATAACTGCTTATTTGCAAACGCTGTGGAAATGTAGCGTTATTGCAGAACAAATAGTGATTACATTATATTTATTGTTTATTTGATCTGAATGTTATTTCGAGGCCAAATAACCGTGCAAATAACGACGACTTTTGAGAACTACCTGGTCTAGAGGTAGTGACTGCCATCTGATTCTTAAATAACGGGTTCGAGTCTGGTCTTTACCTACCCATTTAAGCAGATATGCGCATGCGGTTATGGGTGGGTATTAATAAGTTAAATTAGTACACATGGTACATATAGGGCACATTCCTATCGTGTGTGAGTTACGAAGAAATGCATTGTTATAGGACTGTTATACCACTTAGCATCAGGTGGCCAGGTGGTGTAATAAGAAGTTCTAATTTAATAACTTAGGTAAATTACATTACGCCACTGATCGGTTTACTATAATATTATCATAACATTAATCAACTGACTATAAGCTTATACAAACTAACTTTTAAAGTAAGCGATCTAGCCAAATCCTCGCCTTGAAGGTCAGGCACACAACTGACGGCTTGGTTACCACGCGAATACAAAAGTTCTTGAACCCTTGAACTACCTTAGAAGCAAGACGTTGATGGATAATCCCGCGTCGGAAAGTGCCCAGTCACGGCTCCGAACCCGCGAATAATTAAACCGTAATTGATCCGCATGCTGTCAAAGCGCCGAGGTCAGCGCTGACTGCGCGCCGGCATAATGCGAGCGCCGACTCATCGCACGGTACACTACCACTACCAGTAGGGTAGCATTCTGTTTTAACGGTGTCAGTTTTTTTCCTTTATATTCATTTTTATTTCCTCTTAAAGGGCTGACAACTATCAAACAACTTCTTGCTCGCACGTTTCGTTTGTGTGCAATGTGATTGCACACAAATTGGTTGATTGCGATTTTTCGAAAATGAGTTAAGTGATTTTATATCTTTCAACATGTCGAAACGTGCGAGCGAGAGTCACATTAGCTCTTGTCTCCGCCTTAACACAAGTAACATGTTCTTAGATATGTCAGTTTGTCATACGATGATTTTCTTACAGACACTTAAAAGTAGGTAGATAAATATACTAGATACTATTATATAGTTATAATATTATATAATAAATTTTGTTTACATAAAACACGTAAGAATTTAAATATAAATGAAATGCAATGTAACTAAAGCTAATCTTATTTTAAATAACAAGCTACGCCTTACGCTTATAATTTGGTTACGTAAGCTCCAAAAAAACATCATATACGTAATTCAAACTTTGGTCAAGTAACGCGCTAAATACCGGACGAGATTATCTGTATCCCGGCTATTAAAGACACGTCTGTATTAGATATTTTATTTCAACAACCTATATAAGTACACATAATAAAACTCTGTTTTTGAACTATGGTATTACAGGTAAACAACAAAGTTCAGATATAACTTCACCATGATAGAAATAAAAATATCGGTATCTAATTTACTGTTTCTGCTCATTTATCGTGCATTGCGGGATACGCTGCGTTAGCGTCCATTGTCCGCTTTGATTGTTATTAATTGTTCGAGGAGCGCGACTAATCGACAAATCATGTTACAGGCTATCTGTAGTGTAGTGTACGTACACTACTACACATTCTCATATAGAGAATAACTTTATTAAGGAACTAAAGTCTTCATAACCAGCCCATAGAAGACCAATGCTACACATAGACCTCCCTCATACATTACTAGAACGGTTAAAAAATGTATGTAATAATTCAGTTTTCTTTTAAGAGTCGTAGAGTTCTTTGTGAAAGGCTCGTCCGGAGAAGTACTACCACGCCTTTTTCTGCCGCCAAGCAGCGTTGCTGTGTTTTGGTTTGAAGGGTGTTGCCAGTGATGTTACAGAACATACCAAGCCGTTAGTTTTTTGCCTGTTCATGGCTTGGTCGCGTGGAACTGGCACCCAGATTTACCTAGTTTTAAGATATTTTAAAGTGATCCTTGTGATTTTATTGAATAAATACCTCTTGATTTTGACTTTAACATGAGGCTTAACATATGTATGCCTCAAGTTGATGGACGCAGGGCAGTGCATCGTGGGGCACGTTCCTATCGGACGTGGCTTGCGAGACAATGTTTTGTTATAGGTCTGTTTGTTCCATCAGCTAGTAGTATAAAAAATTTTTTTTTTCAAAATGATACTTGTATTGTAATGAATAAAGACCGGTTTGATTTAGGTTTATGGCCTCAGATACTAGTGTTAGCAATCATTACGAATACGCGAGCAAAGTTAAAAGTTAAAGACAGTCAAAGTCAAAAGGTATTTATTCAATAAAATCACAAGGATCACTTTGAAACGTCTTAAAGCTAGGTGACTCTAGGCGCCAGTTCCACGCGACCAAAGCCTAGAAGAACAGGCAACAAACTTACGGCTTGGTTCCTACCGTTCTTTTGTATGACGTGAGTGTTGGTTGTATATTATTCTTCCCACGTTTCTGGACGCGTCTTCCCGTTTCTTGACAAACCTAATTGTTTCCGATGCTTATTTTGTATCGCTAAATGTTGCCTGATATTTGGCTTTCTGAAACACTGATACTGTTTCTTGACGGTCTTTAAAAAGGATGTTCTGTTTAACTTGCTGTGGTCGGTCAAAACAAATCAACTAATTTTAAATTAAATAACACATTATTTACAAAATACATAAACAGTTGAGCTATCTGTAGACCGTTGCAAACGAAACGCAAATGATCCAAATTAGTGCCGATCGGAAGCGTTTAATAAATAATTAATTTTTATCCTGTAAAGATAGGGATGATGATGAAATAAATGTATTATTATTATTATTTCAGCCTGTATCGTCCCACTGCAGGGTCGAGCCCTCCCTAACCCCCTTCCGCTCTTTACGGTCTCGGGCTTTTGAGGTCCAATTATTTTCAAATGAGTGAAGGTGATCAAATAATTAAATAAATACATTTTAATATTAAAAAAGGTTACTCGCTAAGTTAGCATACGTTCAGCGCTTATTATTGATATGAGTGAGCGATAGTTAACTATTTGATTGAGAGTTATCTCTGCTTTAGATTATAAGTTTTTTTTTACTATCGCCCTAAAAAAACAAAAACATCTTCGCTATGTTCTCATTCTGAGCCCAGACCTCCAGTTATGTCATGTAGTCGTAGCACGTGCGTAGCGTCTCGTAGCACCGCGTAGACCCACGTAGCACAACCGTATAGGATCAAGAACATTTGAACAATATTAATGTACTAGTGTTATGCATTGATCCAATAAATATAGCTATTCCTCAATTATTTTATCATTTTATTCGTTCGTCATGCTCTTTATATTTATCTATCTATCTATATGGGGATCCGCTTCTGTATGGGGATGTCTAATTATCCACTATAGCTGGCTATCATAATATAAATTCTTATTTTATTTCATGGTGAGGGAATAAGATTAGCACTGATGGCCTGCAATGGGTTGTATTGTGCATTATCCCCCAACTTGAGGCATACACATGACTAAGCCTCATGTGCCTGTAATTACACCGGCAACCACTCTCTTCAAACCGAAACACAGCGTTGCTGGTGGTAGTACTTCCCCGGATGAGCCCTTCACCATGAGCTCTACTACTCTTAAACATTCATTATATTACTGTTCTATGAACGTTAAATTTTATACCAATATCCGCGTTAATTTTCTTCAAAGGAAAGCTTCTATGTATTATATCCGTTTACTGATTAGAAATATTATCTAATTATAATTTCAGAAACAGGGGCTACTAGCTAATAATTTTCTACTAGCTAGTATTATCAAATTTTATTTTAATTATCATTATTCGTACACTGTTTAAACTGTTTACTTTGAGCTGTGTCTTGTAATATTGTTCGAGCATAATCAAACTATAGCTTTGAGCTCATCAGGAACACAGCTTAGGAACGCAAGCTGGTTTAATATAATTCGTTCTTATTTATTTGTTGTAAGCGAATATTATAAATCGTAGTTTGTTTAAACTAATATACATGCATTATTGAAGAAGTTTTAAAGTCTCCAGGGATTTTAAACAATCTAGACAAAAGTGAGAAAATCTTAACAATGGTTTGACAAAACTAACTGAAATATCTATTCAAAACTGCGAGCGACATGTTGTTTGGAAGTGTATAAAAGGATTGTGACCTCCAATTAACAGCAAGTCAACTGTTATTGTTAAAGCTTCGTCTACATCGAATGACAAAATACACATTTCAGCTTCAGCTTTAATCGGGCTTAAGGGCAGCGACACAATGACTACGGCTTTGAAACCAAGTACTCTAAAGTACTCTCTCCAAGTACTTTATATTATTCTGATTATTTTCTTATTATAATTGTTTTTAAAATTATCAGGCATTTTGTTTTGACAGCTAACTAACTAACATTAATAAAAATGTGGTGAAAATGAAAGGTCATATTACCTATGCGACCGTGGCTACATCTTAAGGTCTGACAATAAATAGCAAACCCTCTAAAATAGAGACAGGGGAACAAATATCTATGTTCATCACCCAAATGTTTGCTCTTTGTCCGGATCGAACCCACGGCCTACAGCGCAGAAGGCAGAGTTGAGCCAACTGAGCTGTGCGGGCGGTCAATGCCTTTTGATTTTGACGTATGTCCAGCAGTGGAGCTATCCACGCTGATGATGATGACAGAGTTAATGTCACTGAACCCAGTGTCCACAGTGATCCCGCGAGAGGGCGCCACCGTCTGATTACGCAAAGCTTTGTACAGTTGATGCGTTGATTAAACTGTGTATGTCAACCAATTTATTATTTTTACTACAAGACTTTATTTAACTTGCAACATTTTCGTACGATACATTCAGGTGATTTTCAGTTTAAAAAATATATTCGGGCTTAACTTGAAAAATGTATGTATGCAATGCGCTTTCAAAGAGTAAAAGAGAATATCGTGAGTAAACATATTAATATTTTACCAGCGGCGATGGGCTTGCAACCTGTCACGTATGGAGTACCAACTACTGCAAAATAATTGCTCACTACCCGAAGAAGTCTTTAATAGATTTGGAGTAGGTTAGTTTTACTAACTCTAACTACTTCGTATAAATTATAAGAGATCTGAAAACATGTCTACCGTGCTTGGAAAACAGCCCTCAACATAAAAACCTACTTTTCATAACACTTTGTGTTTCTAAATAATTGCATTAATTGTAATTATTTAGTGTAAAATAAATAAAAACACTTTAAAATTGTCCTGTCCTTATTATTAAACTTTTTTTATTTAAATACTTGTATTAATTGCAATTTGCACTATACATATATAATTATTTTTATTAATTGCATTATCTAGCCCCAAATCTAAGCAAAGCTTGTACTATGAGAATTAGATAGCTGAAATAACAGAGAGAAAACGAACACTTCGTTCATTACACAAATGTTTGTGCTGGCTGGGGATTGAACCCACATCCTACACCGCAGAAGGCAGAGCTACTATCAACGGAGCTGTGAGGGCTGTCAAAGATAAACATTGTATTGGCTGCACCACATAAGTTTCAATATAATGTTGCAACTATAGTTGCAAATATTGCCTCAATAGTTGCAAGACTGTTTATTTTTAGTTTTTTTATCGCCTATGTCGTGACCTTTTTAATTTCTGCATACTTTTTTATTCAAAAACGCTCTACAAGCAATATATTCTAAAAATTCATAGTCAAACGCTATGTCAGGGAACATTTTAACAAATTGTATCGCGAACTATCGGCACAATGCAGGATGGCGCGCGACCCATCAATATCGGTGGCACGTCCGTATTGAGGTGTCATGGTGATCGAGAGCGATGGTGCCATGGATCGCTGACAATGGATGGATAGCTTTAGAAACTTCAAAAAAAGAGTATAAAGATTGCATGTTTTATAGTTCCGGTCAATGTTTGGAAAAACAACTTCTAGGCGGAGGAATTGGAACCGCGATCACCTAGTTTAAAGACGTTTCTAAGTGATTCTAGTTATTTTACTGAATAAATACCTTTTGACTTTGATAATAGCTTTTAGACATTTTATTAGTTATTTTTACAATATAAGTCACAAAATGCAGGTTTACCTATAAGTAAAAAATATCCCAGTTTATTAAACATAGTTTTTATTTAATATTTCAGAAATATAAAATCGGTCGGTTTGACCGATGTTAAGCGGTAACCATCACCTACCACAATGCATTGCCTCGCAGGTCACGCACGAAAGGAACGTGCCCTGCGTCCATCAACTTGAGACATGCAGATGTCAAGCGTGTTTTCAGGGCAAAGTAACCAGAAAACGTAAATGATTCTAAAAAGGTGGGCACAATCAGAAAACCCTATCATATTTTTATTCTATCTGTGATTATTTATGGTTATGATTGTAGTTTGGTTTTAATTAATGGGTTTATTTTATTGCACAATTTAGTTTGTTGTAAAGATTTTGTAAACGTTTTTCCGTAAAGGCACTTATTGTTCTAACCAAAGTTATCAAATAGGTATGTAAGTAGTTATTTTATTAAATGTAGGTAACCCGTGCCGCAGATGTTGCTGCGCCACATACTTTCGGCGTCACTGAAAACCAGCGCCATGCAAGCCACTACACTAGGCTCATATGGCAAATGCTGAGTGTAAGCCTATTTTACGACACTATATTTATAATATTTTTTAATATGTCTTCTTGTGTATCTTTGTTTTTTTTTTATCATTGTATTTTGCATTTTGCTATGAGCATTTTTTATTTGCCAATTTTATAGGTTGATATTGGCGTGAGATCAATTTGAGATCCGCGGCTTCCCTCTGGCAGTGTTGTTGGTAGAATAGCTTCAGATCTGTGGAGATGAAACCGGCATGTCGTAGAACCTAAAAAACTATATTTTCCTTCACCGTTTGAGAGAACTGGCACTGTGCACATTAATTTTTGAACAGATGAACTAATTGATGCACGACCGGGTTTAAACCCGCAACCTTCGGATCGGAAGGCGGGGCTGCTACCACTAGACCACGATTGCTCTCTCGAGAGCCGGTTATTACCGGTTTCCGCGAGTAGTGAATCGGACCACAAAGTTTGAAACGAGTTGAATATGGCGTACGTTCAAAATCTGAACTGTAACACGCGCGGATGAATTTTTGATGAGTTTTTGTTAGTTTTTTATTTAACTTGCTGATGAAACAAGCATATAGCTTACTTGATGTTAAATGGTAACCATTACCTATAATAAATAAATCACGCTAGATAGGAATGTGCCCTACGCTGCACTGCCCTGCTTGAATCAACTTGGAGCATGCAGATGTTAAGCCTCAGGTGCCTGTAATGTGTTCCACACCCAAACCGAAACACAGCCGGAATAGGCATCGTAGTACTTCCCGGACGAGCCACACAAAATGTACTCCTATTTCTGTATCTTAGCTGTGAAACTCTCATGTTCCAATACCCATGCCCTTGAGTGCCGGCGCAATTACTGCCACATAGGGCACGTCCCCGGTAGACGTGCTCTCTAATATAATGTAACTAGCGGCTTGTCCCAGCTTCGCATGGGTGGACATACATTTTTCAACATTTTAGGATAAATTTAGACTTCAACTTAACGGATAACATGATCTATATTGGTCGACATTTCTATCAACTTTTAAAATGTAAGGAAGTTATAGTAACATAACTACGATAGTTAGACATATGGTGTCGATGATTTTTTTGTAGATTTTGATGTGTTCTTTAATATTGGAGAACAATTTTTGTGTTCTATAGTCAATAGTTTCCGCAGCGCATGCGATGAAAGACATTTTAAGGACAATTTTTTTACACCTTGGGTTACATTATTGAAGTTTTAGAAGGGATCCCTATTTTTTCTAGTAATTAATATAGCCTATGTTACTCAGGTATAATGTAGCATTCTAATGGTGAAAGATTTTTTTAAATCGGACCAGTAGTTTTCAAGCCTATTCGTTACATACAAATCATTACTCCTTATAATATTAGTGTAGATATAGAAGTGTAGAAACATTAATATACATGTAATATGCTCAAAATTAGAAGATCTATTTCCTTTTTAATACGCAACAGGATTGTATTACTCTCTATTACTAACACTCTTTTACTTTTACCAGTGGATAAATAAAAATAAATAACAATATTCGAACCCGTGACTTCAAAATTGTAAGGTAGATTGACTATTATTATTGACACCAAAGTGATTAAATTCAAATAGAACATGTCTAAAACCGCCAATAAAGCCTCCTAAACAAGCTTATAGCTAGACAATACCAAACACCCACCAATCAACATTCAGCACAGTAATTACGAAATGTAAATTTAATTTCACCGTAAACAAACAGCTAGGCCACTCCGCGAGCTAATAAATAAACAATTTGTCCCTTTGCGCCGAAATTACGACTTTAATAAGAAATGTTCATCAAAGTCATAACCCAATGTTACGGCCGGGAGTCGGTGATGTAATTATGTACGAGCGGACTGTTTAGAGTTTAGGGTCAGTTTAGCTAGTTCATTCATGAAAGGACAATGGAAATATTGAAAGCACTGGTAGTCTAGCGTCTGGTCTGGTCTGCCTTCCAATTCTAAGGTGGGTTCAAAACTGTTCGTGCTGCAATGAGTTTTTCTGTTCAAAAATGTATGCACAGTACCAGTACTCTCAAACGGGGAAAGAAAACATCGTGAGGAAACCGGCATGTCGTCGGCATGTACGTCGTAAAAAATCTTAAACATATTGTGTCGACTTAAATATCCTTTCACAAAACTGTTTCGAAAAAACTAGTGACACGACAAGTAGTCTTCTTCTTCTTGTCATGACACTAGTTTCTTTCGACAAGTATTAGAAGTGCTGATTTATTGTTATGACCTACAAACTGATCGCCACCGTGCTCGCCACTGCGGACGCTGGACGTCGTACTGTAGTGTGAGTGAGCTATCTGTTCGTGATACGTACGTCTAAGGCTCTGGTGGGTAGGTCGTAGCGGTCACCCACCAGGTCCGCACAGTGGACTAAATCAAATGACGCCACAAAAATGTGGTTTACTGTTTATTTGCCTCACTGAGTGCAGCTGTCGACTGTTACTGTGGCATGTTGTGGGTAAAAATGGGCATGTTGGTAAATTTTGGAACTTTTTTGGTAAATAATTATATATTATTGTATATTGGCTACTTTCGAAAAGAAAGAAAATACAGTCAGAACCTTAACTAGGATGCCGTCACTACAGATAGATAAAATAATAATGGGTGAAGAAAAACAACAAAATAAAATATAAATACATAGATATAATTTGTAGCTACAAAATACTATTTTATAATACGCGGTGTAAAAGTTGTGCAAACTTAGTACGTGCTTTTCAGTCGGTGGCAATTATTGTCTGTGGTAAGTCACAAACATCAAACAATGGAACAAAACAAACAAACACAATCCAAACTTCCAAACAATCACTTGAGTGTTGCTCAAAATGGATAAGAATAAGAATAAATAGAAATTGTAAATCAAAGGCGTTAGAAAAAATAAATAAGTGTATATAGTTAACCAAATTCAATGATTATTTTTTGTTTATTTTAAGAGTAGTAGAGCTCTTTGTGAAGGGCTCGTCCGGGGAAGTACTACCACCACGCCTTTCTCTGCCGCCAAGCAGCAACGCTGTGTTTCGGTTTGAAGAATGTGGTTGCCTGTGTAATTAATTTTTTTTTTTTTTTTTTTATAAGAAATAAACCGTCCTTTGGCCACAATCTCACCTGATGGTAAGCGACGATGTAGCCAACGATGGAGCAGAACGGTCTAGAAGACACCTATTCACTCTTGCCTTGAAGAGACCCAAGTTGTAGTGATCAGGAAAGACAGACGATGGCAATGAGTTCCACTCTTTGGCAGTTCGCATAATAAATGTAGAAGCAAAGCGCTTAGTGCGAATGGGTGGTATATTTACCAGATATGGGTGGTACTGAGCCGTACGTCTACTTGTCCTGTGATGGAAAGGAGATGGTGGTATTATGTCGTGAAGTTCCTGAGCACATTCTCCAAAATGTAACCTATAGAATATGGATAGGCAGGCAACTTTGCGGCGATGTTCAAGACTTTGGATCTTAGTCTCCGCCATGTGTTGCTCGCCTATTAGCCTGAAAGCTCGCCTTTCAATTGAGTCTAAGGCAGCAAGCTGGTGCTTGGCAGAGCCATCCCAGAGGTGACAGCAGTACTCCATACCAGACCGGACTTGAGCTTTGTACAGATTAAGAAGCTGTCCAGGTGTGAAGTACCGCCTAACCCTATTCAAGATGCCAAGCTTCATGGAAGCTGTTTTAGCCTTAGACTCAATGTACGAGCCAAAGTTAAGAGCAGGCGTAAGCGAGGTACCAAGAAGTTCCAGGTGATCCCGTACACTAATAGGTACATCTTGGAAAATAGGAACATGGAGAAACGAACTTTTCTTTGCTGAGAACAGACAAGCTTGCGTTTTCGTGGCATTGAATTTTACCAAGTTGGCATCACCCCAGTCAGACACCACCTTGAGTTTTAAATTCAAGCGCTGAAGCATCGCGTCTCGCTCTTGCTGAACCACATTTTGTCTGGCTTGGGCATTGGATGTATATCTTTCCACAACCGTGCTGTCGTCTGCATATCCCAGGATACCGGGCATGAGCAGATCGTTGATGTGCAGCAAAAACAGCGTGGCAGATAGCACCGACCCCTGAGGTACACCGGCGTTAATAGCCAATTGATCAGACGAGCAACCGTCAACGACTACTCGAATAGATCGTTCCCTCAGAAAGTCTTCAAGCCAAGAACAGAATTGGACTGGTAGTCCGTATGCAGAAAGCTTGCCAATAAGGCTAGCGTGCCAAACCCTGTCAAAAGCCTTAGAAATATCTAGTGAAACAGCCAGTGCTTCACCGTATTTCTCTATAGCTTCACTCCAAATGTGCGTAGCATACACAAGAAGATCCCCAGTAGACCGGTTTCGGTGGAATCCGTACTGGCGGTCACTGAGGAGGTCGTTATCTTCGAGGTACGAGAGGAGTTTACCGTTCAGTACACGCTCCATACATTTGCAAAGTAGAGAGGTGACTGAAATAGGGCGGTAGTTAGACGGGTCGGCACGGCTACCTTTCTTGGGCACAGGCTGCACATTAGCAAGCTTCCAAGACTTGGGGACTGTACCAGATTTAAGAGATTGGCGGAAAAGTCGTGTAAGAATTGGAGACAACTCAGGTGCACAGGTTTTAAGAACCACTGCGGGGATACCGTCCGGTCCACTAGCTTTGTTCACGTCAAGACTACGTAGTGTTTTGAGCACTTCCTTTTGCTGGATGCGAACTTCAGGCATCTTGGATTCGCATTGGGGAAGGCTAGGTGGAATTTCACCAGAGGTGTCTAGACGTGAGTTTTCCGCAAATTGAGTAACAAATAGGTTTGCTTTCTCAATTGCAGAGTGAGCTAGCGATCCATCAGGTTTCACCATCGGTGGAAGGGAAGGACGGCTGAAGTTCGTTTCGACCGATTTGGCTAGTGACCAGAAAGCTTTACTTCCCGCGGGGTATGAGGCAAGCTTAGCTCCCATGCGGCCAATCCGATCGAAACGTGACTTCCTTATCACCTTTTTGCAGGATTTGGCGGCTTTATTATAGGCTTTCTTCTTCTGCTGCGTATCAGACGCTTTGCCGTTCCGTGCATCAACCCAGGCAAGATAGGCTGCATGTTTTTGCGCTTCTGCGCTAGCACATGCAGGACCAAACCAAGGGCGAGCATTTGTTGAAGGTGAAGCATCAGTGAATGGAATAAAGTATTCCATTGCCCTTTTGATCACCTCCGTGACGGCATTAGCGCAATTTGTGGGATCGCTAGAAGAAAAGCAGGTTGGCCGCCAAGGATAAGACGCAAAAAAATGGCGCATCTCATCCCAGTCTGCTGACTTGTATCGCCATATTCGCCTACATCCTCTAGGAGAGGGGTCGGGTGGCGAATATGACGATACAGACCTCACCACACAGTGGTCTGAGGTGCCCAAAGGAGGCAACACTGACACTGTGTGACGATCTGGTTGATTTGTCAGCAGGAGATCCAGGCAATTGGCTGTGTGGCTCTCGACATCCGGTACCCTAGTTGCTTCACCGACCAGCTGCGTGAGGTTAAGAGATAGGGCAAGTTTATAAGCCTCTATTCCAGCGTGGTCGGTGATCTGGTAAGGGAACAGCCACTGTTGGTGGTGGGCGTTGAAATCCCCTAGAAGCACCAGTTGTGCATCAGGGTATCGTCTTTGAGCCACATCCGCCGCTTCACAGATGTAGTTGAATAACCTGGTTGTCTCGGAGTCTCCAGTATGTGAACGATATAAACCAGCGTAGATAATTTTATCCAGACCAGTATCCACCAAAACCCATACTACAGAAAAGTCGGGCTCTTCTAGGTCACGCAGACGCAGACAGCAGATGTCATCCCGAGCAAACAAACAAATACCAGCTTTTGGTAAAAAATTGTGCTCCAGTGCATAGCCTGGGTACGTGAGGTACGCTGTGTCGGGAGGGCACTGGATCTGCGTCTCCGAGAGGAATAACAAGTGCGGCTTAATGGTCTCGAGATAATGGTGGACCGGATCGAGATTTGAGTGCAGACCTCGAATGTTGGAGAAATGCACTTGAAGGGAGAGGACGTGCTTCCGCTGTAAGCACAACTTATTATTTTTAAACTTTTTCATTGGGTCGGAGAGTGAGTGATTAGGTTTGGGGAAAGACAGCAGTTGAGCGAGGCATTGATCAGGTAAGCTCATCGGCTCTCAGTAAGCTTCTGCACGAATGGTGGGCTAGACTGGAGACTGCGGGGACGCCCGAACCCCCCCAAAAAGTGGCCATCGGATCCTCTCTTCCGGTCGCCAACCGGCACGATGGAGCACTCTGGGATTTTTCGCAAGGCGGCGGGGCAGCCTTTCACGAGTGGCTGCTCGCTAATTGGGCCCCCTACAACCTGCGGTCGGCCAGCGGAAAACCGTGCTTCGGATCCCGCTACCCTCCAAATCTAGCCATCCGGCGCATTTGCATTGCTGAGTTAACCATATCGCTTAAACCTGACCCGTGCATGAACTGCTCAGACCTGTCACGTCCTCTTTGTGTCGCTGGCTACACCGGACAGCATTCCGAAACACGATATAATCGCTTCACGGAACGGTTTCGTCCGGTGGGTGGTGACAAGCCGCGGCCGAAGCCTACCACCAGAAAGTTTGTTACCCAGTTGGCACTACCCAGGGGTCACGTGTAGGGTCTCTGGAGTAATCTCCTACGGACGTGGGTAACTTTAACCCCCAAAAACAACAGGCACATGAGGCCTAACATCTATATGCCTCCGTAGAGCATGCTCCTATTGTGTGCGACTTACGAGGAAATGCTTTGTTATAGGTGATGGTTATCACTTAGCATCAGGTGGGCCATCTGCTTGTTCCATCAGCTGGTTGTATAAAAAAACAGTTTTACAGTTTCGTTTAATTAATCATTTCAAACCTATTATGGTAAACCAACGGCCGCGAACTGTAAGCACGTTACCATGTTCTGGTACATTTTAGTAGGTCCATTAAATAAGGAAAGAAAATTTTATTTCACTTTAAGTACCGGATTATTGAGAGTGTCTTTTTAGAGTCATTTTAAGGAAAATGCAAATGGATTATTTTCATAAAAGTATATAGTAATTAGTAGTGTAAGTATATAGTCTATGACATTTAAAAGTGCTGGATAGTCTACCACTGGAATAAAACCTGTACCTTTGGCATTTGAACTAATGAAATGAAATTAAATTAAATGTATTTATTCGCTCGAAGTATGGTTAGGTTAGTTCTTAATAAAAAAAAAATATTTTGAGTGTCACATACTTCATCGGAGACCGACATGCAAAATGTTTAATATTAACTTATAATAGTGTAGGTAAAGAAATAAGAGAAACATTACAGATTAAAAGAATAAAATACAAATGTCAAAATAAATTTAAAAATCTTTAATACAACAAAAACATTTATCTACTAGCCACAAGTAAAGCTTTGTCTTAAACTGCTTTATTGGTAGCTCTCTGATGTCTCTAGGGATTTTATTAAATATTTTAATTGTTATCATGTAGCTATTCCTATGAGTCATTGCAGTCTTATGGCTTGGCATCATAAGTCTTGTTGGGTCTCTCTGTTTAAGACGTGAATGCATTTTATCTGCATATTTATCAAATACTAGCGGCCTGTCCCAGCTTCGCATGGGTGGTCATAAATTTTTTGAACATTTTAGGATAAACTTAGACCGTGGGTTCGAGCCTCGCATGTACTTATTTCATACATTTGCACGCGCTTCTCCTTGAGTGAGTGAAATCGCACCCCGCGCGTGAACCGTGGACCCGTAAACATTTTTAATTTCGTCATATCTTTTGAATGGAATGTCCGATTTGAAAAATTTAAGAAGTAATCTATAGGTATTGAAACCGTCTTAATTATGAAATGATTTATTTGGATAAGGATTAATACCAAGGTACAAATAAAGACCCTTTTCTAGCGGAGACATTTTAATTAATTTTTTATAATAAAAGAACACTTATTGTGACATAACTATAATAGTTAGACATATGCTGTCGCGACATTTTTTGTAGATGATAACGTGTTCTACAAAATCGTAGTACATTATTTTGTTCTATCTTCAATAGTTTTCGCAGCGCACGCGATGTAAGGTTTTTTGTTTTCCACCTTGGGTTACATTATTGAAGTTTTAGTAAGGATCCCTGATTTTTTTGAAAATATAATATAGCCTATGTTACTCAGGGATAATGTAGCATTCTAATGGTGAAAGAATTTTTGAAATCGGACCAGTAGTTTTTGAGCCTATTCGTTACATACAAAAATACAAAAATACAAAAATACAAAAATACAAAAATACAAAGTTTACCTCTTTATAATATTAGTGTAGATGAGCTCATGGTCTCTAACAAAACAAATTTGAAAAATGTATAGACCTGTGAGCGTTAACAGTTTTAGTTTTTTAATAAGTAGTTTACATGATGTGAGAGGGCCAACACCGCTTAGAGCTCGAATACATTTTTTTTAAGAGGCTGACAACTCTCAAACATCTTCTCGCTCGCACGTTTCGATACATGTTTTCCTACTCAAAAGTTTGCTTTACTAGTTTTCGTACATAAGCAAACTTTTAAGTAGGAAAACTTGTATCGAAAAATGAAATTTTTACTAAACTGTGTGCAATCTGATTGCACACAAAATGGTTGATTGCGATTTTTCGAAAATGAGTTTAGTGATTTTATATCTTTCAACATGTCGAAACGTGCGAGCGAGAGTCACATTACCTCTTGTCTTCGCCTTAACGATAAAATCTCTATTTATGTCCGTGGAGTTTCCCCAGAGAAGAAGACCGTATCTCAAAACTGAAGCAACATAACCGTGATACGCAGTTAATGCAAATTTTTGACCTGATATCTGACGTAATCTTTTGACTGCTCAAACAAAACGATTTAATTTTTTACATGTATAGTCAATATGCGATTTCCTATTACAATGATTGTCCAAAACTAAACCTAAAAACTTTATTTCGTCTACTTTCTCTTTAATTTCATTACGACATGCCAGAGTTAAATTTAAATTGATTTTATTATTATAATTATGAAAATGAATGAATTTAGTTTTAGATAGATTCACACGATGATTATTGCGTTCTAACCATATAAGAGTTGATTCTACCTCAGAATTAAGTATGTCTTCGTAGTTCACCTTCTAAGTCATTCGTCGCGCTACAGATAATATCAAATATAATATTTATGTTTAATTAAGTCAACATTAGGTGGGCCATCTGCTTATTTCGAAATAACTACGAAAAAAATATCACTTTAAAAAAATAATTGGTATTAGTAATTAACAAAAATAATTCAAAGGCAAAAGGTATTTATTAATTGAATCTCAAGGATCACTTTGTAACGTCTTAAAGTCAGTTGAATCTAGGTGCCAGTTCATCCGTTACAGCCAGATTGAGGCCCTAGGCCCCCTTAAGGCCTCCGACAAGAATAGTTTATAACAAAATATTGGTGAAACTCAGAATTTTCTAAGACATTTTTCATATAAATTTCCAAACTTCCAACGAAGAGTGCAATCCTGTCATATAAGCAGCTTAAGTTACTTGAAAAAAGTTTACCGTCTTATAACGAACGTTAGATGTATCTCACAGCATCATTATAAATACAATGATGCTGTGAGACTTTGTCAGCTGAAAAACTAGTCACTGGTTCTTAACAAAGCTCTATCTTGCATTAACACATTTCTTTTTATAATTTAAAGTGACGGAAAAAGCAGATGTTCCACTTAACTTGGTTAGCACTAAGGCAGCGATGCTTCGTTTCGGTATGAAGGGTGTGGATGAAATTACAGGTACATGAGGCTTAACATCTGTATGCCTCAAGTTGATGGACGGAGTGCAGTGCATAGTAGAACACGTTCATATATTGCGTAATTGTTACCACTCAGCATAAGGTGGGCCATCTGCTTGTTCTATCAGCAAGTAGAATATAAAACTGTCATAACGAGCGCCGTTTTATAGTGACTAAAGCTAAAGTACGCCATCCAATCAGAGAGTACGTGTCTGTGCAAAATGTCGGTGTTTCAGAGGATTCAGCTGCTTTGTGGCTTTATTTACGGTAACTAGCGCCCGCCCGCGGCTTAAACTGCTTGTTTTAGTCATTTTGAGGCAACGTTGGTAATAAACTGAAACATTTATAAATTAAATTAAATTCTTACTTTAGTTTTTAATACTGACATTTTATATAAAATCGTACTAATAATTTATATGGCAGTTTTAACTGTTTCACACGCATCTCCGTAACGGCTGCACAGATTTGTATGCTACTTGTAATATACATAGATTGTAACCTGGAATAACATTATTACTATTAACAGTTTCGTTTTTCAAAAACTGTAGTGCTTTTTTGTAAACAACAAAAGCTCGGGGAGTTTCACCTAGTGGATCTGCGCTCACTTAGATCACGAACTTCGCCTCACACACGTTGGCATTTCACTCACGCGGGTGGCGCGTGATGGTTGAATGTCACAGAATGTCAAATTGAAGTCTCACCGTGGATTCCGCAGTCACATGGGTGAGTATTGTTACCATAGTATAACTACTGTACCGGAACCCTGAAATAGTTTATGGGTATTAAGCCACCCGAACAAGAAAACCACGGACCAAAAACAATATAGTTTTAATAACTTTCTCCATATTCGGAGCGACCGTAACTTTGCAGCTGCGGTACATTCCGCTCCACAGCACAGTGCGGCGAAGACGGCTAGCTCAATCCAAATAGTTTCTATCGTGCGTGACTTGCGAGGCAATGCTTTGTAATTATAAAAAAGCCTCGCAAGTCATGCACGATTGGATACCCTAACATACAGGTGTCTCATGTTTTCCTCAAGTTTTTGTATTTACTAGGATACCTATTCTAGTAGCTACTTAGGTACTTTATTTTTACTAATTGGGTACTCTTCTTATTTGTACCTACATGTAGATGTCGGTTCTTTATTATGTGTATATCAAATAAATGTATTTCTTTCTTTCTTTATTTTTTATGTACCTGTAATTTCACTGGCAATCACACTCTCCGAACTTAAACACAGCTGCGCTACTTGGCGTCAGAAATAGGCGTGGTGGTAACACTTCCTCGGAAGAAAAATATTATCATGAACAAGTAAACGAGCTCTCCTAATTATCTGTGTCCCAACTATGTTGGAATTGGCTAGCGGTCGCCACTCCACTGGTTCTCGATTTTTGGCGTTATTTGAGGTTATTTAATTGTTTGCTTAACATACAAATGGAGACTGAATACAGTTAAGAGTAAGTAGGTATCGGTTACCTCAAAGTATTTGCTACTAGCGGCCTGTCCCAGCTTCGCATGGGTGGACATAAATTTTTTCAACGTTTTAGGATAAACTTAGACCGTGGTGGACTTCTAACTCGCGCCTTGCCCGGGCCCGCGCTGGGCGAGAACGCGCCCCGTGACCTTATATTTTTTAAATCTTTTGAATGGAATGTCCGATTTGAAAAATTCAAGAAGTAATGTATAGGTATTGAACCAGTCTTGAATATGAAAAGATTTATTTGGATAAGGATTAATACCAAGGTACAAATAAAGACCCTTTTCTAGCGGCGGCATTTCAATTAAATTTTTATAATAAAAGAACACTTATTGTGACATAACTATAATAGTTAGACATATGCTGTCGCGACATTTTTTGTAGATGATGACGTGTTCTACAAAATCGTAGTACATTATTTTGTTCTATCATCAATAGTTTTCGCAGCGCACGCGTTGTAAGGTTTTCTTTTTCCACCTTGGGTTACAATATTAGAGTTTTAGTAAGGATCCCTGATTTTTTTGAAAATATAATATAGCCTATGTTACTCAGGGATAATGTAGCATTCTAATGGTGAAAGAATTTTTGAAATCGGACCAGTAGTTTTTGAGCCTATTCGTTACATACAAAACAACAAAACAACAAAACAACAAAACAACAAAAATACAAATCTTTTCTCTTTATAATATTAGTGTAGATAGGTTTGGCGACGTGCCAATGTTTGATACTCCACTTGTTTTTAGATTTTGTTTTCGAAACAGACAGATTACTTATTTCGTCAGAGTACAGGATGTGGAACGAACTTCCTTATGCCTTTACCGCAATGTTATACAAAAGTTTGTTGCCTGTTCTTCTAGGCTTGGTCTCATGGAACCGGCACCTGGATTCACCTAGCTTTAAGACTTCAAAATTATCTCTAGGAATTAAGGTATTTTTGAATACTTATTTTTGCCACATTCATTGTTATAGAACGATCTTCCTTGGGAAGTCCTAAGGTCTAAAGTTGCTTGCCTGTTCTTCTAGGCAAAGTTGCTTGGAACTGGCACCTCTAGATTTAAACTAGATAAGCTGCAAGACGTTTCAAAATGGTCCTTGTAATTCGATTGAAGAAATACCTTCTGTATTTGATTTTGAAAGGCATTGCAAGGCTCTGATGTTGCAAGTGTTTATAACTGTGACGGTAACTGCTTTCCATCTGGTGGTCCGTCTTCTCGCTAGACAGTCAAAAACAAAATTTATTAAATCTTTTCTTTAGTCAAACGGAAGCACCAGCGGTTTTTACATATCTACGATTTTCAACAAGATCCCATCTACAGTTTCATCCATACCTTAAGGTGAAGACAAGAGTTAATGTGACTCTCGCTCGCACGTTTCGACATGTTGAAAGATATAAAATCTCTAAACTCATTTTCGTAAAATCGCAATCAACCATTTTGTGTGCAGTCACATTGCACACAGCTTAATCAAAATTTAATTTTGATCGATACAAGTTTTCCTGCTTAAAATTTTGCTTGTATCGATAAAAATATTTTTTTTAGTTTAGTGATATATCTTTCAACTTGTCGAAACGTACGAGCGAGAGTCACGTTAGCTCTTGTATTCGCCTTAAACGTAAGTGGTCAAAAGGGCTTTTCTTGTCCACAATACACATTGTTTACGCACAAAACCAGCACTTTCCGCGCTGTCGGGCAAGAACTAACCGCAAGTTACGCAAGAGCGCCTTACCTACTATTCGCATGCAAATAAGCATCCCTTGCGTAAAGTTTCAATGTTATTGTGTACGCGTGGTTAGCTTCTGTGATAATGTACACTATCTGATACAACTGCAATCTTATAGATTTTATTTCTTGATGAGAACCTTTCTACGTTGATTCCACTTCGTAAGCACACTACCCGCTGTGTAACTTAATCAAGTTAATAAATAATCCCAAACATTAGCTTAATATTTCATAGCTTGGCCCGCTTCTAACATGCTAAACTATGGGATTATAATGTAATCCATCATCTACACTAATATTATAAAGAGGTAAACTTTGTATTTTTGTATTTTTGTATTTTTGTATTTTTGTATGTAACGAATAGGCTCAAAAACTACTGGTCCGATTTCAAAAATTCTTTCACCATTAGAATGCTACATTATCCCTGAGTAACATAGGCTATATTATATTTTCAAAATAATCAGGGATCCTTACTAAAACTTCAATAATGTAACCCAAGGTGGAAAACAAAAAACCTTACATCGCGTGCGCTGCGAAAACTATTGAAGATAGAACAAAATAATGTACTACGATTTTGTAGAACACGTTATCATCTACAAAAAATGTCGCGACAGCATATGTCTAACTATTATAGTTATGTCACAATAAGTGTTCTTTTATTATAAAAAATTAATTGAAATGCCTCCGCTAGAAAAGGGTCTTTATTTGTACCTTGGTATTAATCCTTATCCAAATAAATCATTTCATAATTAAGATGGTTTCAATACCTATAGATTACTTCTTAAATTTTTCAAATCGGACATTCCATTCAAAAGATATGACGAAATTAAAAATGTTAACGGGTCCACGGGTCTCGCGCGGGGTGCGATTTCACTCACTCAA
The DNA here is from genome assembly GCA_932294275.1 of Chloroclysta siterata. Lineage (NCBI taxonomy): Eukaryota > Metazoa > Arthropoda > Insecta > Lepidoptera > Geometridae > Chloroclysta > Chloroclysta siterata. The sequence goes on from OW028607.1 coordinate 423,721, forward strand.
GGAGAAGCGCGTGCAAATGTATGAAATAAGTAGACGCGAGGCTCGAACCCACGGTTTAAGTTTATCCTAAAATGTTCAAAAAATTTATGACCACCCATGCGAAGCTGGGACAGGCCGCTAGTTGTTAATAATAGGACCTTACCATGTAACATAATACAATAACGATATCAATATAAAGTCTTGCTTTAATTATACCTATACATTTCCACGAAGAACGATTCTGAGCCCTCTCCATTCACCAACTTCCCGCGATCCTCACGATGTTGTTAGTCTTTCGGAGATCCCACGAAGTTTGGAAGTATAAATAGTTATGAATTTACAAAAAAATGGTCATAAGTATTATACCGTATTATAGATCACTATCTAGCCCCGAACTAAGCAAAGCTTAATTACTATAGGATCCAGATAGCCGGTATAATACTTATGACCATTTTTTTGTAAATTCATAACTATCAACTACTAACTATCAACTAACAACTATCAACTATAATCGATTCAGTGGTTAGAGCGTCGTTGAAGCACAGACATCTACAAACATTGGTGGACATTCCACACAGCACTCTGTGTGGAATGTCCACCAATGTTTGTAGATGTCTGTGCTTCAACGACGCTCTAACCACTGAATCGATTAGGATTAGACCGATATAGTTTGTTACCTGGATTGGCACATAGGCTCCTTTTATACCAAAAAAATATCAGGAACGCGTTAGAAAACATGAACGAACCCAATAGAGGAAAAATACCTTAAATATTAATGTTGGCAATCTGCGAGAAAATGGTAATAATCGAGGGAAGCCACGGGTTACAAATTCTTCTACTATTTGTCATGTAACTATATTCTTTCGAAACAGTGTGGTGAAAGGAAGTTAAGTGTGCCTCAAAGAGGCTTAGTTACTAAAATATCGGTAAGGCTTATAGGGCTTCCAGTATATGAGTACTTTGAATAAATAATTAATATCCTTAACTAGTTAGCCGAACTTTAACTAGTTTTAGTACTACTTACTTCCTACCGCGCACTCTGAGGTAGTGGAACGCTCTCCTCGCTGAGGTTTTCTCTAGAGATTACAGCATGGGGTTCTTCAAAAAGAGCGTTTTAAAATATTAAAAGTGTCAGCAACGTGTGTGTGATACGTCTGATGTTGCAAGCGTCCGTCGGCTACGGTAACTGCTCCCCATCAGGTTTGCCATACGCTTGTTTGCTTACTTGGTAATATAAAAAAGTGCCTATTCATCTTGCATATAGCACTTGTCATCGCCTTAATTATTCCAAAAAGTTGAATAATTCTATCACGGCTGCCATTCCAGCGTATGCATTTCCAGTGAGGTTTTGCCATGCAAATCGAATCCGCGGAACCAAACTAAATTCCATTCCCACTAAAAGCAGTGGATGGACTTGGATTTAGTGCGGGCATATTTTAATGGCCTTTAAAATGTCAGGGCAGATGGAGCCACGGTCGCATAACTACCGTAATAGGAGACTGACACCCGTCCAACAACTTCTTGCGCGCATGCTTTCAAAGTCAAATTCAAAGTCAAAAGGTATTCATTTAGTAAAATCACAAGGATCACTTTGAAACGTCTCAAACAAGAGTCTTAACAAAGAGCTGTACTACTCTTCTTTTTCGCCAACTTGAATGCAATATACAACAGGTCTTTTGCGTTTAAAAGTCCCTGAATACGTCCACTCTAAGCGGTGTCATTTGACCTCACTGCCGCCGTGAAAAATGTACGGCTTTTTGGAAATTGAAAACTGTGTGATTGGATGCTTATTTGGCAAACGGAGAGTTTCGGTAGTGGCCGACTCGAATATAACTAGTTGTAGCTTATGGGAACCCGCTAGATCACTCGTGGGTTTTCATTTAGAGTTTTTTATACCACTAGCTGATGGAACAAGCAGATGGCCCAACTGATGTTAAGTGGTAACCATCACCTATAACAAAGCATTTCATCGTAAGTCACGTACGATAGGAAAGTGCCCTACGATGCACCACCCTGCGTCCATCAACCCGAGGCACACAGATGTTAAGCCTCATGTGCCTGTAATAACACCGGCAACCACACACTTCAAACCGAAACACAGCGTTGCTGCTTGGCGGCAGAAAAAGGCGTGGTGGTAGTACTTCCCCGGACGAGCCCTTTACAAAAAGCTCTACTACTCTTATAGGTAGACTGCTAGTAGATTGTAGGCAGGATAATGCAACATTTTACGCGTATTTAGTCATCGAAAAGAAACAAATGAAAAGAAAAATTCAAAAACTTGGAATGTCAGTCTGAGGTGGTATGTTAATTTGAACATTATTGGATATTAGCTATACTCATTATGGTACCTTCTATACAACGTGTTGATGAAGTTATGTAGGGAAACAAAGAGCGTGTATTTAGACCAAGCACTGGAATACTTTGACGTGTGCAACGGTTGAATACATCGTTTTCGAAATTCCCATAGAAAAGTAAAATTAATATTTTCTCAGAAATTTGCAACAGCCCTGTCTGTGTACGTGTCAAGGTCACACGCACGCGCGCTTCTATCTAGGAAAGAGAAAAACAACGATAACCTACGAGATAATTTGAAATACTTACCTTTCGGTAGGTAGGTAGGTACGCCGCCAATCCCCTGACACGATATTTTTACTGGTTCCTATGGATTTTGTCATTATTTACTGGCTATAATAACACTGGATAAAACTGGATTTTGGTAAGTTTGCGAGATTTCGCACGACACAGGCTTCAAACTTCACACTAAACCATTACCTCGTAGGCACTGCTCATACACACACTGACTGACGACGGCTTTTTACATAACAATCACCATTTTATCACGTTTGATGACATTTTCTCAACAAAACAATGTACAACAACGCATGTAAACACAAACAGGGTGACCATCTCAAAAGTGGCGGTTCTACCACACACCTGCCAAAAAATCTGTCAAAATCTACCAAGCTTGACGATAAAAATACCAAAAATATGACTTCATACCATCTCCTTCGTGGCTACGGAATAAATTAAATACCTACATTACATTCAGTTACTATCTTTTGATCGTTTGTAACGGTTTGCAGTTATCTAAAACGAGATAGAAGTTGTTTAGAAACCAAATCAATAAAGGTAAAAAAGAATAAGAAGTTTCCAGTTCGGTAAAAAATAAATAAATTATAGGTAAATATTATTTCATTAAAAATTCTAACTAATAAGATTTTTCTTGAAATATTTAAAATCTGCTAAATGGCAGAAATCTGCCACAAATGGTAACACTGATCGGCGGCCGTCGGCCGTCCTGATTGGATATGCGTTTTTAAATGCAACCAATGACAGACAGGTTAGTCAAAGATTAAATAGGACAGACTAGACACTTCCCAAAATTGCAGTTGAATAATTTTGTCGTGTCAATGAACCATGGTGGTAAAGTAACATGTTACAATTTAAAGAACTATGAATATCATAAACATTGGTTTACGACATCTAGTAATTAAACAAAAATAAATATTCTATTAAATATTGAGTACGTAGCCACGTAGGTACCTAGTTACTGAATAGGTATTAGTACCAAAGATCTCAGAGAATGTTTACCGTGACTAGGGATTACAGTCGCGAAAATATTTCTTTTACATACCAAGATCTTTACAAACAGCAACATCATTATTAGGTAGGCACATTACTAGGTAATTGGTGGCAGTTCTGTTACCTATTTTATCTAAGGTTAACAACTAGAGGTCAAAGAACAGCTGTAAATAGGGCTGCCTCATGATGCGTTTAAATTCATTTTAGATAAAAGTTTAAGAGGCATTTCATGAATGAAAAACCTTGAAATTTTAAAAGTCGTAGAACAAAAGTTGTTCGTTATGACCGGTAGAATATCCTGCTTTCGGATCCCTACAATTCTTAATAAACACGTTGTATAAATAAAGAACTGTGGATTTTTTAAATAAATAATATGAAATAAAATCAAATAAATAAATTAGTTATAACAGATTAAGATTTTTTGACACAATTTTGTTTTCAGAATCGACACCATTGTCTTATGTTACCCAGTACGCACGCATGCTCAGTGAGCAAGCTGTCTAGTACGAGCTGTGTTGTTTCCGCTTTGAAACTGTGCTGAATAAAATGGCGCGGTGAAGTAGCATTCATACAGCGGAGGCATTGGAACCAGACGGTTGATTGGCGGTTTCATAACAACATTGTACCTATTCAAATAATAAGAGGATTTTTTTTTATAAGTATGTAGGCACTTACCCTCTTATTCATATTGGTCGCTGAACGCTCTATTAGCTTATCAGATCGATAAGTCTGTTGCTGTCTCGTTTCGTTGGCATGAAAGTGACAGTGACAAGTATACTCTATATAGCCGTTAGAGGAATATGAATAAGGGCCTTAGACTATAAAAAGTTGATATTATTACATATGCACATACTTAGTTTTGTATGATAGCTATATGTATATACTCATTGTATATGTAACATAGCCTACCCGTGAGAAACTCTAATTGGCAATGTAAATGAGTGTTTAGTTTGTTAATTAAAAAGCTGTTGGTTCTCCAAAATAAATTATTGCCTTCAGAGGCACGGTAAACATTGTCTCTTTTTTTAGGGTTCCGTACCCAAAGGGTAAAACGGGACCCTATTACTAAGACTCCACTGTCCGTCCGTCTGTCTGTCTGTCTGTCTAAACCGAGATAGTTAGGCATTTCAAATTTTCACAGATGATGACGTATTTATGTTGCCGCTATAACAACAAATACTAAGAAACAGAATAAAATAAATATTTAAGGGAGCTCCCATTGCACACAGTTCAGCAAATATATAATTTTGATCCATACAAGTTTTCCTACTAAAAAGTTTGCTTACTAATTTTTGTATAATATAAACTTTTTTGTAGGAAACCTTGTTTGTATGAAGCACTTGTGTAAACTACTTGTTATGTATGTGATATCTCCCTCCCAACGGATTTCGCAAAGATCGCAAGAAGTCCTGGAAATGTAGGCAAGGCCAATGACCTGTAGTGGACTTCTTCAGGCTGATGATGATGATGACTTGTTAAGAGCTTTATTTCAGGTGTTTTCAATTTAGCCTAGTTTAAGATTCCACAGAAGGTTCCCGAATGTACTCCTTAAAATCCCTTAAATGCATCTACCGTTATTTAATTTTAAACATACAAGTCTTAAGGTGCCATTAAACTTATTTTTTGTATGATCCTTGTTACAATATAGTTAATATAAAAATGAAGCTCCAGTGTGGTATCGATCGAACTTAGTGAAGCGTAGGTATCACATAATTATCCTAGTGGTAGCGGCCCCGCCTTCCGGTCCTGAAGTGTGGGTTCAAAACCGGTCATGAAATGCAGCAATAAGTTTGTCTGTTCAAAATTTATATGCACAATGCCAGTACTCTCAAACGATCACCACACTGTTTCGAAATAACTACAAAAAAAAGAAGAAGATTGAATCTCTCATTAGTAAAGATTCAATTTTTTGTAGTCGACTGGCTTTCTTGCAACTCCATTACCAGTTAACAAGTTATTAGACATCTGATTACCTTTGATCAAACTTTCAGAAACCGGCGTAAGGGCGTGATTCGACAGCTGCCGTTTTGGCAGAACCAGGGCTTAAAGCCACACCGCGGCCTTCCAACAATGCAAGTAATCCCACCTGAATCACGGACGTTTAATCGAGCTGGAGTAGGGTGACCACGCGGAATAATAAAACTTCGGAATTTTGCCTTAAAAAAATCTCTTTTTTTGGATTTAGAGTTCAGAGCTGTCTCACTACACATCAGATTATACAACCTATATTATGTACAGAAAAGTTCAATATTTTATAATATTATTAACTGTTGAGTCCGATGCGTCTTTGAACAGAGAGAGCGAGATAATTGGTTTTGGCGTATGAGATATGTAACACTGGAACAATATATAGGTAAATGTTAACTAATGTACACGCGAATAGAAAAAAAACGCGAATAAAAAATAAGATCAAGTTACACAAGGCCAAAGAAAAATTTCGCTTACTAAAAGGACATAAAAGCAAGTAGTGCCTGTTGCGTATCTGTGTGTACTTATTGTACCTATATTAAATATTTTTTCAATGCTAAATAAAATCAAAGTGTAATGTAACATTAATGTTTTCTAGGAATAGTACCTGTTCTTTTAGGCTTTAAGACGTTTTGAAAGGGGCACCTTTCAAAACGTCTTAAAGCTTATGATTTTTTTGATTATGATTCAATTGAATTTATACGAGTAGGTATCTTTTGACTTTGACTATAACCAAAACATTTCAAATAAGTCTGAAGAATACAGACATTTGCTAAACCGGAGCAGTGCGATGAATTAATTGCATTTTTGCAAAAAATCGAGATATTTTCTTAATACTTTTGGTTGCTTATTAAATAAATACATCACGAAAGAGAAAAACCTTTCTATTTCATGATAATGTTGACTTTTAAAAGCTGCATCTTCGTTTGCATTGCTCGGCGGTATCCTCGCTTAGCCCACTTTTAAAGCCGGCTTTAGCCGCGTCTGGATTGACACAAAGAAGTTAAAAGTTTCTCGTATACCGTTCCTATAAAATATTAATAATTTATGTAGCCGAGTTGATATAATAAAGCATTTATTTACAAATAAAAACAACAATGAATACATGTACTCATATGAACAATATTAACAAAATACAGATGCATCAGTTGAGCTATCTGCAGATCGCTGCGAATGATTTAGAGATAGTTCAATTAATCCAAATCAGTGGCAATCGGAATCATCACCAAGACACTAGCTGCATTGCTAGATAAATAAAAGGAGTAGGTATTTAGTTTAATAAAACTGTTTCCTCTATCCATCATCATCATCTTTCTGCCCTTATTCCTAGATGCGGGCCGGCGCAACATGCTATCTTCCTATAATCCGTCATCTCCTTTACTCGCTTTCGCAATATCCATCAATCTTTTCTAAGCTTACCTATAATACACATATTGACTGAATGGTAACTGAAATAGCTTCACCACTTTAGACATAAACATATATTTATTTACTACATAAACACACAAAAACCACTATATTAACAAAGGTACAAAATCAAGATACAAATAAAATCGTAGATAACGCTATGGCGTTATCTACGATTTTATTTGTAAAAAAACAGCGCAGCAGCTAAAGAGCCTCGATTCAGCATAATGTCGAGCAAAAATTCAAACTTTTTAGGCCTACCTCATAGTCACCACCCCCCAAAAACTTTATCCTTCATGAATATTATATTCGAGTTTGCAAGATGGTGACCTGTCGAACACGGGCTGTGGCCGGAGCAGCCTGCGCCACTTCAACTAGGCTTTTATCATAAAAGCAAGAAAAAACATGGACGACGATAAGCCAAAGTCAATGTCAAAAGCTTCGTTTTTACGTGGTCCATTATTTTGTCCCATTAATGGACCACGAGGGAGAACTATTTCTCGTAGTCCCATTACTATTTATCTAGGTACTTCCTGTATATAAAAATAAGGGTGCGTGGTTTGCTAAAAATGTAAATGTTGAAAACAAAAATATCAACTTTATTCCCCGCGGTTACGTTTGCACCACTGATTTGCCCCATTAATGGTGCAGACGTAACTGGTTAGTTATGTTTGCACCATTCAAATTGATACAACTACTAACCTTGCTTTCCTCCCGTAGATAAGCTCAATAAAAAATTTGTTTGCGTTTATATTGTCATTTTTTTAGAATATAATAAAATGTTACACCAGAAAATAACAGCATGACCGAGGTTTACGTACATTTTAAATGACAGCTGATGTTATTTTTGCTACCAAATCAAAAACCAACCTTTTGATGATAGCTGACAAACTTGAACTACTTTACAAGTTACGTCTGCACTATTAATGGACGAGAAATAGTTCTTCCTCGTGGTTGGAAAAAATAATGGGACCACGAAAACACAGCGGTCAAAAGGTATTTATTCAATTGAATCACAAGGATCGCTTTTTCTAGGTCTTAAAGCTTACCAATGAAACTACTATACCAATCATGGATAAAGTTAAGCAAAGATACTTTGCATTATTGCGACGGACACAAATAGCTTTCAATTAAAAAAAACAGTTTTATTAATTTTACTTGCTGATAAAACAAGCAGATGGACCACCTGATGTTAAGTGGTAACCATCATCTTTGCCTTGCAAGTCAAGCACGATAGGAACATGCCCTACGATGCCCTCCGTCTATCAACTTGAGGCGTACAGGTGTCAAGTCTCATGTGCCTGTAATTTCACCAGCAACCATACCCTTCAAATCTGTGTAGGTACTATAAAAAAACCTTATGAGAATCATCTATTATTTGGTCACTATTGCTTTTTCTTATGTAATTGCTCTGAATAGTCTACTAGTTTATTTTGATTGTCGTTGAAGTGAATGTTATCAAATAGTTAGTATTGGTTTGTTAAATAATCTGTGCTGTCAGCATTTGCATAGTCCGCTGTCAGCTGTCAGCTTCGTCGATGACAGTTGCTGTCCTGTACAGAATTACTAGTTGGACTAATTTTGGGGTAAAATTTAAACAAATAAAATACACAGGAAGTTTACCAAATCATTTCCTTTTCATTGGCTAGCTAGTTTTCCTACCCAAAAGTTTGATAAAGTGAAAATAATTATATAAAACATTGTCATGTGCGAGTGAGAAGTACACGAGTGGTTATGGGCGCCCTAAACACAAAAGTCCGAAAAAAAAGAAATTACTTATCCCCAGGCACAGTAGATATTCCCTCAGATCTGTTAGTACCAAAAACCCAAATTTTATTACAAGATTGAAGATATTTATTCACAGAAATAAGTGTAACAGTAGTTCTTATTATAGAAGGTACTCAACTGAATTTTACACCCTTTTCGGGTATCGCTATATGGATTAATATTTTTATTTTACCACCAAGTAAGTAATAAGAGGTCACAAAATAGTCTTATTACAGTCAGAAAATAGTCTTGTTCTTTTTATAACCAACTAGCGGCCTGTCCCAGCTTCGCATGGGTGGACATAATTTTTTTCAATGTAAACTTAGACCGTTGTGGGTTCGAGTCATTTTCACGCCCGTCTACCTCGCGCCTTGCCCGGGCCCGCGCTTGGTGAGAACGCGCCCCGTGACCTTATATTTTTAAAATCTTTTGAATGGAATGTCCGATTTGAAAAATTCAAGAAGTAATCTATAGGTATTGAACCAGTCTTGAATATGAAAAGATTTATTGGGATAAGGATTAATACCGAGGTACAAATAAAGAGCCTTTTCTAGCGATGGCATTTCAATTAAATTTTTATAAAAAAAGAACACTTATTGTGATATAACTATAATAGCTAGACATATGCTGTCGCGACATTTTTTGTAGATAATGACGTGTTCTGCAAAATCGTAGTACATTATTTTGTTCTATCATCAATAGTTTTCGCAGCACACGCGATGTAAGGTTTTTGTTTTCCACCTTGGGTTACATTATTGGAGTTTTAGTAAGGATCCCTGGTTTTTTTGAAAATATATTATAACTTATGTTACTCAAGGATAATGTAGCATTCTAAAGATGAAAGAATTTTTGAAATCGGACCAGTAGTTTTTGAGCCTATTCGTTACATACAAACATACAAAAATACAAAAATACAAATGTTACCTCTTTATAGTATTAGTGTAGATGTAAATAAAATAAATAATTATTGGTGGACTTTCCACACAGCACTAACTAGCCCCAAACTAAGCACTGCTTGTAATGTGGAAGCTAGTTTTGGGGGTGGTCAGGTAGAAATGGTAAAACACCAATGTCAAAATCACCAAGCATTTATTACTTCACTTTACTTCACTTCACTTTACATTTCGTCCATTGTGTGCGTGTGCATTGACCTTTCAATGCACATGCACACCATACATTTAGGTTCTTCACTTTTTACATAAACGTTAGCACATTAGTATTAACTAGACACAACCACTCAGCTTAGAAGCTAGCGCTCGAATGCCAATGTCGGCCAAGTTCGTAGCCTACCGACACCGTCCAGTCGGTGTCGCCATCTTGGTTTTTTACAAATGTCAAAAACCAAGATAACATCCGCAGGAAGTGAAATAAATTAAACATTTACTAAATCTTTTATAAATTACTGACATTATTTATAAGAGTATAATCATAAACCTAACAGCTCGGCCATCCTGTGCCTAGCGTGTCCTCACGCTTCTATCATTATAAGTATTTAGACCTATTTAATATAATTTAATAATCACTAGTGGTTCGCCCCTCCATTGAACAGAAATAATATGCCTGACCTTCCCATATTATTTCCATTCATTCCGTCATGAGCCAAACCTTCCCCTCGTTTTGGTCTCATGAATGTCCATATCTGATCCTCCGGATCCATCATACGTCAGACCTTCCCCTCGTCTGGTCATATCATTCCATCCATTCCGTCATGAGCCGAACCTTCCCCTCGTTCGGTCTCATGAATGTCCATAACTGATCCTCCGGATTCATCATACGTCAGACCTTCCCCTCGTCTGGGCATACAGGTCCCACCATGATTACTGGATACACCTCCTTTTCCTGGCCATCATTGGTAGTTTTTCGTCCATCCTCCAATTATCTGAAACTTTCAAGCTGCCTTAGTAACTGTCCATTTTTCCAACTTTCTAATCTGACCATATAATATAATCATTCCAAATCATAAATTCATCTCAAAATAAACTTTCAAGCAAGACGCTTACTCAGCAAAGTTTCCATCCTGACAACTTTAACCGGCCCAGATCGCAGTCTCTATAAGACTACATTTCAACCAATGATCAAAATAGTGATAACCCAGGAGTATCAACTCAGTCAATCCAAAACCTTACATGGACTGAAGAACTGAAAGTGACAGAATGCCAAAACAAACGAGCTAGCTAGGCTAGACTAACTTCAGTAACTTATCGATTAAGCCAACCCTTACCTACAACAAATTAATTCACTAGTCTTAGAACTGAAGTGGAAGAATCGCAGACTCAAAAAGTCATAAAGCACCCTAAACCTCCACCAATATTCATTGGTAAAGTCACTAACTTACGTCCTCTCACACAACTTCTTGAGAAAACAGTAGAAGGATTCTTCGAAATCAAAGTTCTACCCAAGAACCAAGTGTAAATTCAACCAACTTCTAAAGAAGCATACAAAATAATTGTGAAAGATGTGATATTGGATTCTAAAGGTACTGTATACTACACCTACAAACCCAAACAGGAAAGGAGCTTCAAAGTAGGTAATCCTGAAACATATGCATCCATTAACAGACACGGACGAAATCAAAGAAGCTTTTCTAGGTCTAGACCATTCAGTCACTAACATATGGAACATGAAACAAGCTCAAACGAGCAACCCATTACATCTGTTCGTAATCGAACTGCAGCCGAAGTCAACAATAAAGATATCTACAAAATTACTAATCTTCTACTCTGCCGCATAAAGTTTGAACCCCCAATACCAACGAACCATTCCACATTGCGCAAACTGATTGCGCTTTTTGCGATGGAAATCACCCAACTAACTACAAAGGCTGCTCGGTATACAAAAACCTTCAGAAACAAAAATACCCACCGCTACGACACAAAAAATTATATCCAAATAATATCGCTACTAGCGATCCAAAACCACATTCCCAGTTACACAGTCAGCGCAGAAATTTTCCTGATACCACCAATCAACCTAGAGCCATACAAATCAATCAACCAACTACTTCCGAATCACTACCAACCAACACAACCAGCACGAAAGCAACCACAACAAATCCCGAGAGACGCCTCTGACAACTTCAAAGAACTAATGGAAATGTTTAAACAAATGATGCAACAGATGAATACCATGTCAAACCTTCTGCTAAGTTTCATGATAGAAATTCGAACGCAGAATACCCACCAAGGAAGTTGCCATGATTTTATCCAGATGGGGGAGGCAATCGGTCCACCTTGCCCCCCCCCCACGGCTACACCCTTACAAACCACTAGTACTTGCCATGTGGAACACCAAAGGGCTGTCAAATCATACTCTCGAAGTGAAAACCTTCTTCTACTCGCACGATATAGACTTTATGCTTGTCTCCGAGACACACTTCACAACAAAAAGTCACATTGAAATAAATACCTAAATACAAAATCTACATCACAAATCTCCCCAACGGAACAGCCCAGCTACAGCTTCACTATCAGGCTCTGCACTGATATTGAAAGAAAAGATAAACCACTGCGTATCCAACTCTTATTGCACCAACGAAGTGCAGGCAACTAGTGTCATCAACACATCATAGGCAGCCTAAAGGGTCCTCTACAAATAACAGCTTTATACATTCCGCCAAAGCATAACCTGTAAAAAAACGAAGCTTACTTATCCTTCTTTAATCAACTGAGCAACAGGTTCATAGCCAGTGGCAACTACAACGCTAAACACATTGACTGGGGCTCCAGAATCACAACTACAAAAGAACTGGAATTCATGAAAACAATCCAGCAACTAAATCTCAAAATTTCATTTACCGGATAACCATCTCGCTGGCCCAGCGATGCCAACAAGAAACCAGATCTGGTAGACTTCTTCGTCACCAAAGGACTACCAACCTTCTCATTGCACTGCTACTCTACCTACGAACTGTTTCTAAGCCGTAACGACAAAAATGATTTAAATAAATACGTCAAAACGTTAAAAACCACTCTTAACTCAAGGATATTCAAGGATATTCAAAATCATGATCTGGAAAACCTTCTAACAGCTGCCACGGACCACTGAAAAAGCAAACCAACAAAACCATCAAAAGCCAATATCTTCCCAATCACCCCCACGCACAAGTGACGGAAGCTGAGCCCGGAGCGATGCCGACAAAGCAAAACTCCTCGCAGAGCACCTATCAAATGTCTTCACACCAACTCCAGACACCGGACCGTCCAAAATCGATGACGTAATGGAGAACCTAACCATCACCCATCAACTTTCTCCACCAATAAAAAAAACTTACCTAAAATTAAGTCCGCTCCGTAATTAGGAATCTAAACCTAAATAGGGCTCCTGGATTTTACTTATTTACCGCCAAGACCCTCAGAGAGCTACCAAATTCAGAGCTCCTTCCACTGACTCAAATCCTCATCCATCCTCCTCTTCCGTCCCTGCGCAATGGAAACTATCCGATATCCCTCTTTTCCAAATCAGGAAAGGATCCAGAAAACGCGTCATCCTACCACCCCATCAGTCCTCCGTCGACAACATCGGAAGTTTTTGAGATACTTTTCCTGAAGAAAACACCTGATAGCCAAATCAAAACTGACTCCTCCACACCAGTCTGGCCCTCGCGAAGCCCACGGGACCACCGAACAGGTCCACCGTTAAGTATCCCAAAAAAACAATGCTTTCGAACAAAAACAGTACCGCTCAGCCGCGCTCCCAGACATCGGCCGAGCATTCGACCACGTATGGCACGAAGGCCCATTTTATAAAATCCTGAAAGCTCTTCCAGCGAACCCCTATCCACCGATAAAATCCCACCTAATCAGCTGCACCTCCAGGTGAAGACAGAACTGGACCACACGAGATCAGAGCAGGGGAGTGTTATGGACCCCGTGCTGCACCTTATCTACACCTTTGACCCACCAACGATAGACGACGTTCCCGTGGGTACACTTGCGTTGGTTGACGACACAGCCCCAATTGCCACACATGTCAGTCCAGCAGTCGCATTCGCAATGCTGCAAAGAAGCCCTTTGCACTAGCAACTGGCACTAGATTCACCTAGTATACAAGACGTTTCAAAGTGATCCTTGTGATTGTACTGAATAAATACCGTTTTGATTTTGATTTCGAGAAAGAAGCACATGTACACCAAAAGAAAAACTCTAGGCATTCCACCAACTCCGCAAGCCACACCGGATGATGGCTCGTAGATCAAAACCCTCACTTGACCAACAAACGACTCCTTTACAAATGTATTACAAAGCCCATCTGGTCGTATGGTGCCGAGCTATGTTGAACGGCAGCAAACGAACAGATACCATATAACGCTTTCAATCAAAAACGCACCGTGGTACATTACCAACAATCAGCTTCACACGGAGCTTCAGATCCCAACCGTTAGAGAAGGCGTCCAAACCAAGCTCAAATCTTACGCCAAACGCATGGACCGACATCCGTACGAACTAGCCTGTGACCCCTGCCGCCATAACTGTCACAAGAATATAAGGAGAAGAGCTCCTCAAGACCTACTCAAGGACTAAAAGACCATAGTTGGATGTGTCACTGGACGAATGCCTGGCGTCGTGAAACTTCGTTACTCTCGCTCAGTGCCCAATGTGCAGATTGCAAAATAATAGAAAATAAAAAAAAACAAATCAATTCAAGTGGTACCTTTGTTTATTTCCTTTCTACTTCCTGAAGCACAAGCAGATGGCCCACCTGATGCGGTAACTACCCATAACAAAGTATTGCCTCGCACAACAGAATGTGCCCTACTATGTAAACTATTAAAGTGTCCAGGTTACCTGCGTCCATATACTTGAGGTATGCAGATGTTAAGCCGAATATGTCTGTAAGTTTACCGACAACCAAACCGAAACAAAGCGCAAAGCTGCTTGGCGAACCAGAAGTAAAGCGATTACCACTGCTTATAACTTCATATACCTAACTAACTAGTTATAACATAAAACTTATCATTTCATTATTTACTATTTACTAGCATTATCTACCTGGAGGAAATCACTTTCAGCGATAAGGCCGCCCATTGTACTATATTAATTTATGCCTAGATTTATGATGTATCCTTGTGTACAATAAAGTGTTGTCTATCTATCTATCTATCCACATCTACACTAATATTACAAAGAGGAAAGACTTGTATTCCTGTATATAACGATTAGACTAAAAAAAACCACTTGTCCGATCTCAAAACTTTCTTCTCCACTAGAATGCCACATTATCACTCAGCAACATAGGCCATATTTATTACTAGAAAAAAAATAGGGATCCCTTCTAAAACCTCGATAAAGTAACCCAAGGTGTAAAAAAATTGGCCTCAAATTGGCTTCCATCGCATGCGCTGCGAAAACCACCGACAATAGAACACAAAAATGCTCCACAATATTGAAGAACACATCAATATCCACAAAAAAAACTCAGCGATATCATGTGTCTAACCACCGCAGCCATTTTACCATAACTTCTCCTTTCCTCATATCAAAAGTTGATAGAAATACCGACCGAAACCAGACCATGTTATCTATACCTTTATATTAATCTCTAATCCAAATAAATCACTTCATATCCAAGTCCGCTTCAATACCCATAGATTACCTCTTGAACCCTCCAAATCGGACACTCCATTCAAAAGATACGAAACTGAACATTCTAGTTCGCTTTTTAAAAATATTAGCGGACGCGGTAGCGGGCCACGGGGCGCGCTCCCACCCACCCAGGGAGAAGGGCGTGCAAACGCATGAAGTTTAGTCTAAGCTTATCCTAAAATGTTCAAAAAAAATTATATCCACCCATGCGAAGCCGGGACAGGCCGCCAGTCATACATACAGTAGGAGATGGTAGGTATATAAATCTTAAATGAAATCATGGATAAAAAGAAAAAAAAATATTTGTTGAGGGTTGATAAAAAGTTGCGACCTGCATTCAGCCTAAAGACTATTAAGTGTAGAAATCGCTATCCATGTTCCTTATCCCGGTAATCTATAACTTATCTTATCCAGGTAATCTATAACTTTTATAATACTAAGTTTACCCCATATTTTAATTAGTTTTTAGAGACACGACATAATATATACCTACATCACATTCGGTACCTACCTAATGTGAGTAGCACAGTATTACCTAATCCATCCCTTTTTCCTTATTAAGGGTACCTTAAGATAATAATAAAAATCAATGTAAAAAAAAAAATTCTCCATTCTAAAAAATAAGCCTTCTGTTAATATCTAGTCCCTCAAGATTCGATAGGCTAGGTATCCTATTAAAACGCAAAAGCAAAACCTATTTAAAAATTCCCAAAAATAAAATTGTACTTATCTTTTTTGTTCCAATCATGGACGTGGTGCGGAAAAATATGATGATGGTATTTTCCGTCGATCCCACTTCTGACCTTTTGGGGGTGGTCAGGTAGAAATGGTAAAACACCAATGTCAAAATCACCAAGCATTTATTACTTCACTTTACTTCACTTCACTTTACATTTCGTCCATTGTGTGCGTGTGCATTGACCTTTCAATGCACATGCACACCATACATTTAGGTTCTTCACTTTTTACATAAACGTTAGCACATTAGTATTAACTAGACACAACCACTCAGCTTAGAAGCTAGCGCTCGAATGCCAATGTCGGCCAAGTTCGTAGCCTACCGACACCGTCCAGTCGGTGTCGCCATCTTGGTTTTTTACAAATGTCAAAAACCAAGATAACATCCGCAGGAAGTGAAATAAATTAAACATTTACTAAATCTTTTATAAATTACTGACATTATTTATAAGAGTATAATCATAAACCTAACACTAGATAGCTGATAAAATTAAATTAAATTAAATAAAGCCTTTAGTTCCAAAAACATTATTTAATTAATCAAATTATTCATTTCACTTAATATTATTATGATTCTATTATTTTTACTCGGTTAGGGTTTTATTTGGGCACCCAAAAATGGATGTAAATTATGCTTATTTTGTAAATACATAAAAATACCCACAGAGAACAAGTTCATCACACAAATGTTTGTCATCGGTGGGAATCGAACCCACGGCCGCAGCGCAGAAGGCAGAGCCACTACCATCAGCTGATATAGCGTTAGATAATACATTTCATCGTAAATACCTCATTATCGCAAACCCCAATTATCAACAAACGCGCATCAGTCCTACTATAACTAAAACGCTATTATAGTTAGCATAAACTCAGTTACGTAGTAAAGGGCCAAGTGGACCGCGTAATTGCGTCCCTGCCCGGCGGGGAACTTTCGAGAAAACGTGTTCCAGGTACCTAAGACAGCCTTCACAGCTCAGTTAGTAGTAGCACTGCCTTCTGCGTAGGCTGTAGGTTCGATCCCCAACGAGAACATACATTTGTGTGATGAACATAGATGTTTGTTCTCTATCTGGGTGTTATACAATATTATTAGTATGTATTTACAAAAAAAGTATATAAGTAATATATCAGCTATCTAGTTCCCATATTACAAGCTTTGCTTAGTTTGACTCTAGATAGTGCTGAGAGGACAGTTCACCAATAATTATTATTTATATTTATTAAAAAGTTGATAACTAACTACAATCAACCCACGGCTTTGTACGCGTTGTCATTTATATCATTAGCAGCCAAGAAGGGTGACGTGCTCATCAAAGGCAAAAAGTAGGTATTTATCCAATTAAATTACAAGGATCACTATAAAACATCTTAAAGCTAGATGACTCTAGGTGCCAGTTCAACGCGACCAAAGCCTTTAAGAACAGGCAACAAACTCACAGCAGGATATTTATTTATTTTCACTATATCACATGATATTCCTGTTTTAAATTCCTGAAACACTGTCCAGCCGCTTCAGTGGACGCCATTTCTGGAATTACAAGCGCAGGTGTAGCTGAAGTATGAAACTCGCGTCAGTTGGTCGCGCCTGAATAATTCATGCGCTATTCGTGGTACATACTACTCTATATTCTGTGCAGGGTATGAGAAGTGTACCAACTTGTATAATGCATCGGCAGCGAAATTTAAAACTTCGAGCCTCACAGTTCAGTTGGTAGTCGCTCTGCCTATAACACAGTAGTTATAGGTCGTGGGTTCGATCCTCGTCGATAAAAAAAAATTGTGTGATGAATATTGGTGTTTGTTCTATGTGAATAACAATAAAGAAAGAAAGCTGAATAGAACATCAAAAAATAACAGATAAATTAGTAAAGTTTTGTAATATAATTTTTAATCTTGAGTTCATTAAAAATACAATTAGATCCAAACAAGTCTTCCTACGAAAGAAAATTGTTTTACTAAACAAATAAATAAAAGCATTTTATTGACCAACGCAGAGAATTAATAAATATTATTTACTTATTTATTTATTTTAAGCCCTTTAATACAGATACATTTTACGAATTATACTGTATTTTATACTACGACATCGACACTATCTGTTTGCCCTTTTTTGGCAAAGGCCTCCTCCAAGCTCTTCCACTCTTCCCTATCTCTCGCTATCCTCGTCCATGTTTTCCCTGCAGTATGTTTTAGCTCATCCTCCCATCTTTTAAACTGTCTCCCCCTTTTTCTTTTGTTGTATTTCGGGAACCAATTCATCAACATTTTGCTCCATTTCTCTTTTCCTCTTACCGTATGTCCCGTCCATCTCCATTTTAGTGTATTTACTTTGACTTTTTTTTACTTTACTCAAAGTAAAGTAAATAAATAAATATATGGTACCGAAAACAAGTTAACATTACCCAATTAGGTCCCTGGCTCAGTATTTTTTAAGTATATCTACTAATTTTCGTACATATACAATTTCTTCATAAATAAGGAAAACTTTTTAAAATCAAAATTATATTTGATGATATATTAACTTGATTAATTGCGATTTATAATAAATAAGTTCAGCAATTTCATATCTTTCAAATGCGCGAGCGAGAAGTTGTTTGACGATTGTCAGCCCCTAAAGCCCCAAACTAAGCATAACAACCCAAATTACTGCAACTAGGTTACTATTTTTATTAATCTTTCAAAAAGAATTGCTGTACAACAAATTCTTCAACAAAGAACCGAGGTTACGCAAACACGTGTTCAACAAAACATTTCATAAATTACAAATGCAGTGCGAGACAATATTTCACAGAGCACTTACATTCTTATATCTTCCTGAACCTTGGTTTTACAAAAAAAGGTGACCGCTAAATGTCTGAGAAAAAAGTTAATTTTTTTTGCTAAATTAGAATACCCACTTCAGCAATACAGTACCCAAATATCATCACAATATAGCCAAATAGGGTAAAAGTCATTTTGCTTTCAATTAACTCTATCATCATTGTCCGCAGTCCCAATTAGCCCACTGCTGGGCATAGGCCTCTCTATGCTTTTGCCATTTTATAACGCTCAAACCAGAGCACAGAATAAGTAATTATCCTGGATTAGCATAGAAGTAACTTTTAAAATTACCGTGAATGGGGTAAAAAACATGTCAAAGTCAACGTCAAAAGTTATTTATGAATTAAATCACTTTGAAACGTCTTTTAACTAGGTCAGTCTAGGTGCCAGTTCCAAGCGATTAATCCTACAACAAGCTACAAACTTACGGCTTGGTTCCTACCGTTCTCTTGTATGTTCGAACATGAACATGAACGAACCTAAAGTTCTTCATTCACTTCAAATGCCATAAATATTAATATTAGCAATCACGTGTGTGGTGACTTATGAATTGTGATTTATAAAAGATAATACTTAAGCATGAAGCTAAATACTCAAATGGTGTCATCCAATCATTCGCTCGTCCGTGAAATAAGAAAAAACACCGATGTCAGATACATAACATACGGCCGGTTTCTGAAAGCTCGATCGAAACTAATCCGATGTCAAGTCACCATTTCAGATATTACATCGAATAAGATAGATAGATAGCAAGTGACTTGACATGCGATTCGTTTTGATCGGGCTTTCAGACACCGGCCGTTGTATGCTGGGATTCCAGACACAATAGAAAATGTATTGTGTCTCGCGTGGATCTACGTTCCGGATTAAAATCTGGCCTATTCGTCACGAGCGTCATAGTACGGTCTCTGCTTTTTAGGAACAGCGTTGAAAAGTATTATTTGAGCGGTGTATACGCGGTTCTGTTTCATGAATATTGTGGCCTTACGTAGTAAATGAAAATGCAGGAACTCAAGTAGGTATATAAATCTGAATCTTCTGTCACTTTTTCTTATAATTTACTATGTAAGCTTTTTTGGCTTAGTCAATTAGTATGGGTAGTTTATAGCAATTTTATCATGAACATGAGCAAAAAATTTATGTGCGCAATATTCCTCTCTCTCAAATGGTGAAGGAAAACATCGTGAGAAAACCAGTTAGCATTCTAACAGCGGCGATGGGCTGCAACCTGTCACGTATGGAATACCAACTACTGTAAAATGTGAGTATGTTCCAAGTGTATTATTTGGAAGTAGCTCTGAATCTTAGTTGATACTAAGAGATAAAGGGGATATACCGTGTGAGGGTAAAGTGTAATATTTGGACGTAGGTACGTAGCTATCACTATACCCTTCGAATTCTTAAAAGTTAAGTTGGTATTTTGTACTAAGAGATCTAAGAGGATATAGTACCTAGAGATCAAAGTCGTGAAACTATTTTTGTTCTTTTTTTAAATTGTATTTTTAAATAGTGACTTACTGACACTCCACTGTACTATGTTTATTGCATGATAACTCGCGACGTTCAGAGGTCGCATTAAATGTATGCGCCGGATTACGATGGAATAGATTTGATTTGAAACCTCCGTCTCTTGAGGTTTACCAATAAAACGCTGGTGAGCTCCACTTCATCCAATCAGCTTTACTGCACGAGGTTACTGCAAAGTACGGTACTTAAATATGTTGAATTTTTTGTTTTGAGTTGACGATGATGAGTTCAGAGAGTATTAAGAGTAGTAGAGCTCTTTGTGAAGGGCTCGTCCGGGGAAGTACTACCACCACGCCTTTTTCTGCCGCCAAGCAGCAACGCTGTGTTTCGGTTTGAAGGGTGTGGTTGCCGATGTAATTACAGGCACATGCCGCTTAACATCTGTATGCCTCAAGGTGATGGACGCAGGGCAGTGCATCGTAGGGCTCGTTCCTATCGTGCGTGACTTACGAGGCAATGCTTCATTATAGGCGATGGTTACCACTTACCATCAGGTGGGCCATCTGCTTGTTCCATCAGCTAGTTGTATAAAAAAAAATATAGCACAGGATTAAAATACAACTATCCTATTGGGCTAAGAATAAAAAGCAAAACACCGATTGTGACCGCTATCTTTCTTTGACATAAACTGCTATATAAGATTACAGGCTCCGAACCCCATAATCTTAAATAGGTCCTATTTCAACGTTCATTAAGCCCAATTTAGCTTGCAGTTTAACCGTAGCTTTTAGTGAAATCCTAAAGCCCTATAAAGCCCGCGACACACAGATTCCAATGATTAGGGCTGGCACATGTGTGTAGAAAGGGAACTAATAAAAACGTTATGTCACTGCGAACCATAAAAACCTTTTTAGGGTTCAGTGGCAAAAAGTGACGCGAGAGATGGATCAAGCGTATATTTTTTTGTATATACGTGTGGTGTTGTTTTAGCCCTAAGCGTTAAGACGGCTCTTTCTCCATACAAACGTAGTAGACGGTTTCCTCCCTGGATAATGACACTAGAGCAAATATTTTTGTGCCATTAAACCTTTAACTACCATGCCTCTATGTCTTGTTTTTTTATATTCTAATTATCATAGGAAGTAGGAGTCTTCAAAAACCAAAAATATTGCCTAATTTTTTAAACATTTTACAACACTCATTCAAAAAAATATAACCCATACCATCATCATCATCATTTCAGCCCGATTGCACCCACTGCTGAGTATAGGCCTCATCTTTAATACGCCACTATACTTTACCCATACCTATTTACAAAAAATGAGAACATAGGGGCATAGCTGAAGGTATTGTATAATTCTAATGGTGAAAGAATTTTTGATATCAGACCACTAGTTCTTGAGTTTATTCGTTACAAAAATAAAAAAATACGCATATTTCCTCTTTATAATATTAGTGTAGATTGTAACAAGGATCATACAAAAGGAACCAAGCTGTAAGTTTGTTGCCTGTTCTTCCAGGCTTGGTCGCGTGGCACTAGCACCTAGATCATAGCTAAGTTGTTTCAAAGTGGTCCTTGTGATTTTATTATATTAAGTAACACTTTTTAAAATATAGCAATAGACTTGCTATGCCCTATACAGGGTCCTTATGATACTTTAGTTAGTTTGAGGCGTAGCGTGTGCTGTCTTATAAATTTGATTATGTTTACCTTTTTCTGTATGCCTACGCCTCACTAAACTTTAATAATATATTATATTATTACATTGTAAAAGGATCATACAAAAGAACGGCAGGAACCAAGCAGTAAGTTTGTTGCCTGTTCTTCTAGGCTTTGGTCGCGTGGAACTGGCACCTAGAGTCACCTAGCTTTAAGACGTTTCAAAGTGATCCTTGTGATTTTATTGAATAAATACATTTTGACTTTGACTTTGACTTACTAACACCTAACAACAATGATGTATGTATGAGGTATGTACTTAAACTAAACAGGTTGGGTTCGTATGGTCTGGATTGTAAAACGTCTGTATGAGCTAAATGTCTGGGTGGAAAATAGTCTAAGTATACACAACGTCTTGATTGTAAAAAGGCTGAACTTAATTGTTAATTAAACCATGTGTAAGTAATAAATGTATTAGTTTTGACTTTTCTATGCATAGTGATAACCTTCCAATTGTTACCATGATAATATGTACCTACATTTGAATACCGAGGCATTTTGAAGTTCATACTTTTTGAAAATTAGACAGTCAGTCCGTATGTCCGTATAGATAGATTTTGACTTCTGCACTAAATCCCAAATATCATGACAGTGCGTTGGCTGTCAGTATTTATTATTTATTCATTTATTTCAATCTACTATGTCAGCTTGACTGACAAAACAGATATACCTATTCAGATAAGGTTTATCAGATTTCTCTATCAACATCGAAGACAAGAGCTAATGTGACTCTCGCTCGCACGTTTCGACATGTTGAAAGATATAAAATCACTAAACTCGTTTTCGAAAAATCGCAATCAACCATTTTGTGTGCAATCACATTGCACACAGTTTAGTAAAAAAAACATTTTGATCGATACATGTTTTCCTACTCAAAAGTTTGCTTTACTAGTTTTCGTACATAAGCAAACCTTTAAGTAGGAAAACTTGTATCAATGAAAATGATTTTTTTTCTAAGCTGTGTGCAATGTGATTACACACAAAATGGTTGATTGCGATTTTTCGAAAATGAGTTTAGTGATTTTATATCTTTTAACATGTCGAAACGTGCGAGCGAGAAGTTGTTTGATGGTTGTCAGCCCCTTAATGCAGCATGATTTTGAAAAAAATAAGATAAGATTAAACAGTGCAGTATAAATAAACTAGTGCGATGAAATGAGTATAAATAAATAAAATAGTAGTGATTTTTAATAGTTTATATTTTAACCGACTTCAAAAAAGGTAGAACGTTTCTTAATTTGACAGTAGGTATGTTTCTTTTTCTGTGTTTCTTAAGGTATTACTCCGCCAATTATGCATTTTAAATAAAAAAATACAATATATTTATTGTTCTTTTCTTCTCAAAAATGAAACTAAAATAAATCCTAACAATAGCTTGATGCTTCTTAAAGTAAAAAATACAATATATTTATTAGGAGGCATATACACAGATGATGTTTTGGTTATAATGTTTTTCAGTGTATTTTTAAATCAGTTATGTTTTTAAAAAAATAAAAATTATATAAAAAATTTTTTTTTTACACCTACAGAACCATTATTAACACAACAGCGTCATGCTTACCATAGATTTTATTTTTATGGAAAGTGGCTCGCAAAAGCTTACTTTTTTACGTACAAAAACGTAACCAGTGCATGTGAATAAAGACTGGTCCATCTAATAATGCCAACATTGAAGTGATAAATAGAAACGTCACGAGTTTTATTCCCAGGCATGGTAGATATTCCCTCAGATCTCTTAGAAATGAAATGAAATGAAAATTATTTATTCATAATCAAAGCAAACACACTAACATTGAAAATTATTTTATGACATTGCAGTGCCCAACCGGGTGCATGTACTTGACTTATGCTAAAACTAGACCTAAGCTATTTATTGATGTACATGTCCGCAATTAATGAATAAATCAGGGATCCTTACTAAAACTCCAATAATGTAACCCAAGGTGGAAAACAAAAACCTTACATCGCGTGCGCTGCGAAAACTATTGATGATAGAACAAAATAATGTACTACGATTTTGTAGAACACGTCATCATCTACAAAAAATGTCGCGTCAGCATATGTCTAACTATTATAGTTATGTCACAATAAGTGTTCTATTATTATAAAAAAATAATTGTAATGCCGCCGCTAGAAAAGGTTCTTTATTTGTACCTTAGTATTAATCCTTATCCAAATAAATCATTTCATATTTAAGACGGTTTCAATACCTATAGACTACTTCTTAAATTTTTTAAATCGGACATTCCATTCAAAATATATGACGAAATTAAAAATGTTAACGAGTCACGCACGGGGTGCGATTTCACTCACTCAAGGAGAATGGCGTGCGCGATAAAATAAGTAGACGCGAGGCTCGAACCCACGGTCTAAGTTTATCCTAAAATGTTCAAAAAATTTATGACCACCCATGCGAAGCTGGGACAGGCCGCTAGTAAATAAATAAAAATAGATAGTATTGCTAAGTGGCGAAAGTATCTCGTCGAATTTACAACATAAAATTATATAAACACCATACTTGGTACTAAGAAATCAAGATTATTTGAGGATGTCTAAGAGGGGGTAGTCAGAGTTCTGCAAAATATTACATTTGGTAAATATCTACACTGACGTACTTCTCAGTGGAACATTTCAAATGTGCAAACGAGAAGTACTTTGACAGGTGTCAGTTCGTAACCACGTCACGCCGCAACGGATAGAACAATTTGGAAGGAACTTATATTTTCATTAAATTTATTAAATTCGATTGGCACTGGAGCTTCATTATTATATTACACTATAACAAGGATCATACAGAAGAACGGTAGGAACCAAGCCGTAAGTTTATTCTTCTAGGCTTGGTCGCGTGGAACTGGCGCCTAGATTCACCTTACTTTAAGACGTTTCAAAGTGATCCTTGTGATTCAACTGAAATGAACCTATTAAATAAATAATAAATAAATAATAAATATTGGTGGACATTCCACACAGCACTATCTCGCCCCAAACTAAGCCAAAGCTTGTGATATGGGAACCAGGTAGCTGATATAATACATATATACTTTTTTTTTGTAAATAGAGGTACATACTTATAATATATAATTACACCCAGACAGAGAACAAACATCTATGTTCATCAGACAAATGTTTGTTCTCGGTGGGGATCGAACCCACGACCTACGGCGCAGAAGGCAGAGCTACTACCAACTGAGCTGTGAAGGCTGTCTTGACTTTGACTCATTGGTATATTTCGTGTATTGACTTTGACTCATTGGTATATTTTTAGCCTGGTTTCTACGCGAGCTAAATTTCAGGCAGAAGAATAATCTTACTAAGAATAATCTTGGAACAAGCGGAAGCAGTAAATGACGTAAAATTAAATGAAATTATGTTTAAAGCACTTTACTTAATTTAATTTTATAAGGGGGAGAAGGGTTTACTAATTGCGTTTCATTAAGGCGGTACCTATAGGTTGGAAGTGTTGCTTATATTCATTATTATAACTTGCTATTGGCGTAGTCTTGCCATTTGTTCTAGATCATTACAGGATTATGGTATAATAGGATATAATAGGATTACTATGGAATAATTATTAGAATAGTATGAGCTCTAAGTGGCTCGTTCGGTTGTGGATGAGATTAAAGGCAATTAAGACGCAGATTTCAGTTCGCTCGCACATTTCAAAAAATTTAAATATATTTTAAAATCACTGAATAAGGTTATGATTTTTTATGTATAATTTGATTCAATTGAATAAATACTTTTTGACTTTGTCATCATCATTTTTCTTGCACTTATCCCACGCTGCATGGGGTCGGCACAACAGGTTTTATTCTTCCACTTTTCTCTATCATTCGTCACCACGGTGCTCACTTCTTCCTTACTCAAGTCATCTTTCACACAGTCCATCCATCTTTTGACTTTGTATGACAGACAATTAAAACTCTTTTAACTCAAAACGTACACCACCACACTCACATCCCACTATACACTTACAGTCTATACGAAACTTCGTGTATCGTTTTTCACGAGCGGCTCTCAGCACTTATAAACTCATTTCAACACAGTGGTAGCTGCAGTATCAAAGCGAGTCATGCCCACGCCGCGGCCTCCAGAGCCATGGCGTCACAAACCAACTGTAGACTAACTATGCTATGGACGCAGATAAGGCATGTGTGTCTAAAACATGTGTCGTGCTCGAAAGGAGACTCTTTCACACCGTTTCGAAAGAACTAGGGACACGACAAGAAGAAGAAGCAGCTTCTAGAGCCAACTATGTAAGGTATCACAAGCCAACTATGTAAGCAAACTATGCCACCGGCCATTTGGCTACAATCTCACCAGTCAGGATGATAACGTAACTTTGTTGCAATCAGTTTCAATCAGTTTCTGTTTGTAATAAGTAAATATGCCAGCTATGCGGTTATATTTCAGCTGCAGTTGCGAACAAAGTTAGATTACAACTGGTGTTTTTTTTGATGAATATACGCAAAACTTTCATATTGTTTTCATATTGATATATACTTATTGGTTTCATATATAAACTGATTGCAACAAAGTTACGTGATGACCCTGCTGATGGTAAGCGCCGATGTAGCCGACGTTGAAGTAGAAGGGTGTAGAAGATACCTATTCACTCTTGCTTTGAAGAGATTCAGATTGTAGTGGTCAGGAAAAACAGAACACAATGAGTTCTACTCAATCCTCATAACATGACATAATGAAGCTAGAAACAAAACGCTCAGTGCGAATAGGATACTGGTATATTTTGACGTTGAAAACCAAAGGTTAGTCCAGTGATGGCTAGTCCATGCAAGAATCTAGCACGATCACAGTTCAGATCTCCTGGGAGGGACCTCCATTTGTAAACCTCTTTTCTACAAAATGGCAACCATGATAACGATCATGATAATAACGGGAATTATTCCCGACTTTCAGACATCTTGCGCTGTGAGTTGTGAGTTGTATATATGTATGTGTTTTGTTGTATAAGTGAATAAAGTTATGAAAAACCGTAAACAACAAACGGAGAATAACATTAAAATGTGTCAGCATAATTTTAATCAAAGGAAGTTAAACTATATTGTATGAATATTGTATAAATAAATACAAGTTATATTGTATAAATATATATAAATATATACAGGTGGATATTCCACACCGCATATTTAGCCCGAAATTAGGCAAATCTTGAACTATTACCATAATATACTTTTTTTTAAACATACTTTCAATTTAATATACCACTCGGACAGAGAACAAAAATCTATGTTCATTGCACAAAATGTATAATTTGTATGGGGTTCGAATCCACGGCCTACAGCGCAGAACGCAAAAACTATCTTGATTCCCTTTCTTTCTTGGAGCTCTTACAATTTACTGGTTTTTTTTAGCTTATAATCCCGATCGTCATTTATTACTTTAGAGTAACCCAGTGATTGACGAGGAGGTCTAGATACTAAATTACTTGTAATCAATCCAGTCGACCTCAAGTTTTTAAAAAGTTCGAAAGATTAGCCAGGTGAAAAAGATCAATGGCTGAATGAGTGATTTCAGATTGAGTCTATGTGTAGTAGAATGTAGTAGTAAACAAAAAAAGAAAAAAATATGCACTTATCAACGCGTTCAACAGCGTCTAACGAAATACTAATCGCATCTGAGGATGCATGTTGAAAACGTCTTATGCCTACGTCTTAAAAAAATACAATATTTTAATTATAAAAACCCGAGGTTTAAATAAAACACCAATTTTATTTAAACTTCACAGACCGAATTTTTAGAGATTCTGAATAGAATTTCATTTTCTGTCCAAACTTAGGTGGGTATCAATTTCAATTTGAGTATTTTAATTAAAAAATCTACGAGTACCTAATGAAATTAAAACAAACCATATCTTTGTTTATTAATTCAATTCTATTTAAAATTTTATATCAGACTACAATATAAAAAATAATTACGAGTCCACAGTAGCAATGGGTACAAATTAATACAAGTATATTATGCTAAAAGTTTTGGCCAAAAAAAGACCAATATCTCGTCCAATTTTCCATAAAGAGGCATTCGGTGTCTAGCCTACTGATATAATAATATAAATGCGAAAGTTGTTTGGATGTTTGTGGCCCAATCACACCCTAAGCATCGGACCGATGTGGATATAGTTTGTATCATATTGGCTACTTTATCACAAAAAATAACACGAACGGGGTATAAAATATAAACGAACCCAAAAAAAGGAAATGCCTACAATATTAATGTTAGCAATCACTGCCTCTAGGCGAGCGAAGCCGCAGGCAGGTGTTTATTATAAATTTAATGATTAAAACAGTCATTTTGTCTCTTAAAAACAATACTAAATGATAATATAATATCCATCATCGTCCTACTAAGGATGCTAATCATGCCTAGGGATTAAGCCAGCAAATTATTTATTGACATTTCGTCCCACTGAGATAGATTTACGTCACTCCCAAATCCTTAAAACAACCTTTTGTGAATAGTTTCTCATAGTCCCCTATTAGAAGCATTATCTTCTGACTAAAAGTTTCTTTCATATACATATTGAATTTTATAGCAAATTTTCATAATATTATTATATCCTCTCAATACTGAAGTTCAATTTGTCAACATTTAACTCGACTTCTTAAAGTATACGTTCTGTCTGAAAGGCAGTACAAGTTGTACAGCTGTCTTTCAGACTATACAGGCAATTTGTAAAGCAACTAAAATTGCACGCAACAATTGTGACAGACGGCAATTACATAATCAAAGCTTGCATTCCGCAATTTGAAAAAAAAACTTATAAATACTTACTATTACTTTTTTTTAAGAACCTTCAGAAAACAGAGGTCGACGAAGCCAGTTAATACGAGCAATAATGAAAATGAAAATTAAATTGACTATCCGTGGTCTCTACCTACTTCTATGGGAAACAGTCGTGATTTTATTTGGGTATATTAATTGAAAAAGATCAAACTTTCTAGTCCTTCTCACTATAAATATTCTTTTATTTTTTCATAAACAGCTTAAATTCTACGGCAAAAAAAATCTACGGCTGCTAGAAACGTGTTCAAAGGAGGAGAAACCTTACTATTTTTTATTGAAATAGTAGTAGTGTGTTGTTTGTTTTATTAATTGCCCGTATACAAGGTACCAGAACAACTACTACAGCATCGAGAGACAAAGTTCTTAAAGCAATTTAACTCTGCGCGATCGAAGTATCGCATCGCGAACTTACAGCACTGGACAGAGTGACTATGTGCGCTCCCTACTAACTTACGGTGTGTTTCTATGGGCAACTTTTAAATCGGTATAGGAAAAGTTTAAGAGCCAATTGAAAAAATATATATATGCTTATTTTTATTACGTAATACCTCAGACAAAAACACGTCCATATTGAGCATATTTATAGCTTTGAGTTTGAGTTGCAGCCACTGTTTTTTTACGTATCAGTAGACTTTTTTAGGCTGACTGATGACTTTGAAAATTTTAAAATGGAATTACAAATTGGTTTTAAAGTTAAATAATTGCAATGTTTTCAATCCATTGCTGATTTCTTCGCGCGCTCACGAAAGGAATCACTGCTAACAAGGCGACGGGCTGCGTGCCAATTTGAAAACACTTGTAATTCTGGACGCAAGCCAAACTGTTCTTTTAGATCTTTAGCTTGTTTTCTATCGGTCCAATTATGTGCTAAAAACTTGTATTTTTTATTTTTACCTTTTTACTAAACAACTGAGAACACTAGTGGTCTAACTGCGGCCCCGCTTTCCAATCCTACACTTGTTTCTTTCGAAACAGTGTGGTGAAAGGATTTTAAAAGCAACTCAAAGAGGCTTCTTTCGAGAAGTTGATACATGCTTTAGAACTTTTTAGGTTCTACGACATGCCGGTTTCCTCACGATGTTTTCCTTCACTGTTTGAGAG
This sequence comes from Chloroclysta siterata, assembly GCA_932294275.1. Taxonomy (NCBI): domain Eukaryota; kingdom Metazoa; phylum Arthropoda; class Insecta; order Lepidoptera; family Geometridae; genus Chloroclysta; species Chloroclysta siterata. Next base: position 453,652 of record OW028607.1, read on the forward strand.
TACTGGCACTGTGCTTATACATTTTTGAATAGAAAAACTCATTTGTGCACGACCGGTTTTGAGCTCAGATTAGGATCGGAAGGCAGGGCCGCCAGTGCCACTAGACCACCAGCGCTCTTTTTGTGTAATGAATATAGACTTTTGTTCTCCATCTGGTTTTTATAATATAACATAGTATGTTTTTTAAAAAAGGTGGAACGTTTACAAATATTACTTATGACTTTGGTTACGGAACTCTAAAAACAATCAATTGACATGTTCTGTCGCAGCTGTCAAAGGAACGGACCAACTTCTCTCTGCCTTCGGAAACAAAAGAAACGATTGCGTCGGCTTCCGAAAGCAAGATGGTACAGTCGCGGACAGAAGTAGAACTCATTTTGTTTATAGAAATATCAAAGAAAAAAATAAAAACCTTGTGTATTCAAATCCCACTCGAATAATAACTTTTGGGATATTTTAAAAAATCTTTGTGAATTCCTTTATAGTAAACAATTTAAAATTACACCTTATAGCTGATGATGACTGAGGTGCTATTTTGTGAATAACACTCACCCAAGTGACACGGCAATCCGCGCTGACTTTTAAATTTTGGCATTCTGTAATACATTCACCCGACACTAGCGCCACCCACGTGAGTGTTTGGTAGTGGAAATGCCAGCGTGAGTAAGGTGAAACTCGTGATCAAAGTGAGCACGGATCCACTGGGTAAACTCCCCGTGATTTTGATTTTTACGGAACAGCACTTGATGGTAGGTAGCTTTGCCCTCTGTGTTGCAGGATGGGTGACGGACATAGATGTTAATTCTCTGGCTAAGTGTTATAAAATCTTATAAGTACGTAAAAAGTTATCCGGCTCTCATAGTACCAGTTTCGCTTAATTTGGGACTCTTGTTGTGCTTACGCACAAACCATTTTTTTTTTATTTAATGCTTATAAAATACGTGTAACTATATAGTTATATTTCTGAATTTTGAACCATGCAAAAAATTAAACTCGAGTTTTAGGATATCATGGTTCTTAATAATCAGTTTATAGAATCGTAAGCGTTAGCTTTTGGTTGCGTCTGTCCATAAATCAGGGGTCCACACCACAAAACGAAAAACAAATGACAATATTGACGTTTTGAGTTACATTGCGCGGGATGGGAGACAACTTGACTATTTTGTTGCCTGTTTTTCTAGGCTTTGTCGCACGGAATTGGCACCTAGATTCACCTAGCTTAAAGATGTTTTGTAGTGATCCTTTAATACAATTGAATTAAAATGTTTTGACTTTTTTTGGTACAAAGATATTATGAGGGGATATCCACCGTTGTTTTAGACTACTGCTGATGAAACAGGCAGATAACTCAGCTGGTGTTGAGTGGTAGATAACTATCACCTATAACAAAGCATTGCCTCTCAACTCACGCACAATAGGAACGTGCCTTTCATTGCACTGCCCTGCGTCCATCAACTTGCGGAATACAGTTAAGCCTCATGTGCCTGTAATTTTACGCATGCTCTTTAAACAGGAACACAGCAACGCTGCTTGGCGACAGAAATAGGCATAGTGATAGAACTTTTTCGAAAAAACCGTTCCTGAAGATAAAAGTCGTTACACTATTTAATTTTTTTGAATAACGGCTTTATGCTTTGCAGTCAACAAAGCGTTTTGTCGTTATTCCGCGCAGTGGACCTCAAACAGGTTCATTTATCGTTTCGGAGAGGAGACCTTTGTTTTGCGGGTAGAGCTCGGTTCGTGCTCGAGGGCGCGGCTCAGATGTCGACGAGGCGATCTTCAACATTGGAGCTGAACGCTTCTCAAGTACCTAGGCTTGGACTCTCAGCACTGTGAAATTGAGGAGGCAATACGATTTATCCGACTTACTATCCTATATTGTATGGATGTGGATAGCTTTAAGAGAGAACAGTAAGTGAATGGCTCGTCAGGGAAGACCACCGTGCCTATTTCTGCCGCCAAGCAGCGTTGCTGTGTTTCGGTTTGAAGGGCGTGGTTGCCGGTGAAATTACATGCATATGAGGCTTAACATCTGTATGCCTCAAGTTAGGGCATCGTAGAGCAAGTTCTTATCGTGCTTGATTTGCAAGGCAATGCTTCGTAGGTGATTGTTACCACTTTATATCAGGTGTACCATCTGCTTGTGCCATCAGAAGACAGTAGGCTAGCTTTAAGACGTTTCAAAGTGATCCTTGTGATTTTATTGATTTAACTTTAGTAGGCATACAAAAAAAGAGGCAGACCAAAGAAAAGATGGACTGTGTGAAAGATGACAAAAGTATGAATGGTTTGAGATGACGATTGATAGAATGGAATTGAAGAAGAAAACATGTTGTGCCCACCCCATGCAGCGCGGAAAGAAGATAGGAAGAATACCCTACTTCCTATCTTATCCTATTTAATAAAGCGGAAATTAAGAAGCTTGGATGTAAGAATGTTTGTGCATCAAGCACGCTCTAATGTTATATTTTTCGTTTTCCGTATCGGCGGCCGTTTTCAGCACATCAAGCCATACAAAAACCGCCTGACGATACTTAAAACGAAGAAAACACTCGGACTCAGGGTACAGGAAATAAACTTACAATGACGGCAATGAACTTGCAAAAACTGCTAAAAAAGTTTATCACACAATTAAAAGATCTAAATATATTAAGATAATTAATAACCTACCTATTTTAAGGGGCTGACAACTATCAAACAACTTCTCGCTCGCACGTTTCGACATGTTGAAAGATATAAATACAATAAACTCATTTTCGAAAAATCGCAATCAACCATTTTGTGTGCAATCACATTGCACACAGCTTAGTAAAAAAATCATTTTGATTGATACAAGTTTTCCTACTTAAAAGTTTGATTATGTACGAAAACTAGAAAAGCACACTTTAGAGTAGGAAAACATGTATCGATCAAAATGAATTTTTACTAAACTGTGTGCAATGTGATTGCACACAAAATGGTTGATTGCGATTTTTCGAAAATGAGTTTAGTGATTTTATATCTTTCAACATGTCGAAACGTGCGAGCGAGAGTCACATTAGCTCTTGTCTTCGCCTTAAAGCGTGACCTTCTTCCGTAGTTGGTTAAACACAAACAAGTAGATACTATCGTCAGCGCCTGCGCACGGCACGACTCAGTTTGCGGATAGCACCGTGGCAGAGAAGACTCAATCTTGCCACATTAGTGTACACAGAGCTGTGATAAGTATTGTTTGGATTAAATCGCTAATATTTTTTTGGTAAGATTGTTTATCATTTAATTTTATAATGTCTATCATAGCCATTTGAAAGAATTAGTTCGGCTGTCCGTACTGTTATATAAATGCACGGTGCTAGTTCTAAACGGTGAAGGAAAACATCGTGAGGAAACCGGCATGTCGTGTAACGTAAAAAAATCTAAAAATAAGTGTCAAGTGCTCAAAAGAAGCCTCTTTGAGAACAAAAAGAAGATGGCGTAATTGTTATGCCTTAAAGAGCAAGTCCTTAGTGAAATTGATCAACGTGAAGTAATAACAAACCCAAAGACGTAACTACCTAACTTTAAAAAAAAACTTTTGCTAGCAAATCAAACCGTAATCTGTGTTAGTATTTTCTGATTTCGTTGATTTTTTCAATAAATGCTTAATCATTTTCAAAAAATAGTATGGAACTTCTGAAGTATGAACTAAACAAAACAAGAATTATCAAATTCAATTCATAATTGGCGAAGTAATCGCGTAACACCATACAATCGAATTGATAACCTCCTCCTATTTGATATCGGTTATCAAACGATCACCCTGATGGGTTTGAATATTTTAGTATCGTGGGTAAAAAGTCTGCAATCGTATCAACGGTTCTAAATTTATAGCCAGACAAACATACATACATGCATACTTACATACATACATAAAACGGCCAGCCTCCATGTTGCCATAGCCTATGCAGGGTCCATGTGATACTTACTAGCTCCCAACTACCATGTATGTACTAAAACTAAACCATTTGGAAGCAATAAATGTATAGAGTATTGAAATGCCAAATCGCCCAAGTTAACTGATATGTTAGTACTGATATGATGAGTTAGTTATTTAGAATACCTAGTTCTTCTTTTTCGTGCACAGATAACACCTACTTTTTTACTGTAACTATACCTGTCTACTGACTATACGTATTATAATTTAAAACCTCGGCCTGCCTCCATGTTGCCATACCCTATGCAGGATCCATGTGATACTTACTAACAACTAACAACTATGTATGTACCAAAACTAAACCATGTGTAAGCAATAAATGTATTGAGTATTGAGTATTAAGTATTGAGTATTGAGTATTGAACTGTAAGATTTCCTTTCGCTTCGCTCACTCAACCAATAATGATTACTAACCCAAACTTTTTATTAGTTTCATAGTATTTACCTGAAATCACAAACATTTCATAATGTACCTAAATTTATTATCCGAGTATTGTGAGAGCACTGGTGGTCTGGCGGTAGGGGCCTCACCTTCAGATCCAAAGGTTGTGGGTTCAAAACTGGTCATGCACCAATGAGCTTTGTGAGAAAACCTGAGCTGTTAAGTGCTCGAAAGGCCTTTTCGAGGCGCACTTAGAATCCTTTCACCACACTATTTCGAAAGAAACACGCCAAGAAGAATATCCGAGTGGAATATGAACCCACGACCTTCCTTTTGATGCAGGGTGGCGAACCACCTGCGCTGCGGTACCATTATCTCACATCAATTGATTAAGTGCCTTATGACTTTGACTTTGACTTTTGACAGCTACCATGTCCCACTCGGTGGTCCGCGGCGAGCCCTTCGCCTCCCAGCTCTACTTAGACGGGATCCTCGATGAAGTCCTGCTTTCTGGAGTGTCTGGAGCCGCGGGGAGGGAGGGAGTCAGCCTGCCACAGATCATGTTCCACTGCCTGAGGAAGAACCCTGCTGATGTGTTTATGGTAAGGCCTCTAACGCGCTCTCTAGCTTGTATCTAGGGAGGTATTTCATTCGGCTGATAGCTTCTGGGATTTTATAAGGCATTGGTAGCCTTCTTTGGTGCTGTAAATGTGCAAAATGTTATATTTGGATGTAACTACCTCTGACTACCCTCTTATACATCCTTAAGTAAAGAATCGTGAAGTATAAGAATCGTTATACTTCCTATCTTACTTATGTTTTATAAACTTGCCTCCGCACGCGGCTTCGCTAGTGATTACTTATTTTAATATTAGAAAGCAAAAAAAAAGAAATATATTATGTATATGTTACACAAACATACGTGGAACTTCAATAAAAATTACAAAAAAAACGAAATATTACTAACTGGCTTCGAACACGTTCCCGGTAATTTTTCTTGATGAAAAGTAGTCTTTATACTTACTAAGGTTACAAACTATAATGTATTATATTTATTCGGGTTTCCGAGGTGGACATTCAAAAAACATGACTCTTCGTTGTTTTTACTTATATGAATGAATGAATGAATTTTTATTTAACACACATAAAAACATACACAGAGAAAAACGACCAACACAGATAAAAACAAAAATATCAAACGAACTTACTTAACTATAAGGGAACTTACTTACTTTATACATTTAAAAAAAAAACAAAGTAGATAAAAAATAGCTTAGCTTGTGCCAGCAAGTTGCCCGGTGCGTCTGTGGGTCAAATTTGGTCCCATCTCAGCATAAAGCCACTCCACAGCACGTTGTCTTGCAAAGCGATGCTGGTTACTTACTATTTGCTGGAGGAAAAACTAGGTGGCCCACCTGGGGACGTGCCCTACGATGCACTGCCCTGCGTCCATCAAATTGACGCTTATAGATGTAAAGCCTTATGTGCCTGTAACTACACCGGCAACCACACCTTTCAAACTGAAACACAGCGTTGCTGCTTGGCGGCAGGCATAGGCGTGGTGGTAGTACTTCCCCGGACGAGCCACACACAAAGAGCTCTACTACTCTTCCAGGCAGTCGAGTAAAACCGGCGTCACATCACTTTTGGTTTCAGACCACAGATAATGTTGTCTAAACAATTAACGCATGTAAACAAATTAGACGTGATTTACGTTTGAAGAGATAAACAGTGGAATGATAATTGAAATTAATTGTTATGTATTATGTGTTTATCAACAAACATGTTATTTACTAGTGATTTAACTATGCTATTTGTTACGCCTTACTATAAGTAGTATGAATAGTATAATCTCTAATACTATAAGACTCTAAGTCCTGACTGACTGACTGACTGACTGACTGACTGACTGACTGACTGACATATAGACAACGCACAGCCTAAACCGCTGGTCCTAGAGACTTGAAATTTGAGGAGTACATAGCTCTTATGGCGTAGAGGTGCACTAAGAAGGGATTTTTGGAAATTCAACCCCTAAGGGTGTAAAAAGGGATGAAAACGTTTGTATGAAAAATAGTATTCCTTGAACCTACAAACTTGAAACTTGGAGAACATATACCTCAAAGCAAAAAAATAGGAAAGGCATTTTTAGTTTTTTAAAACTACCCTTAATAAGTGTGCAAAGGGATGTAAAAGTTTGTATGGGAGTTTTTTGACCGATGGTCCTAGAGACTTGAAATTTGAAGAGAACATAGGTCTTATGACGTAGAGGTGTACTAAGAAGGCGTTTTTGAAAATTCAACCCCTAAGGGTGTAAAAAGGGATGAAAGCGTTTGTATGAAAAATTGTATTCCTTGAACCTACAAACTTGAAACTTGGAGTACATATACTTCAAAGCAAAAAAATTGGAAAGGCATTTTTAGTTTTGTAAAACTACCCTTAATAAATGTGCAAAGGGATGTAAAATTTTGTAAGGGAGTTTTTTGACCGATGGTCCTAGAGACTTGAAATTTGAAGAGTACATAGGTCTTATGACTTAGAGGTGTACTAAGAAAGGGTTTTTGGAAATTCAACCCCTATGGGTGTAAAAAGGGATGAAAGCGTTTGTATGAAAAATTGTATTCCTTGAACCTACAAACTTGAAACTTTGAGTACATATACTTCAAAGCAAAAAAATAGGAAAGGCGTTATTGGTTTTTAAACTACCCTTAATTAGTGTGCAAAGGGATGTAAAAGTTTGTATGGGAGTTTTTTGACCGATGGTCCTAGAGACTTGAAATTTGAAGAGTACATAGGTCTTATGACGTAGAGGTGTACTAAGAAGGGGCTTTTGGAAATTCAACCCCAAGGGGTGTAAAAGGGTTGAAAACGTTTGCATGAAAAATAGTATACCTTGAACCTACAAACTTGAAACTTGGAGTATATGAACTTTGAGGCAAAAAAATAGGAAAGGCTTTTTTAATTTTTTAAAACTACCCATAATAAGCGTGCAAAGGGATGTCAAAGTTTGTATGGGAGTTTTTTAACGCATAGTACGATTGATTAAAAACTTGAAGTAAATATACTCCACAATAAATAATTTAAAATCACGTTTTCAATTCAAAGTTTCAAGGTTTGTATGGGAAATTTTTAACTGTAACTGTAATTAACTTCAAACTAAAAGAAAATGTGTTCTGTGGATAAATAACATAAAGACGTTACCCTCCTTCGTTGCGCTCGAGTAAAAAGAATACAACGAGGCGTCAATGTTCCAAAAACGGGAATCTTGAGTTGGTACGAAGAGATCTGAGGGTACCTAAACCTACCGTGCCTGTGGATCAATGTCGTGAAGCTGTTTCGTTTCGTTTGCTTTTGGGGTAGAAACTAAAATCTAAAATCTACCCTAATAATAGTACGTATTTAAAATCCTACCCTAATAATATACAAATCAATGCGAAAGTTACGATGTTTGGATGTTTGTGGTTCAATCACGGTTCACCACTTCAACGCGTGCGAAGCCGCGGGAAGGCACTAGTATATTACTATTCTTACTAGGTTGATCATATGTATTTTTTTGGGATAATAGGTATCCTATATACAACCCGGTTCACGAACTATATTTATGCCAAAGTAGTCTCAGTTTAGTGAACTCTAGGCTTGGTCGTGTGGAACTGGCACCTACATAGATTCACTTTAAGAATTTGTGATCAAACAAAGTGATCCTTGTGATCCTGTTCGCAATTACGCGGTTAAATAGAACAGACAGTTCGCGTTACCATATTTCGTTTTCGCCTATCACCGCAGCTCCACATCACGTGATATCTAACAACATGCTACCATTGGTCAATTGTTCCTTTCCCTCTATCCACGAATTTTGTAATGGCTGAATATACGCCTTGTCACTTTGAACGCACACGCATCTTTTTATTTAAAATATCCATAAACGCATAGAAACCCAGTAATTAGGTAGCCACAAGCAAATATAAAGTGTTTGAAACGCAAATCAAATACATATGGTCCTTCTACGCCAAATAACACGATCCAGCATCCTGTGAAACACTCACGGCAACGTGGCCATCGCTGTTACTGGAAAAATACGCATTGGAGAATACATATTTGGATATATTTGGATTCAAGACTACTTGGAGGCTAAGCGCACATTGGAATTGAAGTCGGATTGGCATTCCATCGATCATCACACGCAATCTGGTGGGACCAACCATCCTTTCTTTCCTATCTCCTCCCTGTTCTCTTTGTGATCTGTGTCGAAATTGATTTCAGTGTTTTTCGCGAAGGAGTGTTACGTGGAAGTGTAATACGCGCAAAACCAAAGCTGGTGACGTTGCTATCACTGCTAACGTTTCTTTCCTACCAATCGAGCTTCCAAATCGTAAGTACTTCTGTTTACACTGACCACCAAAATGTCTACCGATCGCGACAAATCTCCCCTTACGTTAAACGTTGATAGTGCTAAACTTTCTCAAGATAAACCGCAGTCTCGCGAAAGATCTCCTGCTGTCCTCAGTAACAATCCTGATTTGACTCGCGAGCTAGTTAGAAAACGCGGAATTATAAAAGGCAGATTAACTAAGTTTGCAAACTACGTTCAATCGTTAAAAGATAATGGTAATCTTTCTGTTTCTTCCTCTCGAGATCACATAGATTTAAAACTAAGAATCAAAGGAGCAGCTAGCTTGTTTAACGAGTTCCATGATATTCAAACTAAGATCGAAGAGAATGTTTGCGATAGCGAGATGCCTAATCAGTTAACAAACCGCGAATTGTTCGAAAATTCGTACTATAGTACCTTGGCTTTTGCGGAGTCTATGCTATCCAGTGATGAGGTTACTGACTGTTCTAGTAAGTCTTGCAGCAGCAAGCCACAATCCGTCAAATTGCCTACTATTTCCATGCCCACCTTTGACGGATCGTATGAGCACTGGCTTGAGTTCAGGGACACCTTTTTATCGTTGGTTCATAACTCTAAACAAATAAGTAGTATTCAAAAGTTTCATTATCTAAAGTCATCGTTAAACGGTAGTGCTACGTTGGTTATAGACTCACTAGAGTTCTCATCAGATAACTATACCGTTGCATGGGAGTTATTGCTAAATAGGTACAATAATAGTAGACTTTTGGTACACAACCACGTAAAAGCGTTGTTTACTATCAATGCGCTGTCCAAAGAATCTTCCGCTTGCATTAGAAAGCTTATCGACACAATACTCAAGAATTTACGCGCATTAAAAATCCTAGGTGAAGCTACTGATAACTGGGATACACTAATAAACTACATAATTGTGTCTAAGTTAGATAAGACAACTGAGCGCGAGTGGGAAACCTATAAATGCACTTTACTGGCTAGCGATCATAGCTCTAAACGCATAATTAAAATGAGTGATTTAATTGGATTCTTAAAGGACAGGGCCGATATGCTAGAAACACTGCAGCTTTCGCACATGAAAGGACAATCATCGCAGTCCGAGAATAAAAAACAAGGTTCACATTCCTTATCACGTAATACACAAAACACGTCATACTGCAATGTTTCTACCAATAAGCCATATGATCGTCAGTCTCGCTTCAATAGATCCTGCTTGAAATGCAACGTAATTCATCCACTGTATTCTTGCCAAAAATTCATTGATAGTGATTTAGAATCAAAGTTAAAATTAATACGCGAGAACAAACTTTGTGAGAATTGTTTACGATCAGGACACGCGTCTGAAACCTGTAAGTTTGGGTCGTGCAGGAAATGTAACCAAAAACATAATTCTTTGATTCATAGCGATAACACTAGTTTGGTTGCATTTCATTCGAGTGTTCCGGCCGAGAAGCCTGCCGTGACTGCGGGTGCAGCACAGGCTTCCTCTGGCCATCCCTCCTCGTCTGCCGCCGACACGCTCCCGATCCACGTAAACAAGGCACACATGCAAGCTCGAGGCGATAGATCTATAGGTAGTATGCATACAGTTCTACTGTCAACAGCTGTAGTGGAAGTAGCCGACACTAACGGTGCTTATCACCAGGCGCGCGCGCTGCTTGACAGTGGAAGCCAGCGGTGTTTTATATCGAAATCATTTTGTAATTTAATAAACGCGCCATTATTACAGTCCACTCATGAAGTTAGAGGTGTAGGTGATTCAGTGATACAATGTTCGGAAACTTGTAGCATTGAAATTAAGTCGCATGTCGATAATACATTCAAGACTCGCATTGATTGTTTTGTATTATCTCAAATAACGTCTACGATGCCGACCTTATGTCAATTAAGCGCGCAGTTCTGTATTCCAGACAACATAAGGTTAGCAGATCCGCAGTTTCTAGATTCTAGAAAAGTAGACATATTAATAGGTGCTGATAGGTTTTGGGATCTCTTAGGGGAAGGTAAGATGAGACTACCAACGGGCCCTCACCTTCAGAACACCAAGCTAGGGTGGATTATTTCCGGCCCTATTTTTACTCAATCGCGCAATAACATTACACGCATAAATTGTAATTTTAGTAATACGTTAGATACGCAACTACGTATGTTTTGGGAGGTTGAAGAGCTTTCTAGCACTAAGGATACGCAGACTGAGGAAGAACGAGCCTGTGAGGAACATTTCCTTCGCACTACTACACGCGATAGTGAGGGCAGGTTTTGTGTACGCATTCCTTTAAAAGAGTCACCTAGTGCATTAGGCGATTCATACGTTCAAGCTGAGCGCCGTTTTATCGCAACAGAAAAACGTCTGCAGCGCTCGCCTGATTATAAATTATTATACGCAAATTTTATGAAGGAATACGAAAGTTTGGGTCATATGAGTCCGGTGAGCTCTTATGAGAGTCCGTGCTATTTCATGCCGCATCACGGCGTTTACCGGGAACATAGCACTACGACTAAGTTGCGCGTCGTTTTCGATGCTAGCGCGCCGACTTCTTCTGGTAAGTCGCTTAACGATTTGCAAATGGTTGGCCCTGCGATACAGGGTGACCTAATTTCTATTCTTTTACGCTTTAGACAACATAAATTCGTTGTATGTGCAGACGTTACCAAAATGTTTAGAAATTGCTGGGTAGAAAATAATCAACGTAATTTGCAAATGATTTTATGGCGCGATGACTCATCGAAACCCTTAGGTATTTATCAGTTAAATACGGTCACATACGGTACTGCTTCTGCGCCGTTCCTTAGCATAAGATGTTTGAAGCAGTTAGGGGTTGAATCATCATCCCCTGATGTCCAGAGGGTTGTAAGGGATGATTTTTACGTTGATGATTTATTAACCGGAAATAACGATAAATCGAGCTTACTGAAGCTATGTGTGGACATCAGAGACGCGCTAAAGTTAGGTTGTTTTCCACTTCAAAAATGGATGTACAATTTTCGTTGTGATGATGATGATGATGATTTGTCGAACCAGTCGAAAGAAATTAAATTCAACGAAAATGTAAGTTCTAAAACGCTAGGTATAGGTTGGAATAATTCAAGCGATGAATTTTATTTCAATACGCAATTTCAAAACGACGATAAGCTTATAACTAAAAGGTTTATTTTGTCTAACATTTCTCAAATATTTGACCCTCTTGGCTTGCTAAGCCCTACGATAATAATCGCAAAGGTATTGTTGCAGCAATTATGGCTTCTAAAAATAGGCTGGGACGACACAGTTCCATGCAGTGTCGCGCGAACCTGGAACCGGTTTGTTGTTTCGTTGCAGAAGCTCAATACTATTCGCATACCTCGCCACGTTATAGGAACCGAGCCTAGTTATGTACAACTGCATGTTTTTAGCGATGCGTCGCAGACTGCGTACGGCGCCTGTGTTTACGTTCGCACAATAAACCAGGATCAGACGTTATCAGTAAGATTGCTTACATCCAAGGCCAAGGTCGCACCTCTAAAGCCAATGAGTATCCCGCGACTTGAACTTTGCGGTGCCTTGCTTGGAGCAAAACTACTTGATAAAGTACGCAGTTCTTTAACTTGTAATTTTAATAATGTGGTTTTTTGGACTGACTCGACTATAGTCTTAGGGTGGTTACACATGGCACCAAATAAACTAAAAACATTCGTCCAAAATAGAACTTCGGAAATTCACGACTTGACGAAAGATGTTCTTTGGCGTCATGTGAGTGGTAAAGAGAATCCCGCCGATCTCGCGTCACGCGGCTTGAGCTTGGAAGAACTTTCTTCTTCTACTTTATGGTGGGAGGGTCCGGAATTCTTACGTAACCCTAACTACACACTAAGCGATTATGGGGTCATTGACACGTGTGAGGATCTTCCTGAGCTTAGGTCAGCTATATCTTCATTTGTTATCCATGACTCATCTGACTCGTCACTGTTTCAATTTGATAGGTTTTCACAGTTTAAACGTATGAAGCGCGCAGTAGCTTATATGTTACGATTCATACACAACATTCGCAATAAAATTGATAAACACACGGGCGCGCTTAGTGTTGATGAGCTAGATGAATCTGAAAAAAGTTTGATCCGGTGGTCACAAATGGAAAGTTATCCTACTGAATACAAATTGTTAGGTAATTGTGCTAGTATTAAAGGTAAAAGTAACCTAACAAAATTAAATTTATTTCTAGATAAAGATAAAATTATGAGAGTAGGTGGTCGCTTAGGGAACTCCGATGAGTTTAGTTATAATAAAATGCATCCTGTTTTATTATCCGCCAAACATTATTTTACAGTTCTATTGTTTCGCCACGAGCACTTGCAGCTTCTCCACGCTGGAGCGCAGGCATTACTTTGCCACTTACGCGAAATGTGGTGGCCTGTGGGTGGTAGGAACCTAGTCAAGCGTATCGTTAACGCTTGTGTCATATGTACGCGCATGAAGGGTAAGATACTTACGCCTTATATGGGTAACTTACCCAAGGAGAGGATAACTCCAAGTTTTCCATTCAATAGATGCGGAGTGGATTACTGTGGGCCGGTTCTCATACTCAACCGCAAAGGCAGGGGCGCTAAAACTTCAAAAGCATACATTTGCTTATTCGTGTGCTTTGTAACTCGTGCTATTCATTTAGAGTTAGTCAGTGACCTCACTACTGATGCATATTTGTTAGCCTTAAAACGTTTCGTGTCTCGCCGTGGCAAACCAATAGAAATATTTTCAGATAACGGTCGTAACTTCGTCGGGTTAATGAACGATTTTGCAAACTTTTTACGTAAATGTAGCCCTGATATAATTGATTACGCAACTAGTCAACAAATTAAATTTAGCTTTATTCCCCCCTATTCTCCGCATTTTGGTGGTCTGTGGGAGGCAGGAGTGAAGTCATGCAAACACCACTTGCGACGAGTGGTAGGAAATGCACGCCTCACTTTCGAAGAGTTCGACACAGTCTTATCGCAAATAGAAGCTGTACTTAACTCCCGTCCGCTTTCTCCTCTTTCTCCAGATCCCAATGACCTTACTCCCTTGACTCCTGCTCATTTTTTGGTTGGTCGACCGCTGACTGCACCTGCCTGCGACGACCTCAGCGACATCCCTGCGCATCGGCTGAATCGCTATCAGAGGGTGGAGCAAATACGCCAACATTTTTGGACCCGCTGGGCCAAAGAATATATATCTGAGTTGCAAGTGCGGACTAAATGGACCGATAACACGGGCGAGTTGAAGGTTAACTCACTTGTTTTGATCAAAGACAATAACCTGCCTCCTCTAAAATGGCACATGGGTCGAGTACTTGCCACCATCCCGGGCAAAGACGGCATTTCAAGAGTGGCGGACATACAAACACCGTCGGGCATTGTTCGACGTGGCTACGCAAAGATCTGCCCTCTGTTTCAAGATACCTACGCATGAAGAGCCAACGCAATACCAGGAACATTGAAACCTGCTGCTTTCAAGGCCGGCGGCATGTTCGCAATTACGCGGTTAAATAGAACAGACAGTTCGCGTTACCATATTTCGTTTTCGCCTATCACCGCAGCTCCACATCACGTGATATCTAACAACATGCTACCATTGGTCAATTGTTCCTTTCCCTCTATCCACGAATTTTGTAATGGCTGAATATACGCCTTGTCACTTTGAACGCACACGCATCTTTTTATTTAAAATATCCATAAACGCATAGAAACCCAGTAATTAGGTAGCCACAAGCAAATATAAAGTGTTTGAAACGCAAATCAAATACAATCCAATTTAATAAATACATTTTGACTTGGACTTAACCTAGCTGTAAGACGTTTCAAAGTGATTCTAGTAAACTGAATAAATACCTTTGACTATGACTTTGAAATAAGTGATTGGATAACAAACACCTTAATATCCAAACATCTAAACTATTTGTAGGATTATCTTTGTATAGACACACGGATACGCATCAGGATATACAATACTCGCTTTTATGTCCTTGTATAGGTCATTTTTATTTTAAGCTCAATTTATTCATTCATTTTAGGGTTCCGTACCCAAAGGTTAAACAGGACCCTATTACTAAGACTCCGCTGTCCTTCCGTCTGTCACCAGGTTGTATCTCATGAACTGTTATAGTTAGACAGTTGAAATTTTCACAGATTATGTATTTCTGTTGCCGCTATAACAACAAATACTAAAAAACAGAATGAAATAAATATTTAAGGGGGCTCAGATACAACGAACGTGTTTTTTTGCCATTTTTATTGATGGAACCCTTCGTGCGCGAGTCCGACTGGCACTTAGCCGATTTTTTTTTTCTTTGTGTAGCTTGATCTATATTTGTGAGAACAATATCTTACTTTCTAACGGAGTACCTACTGCCGATATGCATGCCAATATGACAAAGGCCACGCTGATAAGATTACAATCAATAATTTTCCAACACTAATAAACTAAAATATTGTGATTAGGTGGGTAACAGCAGCACTTTAGATATACTCATACCTATACCTAGTTAAGACGTTGACAACAGGGGAACCGCTGTCTCACTTGCACATTTCAACATTATTGAAGATAAAAAAAATCGCTGAATGTAGTTATGTAAATCGTAAACAACATAGTTGCATGGAATAACATTCTTATGAAATAAAAAAATATAATTAGGTAAATTTTGTAGTTGGTTTGTTGCTCAGAATAAGTTTAATGTCCTGAGTAATGTCAAAGACCATTTATTTCATAGCCATTTCAGCTATTAGATCGAATTAGATAGAGATAGCAAGTGACTTGACATTCGATTACTTTTGATCGGGCTTTCAGAAACCGGCAGTTAGTCATATAAATCACAAGGATTACCTTATAACGTTTGAAAGCGTGTATCTGTGTAGTCATTTCGACGCGATGATCGTGGAATAGGAGGTACTCAATTTGATTTGATGAATTTGTGTTTTTGTATGCTTGTTAAGCGATTACTTCGCCAATTATGAATTGATTTTGATGATTCTTATTTTTGGTAGGCCTTACTTGAGCGGTGGTCCCGTATACATTTTATAAAATAGATCCAGTACTGTTTGAAGAAATCAACAAAAACAAAAAATATTTACATATGTGACGTTTCGGTTTGTGATTCCCTTCACCTAAAGTTTGTTTTACGATTAACAGTTTTTTTCGCAAAAAGTTAATTATTACCTATTTTAATTTATACTGATCCTAATACGTTTGTGTTGGTGTGTACCTACTCTTTCGTCGCCGTAGTCTTTGGAATTAATAAAGAAGACATTTTCAGGTAAATGCAGCAACCGGCGATAAGATCACCAATTCTCAAATCTTCAAGAAGGCTGTCTCTATCGCACGAGCATTGATAGCCAAGGGTGCGAGAGGGAAGAACGTGATGTTTTTAATGCGAAACCACGAGGCAATGGCAGCTATCTACTTTGGCAATCTTTTTGCTGGAACAGTGCCGTGCATAATAGACCCTAATACTACTTTATGTAAGTTGATCATGCAACCATTAAGAATATACACTTAACTTACCTATAATACAACAACTTTTGTTACATTCGTCGCTCAAATTGATCACAGCTACTTAATTCTTATTTTAATAAGCAATTCCTTTTCTTCTCCTTATGTAGTCGAAATCACATATTTCCTGAAACTAATCGAGCCATGCGCGGTGTTCTGTGATGAGGAACACAACCAAGACGTAAACACAGCACTCAGAGACACTTCTATCACAACTGAAGTCCATTTATCGAATTGGCGTGAGGTGGGGACAGAAGTGAACGGATTTGGCGAAGATGGTGATGATTTTCAGTAAGTGAAACTCAAGTTGATGGTCGTACGCATCGTAGGACACGTTCATATCGTGCATGAGTTGCAGCTATGCTTTTTTATAAGTGACTAGTGGCTTCCCGCGGCTTCGCACGCGTTGGAGTGGTGAGCCGTAATTGAGCCACAAACATCCAAACATCTTAACTTTCGCATTGATTTGCATATTATTAGGGTAGGATACCTACGCAGCTATAAGAGATACCTATAGGCGTACATTACCTATATTAGGTAGGTAGGTAGGTATAGGTACTGAGTTTAGCACAAACATGACAAATACAACAAACACAACCTTACACGGAAAATATGTACTTATTGGTTCCTAGTTTCTACCCCAAAAAAAAAACGAAACGAAACAGCTTCACCACTTTGATCCCCAGGCACGGTAGATACCATAAGATCTCTTCATACAAACTCAAGATTCCCGTTTTAGAATGTCCCTTACAAACCTTGACGCCTTGTTGTATCCTTTTTACTTGAGCGCAACGAAGGAGGGTAACGTTTTAGGGGTTGTTTTCGAAAATCAAACTGTCTTTTTGTTATTTATCCACAGAACACATTTTCTTTTAGTTTGAAGTTAATTACACTACGCGTTAAAAATCTCCCATACAAACCTTGAAACTTTGTCAGTCTTTTGCACCCTATGCAGGGGTGGTTTTAAAATATTTAAAACGTGATTTTAAATTATTTATTGTGGAGTATATTTACTTCAAGTTTGAAATCAATAGCACTATGCATTAAAAATCTCCCATACTAACTTTTACCAGCCATTTGCACCCTTTGCAGGGGTAATTATCAAAAGTTAAAAGCGTCATTCTTAATTATTTATTTCTTAGTATATTTACCTCAAGTTTTAAATCAATCGCACCACGCGTTAAAAAACTCCCATACAAACTTTGACATCCTTTTGCACACTTATTAAGGGTAGTTTTAAAAAACTAAAAATGCCTCTCCTGTTTTTTAGTTTTGGAGTACATCTACTTCAAGTTTCAAGTTTGTAGGTTCAAGGAATACAATTTATCATACCAACGTTTTCAACCCTTTATACATCCTTAGGGGTTGAATTTCCAAAAATCCCTTCTTAATACACCTCTACGCCATAAGACCTATATACTCTTCAAATTTCAAGTCTCTAGGACCGGCGGTCAATAACCTCCCATACAAACTTTTACATCCCTTTGCACACTTATTAAGGGTAGTTCTAAAAAACTAAAAATGCCTTTCCTAGTTTTTGCCTTGGAGTATCAAGTTTGTAGGTTCAAGGAATACTATTTTTCATGCAAACGTTTTCAACCCTTTTAAACCCTTAGGGGTTGAATTTCCAAAAACCTCTTCTTAGTACACCTCTACTCCATAAGACCTATGTACTCTTCAAATTTCAAGTCTCTAGGACCAGCGGTCAAAAAATTCCCATACAGACTTTTACATCCCTTTGCACGCTTATTAAGAGTAGTTCTAAAAAACTAAAAGTGCCTTTCCTATTTTTTGCCTTGGAGTACATGTACTCCAAGTTTCAAGTTTGTAGGTTCAAGGAATACTATTTTTCATACAAACGTTTTCATCCCTTTTTACACCCTTAGGGGTTGAATTTCCAAAAATCCTTTCTTAGTACACCTTTACGCCATAAGACCTATGTACTCTTCAAATTTCAAGTTTCTAGGACCAGCGGTCAAAAAACTCCCATACATACTTTTACATCCCTTAGCACACTTATTAAGGGTAGTTTTAAAAAACTAAAAATGTATTTCCTATTTTTTTGTCTTGAAGTATATGTACTCCAAGTTTCAACTTTGTAGCTTCAAGGAATACAATTTTTCATACAAACGTTTTCATCCCTTTTTACACCCTTAGGGGTTGAATTTCCAAAAATCCCTTCTTAGTACACCTCTACGCTATAAGACCTATGTACTCCTCAAATTTCAAGTCTCTAGGACCAGCGGTCAAAAAACTCCCATACATACTTTTACATCCCTTAGCACACTTATTAAGGGTAGTTTTAAAAAACTAAAAATGTATTTCCTATTTTTTTGTCTTGAAGTATATGTACTCCAAGTTTCAAGTTTGTAGGTTCGAGGAATACAATTTTTCATACAAACGTTTTCATCCCTTTTTACACCCTTAGAGGTTGAATTTCCAAAAATCCCTTCTTAGTACACCTCTACGCCATAAGACCTATGTACTCCTCAAATTTCAAGTCTCTAGGACCAGCGGTTTAGGCTGTGCGTTGTCTATATGTCAGTCAGTCAGTCAGTCAGTCAGTCAGTCAGTCAGGACTTTGATTCTTATAGTATATAAAATAAAATGGTTACCATTTAACATCAGGTGGGCCATCTGCTTGCTCCATCAGCTAGTTGTATAAAAAAAAACAAGCCTATATCTCAAACGGACTTACTCATTTGTATGAATATTTTGTTACAGGATCCCTGACGTGGATCTAGATAGCACCGTGATGATGCTGCCCACCAGTGGTTCCACCGGCATGCCCAAGGCGACTCTCATGACGCACAGGGGGCTGGTCAACCATCTGCCTATAGCTTGGTAGGTTGTGTCACATAATGAACCTTTTCAATGTTCCACAATATGTCACTATTTATCACTATAGATTTTATTTGCATTAAAACATCTTTCTGCTTTTACTGCTGTGTTTTTCTATTTATCTATTTATGTATTTGATCACCAACACAGTTTCTTTCTACTCATCACATCAGCTATTACTTCAGTATTCACTCCTTTCTTACCCATTTCATCCTTAACACAATCCATTCATCTTTTTATTACCTTACCATACTTCTATTTTAAATAAAAACTATGAGGCATACAGATGTTGAGCCTCATGTGCTTGTAATGTTACCCACACCCTTCAAACTAAAACAGAGCAGCATTGCTTGGCTAAAATCGGCTTGCTGATAGTACTTCTCCTGACGAGCTCCACAACTCTCAAATGATGATATAATTATCACGTTCCAAAGGTGCTACCACACTCAGTTCCCGTCACCCACAGACTGCTGCATGCTTCTCACCACTCCTCAATGGGTGACCTTCACAATGACAGTCACAAGTTGCGTGGTATACCGCGTGCCGGTGCTCATGTCGCGGAGAAAACCCACAGTGGACTGGGTGAAGGAAATGTTGGTGACTTACAGGGTAAGTTACAAGACAACTTATTATTCTAGAAGGAAGGCAATAGAAGAAATAATTTTCATTAAATGAGGGTAGATCGTTTTTCTGCCTAACACAAACTCAAACAAAACTATCATATTTCCGGAGCGTTTTGTTTCAAGCTTGTAACAAAATTACTTCGATTCGTACCATGATCTGTAGATACATTATTGTTTTATTCCTGCGCAGTGATGTGAAATAACGAATGATTAATGTATAACTACCCTATGAGAGAGTAAGACGGCCTAGAAATATTAACTGTTCCAATAACTATCCTACAAAAAAAAACTATCCTACAAGAGTGATTATGACTGCATCGTCACTCAGATGATGATTGGTGATTATTTAAATTGAACGGCGCGATTATTTCATAGCAGTTAAAAAACACAAATTACACAATTTTCTTCCTGAAATTATATGAAAGGCTTTGAAATACCTATTCCTTTCGTTTTCAGCCAAGCTGGGTATTTTTTGGGCCAGCTTTCATGAAAACTCTCCTGCCGACCCTCACCGAAGACCACCTCTCATCTTTGAAGACTTGTCTGTTACTGGGAGCACCTTCGTCTCTTGATATGCTGACTGCTCTAAAGGTAAGATCAACTTTTTCTTTGTGTTATTAAGGACCTAGGTAAATAATTTTAATAAGTGAATTTTTGTTAATGTTCTTTTACTAACTATGTCATTGTGTCTGTGTGCTGTGTCAAAATAAATAAAAATCTATTTTATTCTATTCTACTTGCGAATATATTAGTAATGAGGCTGATAACCGTCAAACGACTTCTCGCTCGCACATTTCAACATTTCTGAAGATATAAAATCACTGAAAGGCGTTACGAAAATCACTAACAACGAAGTTTTAAAAATATTATTCTAAATAACTTTCCTACAAAAGAGAAGTTTTATATTTGTATGTTCTGAAAAAATATTTTGTTATAAACGTCAAGTAAATGTCAAGCTTAGAGATCATTACTCTAAAAATATTTGGAGCATAATTAAATACAAGAATAGCACAAAAATACTTCTGACTTTAGGAGAAGCTGCCTCAATCTGCGACGCTGGCCGACGTGTACGGGACCACAGAGGCACAAGGATACATCACCATCGCAGTGCCGGGAGCACCACTCAACAGTACGGGGCAGGTCGTCAATACATATGAGTACAAGGTGAGCTTATGATGTTTGTTCGTTCAGAATGATGCCAGTGTATAATGAGGCATATGAAGCATATTAAATATCCAAAACTTCATGCAAATTCTGCAGTTGGGTAGACATAAGAGGGAGAGTTAAACTAGAAAACTATTCCTTGTCGGAAAATTTCCAGCAGCCCACCCTGCTTTGCGAAAGTGTAGTGTAAAATGCCTTCCGACTACGCGGGATCTGTGAAATTTAGCAGCTACTATATGAGAAGAGCCGACTGGGCTGGTACTGGGCTCAGAGGCAGGGTTTGAGAGAGACCTACCTCCAGCAGCGGACTAACATACATTGACGATGATGATTATAAAACATTCAAATCACTCCATGGATTTAGTACCATGGTTTAGTCTAATTGAAAAAATCGGTGATTTGTGTTTTTGTGTTTCAGTTGGAAGACGATAATGGCAAGAAAGTTGGTTTGGGTCAAAACGGTGAACTCTGCATCAAAGGTCCCTGCTCAATAAAGGTACGTACCAAACTAATGTATGTATGGGTATCATGACTCACATCGAGTGGGTTATACCAAAGGTTATTGTATGATAACATAGCATTGATAACGGTATGTTGAGCTATAGGCCATTTGACTATCTACCACTAAGAATAGAATCTTTGTTTTTTAGATATTTTAAAGGCATTCCTTTTACAATATCATTTTGAAATTCTAAAACCAGTTGTGTTGACTTTAAATATACAGAGGCTTTCTATATCTTCAACCAGCAGTAGCGGTTTAGGCAGTGGCTTATACTGTTTCGGTACAAAGTGATTTTATGTTTTTGCTGATCGATTTTTTAAGTGTTTACCACCACCTATAACAAACATTGCTACGCAAGTGAAGTACAATATTAGCGTGCCTGTAATTTCACCTCCAAACTGAAACACAGCAACGCTGCTTATTGGAAGAACAGACACGGCGCGTCGTGTGGCTAGTAGTGTGCTGTCCGCGGAAGTAGTACCACTACTAAAGAACTCAAACATATTTTTTGCAGGGATACTACAAGAATCAGGAGGCATTTGACGAGACCTTTACAGACGGCTGGTTAAAGACAGGTGACCTGTTCCACATTGACCATAGTGAGCGGCTGTACTACTTGGAACGGAGGAAGTTCTGCTTCAAATTTATGGGCAGTCATGTGAGTCACCTGTTAGGGAGGAAGCACAATGGTCTTTCTCAATCGACAGCCCTTACAGTTCAGTTAATTGTAGCCGTGTTTTTTTTGCTCACGATGTTTTCCTTCATCGTTGAGGGGTACTCGCACTGTGGACATACATTTTTCGAAAGGAAAAGTCCATTAATACACGACTAGATTCGAACCGTTACGAGGTGGGTGTCACTGCCACTAGACCACAAGTGAACCAGTCTCAGTGCTAGAAGCCTGCAGGAGGCCTATATGTTTTTTTAATAATAATAATTGCTTCTGACATCTTGGACAATATATTTAAAAGTATTACACGGGTATTTATCGCGTTTACCTTTATTATTTTCCCGACGGTAACAAAGTCAGCCATAGCAGAGCACCTTGTGGATTCAGGACCTAATCACTGGATTGAACTACATGATCCCAAGGTACTGTCCAATGAACGACTCTACCACAAAAGGATGATTCGTGAGGCGATTGAAATTAAGAAGTATCCTAATTTCAATCGTGAAGACGGATTCAGACTTTCTTCTTCGTGGAATTCCCGTCATTGGTAGGTGTGTACGTCGCGATGTGTTATCGAAGTGTGCGGACACTGTCAGTGTTGTGTGTCGTAGTGTGAACACGGACATTATGGTTTCTGACGATCAAGTGAGGGTAGTTGTTGAAACTGCTTCCACTTCTCGACGACGGTAGATCTCAAGTTCAATGCTCCAGTCTGCCCGCGACCACGGCTATTGCAACATAGCCGAAACGTCGGGAAAATAATAAAGGTAAACGCGATAAATACCCGTGTAATACTTTTAAATATGTGTTATGATCGCGAGAGTTTAAAAACTATCTTGGACAATCTTGCAATGTCTTTTTTCTTCTCTTCTTGGTTCACACTGTCAATGCTCGTTATCTTTTAAAAGCTGAAGCTGTGTATAAAATGCCTTTTATTGCGAATGCCGTGCGAGCAAATAAAACAGCTGCACATATCACTGTGTAATTGCCAGGTGTCTCCAGAAGAAGTGGAGCTGGTCATTGGCTCTGTGGCCGGCGTCGAGGAGTCTGCAGTCTGCGCCACGGAGCGAGGACCTGCAGCCATGGTGGTAGTCAACAATCCCTCTGTCACCAGGGAGCTTATACACAAGACTGTTAATGGTGAGGGTTCAAGTTCTGCAGCACTCATTATGCTATTTGGTTATGCTAGTCAACCCTGATGGTGGGGCTTGTTGCCTGTCATCATCATACCTAGTTGCTAGCACCAGCAGCTGGATCATGAAAGTGCTCAGATGGGAATGCCATTCCATGGAAGTCCAGTAGTATTTCACCTGCCGAAGACTTGAATGCTCAGTGTCATTCGATATGATAGAACCATAATAAACTATGTCTAGCAGAGGTGAACACGTTATCAGGACCAAGGATATCACTTGGTCTACGGAGAGGTTACCGAAAGTTTTGTTTTATTAGCAATAGTAATTAATTAGTAATAAAAAAAAAACAGTAAGTAATTTTCCCATTATCGTTTCAGATGCACTGAGCGAGCACAAGCGGCTTCACGGCGGCATCGCCTTCGTCCCTTCGCTCCCTCACACCCACTCCGGGAAACTGCTTCGATCAACTTGCAAGACACTCATCAACGACCTGGTCGAGAATGGGGAATGCTTTTAGATTTTCTCACCACCAAGACCACCAAAAGCCGAATCGTCGACGTTAATATAATTTTACTTACATTTTAATGTACTTTAAGTAGAAATGGCCAGAAATTTTGAGAGATTTGATCAGTCAAAATGATTATTGGTGATGATTATTGAAAATATATGGATTAGGAAAGTTCTTTTTCAAATACAAATACATTTATTTACCGAAAATAGAGGCTTACAAGGGTTGCTGATGGTCCCCGCACTAGGACAGGCCTGAACCAGAGGCAAGACAGATTGCTAACAACCAGAAGGATCTCGATATATCTTTTACTCCGAGATTACAAATATTTAATGCATTACCGGTAGAATATAATGTTTAGAGAGTCCTATCAAATTTATCTCTGAACTGAAAAAGCAGGGGCAGTTGGGCAGTGTTGTTGCAGGGGTGTTTCTATTAGATTGAAGAGTTTATAGATTTTCAGAAGTGACATTGTAACGTTTGTTTTTTTACAAAAAACCTATATATAAAATTTTATAGCCTTTTGAACTTGCACGCTATTGTGTTTTGAAATTTCCTTTCATAGAGATTTATCTAACCGCCTCTAGGCAATACTATGACTCAGCTCCACACCACCCGACTCTCTTATATCTACGATGCCCGATTATCCTATCGATCCTCCCGTCGATAGATCCCTCCGTAGACCAAGGCATATCCTTGGTGATCCTGATGATGAGATCGCAACCACTAACGCGGAAGCGATCGAGTCATCCAATTCGGAGCAAACACTAAACAGATTCACTGACCCCGCCGGCGGGGTCGAAGACGTGCTTTAGCGCCCGCACACTCGGGGCCTAAACTAGATTTAAACAGCCGAGGTCGTACCATAGCGGTGCCCTTGCGTTTGTTGCCCCATCCTAACTTTACGCGGTTGAGCGCCTTCCGCGCTCGCCATTGTTCGGTAGCGCTGTAGGAATCGTTAGACGATGATCACCAGCATTTATAAGTCCATTTGAAAACAAAAAAAAGCGGCTCGCCAGTGAGGCAGCGCGCATTTATTAATAAAACCAACTTATGTAAATACAATTGTACCTGAGTATAATGTCTTACCTATCTAATATAAATATATTACTTTAGTTATTCATGATAAGGGCCCCTTCCTTCTACATCTCAGGTAGTTCGATTTCGCTATAGAATTTTTATGTCAAACGATTATATCGAGTCGATTAATCGCGTTTTGTTATTTTTCAGCTTTATTAGGTAGGTATCGTTCTAACTTGTTTTAGCTTTCTCAGGATTATTCCTGGAGGGTTATAGGGTTTTTAATTTGCTTTATTACGACCGAATTGACTTATTCGCTTGTTTAATTCACCGGGTGTCTCGATTGTCCGAATTATAGAATCGATTCTGTCAATCATCAACGGTTCAAAAGTTATGGCGTGGCATACATACATACATAAAATGCTAAATCTCCCAAGTTGATTGTAAGATCTTCGTTTGCTTCGCTCATTCGATCAATTACACATTAAAGTAAATTTTTTACTTCCAAACATTTGTATTTCAGAGAATAAAATATAGCAAATATAATCACATTAAACTAACAGTTGCTGCATCATCTTTCATGTAACAAATATTGTATTAAAACTCAGACAAATAAATAAAGTTTATATTATCTTTAGTTAATATTATTGTGTGTTCATTTACCCTACATTCCCTAGATTGTAGAAAAATACATTACAACATTTAATATTGCGGATTATATAGGTATTGTAATTACATTTCACTGGGTTAATTAAATTATTTATTTTAAGATTCAGACACGATTTGTAAGAGAAACGTAATTGTTTATTCAATTACATTTCTCTTGAATTGAATTATCGTGGGAAACCAGAGTACAAAAAACACGATTTACACAGACATAGTTTAAAACTTAAACAGATACCACAGAAACAAGGCAAGACACGAGACTAAACACAGGATCTTATCCTGTGTTTAACATTAACATTAACATTAAACATTAACATTAACAGATAAATAACACGTCGTGATGTAAAAAACACAGTTAACATAATATCTCTAGTGGTTCGCCCCGAACTGAGATTTTATGATGTCCGCTCCTTTTTTACATTGATACCAAACACGATATTTGGCCTCTGACTACCCCTAACCTGCTTGGGGTAACTAATTGTATCTCAAAAATCATACATACTTCCTAGAATTAAAATAAAAATGGTATTGGGATATACAAACTAAACTCTTTCATAGTATGATTGGTACCTCACTTGGTACCATATTTGTGTAACAATTCTTTTTGCTACCTTTTTAAAACCCCATAACCTCTATAACGTGTCATCAAAATGTCCGATTAAATTCATATACTTACCCATATAAATTTCTCAAGTACCTACAACCTATCGACCTACCAAATTTCGTGCAGATTGGATCAAAGGGTTCCAAAATTAAAGTTGGTGGTAGTCAGAGGCAAGCAAACTGGGTGTCCTAGAAAAAAAATGGTTTTGAAATGACTAACAAAGTCTTTTCATGTGACATGCAACTTGATTTTTTGTGTAACTTTTTTTTATTATTGCCCCCTTAAAAACCGCATATCTTATTAACTCGTCATTCGATTTAACACATATACTTACTCACGTCATTCGATTAACCAGTAAATTTCTCAAGTACAAGCTATCGACTTACCAAATTTCATGCAGATCGGATCAACGGTTCTAAAGTTATTAGGCCCGACAAACATACATACATACAATGCCAATTCGCCCAAGTTGATTGTAAGATCATCGTTCGTTTCACTCACTCGATCAATAAAATGGTGAGTCGTTCGTCAACTCACACGTACCTATCTTAGAATTTAAGAATGTGGGTGTACGAGGGGCGTTCAATGTATTCTCGGTAAAAGGATGAAACAGAAAACCTAACCAATTCTTTAGTTTATTTTTCAATGTAATCGTAATCACCCATAACCTTGTTACATCTCAAACCATAATCACCAATACATTTGTTACATCACAAAATTAACTTTTCTATGCACTGTAAAAAATAACTTTCCTCCGTGTCTGAAAAATGTGCATTTATGGCCGCCTACAGCTCTTCATTGTCGAAAACGCGCTTCCCACGAAGGTCTATTTTCAAATCTATATATCTATAAATATAAAAGAAAGTGGTGTTAGTTACACTATTTATAACTCAAGAACGGCTGAACCGATTTGGCTTATAACTTGTGGAGAGGTAGCCTTAGAACCAGGAGATGGACAAATATAATAAACGTGCGCGAGCGAAGCCGCGGGTATGAGCTAGTTAAGAAATAAAAAGTCTAGAGGCTAGGTTCGGGCTATATGGTGGGAGGATAATTTCTTCGAATCCACAATCTCTTCAGCCTTGGCAATCCGTGCCGTGAGAACTGGCGCATTGTCAATTATTTATTTTATTTATATTTATTCTGACATTCACAGTTTTTCTTATTGCATATTTTAATCTATTAAAATATGTACACTGTGTACTTACCAATTTGAATCCACATTTTATAAGCAAAGTAAGCAGGTAGGTAGATGATACTGAGAAGACAAACCAGAATAATAAGGTGAAAGTTAAGAAATAAAACAAAAATTAAAAAAATCAAGTATTCGTGTGTAAAACGTGATAGTTATTGAAAGTGTAGTGTGTCATTGTGTGTAGGTAGGTAGTTAGATAGGTTGTTATATTATAGATCGGGTAGGTGTGAGTGTGAATGTGATAGACAAAACACCTAATAAAACTCTGCAACACTCTAAGCGTGTAGGCGAAGTGCAGCTAGCTTAAACAAAAAACTGGTTTCTGCATAATTCTAAAGGGATGGCTTACAAGTATGTAAGTGCTTGTATGAAGTGTGAGTGTTTGGTGTGTGTGTTGGCTGCTACTATCAGTCTCTTGAGAGTCTGGGTATCACAGAAGTATCCACGTATGAGTGTGTGTTTAGGTGTTGAATGAGGCAGGCAGTGAGGAAGTATGAGTTATATTATGAATGTGTGGGAGCGGTGTAAGTGGTTTGTGTTTACTTGCGGTGGTGTAATTACCAATGGCTTCAATAATATTTTTTTAATTTGTCTACTTTTATAGTACAACGAAATTAGTCAAATTTGGAAATCAATATAATGTGAGCTCCTATTCGATAGAGTTTTAATTACTACGTAGTCAAAGTCAGACTGGTTATTGTCTAGATAGCAGATCATTTCACAGATCACTCATTTAACAAGTACTCAACAAATACAATACACCGACATAAACAATATAATAATTCTACGATAAATGCTTTAGAAACGAGAAAAATCTTGAAATAATATCTCTAGACTCCCAACTTGTTTCAAAATGTTGTACCCTCGCAATCTGTCATTGTCAACCTCGACAATCCTCAAGTGTAGTCTAAGTAGTCTCTTAGGTTACAAGATCGTACTTGACGTACTTATATTAGGCTTAGAAAATGCTATTAATCATCAGAGAATGAGCTCAGGCTTTTTTGTTGATGTAGCACACTAAAACACGACACAGTATTCTTCATCTTTTCGTGTCACCAGTTTATTTGAAATAGTGCGGTGAAAAGATTTTAAGTGCGCCTCAAAGAGGCTCCACAGTTTTTAAGTAGCGCAGAGTAGAAATTAAATGCAGAGGTAAAATTCACTTCATTGTCTATTGATACCATTATAAGACGTTACACAATATCAAACAATATTAACATGTTAGCTACACGAGTGACGGGAGGTGACTCTCGAATCGAAGTGTGGGGTCACATTGTATTACAAAACTGCATGTAAAACAAAAGCGACAGCAATAGCAGTTGCTGTAAAATGAGTCATTTCTTTTAGATTGAACTAATTATTTAGGAAAGCAAAATGTTTTGGAACAATCAGAATGAACATAAGACAGATAACGCAGAACACAAACGGTGACCTTTATGATTTCCGGAAACAGGAATTTAATTTGAAACCCTTGGTTATAAAAAATAGCTTACGAATAACTGAATAATTCTAACTAATACTAGTGGTTCGCCCCGAACTGAGATTTAGTGATGCGATCCGAACGCTCCGAAAATTAAAGTAGGTGTTCGTCAGAGGTAAGTCCAAAAATTACGTATATTTGGACATGCGTTTGACTACCGCCTACTAACTAAGTAGATATTGATGTGTTCTTTAATATTGTAGAACAGTTTTGTGTTCTATCGTCAATAGTTTTCGCAGCGCAAGCGATGAAAAACATTTGATGGCCAATTTTTTTACACCTTGGTTTACATTATTAAAGTTTTAGAATCCCAATTTTTTTCTAGTAATAAATATAGCCTATGTTACTCAGGGACAATGTAGCATTCTAATGTTGAAAGAATTTTTGAAATCGGTCTGGTAGTTTTTGAACCTTTTTGTAACATACAAAATAACAAAAATACAAATCTTTCCTCCTTATAATATTAGTGTAGATAGTGTATAAATAATTAATAACCTAACTATTATAAAAGCGTGACTTTCTTTCATAGTTATTTAAACACAAACAAGTACTTTGCTCAGCGCCTGCGCACGGCACGACTCAGTTTGCGGATAGCACCGTGGCAGACAAGACTCAATCTTGCCACATTAGTGTACATTTATAGCTGTGATTGTTTGGATTAAATCGGTAATTATTTTTTGTTAAGATTTTTTATAATTTATAATGTCTATCATAGGTAGCCATTTGTGAAAGAGTTTGTTCGGCTATCCATACCGTTATTTATGAGCACAATGCCAGTACTCTCAATCGGTGAAGGAAAACATCGTGAGGAAACCGGCATGTCGTAGAACGATATAAAAACAAGTGTCAAGTGCTCAAAAGGAGCCTCTTTGAGGCGATTTCTACCGTCTAGCATGGGAAGAAGAATAAGAGACCATGAGACCTCACATTGATGGCGTTATTGTTATGCCATAAAGAGCAAGTCCTCAGTGAAATTGATAAACGTGAAGTAATAACAAACCCAACGACACTTAATAACTTAAAAAAAATTCTTTTGCTAGCAAATTAAACCTGTTAGTGTTAGTATTTTCTGATTTTGTTAATTTTTTCAATAAGAGCTCAATCATTTTCGAAAATTATTATGGGAATTCTGAAATATGAACTAAAAAAAAAGAACTATCAAATTCAATTCATAATAATAATTGGCGAACTAATCGCGTAACATCATACAATCATACAATCATACAATCCTGCGCAGACGAAGTCGCGGGCACCAGCTTGTGTAAAATAATTGTGTGGTGTATTTTTTTTTTAATACTACTATAAAGGAGAGTTTCGCAATTCGACTGTATGTTTTTTATGCCTGTTGCTTGTAATCAACAACAATTTTAAATATACATAGATGACGTTTTGGTTTGTTCCCTTCAGCAAAAGTTTTGTATTATATTTATATTTGTTTTTGGAGTCGGATGTTTTTGCAAAAAAGCAATATTATATTTCACCTCAAAGGGACTTAAGCGCCAGTAGTTCTACAGATATGAATTTCGATAACTACAGTTTGAAATACTTTCATACAAACAAACGGTAGGAACCAAGTCGTAAGTTTGTTGCCTGTTCTTCTAGGCTTGTTCGCGTGGAACTGGCGCCTAAAGCTAGGTACTTTGACTTTGACTTTTGACAGCTACCATGTCCCACTCGGTGGTCCGTGGCGAACCCTTCGCCTCCCAGCTCTACTTGGACGGGATCCTCGATGAAGTCCTGCTTTCTGGAGTGTCTGGAGCCGCGGGGAGGGAGGGAGTCAGCCTGCCACAGATCATGTTCCACTGCCTGAGGAAGAACCCAACTGATGTGTTTATGGTAAGATAAATTCTTCCTATCTTTTAAGAGTAGTAGAGCTTTTTCTCACGTCCTCATCGTGCATGACACGATGTTAAGTGCGTGACACTAACATCAGGACTATCTAGTTTTTCCTTCAGCAAGCAGTAAGTAAAAAAACGAAGGGTAATGGTTTTTGAGTGTCTATAATGAGTGTATACAAAAAGCGTACACCTCGGACAAGCCACACACAAAGAGCTCTACTACTCTTCCAGGCAGTCGAGTAGAACCGGCGTCACTCCACTTTTGGTCTCAGACCACAGATAATGTTGTCCAAACAATTAACGGATGTAAACAAATGAATTGTGATTTACGCTTGGAGAGTACTATATCTTAACGAGAGTGGCTTGATAATTGAAATTAATAATAATTGTTTTGTCTGCATTATGTGTTTATCAGCAAACATGTTATTTACTAGTAATACCTAATTAACTGATTCGTTCCGCCCGCGCCTTCGCTTTCGAAGTAATTGCTACGTTCAATATTTAAGGCAATTTCCCTTGGAGGCCTAACTGTTCTTACTACATAGTAGGATAGATCTCCATAGATTCCATCTGCATAGATGCTGTATTTTTTGGGATAATAAGTTGCCTTTAAGTATACTATCCGGGTCACAAACAATATTTATTCCAAATCAGTTCAGTGAACACTAGGCTAGGTTGTGTGGAACTGGCACCTAAATCCAGCCATATTTAAGACTTTTCAAAGTGATTCATTTGAATTAATAACTTTTGACTTTGACTTTGAAATAAGTGACTGATTATTGAACTCTTTAATATCCAAAAATCTACCTTCACTATTATTAGATACCTAGTAACTATTAATATCTAAACCAACCTTCCATACAAACACACGGACAGGCATCAGGCTACTACTCGTTTTTATGTCCTTGTAGTAAGGATTATTTTTCTTTCTTTGTGATGCAAAATTAATATCAAAACGGTCTTTATTCAGTACAATCACAAGGATCACTTACTTTGAAACGTCTTATATACTAGGTGAATCTATCGCCAGTTCCTCGCTTGATCGGTATACATGTGAATTTTATCTTCCAACCGAGTGATGCTGATATGCACGCAAATATGACAATAGGCAAGCTGATAATAAAACTCAAACAATAAAAACTCAATCAATAATACTCCAACTGTAATAAATTAAAATATTGTGATTAGGTGGGTAACAGCAACACTTTAGATATACTCATACCTATACCTAGTTAAGACGTTGATAACCGGGCAACCGCTGTCTCACTTGCACATTTCAACATTATTGAACATAAAAAATCGCTGAATGTAGTTATGTAAATCGCAAACAACATTCTATGGAATAACATTCTTAAGATAAAGAAAAATATAATTAAGTTAATTTTGCAGTATGTTTGTTGCTCAGAATAAGTTTATTGTCCTGAGTAAGGTCAAAGACATAAGTCATTTAAATCAGGATCACCTTAAGACGTTTTAAAGCTGGTGTATCTTGGAGTCATTTCGACGCGATTGCGGATTCAATTAGTGTTTTTTTTTATACAACTTGCTGATGGAACAAGCAGATGGCCCACATGATGTTAAGTGGTAAGCATCACCTATAACAAAGCATTGCCTCGTAAGTCAAGCACAATAGTAACGTGCCCTACGATGCACTTCCCTGCGTCCATCAACTTGAGGCATACAGATGTTAAGCCTCATGTGCCTGTAATTACACCGGCAACCACACTCTTCAAACCGAAACACAGCAACGCTGCTTGGCGGCAGAAAAAAGGGTGTGTACATAAAAACATCAAGTACATGTCATATGAAAAGGCTTTGTTTGGGTATTCTAAACAATTTTTACTTTTTTTCTGGGACGCTCGGTTTTTGAGATACAAAAAAAAAAAAAATTAAGATATCCAGCGACTAATGTCCAAACAAAGCCCTTTCATATGACATGTAACTTGATTTTTTATGTAACTGTTTTTATTTTTGCCCTCTTAATAAACCCCATATCTCAAAAACTCTTCATCCGATTTTACTCATATACTTACCAGTAAATTTCTCAAGTACAAGCTATCGACTTATAATTTAATTAATTTCATGCAGATCGGATCAACGGTTTGAAAGTTATGGCCAGACAAACATACATACATACAAACATAAAATGCCAAATCGCCCAAGTTGAAACTAAGATCTTTGTTCGCTTCGCTCACTCGATCAATAAAGAATGCATTTTCAGGTAAATGCAGCAACCGGCGATAAGATCACCAATTCTCAAATCTTTAAGAAGGCTGTCTCCATCGCACGAGCATTGATTGCCAAGGGTGCGAGAGGGAAGAACGTGGCGTTTTTCATGCGGAACCATGAGGCAATGGCGGCTATCTACTTTGCCAATCTTTTTGCTGGAACAGTGCCGTGCATAATGGACCCTAATACTACTGTGTGTAAGTTAATTTTGCAACTATTTAACTTACATAAATTACAACAACTTTTGTTACATTCGTTGCCTATATTTATCACAGCTACATCTACACTAATATTATAAAGAGGAAAGATTTGTATTTTTGTACGTAACGAATAGGCTCAAAAACTACTTGTCCGATTTCAAAAACACTTTCACCGTTAGAATGCTACATTATCCCTGAGTAACATAGGCTACATTTATTACAAGATAAAATTAGGAATCCCTTCTAAAACTTCAATAATATAACCCAAGGTGTATACAAATTGGCCATAATTTGGCTTTATTTGCATGCGCTGCGACGATAGAACACAAAAATGTTCTACAATATTAAAGAACACATCAATATCTACAAAAAACTTAGCAATACTAATTATATCTAACTATCGTAGTTATGTTACTATAACTTCTTTTTACATATTAAAAGTTGATAGAAATGCCGACAGAAATCAAACCATGTTATCCATCACTTCATATTAATCCTTATCCAAATAAATTATTTCGTATTCAACACTGTTTCAATACCTATAGATTACTTCTTGAATTTTTCAAAACGAACATTCCATTCAAAAGATTTTACGAAATTAAAAATCTTAGTTCGCTTCAAAAATATTAGCGAACGCGGTAGCGGGCAATAGGGCGCGTTCTCACTCACTCAGGGAGAAAGGCGTGCAAATGTATGAAAGAAGTAGACGTGAGACTCTAACTAAGTTTAGTCTAAGTTTATCCTAAAATGTTCAAAAAATGTATATCCACCCATGCGAAGCTGGGACAGGCCGCTAGTAATTCATATTTATTTTAATAAGCAACCTTTTTTTTCTCCTTATGTAGTCGAAATCACATATTTCCTGAAACTAATCGAGCCGTGCGCGGTGTTCTGTGATGAGGAACACTACCAAGACGTAAACACAGCTCTCAAAGACTCTTCTATCACGACTGAAGTCCATGTATCGGATTGGTGTAAGGTGGGGACAGAAGTGAACGGATATGGCGAAGATACTGATGATTTTCAGTAAGTGGAACATAGATAGATAAAGCTTTTATTTATTATGGATCGTCCGATTATGGACCGTTAAGCAGTGTTGCTGTATTTCGATTCGAAGAGTGTGATTGGCAGTCAAATTATAGGCACATGAGGCTTGACATCTGTATGTCTCAAGTGGATGGTCGTTCGCATCGTAGGACACGTTCATATCGTGCATGACTTGCAGCAATGCTTAGGTGATGGTTACCACCTATAACATCAGGTAACATCAGGTGGGCCGTCCGCCTGCTCCATCAGTTAATTGTAGAAAAAAAAACTTTAGTAAATAAGTAAATTACTCGAGAGCAAAATACAGATTTTAAAGCCTTTATCTCAAACGATTTTATTTATATAAAAAAAATTGTTACAGGATCCCAGACGTCGATCTAGATAGCACCGTGATGATGCTGCCCACCAGTGGTTCCACCGGCATGCCCAAGGCGACTCTCATGACGCACAGGGGGCTGGTCAACCATCTGCCTATAGCTTGGTAGGTTGTGTCACATAATGAACCTTTTCAACGTTCCACAATATAGGTATTACTATATCACTATCACTATAGAATTTTTTGCATTAAAACATCTTTCTGCTTTTACTGCTGAGTCTACACCGGTTTCATTTTCGATTTATTTATTTGATCACCAACACAGTTTATCTCCACTCATCACATTAGCTATTACCTACTTTAATATTCATTCCTTTCTTACCCATTTCATCCTGCACACAATCCATTCATCTTTTTATTACCTTACCATACCTATAACACCTATAAATAAAAAATACTCGTGTCTTACGAGGCAGTGCCCAACGTCCATCAACGTGAGGCATACAGATGTTGAGCCTCATGTGGCTGTAATTTTACCCACACCCTTCAAACTATAACAGAGCAGCACTGCTTGACTGAAATCGGACTGCTGATAGTACTTCTCCTGACGAGCTCCACAACTCTCAAATGATGATATATTTATCACGTTCCAAAGGTGCAACCACACACAGTTCCCGTCACCCACAGACTGCTGCATGCTTCTCACCACTCCACAATGGGTGACCTTCACGATGACAGTCACAAGTTGCGTGGTATACCGCGTGCCGGTGCTCATGTCGCGGAGGAAACCCACAGTGGACTGGGTGAAGGAAATGCTAGTGACTTACAGGGTAAGTAAGTTACAAGTTATTATTGTAGAAAAAAGGCAGGAGAAGAAAAAATAGCATTAAACGAGGGTAGATTGTTTTTCTGCCAACAACATTTGATTTATTCATATAGACCCGACCCGTTCGACCCGTGATCATGGCGCATGCAACGGCACATTGAACTTTTTTTATTATTCTCTGATATTTCAGGAAACAATAAAAATCAGAAATCATGGCACGTTTTCAATGAAAATGTTATTAAAATACTAACATCTTATACGAGTAATTATGACTGCATCGTCACTCAGATGCTGATAGGCGATTGATTAAATTCATAGTAGTAGTAGTAGTAGTAGTTCGATTATTGCATAGTAGTCACGAACTATTGACAAGTTCACTGGGCTCTTTATGAAATTTGGAGGCAATATTGACAAAAAAAATCCTTTCGTTTTCAGCCAAGCTGGGTATTTTTTGGTCCAGCGTTCATTAAGACTGTCCTGCCGACCCTCACCGAAGACCACCTCTCATCTTTGAAGACTTGCCTATTACTGGGAGCACCTTCGTCTCTTGATATGCTGACTGCTCTGAAGGTAAGGTTGACTTCCAAAGTTAGATTATTAGATTGAGGCATTTTGGAAAAAGCATGATGAACAAACAGTCATGTTTGAGACAATTATCAATATTTGTATTCGCGCGTGGTGTCTTTGAGCTTTCAAAGATACCAGATTTGACTTCCTGGATTTTAGTGATAGTGCAGCCAGTATGCCACCACCAGTTACATTTTGAGTACGCGTCAATGCTGATTGTACGACGTAATTGGTTGGCACGGCTTTAATTTGATACAAAGATACTTTTGTAGGAGAAGCTGCCTCAATCAGCGACGCTGGCAAACGTGTACGGAGCCACGGAGGCACAAGGGCACATTACCATCCCAGTGCCGGGAGCACCTCTCAACAGCACGGGGCAGGTCGTCAATACATATGAGTACAAGGTTATGCTTTTTTGCTTGTTATTTTAGAGTGATATTAGTTGTCTAATAAGGTTCTATTAAATATCCAAAACCTCGCAGACCTTACAGTTGGGTAGACACAACTTTAAGGTAGACCTAAACCAAAGAATTCTATCTTCTATTTTTTCCCTAGAATACCCATGTAGCCTACGTTAGGACAGTTAGGTAGGACTGCATTTGAGAAACTTCATCAGGTCTTCCCGTCACCCATCCTTCAATATTTTAGGACGAAAGTCTTCAACTAGTGCGTTCTACCTGTTATGACTTATACTTCCAAAACGTAAGCATTAATAGTAAAGTTGGTCCACAAACAGAAAGTCGCTCAGCGAGCTATGTAAAGAGCTATGCTCAAAATTTCTCTGATGGATACAATCAGGTTATCCGACAGAAAACCATAGTACATCGTCCAGTCGAAAAAGCTGAAATACTTAACAAGCCGAAATGGTAACGGGCCATAGAACTGACAATTGTTGGAGCAATCGAATGCTTGAGTGGAAGCTGCGTTTAGGTAGGCGTAGTGTATGGCGGGGCCACGTTCTGTGTAATTTAGCAGATGCTGTTTGAGAAGACCCGAAGACCCAGTGTCTAATACTAAAATACATGTTTTTAAAATCAGTCTCCAATAAACCATCATAAAAAAACGCTTTCTTTTATTACAAACAAAGCAAAAGTCAAAGTCAAAAGGTAATTCAATAAAATCGCAAAGATCACTTTGAAACGTCTTAAAGCTAGGTGACTCTAGGTGCCAGTTCCACGCGACCAAAGCCTATAAGAACAAGCAACAAACTTACGGCTTGGTTCCTACTGTTTTTTTGTATGATCCTCGTTACAATGTAATATAATACCGTATTGAAGCTCCAGTGTAGTACCATCGAATTTAGTGAGGCGTAGGCAAAACGGAAAAACGGTAAATACTAGTAGTTCGCCTCGAACTGAGATCTCGTGATGCGACCCGACGAACGCATCAAAACTTTGAGTACGTAGTAGTCAGAGGCAAGTCCAAACATTATCTTTGAACTTTTTTCTGACTACCGCCTACTAACTTGGTATGGTTACCAAGTTTCAACTCTATTGGCCTATTTATTGAAGAGTTCCGTTGAACAGCCCTTGGCTGCATCATCAGACCTGGTCGTCGTCACCATTTTATGAGAACTGAGTACCTCCTTTATTTATTTCAAGAAAAAAAAATAAGAAAAAGCAAAGGAATTGACCAACCAGTCGAAAAACCTTGATGTCAACGAAACTCTTAGAGATGGGAGCTCTTGGATCGCTGGTTATCTTAATTTAGCTTTTATTATTTTATCTCAATAACCGAGCGTCACAAAAAAAAAGTAAAAATTGTTTTGGGATGTCCAAGCAAAGCCCTTTCATATGACATGTAACTTGATTTTTTTTGTAACTTGACTTGATCTAAGATCATCACACAAATATTTGTTCTCGGTGGGGATCGAACCCACGGCCTACGGCACAGAAGGCAGAGCTACTACCAACTGAGCTGTGAAGGCTGTCATAATACCTAATGCATACATACAATCTATTATAGTAAAGAAAAATTTAAATAAAACACACAATAGTAGGTACAGTACAGACATTGCAGACATGGTTAGCTGCCGATGGGCAGAGCGACCAGTATCCCAAGTATGAGTTGTGTTTACCATATATGGTTTTTCGTTTTTGTTCCGTGTTCATTGTGTTCAAAATTTTCTAATAGGAAGCCCAGTGACACTTTCTGGAAGTTTATTATAGAAGCGTATACCGTTCCCATAAACGAGCCATTTACCTTTTGTAGTCAAAATTTAGGAATACATAACTTGTTTTTATTTCTATTGTTAACGTTATGTGCATCACTATTTTTCTTAAAGCTATCTATGTGTTTATGAGTGTATAATAGATTTTCATAAATATAATATCAGTTCAGTTCAATCGTTGCTTGTGAACAGACGTACGCTCCCTCCGTACACTTTTTTAAATATTTTAAATTCACTATTGGTGGATCGCTATTCTCGGTTCCTCTCATTTTTTCTCGAAGAACTTAGACGCGTTGCTCCTCCCATTGGGCGAACCCGAGCAGGAAGGCGCTACTCTGGAAGATAGTAGGAGGAGCCCGAAAAACTTTTTGGAGTACAAAATCTGCTGGTCTGGGTGAGATTTGAACTTGCGGACGCTTCGTTGCAGTCGGGTACGAAACCAACTGAGCCAGGACAGCAGTGCACTGCCGCCGCGAATTTTTCGATAAGTAGCCATGACCAACTACGGGTGCTGCCAGTCAAAGGATGGAGACAGCTCAAGCGCCTTGATTTGTATTGCATGCAAAGTATTTTTTCACTTCCAATGCATTTTGCCCGACAAAACCAAAAAGGTGTCCAAGGAGTTTAAAACTACATGGGTGTGTCCAAACTGTCTAACAAAGTCTAGAAGGGTTAAATCTGATAGTACCCCCGTGCGCTCTGGCACGCGTGTGGACAAGGAAATCACTAAGGAATCACCACTGCTTACTCTGGATGTTGATTCAGCAAGTAAGGGATCGTCTCAAAACTCGCCATTTTTGCAAGTCCCGATATGTACTAGCCAAGATATTGCAGAACTAATTAGGAGTGAAGTTAGTAAGTTGAAGGATGAATTGAAAACTACGTTTTCTAATGAGATGTCATCACTGAAACAGGAATTGAAGGACATAAAGGCTTCGATGGAATTTATGAGCCAGGATTATAACAAAATTAATACCAAAATGGATAAGATGGAAGCGAAATTTAAGCAATATGAGGCGGCAGTAATTGAGTGCGAATCTTTGAAACTGTCCTTGAGACAAGTAGAAAGGGACATCAATATGAAAAACCAATGGGCCAGGCGATCTAACATAGAGATTTTTGGAATTCCGGAAAGAAAGGGCGAGAACTTGATGGATGTCGTGCGGGATCTCGCAAAACGTTCGCATTTTGTGTTGCTGCCGAATGATGTTGATTTTGTCACCCGTGTGGCGCCTTCTGCAAGTGAAGTGAATAAGCCTAAGCCTATTGTGTTGCGCATGTTAGCTCGCTGCAGGAAAGATGATTTTTTGTATGCACTAAGGCAACTTAACCGGCCCAGGGCAGCAGACTTGGGCTTCGTTGGAAAAGATTTACCCGTATACTTTAACGATCACCTGACCAAGTACAACAAGTCTCTCCTGCAGCGAGTCAAAAAGCTCGCTTTGGAGAAAAAATATAAATACGTGTGGGTAAAGCATTGTACCATAATGGCTCGCTTGTCGGACATCAGTCCCGTATTGCACATCGGTTGTGAGGAAGATTTAAAAAAAATAGTGTAAGTGCAATGCTAACTTATATTATGTTTTTACACGTATACCTAGCCTTTCCTAATGATTCCGATTTTTCCTTCATTTGGTTTATTTATAAAATTTTATTCAATATCATTCGTCACGGCAATGCTTTCATAACATATCTGGTAACGTATTATCTACACCCATTTTTAAGTATTTTAAGTTTTAACCTGCATAGCTCGCTGCATATTGTTTTTGCTATTTTGATTATTTTTGGGCATCTTTTTAAATTTATACACTATTTAATAATTGAATTTATTTTTGTACTATGCTTTAATTTACAATGTATCCTTTAAATAAATTAAATATTTACTATCAAAATGTACAGGGTTTGCGGACCAAAACTAATATATTTCTAAAAAGTGTATTAAGCTCTGATTTCGATATTATATGTATCAGTGAGTCATGGCTTCTAGATGGAATTTTTAGTTCAGAATGTTTTGATGCACGTTACAGTGTATATAGGTGCGATCGGAATTATCAGTTGCGTGGTGACTCTATGGGTGGTGGTGTAATTATTGCTGCTCGTCGCGAATTATCTGTTTCCTCCGTTACATATATTCCTTTTGATAACTCATATGCAGAAGGAATCGAGATGGTTATAAATTTGAATGGCAACACAAATCTTCGCATTTACTGTTGTTATTTTCCTCATGGTTCAGAACACTTGGTCATGGAGAAATACTTCTTTGATTTATTGTCACAGAGCTATATTGATCATCCGGATGACTCTTTTTTGGTAGCTGGGGATTTCAACATATCCAAGGCCCAGTGGGACCTAACTAGAGAAATGGCTGAGCTTATTAACTCGCATACTGATCCGCTTGCTTCAGAGCTAGATCGATTCCTTGCTTTTACTGGCTTTCAGCAATATAAAAATGTTCTTAATCAAAAACATAGGTTATTAGACCTAATTATATGCAATCGCTCTTGTAATTTGAATCGGTGCTCTACACCTCTAGTTCCCGAAAATGTTCATCATCCTGCGCTCGAAATAATGTTATTTAACCTTAAGTTAAGTTTAATTTGCCCAGCTCCTCGAACCATCTATTTATTTAAATCTGCTGATCATGAAGCTATCAATAAAGCACTCAATGAAATCGATTGGTATCGATGTCTGGACTTGAATAATATTGAAATAGCTACAAAATCTTTTTACAGCATCATAAATAACATTATCGATAATCATGTACCCAAGAAAACAATTAACTACAATAATAGATATCCTATCTGGTATACTAAGCCACTTATCAAGATCATTAAAGAAAAACGCAAATATCACACTAAATGGAAAATCTATGGTAATCAATGCGATTATGATACTTTTAAAAAACTAAGAGAAAGACAAAAAAAGTCTGAGACTGAATGTTATGCTTTTTTCATCGAAAACTCAGAGTCCAGAATCAACATAGATAGTAAACATTTCTGGTCGTTTGTCAAATCAAAAAAGAAATCTGATGAGCTTCCAGATACTATGACCTACAATGACTGCTCTAGTTCAGACGCAAATGTAATTACAGACATGTTTAATAAATATTTTCAGTCTGTCTTTGAACCCTCTAGTAATCCTATTATTAATAATATCGCTGATGGGGACCTGAACAATCATATGTCAGTAACTATTTTAGATACTGTTATAGTTTCGATACCCACCGTTAAATCTTACTTAAAAAACCTAAATGTTAACAAATGATGTGGACCTGATGGTATCCCACCATTTTTCTTGAAGCAGTATTGTCAAACGCTCAGTGTTCCGATTTTCTTATTGTTCAGTCTGTCGCTTCGCACGGGCAGCCTACCAAAGTTGTGGAAGCAATCTTATGTCACACCGGTCTTTAAGTCAGGGAATAAGCACGATATTCAAAACTATCGACCTATTTCTAAACTCTGTACTATTGCCAAGATGTTTGAGAAAATAGTTTATGATACACTGTTTCCAGTTATGCGACCTCTTATAGTCAGAGAACAGCATGGTTTTATAAGTACGCGCTCTACTGAGACCAACCTATGTGAGTTAACACATTTAGTTTCCGATGCAATGGACCATGGCTTTCAGATGGACGTCGTTTACACGGATTACTCTAAAGCGTTTGATAAAGTATCACATTCACTGCTGATACACAAGCTTTCTGAGGTTGGGATTCACGGTGATCTTTTGAGATGGCTTGAATCATACCTCCGGGCTCGAAGCCAAGCTGTTACAGTGAAGGGTTACTGCTCATCATTTGTGCCTATTTCCT
The DNA here is from genome assembly GCA_932294275.1 of Chloroclysta siterata. NCBI lineage: Eukaryota > Metazoa > Arthropoda > Insecta > Lepidoptera > Geometridae > Chloroclysta > Chloroclysta siterata. Next base: position 495,260 of record OW028607.1, read on the forward strand.
CTGGCGTGCCTCAGGGTTCTCACCTGGGTCCACTGTTATTTCTCATATTTCTTAATGACGTTACGAAAAATTTCCTCCATTCCAATTGTTTAATTTATGCGGATGATACTAAAATTTTAATGAAAATTGATTCTTATACTGATTGTCTTTTACTTCAAAGTGACCTGTGTAGACTTGTAAATTACTGTAAATCCAATTCTTTATTCCTTAATACTAAAAAATGTTGTATAATTACTTTCACTCGTAAGATTAAACCAATCATGTTTGACTATAAACTAAATGACACGAAAATATCAAGAGAATCAGTAGTCAGAGACCTAGGTGTTTATCTTGATAACAAACTTACATTTAACTATCATTTTAATACAATATCAACAAAAGCATACCGTATGCTTGACTTTATTTTAAGAGTTGGTAGAGAGTTTCACAATCCGAATACTTTACTTCTTCTATATAATAGTTTTGTGAGACCTATTCTTGAGTATGCATCCACTGTCTGGAATCCGCAATACAGCATTCATATTCAGGAAATTGAAAGAATACAAAACAAATTTCTTAAACATTGCAAATACCGTTACCCATCAATTTTTACTGAAAGTTTACCTAGCCTCCAAGTCCGTCGGTATGTCAGGGAACAAATGTTTTTATATAAAATCTTATACAATATTGTTGATTCGCCATTCTTGCTAGAAAACATCTATTTCCACTGCCCCCGTTTATCCTCTCGCAAAAAGAAAACTTTTTGGACGCCCATTTCTAGTACGAACTACAGAAAGAATATGTTTTTGAATAGAGTATGCGAGGTTTATAATGATGATTTATCAGAGTTAGATATTTTTAATATAACATTGCCCAGATATCGCCGAGAAGTTATGTTAAGCATTGCCGGTAAATAAATAGGTAACTGTCTCTTGTACAAACAGAAAGAAATTTTTAATTTGTTCCTGTTTTAAATTATTATTTTTAATAATTGAGTATTGGAAACTTGCCTATAATGTATTTTTTAGTTTTTTTTTTAAGTAATTTATTTGTACCTCTATCATAATAATTTATTCATTGTTCAATTTCTATTTCTGTTCACTGCTACTTTGTTATTTTTTTTTACTGATCCATTGTACTGTTTGTTTCCCAAATAAAAAAAAAAAAAAAAAAATGTGAAATTATTGTGAGAATATTAATTTCTTTTTTGTTTGACGAGCACCTGTTTGTGTGGCGCTCTTTTTAGTACCATTTTAAAAGTACTAAACTGATGTACAACTAACCAGTGGCAATAAATAATTTCATTTCATTTTCATTTCATTTCATTTTCATTTCATTTCATTCATTTCATTTTCATTTCATTTTTCATTTCATTTCTTTAAATCGCTCTCTTAATGAGTCACGTGGTTTCATTTTATAAATGGCACATATCACCCGCTTTTGAAGTACAAATACACTTTGTTTATCAGCAGCTTTCCCCCAGAGCAAGATACCTTAAGATGTATGGTGTACCTAAACACTAGGACACACACTATACTGTGAAATTGTATACGGTTTTGGAATCGATACGTTTTCTTAGACTACAACGTGAACTAAGCTTTATCTCTCGCTGAGCTTTGTCGTCTTTGTACTATTTTGTCAGCAGTAGGTTTTGAACTATATTAATAAATTAATTTGCTAAAAATGACGATGGCGACTGCAGAACAGAGTCAATACCTATCTTCGTTGGAAGATGTTGCCAGCATGTTACAAAAGGCGCAGACTAATATAAAAAAATGTCCTAAAGCGAGGCTCACGGAAGGTTACTAAAAGGCGAGATTAAAAACCGTATAAGATTATTGATGAGAACTTCGAAGGGCCGCCGTGGATATCATGCAACCAAAGGGTACATTTATTTTGCTTGTTTGTGTGCATGGCCACTAGTGCTATGCACCTGGAAGCCGTTACTGATCTAACTTCACAAGCGTTTATAGTCGCATTTCGAAGGTAAACGACGAACTTTATCGGCGCTGCAAAGCAATTACGAGAGATATTTCTGAAAGGCACGAACAGCCAAGGAAGTGGCTGAATTATTGGCTAACGACGGCACCACAGCCCACTTCATTTCACCAAGGATGCCGTCATATGGAGGTTTGTGGGAAGCAGGCGCTCAGGCAGCAAAACGGCATCTAGCTAGAGTAAGTAAAGATACCAAGCTATAACTTACGAAGAGATGGATACCTTGTTAGCACAAATCGAAGCATGCCTTAACTCTCGCCCTCTTTGTAAAATAGATAACATGACAAAGCCATTAACTCCTGATCATTTCCTAGGCGGCAAACCTTTAAAGCGTAGCTGATTTAAATTATCAGCACCATAACCGCACCTGCTTATGCGATGGCAATTGATTCAAAGGATAACACAAGATATCTGGCATAAAGAGCCGACCGAATATCTCAATACACTACAACAGAGGTATAAATGGCAAATTCCAATGCAATCCCCTGTTGTCGTTGATATTATCGTTGTTAAGGATGAAGATCTACCCCCGACCAAATGGTTGCTTGGAAGAATTAAACATGTTCATGCAGGAGTTGGTGATTTTGAAGGAGTAATGACTATACAATGTAAAGGCAACCATGAATTAAAGAGACCACTCTCCAAGGTGATATTACTTCCGAAAGATACCGATGAGTCAGTCACGGCGGGCGACAATACCTACACTCTATGATTAATAATTACGTGTAGAATCCGGTTGATTATGATGTTAATGTTATTCTTATTTCTATTATAGAAGTGTGTTTATTTCTGCGTTTGTTATACTTTTTTAACACAAAATATATACAGTCCATTTTGTTATTTTGGTGTTATCTACAGTGTTGTATTAATGATGTATTTAAAAACTATTGTTTTGGCGGGCGATATGTTTATTACTTAAAATGCATGTTATTAAAATCAGTCTCCAATAAATCGTAAAGAAGACTCGCTTTCTTTAATTACAAACCTTCCCACAGTCAAATTTGAACCTACGGTAGTGAACACCCGGCTCAGTGGCAGGTCTTGGGAGACCTACATCCAGCATTGCAGCAGTGGACTAACATAGATTGATGATGATGATTATGATATATTCAAATCAAAACTACACATCACATATTGATTGAATTTATATTGAAAAAATCCGTGATTTGGGTTTCAGTTGGAAGACGATAATGGCAAGAAAGTTGGTTTGGGTCAAAACGGTGAACTCTGCATCAAAGGTCCCTGCTTAATAAAGGTACGTACCAAAATAATGTATGTATGGATATCATCGACTCACATCGAGTACATGACGACATAACCGGCCACTGCAAACAACCAAAGGTTATTGTATGATAACATAACATAAATAACGGAATGTTGAGCTGAAGGCCTTTTGACTATGTACCACTGAGAACAGAACCTTTGTTTTTTAAATATTTTATATTTAAAATAGGAATTTTTAGATTCTCATTTTGAAATTCTAAAACCTGTTTCTTCATTTTTCACCAGCAGCAGGTTAATGATGTTCCTATATTATTTCGGTACAAAGTTGTTTATACCTTTGGTGATAGAACAAGCATTATATTAAGTGGTCACCATCACTTATAAGAAGGCATTGCCACGCAAGTCACGCACGATATAAGCGTGCCTGTAACTTTATCCACACCTTTCAAACTAATACACAGCAACGCTGCTTGACGGAAGAAGATGGTAGAAGACATTTTCTTAGACAAACCACCTAAAGAGCTCAACCATATTTTTATATTTTCAGGGCTACTACAAGAATCAGGAGGAGTTCGACGAGACCTTCAAAGATGGCTGGTTTAAGATAGGTGACCTGTTCCACATCGACCATAGTGAGCGGCTGTACTACTTGGAACGGAGGAAGTTCTGCTTCAAATTCATGGGCAGTCATGTGAGTCACTTATTAGAAAAAAGCACAATGGTCTTTCTTAATTGACAGCCTTTACATTTAATTGACAGTTATTTATAGCTCTGTTTTTCTACACCGTTTGTGAGCATTGGCATTATGCACATACCTTTTTCGAAACAAAAAATCCATTGACACACGACCAGACTCAAACCTACGACCTTACGACGCGGGGTCACTGTCACTAGACCACCAGTGGACCACTCTCAGTGCTAGAAGCTAGCAGGCGGTCTAATATGTTTTTTCTAACAGTAATAATTGCAGCTGATATCTTGGACAATTTTGCCATGTCTCTCATGACGTCTGTTGCTGTCAATGTTTGTTATTGTTTAAAAGCTGAACCTGAGCAAATTCCCAAATTTGAGACTAATTTGATTCAATAATATATGCCTTTTATTGCGAATGCCGTGCCAGCAAATAAAACAGCTAAACATATCATAATGTCATCGCCAGGTGTCTCCAGAAGAAGTGGAACTGGTCATCGGCTCTGTGGCAGGCGTGGAAGAGTCTGCAGTCTGCGCCACGGAGCGAGGACCTGCAGCCATGGTGGTAGTCAACAACCCCTCTGTCACCAGGGAGCTTATACACAAGACTGTTAATGGTGAGGATTGTAGTTCTACAGCACTCGTAATTAGTTATGCTAGCCAAACCTGAAGATGGAGCTTTTAGACTAGTCATTATCATAGCTAGTTGCTAGCACCAGCAGCTGGATCATGAAAGTGCTCAGATGGAAATACCATTCCATGGAAGTCCATTAGTATTTCACCTGCCGAACACTTGAATACTCAGTATCATTCGATATGTTGGAGAGATGACGATTTGGACCATAATACCGAAAATGCGAATGGGCTAAATGCTGGTCAGATTATCTGACGATTTTATAGCACCTCAGCTCGGTCTGTTGTCAGGAGTTGTCAGGAACTATAACTAGTAGAGATGACCACGTCATCGGGACAGGGATATCTCTTGGTCTACGGAGAGATTACCGAAAGTTTTGTTTTATTAGCAATATTGTAAGCAATTTTCCAATAATCGTTTCAGATGCACTGAGCGAGCACAAGCGGCTTCACGGCGGCATCGCCTTCGTCCCTTCGCTCCCTCACACTCACTCCGGGAAACTGCTTCGATCAACTTGCAAGACACTCATCAACGACCTGGTCGAGAATGGGGAATGCTTTTAGATTTTCTCATCACCAAGACCACCAAAAGCCGAGTCGTCGACGTTCATAGAATTTTAAGCACTTTAAGTATAAATGGCCTGTAAGTTTGTGGGATTTGATTAGTCAAAAAAACCTGGTGTATACAGGATGTCCCATAAATCAACGTCAAGTCGAAAACGGGCGATAGGCCAAGTCATGATAGTAATCAGAAAAATAAAAAATACTCATAATTCGATAGGTACATGACAAATATTTTTTTTTATATTTTTCTGATAACGATCATGACTTGGCCCATCGCCCGTTTTCGGCTTGACGTTGATTTCTTATCAATTCAAGATTATTGGATTAGGAAAGAACCAAAAATAGAAGCTTAGAAGGGTTGCTGATGGACCCCGCACTAGGACAAGCCTGTATCGCGGGAGGCCAGACTACAAAAAACACAATTTACACAAACAATAGTTTAAAACTTAAACAGATAACACAGAAACAAGGCAGGACAAGAAACTAAACATAGGATAAGAATAAACAGATAAAGAACACGACATAATGTAAAAGCACAGTCAACATAATATCATAATAAAATAAAAATATGGTACCTATCTTAGAATTTAAGAATGTGTGTTAGGGGCATGGGGTATATAATAAATAATATAATGTTATTCATTTATATAATGTTTGAAAATAAAATAATTGAAACTACATATTTCTACATCTACACTAATAATAATAATAATATAATAATAATATTATAAAGAGGAAACCTTTGTATTTTTGTATTTTTGTATGTAACGAATAGGCTCAAAAACGACTGGTCCGATTTCAAAAATTTTTTCACCATTAGAATGCTACATTATCCCTGAGTAACATAAGCTATATTATATTTTCAAAAAAATCAGGGATCCTTACTAAAACTTCAATAATGTAACCCAAGGTGGAAAACAAAAACCTTACATCGCGTGCGCTGCGAAAACTATTGATGATAGAACAAAATAATATACTACGATTTTGTAGAACACGTCATCATCTACAAAAAATGTCGCGACAGCATATGTCTAACTATTATAGTTATGTCACAATAAGTGTTTTTTTATTATTAAAAATTAATTGAAATGCCGCCGCCAGAAAAGGGTCTTTATTTGTACCTTGGTATTAATCCTTATCCAAATAAATCATTTCATAATTAAGACGGTTTTAATACCTATAGATTACTTCTTAAATTTTTCAAATCGGACATTCCATTCAAAAGATATGACGAAATTAAAAATGTTAACGGGTCCACAAGTCACGCGCGGGGTGCGATTTCACTCACTCAAGGAGAAGCGCGTGCAAATGTATGAAATAAGTAGACACGAGGCTCGAACCCACGGTCTAAGTTTATCCTAAAATGTTCAAAAAATTTATGACCACCCATGCGAAGCTGGGACAGGCCGCTAGTAAATCATAAAGGTAGATAACATCCGTGACTTGGGACTTATTGAGGACACCTGTATTAATTTTCGGGACCACATTATGTGTTTGTGTAAAAAAGCCAACAAGACATTAGGTTTTATAATGAGAACGGCATCTCATTTTAGTGACATAGGTGTTGCGTTAATGCTTTATAATGCATTCGTCCGCAGCAAACTCGAATTCAGCTCAATTGGTTGGGATCCGCGAGAGGCTAAGTATACGGTTATGATAGAAAGGCTTCAGCGTAAATTTACTAGATACAACTATAAGCGCATGTACGGCTACTATCCGTATCTTTTCCCCTCTCTATTCGTATCAGGTATGGTTGGTTTGGATACTTTAGAACTTAGGCGTAAACTGCAGCTAGCTATGCACTACTGCCTTATACTACGTCACAAAGTTAACAATCCTACCATAATGAGCAGTATGACTTTATATGTACCTAGCAACTACATACGATGCGGCCGTCGTCGACACCAGTTATTTTCGTGTCACATAGCGCGAACCCAACATGCTAACAACGCACCGACTCTACGGGCGCTCACACTTTTAGATGATTTTCTTCATGAGTTCCAACATGTCGACATTTTTAGCGATAGCCTTAGTTCTATTGATAAGTAAGAACATATTTAAGTTTTTATCATTAATTAAGATAGTCAGCGTTTTTGTGTTATACTGTAAGCTTACTGTCAATCTTGAAAGAAATATTCTATAATCTATTTCTATTTTGTCTATGACTCGTCCCATTGGAACCACTCTGGAGCTGCAGTATTCTATTATTTTGTAACAAGTATCATACAAAAGAACGGTAGGAACCAAGCCGTTAGTTTGTTGCCTGTTCTTCTAAGCTTTATCGCGTGGAACTGGCACCTAGATTCACCTAGCTTTAAGACATTTCAAAGTTATCTTTTTGATTTAATGGAATTACAAGGATCAAAATTAAGGGAAAAAAGCATTAAATTTATGAGGCAACAAACTGACGTTTAAAACTTTAGGGCTGGCTGTCACCCGCGGCTTTGCTTTTGTATAATAGTAATGATTGTAAGTGATGTTCCCGGTAAAAAAAATCGCTATAAAAAGTAGCCTATATGCTAATCCAGGTTACAAACTATATTTTTATAATTTTATCTCTTTCGGTTGGGTGGTAAAAGCAAGATTGAGCCAAACATCGTATCTTTTGCATTTATATTTTATTAATAAGTTGGATAGGATCGACTATTGTTCTTCTATAATCCTAGCAGCTGTATGTAAGCCCCATCCACCAAAGATGAGCGAAGCGGTTGAATAAATTTATGATATAATCGTGTTCATAGTTTCATTGTTTCCTTGCATGAGATGAGCTTAGTATTTAGGTCTGAGGATGCTTAGGCCTGAATGTTCTTGTGGTAGGGATTTTAGGAAATTAACAATTGTAGCTAACAACCTATTCACATTCAGTTTTCAGGCTGATTTTGATGATGACAATGCGACATGCGTACATAGCGTAATTAAAACACACATACAAAGATTTTAGAAAAGTTATTAAAGTCCTTCAAGGTAAACAATACAACGACAAAGCCCATTGCGATGTTGGTGTCTATGGGCGAGGATGACCGCTTAGCATACGGTGGGCCGTAAGCCAGTTTCTGTGGCGTAAAAAAAGAATATTTCTATTCATTTTCAAAAGTATCCGGAAACATTAGCAACGCCTCACAAATATTAGAGTTTCAAGTCGGTGTGTGAGGGACGATGTTTTCGCTTTGGATTGACGAAGTTTTAATGAGGCAGGTACTTCAAGTTCTTTTGCAAGTTAAAGTGGCAATCTCGCAAGTTATTACCGCTTGTAATATGCGTTCAAATACAACCAGGACTTTGGTTTTTTGAGCGAGCGAAGCGAGCGAGAACTTGAACTACTCGGTGTTGTTGGTATGTTTGTTTGTCTGAACACATCATTATATGAACTGTATGGGATTTGGTAGGTGGTTCACGGACGGTGGACGTGCTCTATGTGGTGACGCAATGGTAATCGCTCAACTGCAGGTAGTCTATCTGCTTGCTCTTCTTCTAGGCGTGGTCGCGTGGAACTGGCTCCTAGATTTATCTTGCTTAAAAACGTTTAAAAGTGATCTTTGTGATTCAATTTACTAAATACCTACACTTTGACTTTGCTCCATTACATTTTCTCTTAAAAAAGTAAACTTGTTCAATTATTACAATTTTTAATTATTGGAATTACATTTAAATATGAAAGCTGTATTGACGTAGTATTCATATATAAATAGGGTGTCGTATAAAAGTCGAGAAAAAACTTCAAATAAGATCTCTAGACTCCCATCTTGTTAAAAATCTTGTACCCTCGCAATCTGTCATTGTCAACCTCACCAACTATAACAAAGCATTGCCTCTCAACTTACGCACGATAGGGACGTTCCTAGAGAGACATGAGCAGGGACTTAGGCAAAGCGGGAATGTAAACAGGCCACTTCCATGTCCACCTGCATTGCCGCTCGCGTTGCCCGTGTTGCGTGAACACACATTGCCGCGCCGCAGACATATGGACGGCAACATTTCCGTCCACATGGCAGCGCGAATGTCTAAATGTAAACGCAGTATTAGGCTTTGCAGTCAACAAAGCCTTTTGCCGTTATTCCGCGCAGTGTACCGCAAATAGATTCGTTTATCGTTTCGCAGAGTAGGCCTTTGTTTTACGTAGTAGAGCTCGGTTCGTGCTCGAGGGCGCGGCTCAGATGTCGACGAGGCGATCTTCAACATTGGAGCTGAACGCTTCTCAAGTACGTAGGCTTCGACTCTCAGTGCTGTGAAATTGAGGAGGCAATACGATTTATCATATTTACTATCCTATTTGGTATGGACGTGGATGGTTTAAAGAGAGTAGAGTAAGTGTATGGCGCGTAAGGGAAGACCACCATGCCTATTTCTGCCGCCATACTCCTACAAAACAACGATAGAAATAACAGCATATTTATAACTTGACCCCAAGTCTGAGTTATATTTCTCGTTTTCCGTATCGTGAGGCCGTTTTCGTACGAAGACTCGTGAGTTTTCAACACACCAAATCTCCATACAAAAACGGCCTGACGATACGGAAAACGAAGAAAACACTCAGACTTAGGGAACACAATGTCGGCAATGAACTTGCAAAAACTGCTTAAAAAGTGTATCACTCAAATAAAATACCTATCTAAGATAATTAATAACCTACCTATTTTAAAAGCGTGACCTTCTTCCATAGTTGGTTAAACACAAACAAGTACTATCATCAGCGCCTGCGCACGGCACGACTCAGTTTGCGGATGGCACCGAAGCAGAGAAGACTCAATCTTGCCACATTAGCTGTGATAAGTATTGTTTGGATCAAATCGATAATTATTTTTTGGTAAGATTGTTTATCATTTATAACGTCTATCATAGCCATTTGTGAAAGAGTTTGTTCGGCTATCCGTATCGTTATTTATGTGCACAATGCTACTCGTAGTTCTAAATGGTGAAGGAAAACATCGTGAGGAAACCGGCATGTCGTAGAACCTAAAAAAATACAATAAAATATTTGGAGTGCTCAAAAGGAGCCTCTTTGAGGACAAAAACAAATCTGTGTTAGTATTTTCTGATTTTGTTGATTTGTTAATATACAAAAAGAGATAAATCATTTTCAAAAAATAGTATGGAACTTCTGAAGTATGAACTAAACAAAAAAAAAATTATGAAATTCAATCCTTAATTGGCGAAGTAATCGCGTAACACCATACAATCGATCACCCTGATGGGTTTGAATATTTTAGTATCGTGGGTAAAAAGTCTTCAATCGGATCAACGGTTCTAAATCTATGGCCAGACAAACATACATACATGCATACCTACATACATACCCTATGCAGGGTCCATGTGATACTTACTAACTCCCAACTACTATCTATGTAGGTACCTAAACTAAATCATGTGGAAGCAATAAATGTATTGAGTATTGAAATGCCAAATCGCCCAAGTTAACTGTAAGATTTTCGTTCGCTTCGCTCACTCAATCAATAATGATTAATAAGCCCAACTTTTTATTAGTTTTATAGTATTTACCTGAAATCACAAACATTTCATAATGTACCAACATTTATAATCTGAGTATAGTAAGATCACTGGTGGCATTGCCTTCCGATCCAAAGGTCGTGGGTTGGTCGTGCACCAATGAGTTTTATGAGAAAACCGGCATGTCGTAAAACCTAAAAAGCTCTAAAACATGTGTCAAGTGCTCGAAAGGCCTCTTAGAATCCTTTCACCACACCGTTTCGAAAGAAACTAGTGACATGATAAGAAGAAAAATATCCGAGTGGAATTTGAACCCATGGCCTTTCCCTTGATACGGGGCGGCGAACCACCTGCGGTATCATTATCTCACCCGGCAAATCTACACTATCTACACTTCTACACTAATATTATAAAGAGGAAACATTTGTATTTTTGTATGTAACGAATAGGCTCAAATACTACTAGTCCGATTTCAAAAATTCACCATTAGAATGCTAAATTATCCCTGAGTAACATAGGTTATATTGTATTTTCAAAAAAATCAGGGATCCTTACTAAAACTCCAATAATGTAACCCAAGGTGGAAAACAAACACCTTACCTCGTGTGCGCTGCGAAAACTATTGATGATAGAACAAAATAATGTACTACAATTTTGCAGAACACGTCATTATCTGCAAAAAATGTCGCGACAGCATATGTCTAGCTATTATAGTTATGTCACAATAAGTGTTCTTTTAATATAAAAAAATAATTGGTATTAATCCTTATCCAAATAAATCTTTCCATATTCAAGACTGGTTCAATACCAATACATTATTTCTTGAATTTTACAATCGGACATTCCATTCAAAAGATTTTAAAAATATAAGCGACGCGCGGGTTTTGGGGCGCGTGCCCGGGCAAGGCGCGAGGTAGAAGGGCGTGCAAATGACTCGAACCCACCACGGTCTAAGTTTATCCTAAAACATTGAAAAAATTTATGTCTACCCATGCGAAGCTGGGACAGGCCGCTAGTAAATATATAAAAATGGCTTTGATAAAAACTCGAGTGGGGCATTTATGCTTATCATATAAGATGTTTTATTATTAAACATAAATTTAATGAAATAAATATATAGTACTAATCCGCTAATCTAATCTTATGTTAGATTAGCGGATTAGTACTATATATTTATTTCATTAAATTTATAAATGGAATTCCGCAAAGTCACGCCTGAATCAATTAATTATGTTTTATTATGTTTTATTATTACTTAATATTTGAAACCTTATCTTTACAAAAGTATACACATAATAGCGGGATCACTCGAACCACATTTATGTGTATACTTTTGTAAAGATCTACAATCTATGATAGAGTCACTCAGTGTAGAAAGTAAGAAAATTGGACTGGAAATAAATTTAGACAAGTCAAAGCTCTTGACCAACAGACAAAATATACCGATGAAAATGCAAGCTGCAAATATAGAGTATGTCGAAGACTATATCTACCTAGGACACCTGATCACACTTCAAACATGCACTGAAAAAGAAATCGAACGTAGAACTAAAAGTACGTGGAACAAATATTGGGCGATGAAGGAGATATTCAAGAGCAACTTACCAACCAAGCTAAAAACAAAGGCAATGGAAATTTGTCTACTACCATGTCTTACCTACGCATGTCAGACCTGGGCGTTAACTGAGAAATCTCTTGAGAAAATAAGAGTATGCCAGAGGGGAATGGAGAGAAGTTATACAGGCTATAAATTAAAACAAAAAATTAAGAACACTATAAGAAATAAAACGAAAGCTAAAGACGCAGTCACAAGAGTGTTAAAACTAAAATGGAAATGGGCTGGGTACGTGCAAAGAGTGGCGGATGAGAGAGGGTCCAAAATATCGACTAATTGGTACCCACTTGATAAAAAACGCAGACCAGGTAGACCACACAAAAGATGGAGCGACGACATAGCTAAACTACTAGGAAAGACATGGAGTAGAACAGCTAGAGACAGGGAAAAATGGAAGCAACTGGAGGAGGCTTTTACCGCCGAACGCGGTTCTTACGTGTTAGTTTAAATTAAATTTAGATATTAAATCAAATAAAGAAAAACTAAAATATATTGTATATACGTGTACTAGTTATGTAAGATTAATAAAGCTTTTATTATTACTTATATTATATTATTATTTGTAAAGATAAGGTTTCAAATATTAAGTAAAATTACTGTGTGGTGTCAATGTTTTTACCGACTACAAAAAGGAGGAGGTTCGCAATTTGACTATATGTTTTTTTTATGCTTGTGGGCTTGTAATCAACAAAAACTTAAAATATACACAGATGACGTTTTGATTTGTTCCCTTCAGCAAAAGTTTTGTAAATATTATAGCATAGCAATAATATATAAGCAATATTATATTTCTCCTCATAGGGACATAAGCGACAGTAGTTTCATCTACAGGTCTGACTGTCGATAACCACAGTTTGAAATACTTTCATATAAACGAACGGTACGAACCAAGTTGTAAGTTTGTTGCCTGTTCTTCTAGCCTTGTTCGCGTGGAACTGGCACCTAGGTTTGATTCAATTGATTGAGTGCCTTATGACTTTGACTTTGACTTTTGACAGCTACCATGTCCCACTCGGTGGTCCGCGGCGAGCCCTTCGCCTCCCAGCTCTACTTGGACGGGATCCTCGATGAAGTCCTGCTTTCTGGAGTGTCTGGAGCCGCGGGGAGGGAGGGAGTCAGCCTGCCACAGATCATGTTCCACTGCCTGAGGAAGAACCCAACTGATGTGTTTATGGTAAGACAAATTCTTCCTAATTGCAATACCTAACCAAGCTAGACTAGTATTTTTCAAGAGAGACATATTGTAATGTTTTTTAATGAACTATTAAGGGGATGAAAATAAATAAATAATAATAATAGACATTCAAGATTAAATGGTTACCTAAACTAAATTAGTCCAACAAAACTTGCATCATTTATTTAATTTGTTAAGATGTTTTTATTTATTTCAATTGTCTTCTTTCTGGAGTTACACAAAGATAAAAAGATTTATTAATTGCATATTTTATAAATGATTATTCTTTTGTGAACCAGTAAAGGAATGGATATTGAAGATAAGATACTTCATTATTATGGTATTTATTAACACACTAGCGGCTTGTCCCAGCTTCGCATGGGTGGTCATAAATTTTTTGAACATTTTAGGATAAACTTAGACCGTAGGTTCGAGCCTCGCGTCTACTTATTTCATACATTTGCACGCGCTTCTCCTTGAGTGAGTGAAATCGCAACCCGCGCGTGACCTGTGGACCCGTTAACATTTTTAATTTCGTCATATCTTTTGAATGGAATGTCCGATTTGAAAAATTTAATGAGGATGAAAAATGAAGTAATCTATAGGTATTGAAACCGTCTTAATTATGAAATGATTTATTTGGATATGGATTAATACCAAGGTACAAATAAAGACCCTTTTCTAGCGGAGGCATTTCAATTAATTTTTTATAATAAAAGAACACTTATCCTCTAGTACGTTGCACCGCCCGGCCGCGGGTCGCTTCGTTTGTTGCGCAATTTGCGCGAAAAATGGCCGCTTGCGGCGGTACTACTAAAAACGCGATTTCTCGGGTTTTTTCTATAAAACCTATAGAAAACCTGCATATATTTGGAATGCAGTTGAATTTTTCTATTTATTTTAGTATTTAAAAGTTTATTCCAGCGTATAGTAAATAAGTGGTCGTTCTAGTTCAAGAATTGTAAATTTTCACCAGTTTGTATGAAATAAAAATCCGCGCAACGAATTAGGGGTTATTGTGACATAACTATAATAGTTAGATATATGCTGTCGCGACAATTTTTTGTAGATGATGACGTGTTCTACAAAATCGTAGTACATTATTTTGTTCTATCTTAAATAGTTTTCGCAGCGCACGCGATGTAAGGTTTTTGTTTTCCACCTTGGGTTACATTATTGAAGTTTTAGTAAGGATCCCTGATTTTTTTGAAAATATAATATAACCTATGTTACTCAGGGATAATGTAGTATTCTAATGGTGAAAGAATTTTTGAAATCGGACCAGTAGTTTTTGAGCCTATTCGTTACATACAAAAATACAAAAATACAAAAATACAAAAATACAAAAATATAAAAATACAAATGTTACCTCTTTATAATATTAGTGTAGATAGTGTAGATTAGTGTAGATAAAAAAACGGTAAGAACAAAGCCGTAACTTTGTTGCCTGTTCTTCCTTCTCTCAATTTATGGCTCCAGTCCTTAGACTAAGTATCATATATAGTATATAGTACCTCCATGCTCCTGTCCGTCATTCGACAGACAATCTTGCCAGTGTCAAGTAATTTGTATTGAATACTTTTTAGTCAAGTCAGTCCATAGTCAAGTCGGCCGTCATTTGTCATGAAGAAAATGGTGGCAGTTTTCTTCAAAACATTGGAAACATTTTCGGTCAAATCAGGATATCACTTATTACACTTTCATTCCAAATGTGCTAAGAAGTGCACTTTGTGCTAAGACCTCAAGTAATGTTGGTTAAAATACCACCGAAATTACACAAACAGCTCAAAATAACACTAGAAAAACAAATAAAATTAAAAAGCTATGTTTCTTCCCTAAATGTCAGAAAATGAATCTAGTTGCCTGTTCTTCCAGGTTTTGCGTGTGTAATATAAATCCGGCCATATTTAAGACTTTTCAAGTGATTCATTTGAATTAATAACTTTTGACTTTGACTTTGAAATAAGTGATTGATTAACGAACTCTTTAATATCAAAACATCTAGGTACACTATTAGTAGGTAGTAACTATTAATATCCAAGCCAAACTTTCCATACAGACACACGGATAGGCATCAGGCTATACTCGCTTTTATGTTCTTGTAGTAAGGATCATTTGTCTGTCATTGTGATGTATTCTTCTTGTTCTGTATTCATGTGAATTTTATCTTCCAACCGAGTGATGCTGATATGCACGCAAATATGACAAAAGGCAAGCTGATAATATGTATTACAATAAAATAATTACAGTTTATTGTAATATGTATTACAATAAACTGTAATAAATTAAAATATTGAGATAAGGTGGGTAACAGCAGCACTTTAGATATACTAATACCTATACCTAGTTAAGACGTTGACAACAGGGCAACCGCTGTCTCACTTGCACATTTCAACATTATTGAAGATAAAAATCGCTGAATGTGATGTAAACCACAAACAACATAATTGTATGGAATAACATTCTTAAGATAAAGAAAAATATAATTAAGTAAATTCTGCAGTATGTTTGTTGCTCAGAATAAGTTTAATGTCCTGAGTAAGGTCAAAGACATTAAATCACAAGGATCACCTTAAAACGTTTTAAAACTAGTGTATCTTGGAGTCAATTAGTGTTGTATAAAAAAATACAATTTGCTGATGGACCAAGCAGATGGCCCACATGATGTTAAGTGGTAACCATCACCTATAACAAAGCATTGCCTCGTAAGTCACGCACAATAGTAACGTGCCCTACGATGCACTTCCCTGCGTCCATCAACTTGAGGCATACAGATATTAAGCCTCATGTGCCTGTAATTTCACCGGCAACCGCACTCTTCAAACCAACACACAGCAACGCTGCTTGGCGGCATAAAAAGGCGTGGTGGTAGTACTTCCCCGGACGAGCCCTTCACAAAGAGCTCTACTACTCTTAATTGTATGTTTTGTTACGCGATTACTTTGCCAATTAAGAATTGATTTTGATCATTCTTTTTTTGTTTGGTAGGTCAAAATATTTACACAGGTGATGTTTTGATTTGTGGTTCCCTTCACCAAAAGTTTTGTTTTATGCTTTAAGGTTTTTTTTTACAAAAGGTTAATTATTTCCTATACAAATTTATTGATCGAGTGAGCGAAGCGAACAAAGATCTTACAATCAACTTGGGCGATTTGACATTTTATGTATGTACTCGTATGTAAGTTTGTAACGCCATAACTTTCGAACCGATGATCCGATCTGCATGAAATTTGATAAGTCTATAGCTTTTACTGATAAGTATATGAGTAAAATCAGATGAAGGGTTTTTGAGATATGAGGTTTTTTAGGGCGCCTAAATAAAAAAAGTTACATAAAAACATCAAGTTACATGTCATATGAAAGGGCTTTGTTTGGTTATTCTGAAACAATTTTTACTTTTTTTCTGGGACGCTCGGTTTTTGAGATACAATCAAAAAGTTAAATTAAGATATCCAGCGATTCAAGAGCTCCTATCTCTAAGAGTTTCGTTGACATCAAGGTTTTTCTGCTGGTCGACCAGTTTCTTTGCTTAATCTTATTATTATTTTTCTAGACATAAATTAAGGAGGTACTCAGTTCTCATAAAATGGTGGCAACGACCTGGTCTGATGATGGAGCCAAGGTCTGTTCAACGGCACTCTTCAATAAATAGGCTTATAGAGTTGAAACTTGTTTACCATACCAAGTTAGTAGGCGGTAGTCAGAAAAAAGTCCAATCATAATGTTTAGACTTGCCTCTGACTACCACCTACTCAAAGTTTTGGTGCGTTCGCCGGGTCGCATCACGAGATCTCAGTTCGGGGCGAACCACTTGTACTAATACGTTACGTTTGTGTGGGTCTGTACCTTCTCTCGTCGTAGTCTTTGAATATGGTAGATAAAGAAGACATTTTCAGGTAAATGCAGCAACCGGCGATAAGATCACCAATTCTCAAATCTTCAAGAAGGCTGTCTCCATCGCACGAGCATTGATTGCCAAGGGTGCGAGAGGGAAGAACGTGGCGTTTTTAATGCGGAACCACGAGGCAATGGCGGCTATCTACTTTGCCAATCTCTTTGCTGGAACAGTGCCGTGCATAATGGACCCTAATACTACTGTGTGTAAGTTAATTTTTCAACCATTTAACTTACAAAAATTACAATAACTTTTGTTAAATTCGTTGCCTATATTAATCACAGCTACATCCACATACCTTGGAACCAGGATGGTCGCGCACTGTTCGGTTTCAGAGGAACTTCCTCCCGCGCACTCTAAGGTTGTGGAATGCACTCCCTGCGGATGTTTTCCCTGGAGAGTACAGCATGGGGTTCTTCAAAAAAGGCGTTCTAAAACATTTAAAGGGTCAGCAACGCGCGTGTGACACCTCTGGTGTTGCAAACGTCCATAGGCTACGGTAACCGCTTCCCATCAGGTGGGCCGTATGCTTGTTTGCTTACTTGGTAGTATAAAAAAAAAAAAAAAAAAAAAATCATTCATATTTTATTAGGCAACCTTTATTTTTCTCCTTATGTAGTCGAAATCACATATTTCCTGAAACTGATCGAGCCATTCGCGGTGTTCTGTGATGAGGAACACTGCCAAGACGTAAACACAGCACTCAAAGACACTTCTATCACGACTGAAGTCCATGTATCGGATCGGCATGAGGTGGGGACCGAAGTGAACGGATTTGGCGAAGATGCTGATGATTTTCAGTAAGTGGAACATAGATAGATAAAGCTTTTATTTATTAGGGTTTTTTAGAAGGGTATTTATGTACTGGGATTTATGTACTAAACTAAAACAAGGTTTTTGGAATGTTTGGTTCAACGACTATTTAACTTCCCTTCAGAACAGACCTAAATGGAAATATACTTGTGATAATTCAAAAAATGGAGATTTAGTTATTGTTAAACAGAAGGATATATCTCCTCTAAATTGGCCTATGGGGCGCATTGTAAAAACAATTCCTGGACCAGATGGTAGAGTCAGGGTAGCAGAAGTGAGAATGGGGCCTAAGGACAATGTATATGTACGGTCCTATACCAAATTATGTCCTTTGCCCATTAAAGATATTATGATATGATAATGATAAGTTAATTAAAAATATATAAATAAGTTTAATCAATTTAAAAATAAAATCAAAATAAATTTCTGTCACACCTTCTGTGTTGATCAAAAGTAAAGTATCTTTATGTTTATTTAAGTATTATTTATTCTTAAAAAAAAGTATATACATATATGTGTAAAAGTTTATAATTTAAATTAGCAAACCAAGTAATATATGGTTGGTGCACTTGCCCGCCCCAACTTATGTTCAGTACAGAACATAAAATAGTAGAAATAGTAATTATTTTAAGTTAAAATAATAGCAACACTAAATTCGTTTTTTTTTATATTGACCACTTCCGGTGGCCATATTATAACTCTTACATTTTATAACTTTGCTATGGCAGTTCACATTGTTTCTATAAAACTAAATAAATAACATAAAAATTCAATATCCTTTTACTTAATAGGGCTCGTCCGGGGAAGTATTATCATGCCTGTTTCTGCCGCTAAGCAGTGTTGCTGTATTTCGGTTCGAAGAGTGTGATTTCCAGTCAAATTACAGGCACATGAGGCTTGACATCTGTATGTCTCAAGTTGATGGCCGTACGCATCGTAGGACACGTTCATATCGTGCGTGACTTGCAGCAATGCTTAGGTGATGGTTACCAATTAACATCAGGTGGGCCGTTCACCTGCTCCATTAGTTAATAGTAGAAAAAAAACTTTAGTAAATCAGTAAATTACTCGAGAGCAAAATACAGATTTTAAGCCTGTATCTCAAACGAACTTATTTATATAAAAAATTGTTACAGGATCCCAGACGTCGATCTAGATAGCACCGTGATGATGCTGCCCACGAGTGGTTCCACCGGCATGCCCAAGGTGGCTCTCATGACGCACAGGGGACTGGTCAACCATCTGCCTATAGCTTGGTAGGTTGTGTCACATAATGAACCTTTTCAACGTTCCACAATATATTACTATATCACTATCACTATAATATTTTTTGCATTAAAACGTCTTTCTCCTTTTACTGCTGAGTCTACACCGGTTTCTTTTTCGATTTATTTATTTGATCACCAACAAATTAAAGCACACAGATGAACACAGTTTATCTCCACTCATCACATTAGCTATTACTATTCACATTAGCTATTAGTATTCATTCCTTTCTTACTCATTTCATCCTGCACACAATTCATTCATCTTTTTATTACCTTACCATACCTTTACTCCTCTAAATAAAAAATATTTTTGGAAAATTGTTTTTCCCTGGTGTCTTACGAGGCAGTACCCATCGTCCATCAACGTGAAGCATACAGATGTTGAGTCTCATGTGCTTGTAATTTTACCCACACCCTTCAAACTATAACAGAGCAGCACTGCTTGACTGAAATCGGCCTGCTGATAGTACTTCTCCTGACGAGCTCCACAACTCTCAAATGATAATATATTTATCACGTTCCAAAGGTGCTACCACACTCAGTTCCCGTCACCCACAGACTGCTGCATGCTTCTTACCACTCCTCAATGGGTGACCTTCACGATGACAGTCACAAGTTGCGTGGTATACCGCGTGCCGGTGCTCATGTCGCGGAGGAAACCCACAGTGGACTGGGTGAAGGAAATGTTGGTGACTTACAGGGTAAGTTACAAGTTATTATTGTAGAAAAAAGGCAGGAGAAGAAAAAAAAGCATTAAACGAGGGTAGATTGTTTTTCTGCCAACAACATTTGATTTATTCATATAGACCCGACCCGTTCGACCCGTGATCATGGCGCATGCAACGGCACATTGAACTTTTTTTATTATTCTCTGATATTTCAGGAAACAATAAAAATCAGAAATCATGGCACGTTTTCAATGAAAATGTTATTAAAATACTAACATCTTATACGAGTAATTATGACTGCATCGTCACTCAGATGCTGATAGGCGATTGATTAAATTCAAAAGCGCGATTATTGCACAGTAGTCACGAACTATTGACAAGTTCACTGGGTTCTTACTGAAATTTGGAGGCAATATTGACAAAAAAAATCGTTTCGTTTTCAGCCAAGCTGGGTATTTTTTGGCCCAGCGTTCATTAAGACTGTCCTGCCGACCCTCACTGAAGACCACCTCTCATCTTTGAAGACTTGCCTATTACTGGGAGCACCTTCGTCTCTTGATATGCTGACTGCTCTGAAGGTAAGGTTGACTTCCAAAGTTAGATTATTAGATTGAGGCATTTTGGAAAAAGCATGATGAACAAACAGTCATGTTTGAGACAATTATCAATATTTGTATTCGCGCGTGGTGTCTTTGAGCTTTCAAAGATACCAGATTTGACTTCCTGGATTTTAGTGATAGTGCAGCCAGTATGCCACCACCAGTTACATTTTGAGTACGCGTCAATGCTGATTGTACGACGTAATTGGTTGGCACGGCTTTAATTTGATACAAAGATACTTTTGTAGGAGAAGCTGCCTCAATCAGCGACGCTGGCAAACGTGTACGGAGCCACGGAGGCACAAGGGCACATTACCATCCCAGTGCCGGGAGCACCTCTCAACAGCACGGGGCAGGTCGTCAATACATATGAGTACAAGGTTATGCTTTTTTGCTTGTTATTTTAGAGTGATATTAGTTGTCTAATAAGGTTCTATTAAATATCCAAAACCTCGCAGACCTTACAGTTGGGTAGACACAACTTTAAGGTAGACCTAAACCAAAGCTCAAATTTTCTCTGATGGATACAATCAGGTTATCCGACAGAAAACCATAGTACATCGTCCAGTCGAAAAAGCTGAAATACTTAACAAGCCGAAATGGTAACGGGCCATAGAACTGACAATTGTTGGAGCAATCGAATGCTTGAGTGGAAGCTGCGTTTAGGTAGGCGTAGTGTATGGCGGGGCCACGTTCTGTGTAATTTAGCAGATGCTGTTTGAGAAGACCCGAAGACCCGGTGTCTAATACTAAAATACATGTTTTTAAAATCAGTCTCCAATAAACCATCATAAAAAAACGCTTTCTTTTATTACAAACAAAGCAAAAGTCAAAGTCAAAAGGTAATTCAATAAAATCGCAAAGATCACTTTGAAACGTCTTAAAGCTAGGTGACTCTAGGTGCCAGTTCCACGCGACCAAAGCCTATAAGAACAAGCAACAAACTTACAGCTTGGTTCCTACTGTTCTTTTTTATGATCCTCGTTACAATGTAATATAATACCGTATTGAAGCTCCAGTGTAGTACCATCGAATTTAGTGAGGCGTAGGCAAAACGGAAAAACGGTAAATACTAGTAGTTCGCCTCGAACTGAGATCTCGTGATGCGACCCGACGAACGCATCAAAACTTTGAGTACGTAGTAGTCAGAGGCAAGTCCAAACATTATCTTTGAACTTTTTTCTGACTACCGCCTACTAACTTGGTATGGTTACCAAGTTTCAACTCTATTGGCCTATTTATTGAAGAGTTCCGTTGAACAGCCCTTGGCTGCATCATCAGACCTGGTCGTCGTCACCATTTTATGAGAACTGAGTACCTCCTTTATTTATTTCAAGAAAAAAAAATAAGAAAAAGCAAAGGAATTGACCAACCAGTCGAAAAACCTTGATGTCAACGAAACTCTTAGAGATGGGAGCTCTTGGATCGCTGGTTATCTTAATTTAGCTTTTATTATTTTATCTCAATAACCGAGCGTCACAAAAAAAAAGTAAAAATTGTTTTGGGATGTCCAAGCAAAGCCCTTTCATATGACATGTAATTTGATTTTTTTATGTAACTTTTTTTATTTTTGCCCCCGTAAAAAACCCCATATCTCAAAACCCCTTCATCCGATTTTACTCATATACTTACCAGTAAATTTCTCAAGTACAAGCTATCGACATATCAAATTTCATGCAGATCGGATCAACGGTTCTAAAGTTATCGCCAGACAAACATACATACATACATACATACATACATACATACATACATAAAATGCCAAATCGCCCAAGTTGAAACTAAGATCTTCGTTCGCTTCGCTCACTCGATCAATAATCAAATTTATAAGACAGCACACTCTATGCTTCAAACTAATATATATATATTTTTTTAAATTGGTGGACTTTCTACACAGCACTATCTCGCCCCAGACTAAGCCAAAGCTTGTGATATGGGAACCAGATAGCTGGTATACTACTTATATACTTTTTTTTTGTAAATATATACTTACAATATTATATAACACCCAGACAGAGAACAAACATCTAAGATCATCACACAAATATTTGTTCTCGGTGGGGATCGAACCCACGGCCTACGGCACAGAAGGCAGAGCTACTACCAACTGAGCTGTGAAGGCTGTCATAATACCTAATGCATACATACAATCTATTATAGTAAAGAAAAATTTAAATAAAACACACAATAGTAGGTACAGTACAGACATTGCAGACATGGTTAGCTGCCGATGGGCAGAGCGACCAGTATCCCAAGTATGAGTTGTGTTTACCATATATGGTTTTTCGTTTTTGTTCCGTGTTCATTGTGTTCAAAATTTTCTAATAGGAAGCCCAGTGACACTTTCTGGAAGTTTATTATAGAAGCGTATACCGTTCCCATAAACGAGCCATTTACCTTTTGTAGTCAAAATTTAGGAATACATAACTTGTTTTTATTTCTATTGTTAACGTTATGTGCATCACTATTTTTCTTAAAGCTATCTATGTGTTTATGAGTGTATAATAGATTTTCATAAATATAATATCAGTTCAGTTCAATCGTTGCTTGTGAACAGACGTACGCTCCCTCCGTACACTTTTTTAAATATTTTAAATTCACTATTGGTGGATCGCTATTCTCGGTTCCTCTCATTTTTTCTCGAAGAACTTAGACGCGTTGCTCCTCCCATTGGGCGAACCCGAGCAGGAAGGCGCTACTCTGGAAGATAGTAGGAGGAGCCCGAAAAACTTTTTGGAGTACAAAATCTGCTGGTCTGGGTGAGATTTGAACTTGCGGACGCTTCGTTGCAGTCGGGTACGAAACCAACTGAGCCAGGACAGCAGTGCACTGCCGCCGCGAATTTTTCGATAAGTAGCCATGACCAACTACGGGTGCTGCCAGTCAAAGGATGGAGACAGCTCAAGCGCCTTGATTTGTATTGCATGCAAAGTATTTTTTCACTTCCAATGCATTTTGCCCGACAAAACCAAAAAGGTGTCCAAGGAGTTTAAAACTACATGGGTGTGTCCAAACTGTCTAACAAAGTCTAGAAGGGTTAAATCTGATAGTACCCCCGTGCGCTCTGGCACGCGTGTGGACAAGGAAATCACTAAGGAATCACCACTGCTTACTCTGGATGTTGATTCAGCAAGTAAGGGATCGTCTCAAAACTCGCCATTTTTGCAAGTCCCGATATGTACTAGCCAAGATATTGCAGAACTAATTAGGAGTGAAGTTAGTAAGTTGAAGGATGAATTGAAAACTACGTTTTCTAATGAGATGTCATCACTGAAACAGGAATTGAAGGACATAAAGGCTTCGATGGAATTTATGAGCCAGGATTATAACAAAATTAATACCAAAATGGATAAGATGGAAGCGAAATTTAAGCAATATGAGGCGGCAGTAATTGAGTGCGAATCTTTGAAACTGTCCTTGAGACAAGTAGAAAGGGACATCAATATGAAAAACCAATGGGCCAGGCGATCTAACATAGAGATTTTTGGAATTCCGGAAAGAAAGGGCGAGAACTTGATGGATGTCGTGCGGGATCTCGCAAAACGTTCGCATTTTGTGTTGCTGCCGAATGATGTTGATTTTGTCACCCGTGTGGCGCCTTCTGCAAGTGAAGTGAATAAGCCTAAGCCTATTGTGTTGCGCATGTTAGCTCGCTGCAGGAAAGATGATTTTTTGTATGCACTAAGGCAACTTAACCGGCCCAGGGCAGCAGACTTGGGCTTCGTTGGAAAAGATTTACCCGTATACTTTAACGATCACCTGACCAAGTACAACAAGTCTCTCCTGCAGTGAGTCAAAAAGCTCGCTTTGGAGAAAAAATATAA
Organism: Chloroclysta siterata; assembly: GCA_932294275.1. Lineage (NCBI taxonomy): Eukaryota > Metazoa > Arthropoda > Insecta > Lepidoptera > Geometridae > Chloroclysta > Chloroclysta siterata. Next base: position 519,649 of record OW028607.1, read on the forward strand.
ATACGTGTGGGTAAAGCATTGTACCATAATGGCTCGCTTGTCGGACATCAGTCCCGTATTGCACATCGGTTGTGAGGAAGATTTAAAAAAAATAGTGTAAGTGCAATGCTAACTTATATTATGTTTTTACACGTATACCTAGCCTTTCCTAATGATTCCGATTTTTCCTTCATTTGGTTTATTTATAAAATTTTATTCAATATCATTCGTCACGGCAATGCTTTCATAACATATCTGGTAACGTATTATCTACACCCATTTTTAAGTATTTTAAGTTTTAACCTGCATAGCTCGCTGCATATTGTTTTTGCTATTTTGATTATTTTTGGGCATCTTTTTAAATTTGTACACTATTTAATAATTGAATTTATTTTTGTACTATGCTTTAATTTACAATGTATCCTTTAAATAAATTAAATATTTACTATCAAAATGTACAGGGTTTGCGGACCAAAACTAATATATTTCTAAAAAGTGTATTAAGCTCTGATTTCGATATTATATGTATCAGTGAGTCATGGCTTCTAGATGGAATTTTTAGTTCAGAATGTTTTGATGCACGTTACAGTGTATATAGGTGCGATCGGAATTATCAGTTGCGTGGTGACTCTATGGGTGGTGGTGTAATTATTGCTGCTCGTCGCGAATTATCTGTTTCCTCCGTTACATATATTCCTTTTGATAACTCATATGCAGAAGGAATCGAGATGGTTATAAATTTGAATGGCAACACAAATCTTCGCATTTACTGTTGTTATTTTCCTCATGGTTCAGAACACTTGGTCATGGAGAAATACTTCTTTGATTTATTGTCACAGAGCTATATTGATCATCCGGATGACTCTTTTTTGGTAGCTGGGGATTTCAACATATCCAAGGCCCAGTGGGACCTAACTAGAGAAATGGCTGAGCTTATTAACTCGCATACTGATCCGCTTGCTTCAGAGCTAGATCGATTCCTTGCTTTTACTGGCTTTCAGCAATATAAAAATGTTCTTAATCAAAAACATAGGTTATTAGACCTAATTATATGCAATCGCTCTTGTAATTTGAATCGGTGCTCTACACCTCTAGTTCCCGAAAATGTTCATCATCCTGCGCTCGAAATAATGTTATTTAACCTTAAGTTAAGTTTAATTTGCCCAGCTCCTCGAACCATCTATTTATTTAAATCTGCTGATCATGAAGCTATCAATAAAGCACTCAATGAAATCGATTGGTATCGATGTCTGGACTTGAATAATATTGAAATAGCTACAAAATCTTTTTACAGCATCATAAATAACATTATCGATAATCATGTACCCAAGAAAACAATTAACTACAATAATAGATATCCTATCTGGTATACTAAGCCACTTATCAAGATCATTAAAGAAAAACGCAAATATCACACTAAATGGAAAATCTATGGTAATCAATGCGATTATGATACTTTTAAAAAACTAAGAGAAAGACAAAAAAAGTCTGAGACTGAATGTTATGCTTTTTTCATCGAAAACTCAGAGTCCAGAATCAACATAGATAGTAAACATTTCTGGTCGTTTGTCAAATCAAAAAAGAAATCTGATGAGCTTCCAGATACTATGACCTACAATGACTGCTCTAGTTCAGACGCAAATGTAATTACAGACATGTTTAATAAATATTTTCAGTCTGTCTTTGAACCCTCTAGTAATCCTATTATTAATAATATCGCTGATGGGGACCTGAACAATCATATGTCAGTAACTATTTTAGATACTGTTATAGTTTCGATACCCACCGTTAAATCTTACTTAAAAAACCTAAATGTTAACAAATGATGTGGACCTGATGGTATCCCACCATTTTTCTTGAAGCAGTATTGTCAAACGCTCAGTGTTCCGATTTTCTTATTGTTCAGTCTGTCGCTTCGCACGGGCAGCCTACCAAAGTTGTGGAAGCAATCTTATGTCACACCGGTCTTTAAGTCAGGGAATAAGCACGATATTCAAAACTATCGACCTATTTCTAAACTCTGTACTATTGCCAAGATGTTTGAGAAAATAGTTTATGATACACTGTTTCCAGTTATGCGACCTCTTATAGTCAGAGAACAGCATGGTTTTATAAGTAAGCGCTCTACTGAGACCAACCTATGTGAGTTAACACATTTAGTTTCCGATGCAATGGACCATGGCTTTCAGATGGACGTCGTTTACACGGATTACTCTAAAGCGTTTGATAAAGTATCACATTCACTGCTGATACACAAGCTTTCTGAGGTTGGGATTCACGGTGATCTTTTGAGATGGCTTGAATCATACCTCCGGGCTCGAAGCCAAGCTGTTACAGTGAAGGGTTACTGCTCATCATTTGTGCCTATTTCCTCTGGCGTGCCTCAGGGTTCTCACCTGGGTCCACTGTTATTTCTCATATTTCTTAATGACGTTACGAAAAATTTCCTCCATTCCAATTGTTTAATTTATGCGGATGATACTAAACTTTAATGAAAATTGATTCTTATACTGATTGTCTTTTACTTCAAAGTGACCTGTGTAGACTTGTAAATTACTGTAAATCCAATTCTTTATTCCTTAATACTAAAAAATGTTGTATAATTACTTTCACTCGTAAGATTAAACCAATCATGTTTGACTATAAACTAAATGACACGAAAATATCAAGAGAATCAGTAGTCAGAGACCTAGGTGTTTATCTTGATAACAAACTTACATTTAACTATCATTTTAATACAATATCAACAAAAGCATACCGTATGCTTGACTTTATTTTAAGAGTTGGTAGAGAGTTTCACAATCCGAATACTTTACTTCTTCTATATAATAGTTTTGTGAGACCTATTCTTGAGTATGCATCCACTGTCTGGAATCCGCAATACAGCATTCATATTCAGGAAATTGAAAGAATACAAAACAAATTTCTTAAACATTGCAAATACCGTTACCCATCAATTTCTACTGAAAGTTTACCTAGCCTCCAAGTCCGTCGGTATGTCAGGGACCAAATGTTTTTATATAAAATCTTATACAATATTGTTGATTCGCCATTCTTGCTAGAAAACATCTATTTCCACTGCCCCCGTTTATCCTCTCGCAAAAAGAAAACTTTTTGGACGCCCATTTCTAGTACGAACTACAGAAAGAATATGTTTTTGAATAGAGTATGCGAGGTTTATAATGATGATTTATCAGAGTTAGATATTTTTAATATAACATTGCCCAGATATCGCCGAGAAGTTATGTTAAGCATTGCCGGTAAATAAATAGGTAACTGTCTCTTGTACAAACAGAAAGAAATTTTTAATTTGTTCCTGTTTTAAATTATTATTTTTAATAATTGAGTATTGGAAACTTGCCTATAATGTATTTTTTAGTTTTTTTTTTAAGTAATTTATTTGTACCTCTATCATAATAATTTATTCATTGTTCAATTTCTATTTCTGTTCACTGCTACTTTGTTATTTTTTTTTACTGATCCATTGTACTGTTTGTTTCCCAAATAAAAAAAAAAAAAAAAAATGTGAAATTATTGTGAGAATATTAATTTCTTTAAATCGCTCTCTTAATGAGTCACGTGGTTTCATTTTATAAATGGCACATATCACCCGCTTTTGAAGTACAAATACACTTTGTTTATCAGCAGCTTTCCCCCAGAGCAAGATACCTTAAGATGTATGGTGTACCTAAACACTAGGACACACACTATACTGTGAAATTGTATACGGTTTTGGAATCGATACGTTTTCTTAGACTACAACGTGAACTAAGCTTTATCTCTCGCTGAGCTTTGTCGTCTTTGTACTATTTTGTCAGCAGTAGGTTTTGAACTATATTAATAAATTAATTTGCTAAAAATGACGATGGCGACTGCAGAACAGAGTCAATACCTATCTTCGTTGGAAGATGTTGCCAGCATGTTACAAAAGGCGCAGACTAATATAAAAAAATGTCCTAAAGCGAGGCTCACGGAAGGTTACTAAAAGGCGAGATTAAAAACCGTATAAGATTATTGATGAGAACTTCGAAGGGCCGCCGTGGATATCATGCAACCAAAGGGTACATTTATTTTGCTTGTTTGTGTGCATGGCCACTAGTGCTATGCACCTGGAAGCCGTTACTGATCTAACTTCACAAGCGTTTATAGCCGCATTTCGAAGGTAAACGACGAACTTTATCGGCGCTGCAAAGCAATTACGAGAGATATTTCTGAAAGGCACGAACAGCCAAGGAAGTGGCTGAATTATTGGCTAACGACGGCACTACAGCCCACTTCATTTCACCAAGGATGCCGTCATATGGAGGTTTGTGGGAAGCAGGCGTTCAGGCAGCAAAACGGCATCTAGCTAGAGTAAGTAAAGATACCAAGCTATAACTTACGAAGAGATGGATACCTTGTTAGCACAAATCGAAGCATGCCTTAACTCTCGCCCTCTTTGTAAAATAGATAACATGACAAAGCCATTAACTCCTGATCATTTCCTAGGCGGCAAACCTTTAAAGCGTAGCTGATTTAAATTATCAGCACCATAACCGCACCTGCTTATGCGATGGCAATTGATTCAAAGGATAACACAAGATATCTGGCATAAAGAGCCGACCGAATATCTCAATACACTACAACAGAGGTATAAATGGCAAATTCCAATGCAATCCCCTGTTGTCGTTGATATTATCGTTGTTAAGGATGAAGATCTACCCCCGACCAAATGGTTGCTTGGAAGAATTAAACATGTTCATGCAGGAGTTGGTGGTTTTGCAAGAGTAATGACTATACAATGTAAAGGCAACCATGAATTAAAGAGACCACTCTCCAAGGTGATATTACTTCCGAAAGATACCGATGAGTCAGTCACGGCGGGCGACAATACCTACACTCTATGATTAATAATTACGTGTAGAATCCGGTTGATTATGATGTTAATGTTATTCTTATTTCTATTATAGAAGTGTGTTTATTTCTGCGTTTGTTATACTTTTTTAACACAAAATATATACAGTCCATTTTGTTATTTTGGTGTTATCTACAGTGTTGTATTAATGATGTATTTAAAAACTATTGTTTTGGCGGGCGATATGTTTATTACTTAAAATGCATGTTATTAAAATCAGTCTCCAATAAATCGTAAAGAAGACTCGCTTTCTTTAATTACAAACCTTCCCACAGTCAAATTTGAACCTACGGTAGTGAACACCCGGCTCAGTGGCAGGTCTTGGGAGACCTACATCCAGCATTGCAGCAGTGGACTAACATAGATTGATGATGATGATTATGATATATTCAAATCAAAACTACACATCACATATTGATTGAATTTATATTGAAAAAATCCGTGATTTGGGTTTCAGTTGGAAGACGATAATGGCAAGAAAGTTGGTTTGGGTCAAAACGGTGAACTTTGCATCAAAGGTCCCTGCTTAATAAAGGTACGTACCAAAATAATGTATGTATGGATATCATCGACTCACATCGAGTACATGACGACATAACCGGCCACTGCAAACAACCAAAGGTTATTGTATGATAACATAACATAAATAACGGAATGTTGAGCTGAAGGCCTTTTGACTATGTACCACTGAGAACAGAACCTTTGTTTTTTAAATATTTTATATTTAAAATAGGAATTTTTAGATTCTCATTTTGAAATTCTAAAACCTGTTTCTTCATTTTTCACCAGCAGCAGGTTAATGATGTTCCTATATTATTTCGGTACAAAGTTGTTTATACCTTTGGTGATAGAACAAGCATTATATTAAGTGGTCACCATCACTTATAAGAAGGCATTGCCACGCAAGTCACGCACGATATAAGCGTGCCTGTAACTTTATCCACACCTTTCAAACTAATACACAGCAACGCTGCTTGACGGAAGAAGATGGTAGAAGACATTTTCTTAGACAAACCACCTAAAGAGCTCAACCATATTTTTATATTTTCAGGGCTACTACAAGAATCAGGAGGAGTTCGACGAGACCTTCAAAGATGGCTGGTTTAAGATAGGTGACCTGTTCCACATCGACCATAGTGAGCGGCTGTACTACTTGGAACGGAGGAAGTTCTGCTTCAAATTCATGGGCAGTCATGTGAGTCACTTATTAGAAAAAAGCACAATGGTCTTTCTTAATTGACAGCCTTTACATTTAATTGACAGTTATTTATAGCTCTGTTTTTCTACACCGTTTGTGAGCATTGGCATTATGCACATACCTTTTTCGAAACGAAAAATCCATTGACACACGACCAGACTCAAACCTACGACATTACGACGCGGGGTCACTGTCACTAGACCACCAGTGGACCACTCTCAGTGCTAGAAGCTAGCAGGCGGTCTAATATGTTTTTTCTAACAGTAATAATTGCAGCTGATATCTTGGACAATTTTGCCATGTCTCTCATGACGTCTGTTGCTGTCAATGTTTGTTATTGTTTAAAAGCTGAACCTGAGCAAATTCCCAAATTTGAGACTAATTTGATTCAATAATATATGCCTTTTATTGCGAATGCCGTGCCAGCAAATAAAACAGCTAAACATATCATAATGTCATCGCCAGGTGTCTCCAGAAGAAGTGGAACTGGTCATCGGCTCTGTGGCAGGCGTGGAAGAGTCTGCAGTCTGCGCCACGGAGCGAGGACCTGCAGCCATGGTGGTAGTCAACAACCCCTCTGTCACCAGGGAGCTTATACACAAGACTGTTAATGGTGAGGATTGTAGTTCTACAGCACTCGTAATTAGTTATGCTAGCCAAACCTGAAGATGGAGCTTTTAGACTAGTCATTATCATAGCTAGTTGCTAACACCAGCAGCTGGATCATGAAAGTGCTCAGATGGAAATACCATTCCATGGAAGTCCATTAGTATTTCACCTGCCGAACACTTGAATACTCAGTGTCATTCGATATGTTGGAGAGATGACGATTTGGACCATAATACCGAAAATGCGAATGGGCTAAATGCTGGTCAGATTATCTGACGATTTTATAGCACCTCAGCTCGGTCTGTTGTCAGGAGTTGTCAGGAACTATAACTAGTAGAGATGACCACGTCATCGGGACAGGGATATCTCTTGGTCTACGGAGAGATTACCGAAAGTTTTGTTTTATTAGCAATATTGTAAGCAATTTTCCAATAATCGTTTCAGATGCACTGAGCGAGCACAAGCGGCTTCACGGCGGCATCGCCTTCGTCCCTTCGCTCCCTCACACTCACTCCGGGAAACTGCTTCGATCAACTTGCAAGACACTCATCAACGACCTGGTCGAGAATGGGGAATGCTTTTAGATTTTCTCATCACCAAGACCACCAAAAGCCGAGTCGTCGACGTTCATAGAATTTTAAGCACTTTAAGTATAAATGGCCTGTAAGTTTGTGGGATTTGATTAGTCAAAAAAACCTTGTGTATACAGGATGTCCCATAAATCAACGTCAAGTCGAAAACAGGCGATAGGCCAAGTCATGATAGTAATCAGAAAAATAAAAAATACTCATAATTCGATAGGTACATGACAAATATTTTTTTTTATATTTTTCTGATAACTATCATGACTTGGCCCATCGCCCGTTTTCGGCTTGACGTTGATTTCTTATCAATTCAAGATTATTGGATTAGGAAAGAACCAAAAATAGAAGCTTACAAGGGTTGCTGATGGACCCCGCACTAGGACAAGCCTGTATCGCGGGAGGCCAGACTACAAAAAACTCAATTTACACAAACAATAGTTTAAAACTTAAACAGATACACAGAAACAAGGCAGGACACGAAACTAAACACAGGATAAGAATAAACAGATAAAGAACACGACATAATGTAAAAGCACAGTCAACATAATATCATAATAAAATAAAAATATGGTACCTATCTTAGAATTTAAGAATGTGTGTTAGGGGCATGGGGTATATAATAAATAATATAATGTTATTCATTTATATAATGTTTGAAAATAAAATAATTGAAACTACATATTTCTACACCTCTAATACTATAAGAATCAAAGTCCTGACTGACTGACTGACTGACTGACTGACTGACTGACTGACTGACTGACTGACTGACTGACTGACTGACATATAGACAACGTACAGCCTAAACCGCTGGTCCTAGAGACTTGAAATTTGAAGAGTACGTAGGTATTATAGCGTAGAGGTGTACTAAGAAGGGATTTTTGTAAATTCAACCCCTAGGGGTGTAAAAAGGGATGAAAACGTTTGTATGAAAAATTGAATTCTTTGAACCTACAAAATTGAAACTTGGAGTACATATACTTCAAAGCAAAAAAAAAGGGACTGAATTTTTAGTTTTTTAAAACTACCCTTATTAAGTGTGCAAAGGGATGTAAAATTTCGTATGAAAGTTTTTTGACCGCTGGTCCTAGAGACTTGAAATTTGAAGCCTACATAGGTCTTATAGCGTAGAGGTGTACCAAGAAGGGATTTTTGGAAATTCAACCCCTAAGGGTGTAAAAAGGGATGAAAACGTTTGTATCAAAAATGTTATTCTTTGAACCTACAAACTTGAAACTTGGAGTACATATACTTCAAGCCAAAAAATAGGAAATGCATTTTTAGTTTTTTAAAACTACCCTTAATAAGTGTGCAAAGGGATGTAAAAGTTCGTATGGAAGTTTTTTGACCGCTGGTCCTAGAGACTTGAAATTTGAAGAGTACATAGGTCTTATAGCGTAGAGGTGTATCAAGAAGGGATTTTTGGAAATTCAACCCCTAAGGGTGTAAAAAGGGATGAAAACGTTTGTATCAAAAATGGTATTCTTTGAACCTACAAACTTGAAACTTGGAGTATATATACTTCAAGCTAAAAAAATAGGAAATGCATTTTTATGGGAATTTGTATGGGATTTCAAAGTTTGTATGGGAGTTTTTTAACGCGTGGTGCGATTGACTTAAAACTTGAGGTAAATATACTAAGAAATAAATAATCAATAATGACGCTTTTAACTTTTGATAATTACTTTACCTACGTAGGTATTTAAAATCCTACCCTAATAATATACAAATCAATGCGAAAGTTACGATGTTTGGATGTTTGTGGCTCAATCACGTCTCTCCACTTCAACGCGTGCGAAGCCGCGGGAAGCCACTAGTAAATCATAAAGGTAGATAACATCCGTGTCTTAGGACTTATTGAGGACACCTGTATTAATTTTCGGGACCACATTATGTGCATGTGTAAAAAAGCCAACAAGACATTAGGTTTTTTAATGAGAACGGCATCTCAGTTTAGGGACATAGGTGTAGCGATAATGCTTTATAATGCATTCGTCCGCAGCAAACTCGAATTCAGCGCAATTGGTTTGGATCCGCGAGAGGCTAAGTATGCGGTTATGATAGAAAAGCTTCAGCGTAAATTTGCAAGATACATCTCTAAGCGCATGTACGGCTACTATCCGTATCTTTTCCCCTCTCTATTGCTATCAGGTATGGTTGGTTTGGATACTTTAGAACTTAGGCGTATGCACTACTGCCTTATACTACGTCACAAAGTTAACAATCCTACCATAATGAGCAGTATGACTTTATATGTACCTAGCAACTACATACGATGCGGCCGTCGTCGACACCAGTTATTTTCGTGTCACATAGCGCGAACCCGGCATGCTAACAACGCACCGACTCTACGAGCGCTCACACTTTTAGATGATTTTCTTCATGAGTTTCAACATGTCGACATTTTTAGCGATAGCCTTAGTTCTATTTATAAGTCCCTAAGAACATACTCGTATTTAAGTTTTAATCATTAATTAAGATAGTCAGCGTTTTGGTGTTATACTGTAAGCTTACTGTCAATCTTGAAATAAATATTCTATATTCTTTTTCTATTTTGTCTATGACTCGTCCCATTGGAATCACTCTGGAGCTTCAATGGAATTACAATGATCAAAATCAAGGGAAAAAAATAATGATTGTAAGTGATGTTCCCGGTAAAAATCGCTATAAAAAGTAGCCTATATGCTACGCTAATCCAGATTACAAACGATATTTTTACAATTTTATCTCTTTCGGTTGGGTGGTAAAAGCAAGATTGAGCCAAACATCGTATCTTTTGCATTTATATTTTATTCATAAGTTGGATAGGATCGACTATTGTTCTTCTATAATCCTAGCAGCTGTAAGTAAGCCCCATCCACCAAAGATGAGCGAAGCGGTTGTATAAACTTATGATATAATCGTGTTCATGGTTTCATTGTTTCCTTGCATGAGATGAGCTTAAATCTGGTAAGCAGTGAACTACTACTAGAACGACCTGATAAGACTAGATCCATGTTGCGGAATAAGCGTAAACAAACTGACGATGATGGTCATATCACAGATGAGTTGAGTGAAATCCGTAAACAGCTATCGCAAATGATGATCATGATGACGACGCATAACGACAACCAAAAAGAATTTATGGATAATGTTTCTGGTGATATCAAAACTATAAAAGAACAAATAAGCAATAGGTATAAATGTAGTGACCAATATAATTACTGAAGAACAGAATTTGATGAAATCTGACATAGTACAGCTAAAAACAACTAACACAGAAACTAAGGAAAAGATTGAAAAAAATCAGTCGGAAATAACACAACTTAAAGACTCATCTCCTCCTCCAATACCGTCCACTGCGGAGGTGTTCGAAACTATGATGACTGAAATCAAAGAACGCGAAGAAAGGAGCAAGAATCTCATTATTATTGGAGTTCCTGAACAAGATTCTGACGACAAGGACAAAAGAATTGATTTGGATAAAACAGAAGTATTGAGAATCACAAAACTCGTTAATCATGAGTGCACCGAACCAGCTTCTATTTTTCGGGTAGGAAAAAACAATCCTAACAAAACTCGCCCTTTGAAAGTCTGCTATAAATCTCAAGATGCCGTGTTATCTATCTTACGGAACAAAAGTAACTTGAAGTCAGAAGTGATCAAGATCTTTTCTGATCAAACACCCCAACAGCAAACATATATGAGGAACCTAAAAGATGAGTTGAACCGACGTATTGACTGTGGCGAAGAAGACCTTACCATAAAGTATGTCAAAGGACTACCGAAAATTATCAAACTTCAATCAAAAAACTAGAAATTCGGGAAGTGGCAATGAGTAACAATAACATACCAATTACAAGTAATGATGTTTCCTATCAGTTGGTTACAAATTATGCAGATATAAGTACAAGTAAAAAAGCCTTAAAATTTATATATGCCAATGTGCGAAGTATTGTAAAACATGGTAAATTTGATGAGCTAATATGTGTCATAAAATCTTTCGAAACCACCATACACATCGTTGTTTTGACTGAAACCTGGATAAAAACTGACGATGAGGCTAAAAACTTCCAAATGTCAGACTATTTTCACTATTTCAACCACAGGAACGCCAAAAGAGGAGGTGGAGTATCCATTTTTGTACACAATAGCTTAAAACATAACTTCGTTGAAGAAGAATGCATTAATAATAACCATTACCTCTGGATTCATATCGAAAATTACTCCCTCGATATAGGTGCTATCTACAGTCAACCAGAAAAATCCGGCCTAGATGGGTTTATAGACGCATACTCATCACAACTACACAAAAGGAAAAGAGGAGTTGTTTTTGGTGATTTTAACATTAACCTACTCAAAAGAAAACGTGCCACTTCCCTATACAAAGAAACGTTACACGAAGCGGGCTATAGAGTCCTCAACAAGATTGACAAAGACTACTGCACCCGAGAGACAGCTTCAAAAAAATCTATTATAGACCACGTCTGTACAAACATAAAAGAAAATCAATTCCATCTAGCATTAATAGAATCATCAATGTCAGACCATAAACAAATATACTTTGAAATCAAAAGATACCAACGTGAACCCCTAAGAAAAATTAATTATGAAGTAATAAACTACAACAAACTATGTCAGATAGTAGAGATGGATGAAATTACCAATGAAGATTATTTATATCATATACTAGAAGAAAAATTGTTATCCAGCATAAACAGAAGCAAAACTAAAAAAACTAAAATCCTTAACCCACCCAAACAAGACTGGATAAGCAAAACTATAATACAAGATATAAATAAACGAAACATACTATGGACGGAACACAAACGTAACCTAAAAGACATAACAAAACAAGAATTATTTAAACAGAAAAGAAATGAAGTTGCCGAAAATGTACAAAGTGCGAAGAGCAAGTATTACTTGCAAGCTTTTGAAAACTGCAAGAAAAAACCAAATAAAATGTGGAAGCTTATAAATAACCTCTCGAACAACAAAATAAAGGAGACTGTAGCCCCGAGTAAACTTCTAGCGCAAGATGGATCAGTAGTAAATAATACTCTTGAAATTTGTGAAACCTTTAATAATTTCTTCTCCAGTGTTGGCTCGACCCTTGCTGATCAAATTCCAAAAACACCCCAAAATCATGTAAATGAAAACAGTGCCACAGAAGTAAGCTCACCTGCAACCACCACTACCCTATTAAAAACACTATCATCTACAAACACAGACGAAATAGGAAATATAATAAAACAATTAAACAACAACACAAGCTCCGGCATAGACGGCATCAGTACAAAATGTATTAAATCTGTAAAGAAGGTTATACTAAATGAACTTACTGGCTGCTTAAATAAATGTCTTAAACATGGAAATTTTCCTGATAGCCTTAAAATTGCAAAAGTGACTCCCATTTTTAAAACCGGTAAAAAAACTGACCCAGGTAATTATCGGCCCATCTCAGTATTACCGATTTTTTCAAAGATCTTCGAAAAGGTTATTACCGACTTGAAGCTTTTTTTAAATTCTAAGAACTATCTTTATGAGAAACAGTATGGGTTTAGACCCAAGTCTAACACACTCTCTGCTTCAATAGACATCGTGACAAAAATTAAGCTGAATATTGATAAAAAGTATATAGTACTAGGCGTTTTCGTGGATTTGAAGAAAGCGTTCGACACTGTCAGCCACAACCTACTACTGAATAAACTTAGTGAAATTGGCATCACAGGATCCGCACTCGAAATGTTTAGATCATACCTTTCAAATCGTCGACAGGTGGTAAAAATTGGGTCAACACAGAGTCAGCCTGCTGTCATAACGTATGGTGTGCCACAGGGCTCAATTTTGGGACCCCTTCTGTTTCTTATATATATAAATAGTATCAACAAAATTGGATTAAAAGGTGAAGCAACTTTATACGCCGATGACACCAGTCTATTTTATTTTGGAAAGTCAATACATACTGTTATATCAGATGCACAGAATGATTTAGACTTACTTAACGAGTGGTTTCGAAATAACCTATTAACAATAAACATCTCGAAAACAAACTACATAATATTTACAGCAATAAATAAAAAAATACCACATTTCCCTTCATTGACAATAAATAATCAAGCATTAAATAGAGTCATCATCATCATCATCAGCCCAAAGAAGTCCACTGCTGGACATAGGCCTCCCCTATACATTTCCAGGAAGAACGATTCCGAGCCCTCTCCATCCACCGACTACCCGCGATCCTAACAATGTCGTCAGTCCATCGGGTGGGAGGGCGTCCCACGCTTCGTTTTCCTGTTCGTGGTCGCCATTCGAGAACCTTTATTCCCCATCGGTTATCAGTCCTTCGAGCTATATGACCTGCCCATTGCCACTTCAACCTGCTGATTCTGCGAGCTATGTCGGCTACCTTGGTTCTCCTACGGATTTCCTCATTTCTGATTTTATCTCGTAGTGAAACTCCCAGCATAGCTCTCTCCATAGCCCGTTGAGCGACTTTGAGCTTGTTGATGAGGCCAATAGTGAGCGACCACGTCTCAGTTCCATACGTCATCACTGGCAACACACACTGGTTGAAGACTTTCGTCTTGAGGCTCTGCGGTATCTGTGACGAGAAGATGTGGCGTAACTTCCCGAACGCTGCCCATCCGAGTTGGATTCGTCGGCTGACCTCTTTATCGAAGTTGGACCTACCTAGTTGGATCGTCTGACCCAGATACACATAGTGGTCTACAACTTCGATGATATCGCTCCCAACATATACCGGCACGGGTGCGACATGAGTGTTAGACATGATTTTCGTCTTGCTCATGTTCATCTTAAGACCCACCTGTTGGGAGACAATATCGAGGTCTCTGAGCATCGTGCCTAGATCTTCCAGCGATTCCGCCATTATGACTATATCGTCGGCAAATCGAAGGTGAGTGATGTATTCGCCATTGATGTTGATGCCATACCTATTCCAGGACAGCAGCTTGAAAACATCCTCCAGTGCCGAGGTGAACAGTTTCGGAGAAATTACATCTCCCTGTCTCACCCCTTTTTGCAGTTGGATATGGTCCGTGCTTTGGTCCTGGAGTCGGATAGACATTGTGGCTTTACTGTATAGACATTTCAACACTTCGATATACCGATAGTCAATTTGACATCGCTGGAGTGACCTTAGGACTGCCCAGGTTTCGACTGAATCAAAGGCTTTCTCATAGTCCACAAACGCTAAACAAAGAGGCTGGTTATACTCTTCGGTTTTCTGTATAACCTGCCGGAGCGTGTGGATGTGGTCTATGGTGCTAAAGCCTTTTCGGAACCCGGCTTGTTCGGGAGGCTGTATTAAATAGAGTATATCAAGAAAAATATCTAGGTCTTATTTTAGACAGTAACATGACGTGGAAACCACATTTACAAAAAATTAAATCGAAATTGTCATCACTTACGGGATCTTTGCGAGGATTTGTGCGCTGCCTACCTCGCCAAGTCCGATATACAGTGTATAACTCTCTTGTTAAACCTCATATTGACTACCTAATACAAGTATGGGGAGCAGCTGCCAAAACTAACTTAAACATGATACAGATAGCCCAAAATAAATTAATAAAAAAATTATTTAATTACCACTTTCTAACACCTTCTAATCAAATCTATAAAGAAACAAAAATAATGAATATTTTACAATCCTATCTCTACTATAACTGCCTACTGATTCGAAAAATACTATCTAAAGACATTCACATACAAATTTCTTTTACTAAAAAACAACAAATACAAAAAATTCGATTACGTAGTGCAAATGATATAAAACTGCATTCACCACGAACAAATTACGGCAAAAAATGTATTATGTACGAAGGAGCACTCCTTTATAATAAATTACCAAAAGACTTAAAAGAAATAAAATCGATGACCACTTTTAAAAAATTACTTAAACATTATGTCATGAGCAAATTCTATGATTAATAACTGCATAATGCTTAATAACCTTACCCTACATGCCACATCCAGTTGAGCTTACTCTGTGTAACTATTTAATCGGAGCGCTGTGAGTGGACGAGCCAACGCACGGAACATCGTTGACTTATTTTTCGATTCTACCGTCACATAATTTTATTGAATAGAATAATTAGGATAAGTACTTAGTTTATACCCAGCCTACTCAAAAAACAATAATAATATTACTGTACGATACTGCCCCACTTTAAACATAAGTTAATGTTAGTACTTTCTCATGTAAGTGAATTTATTCTTATGAGAAATAAAAATATCTTAAACCGAAAGTATTTAGGCCTGAGGATGCTTAGGCCTGAATGTTCTTGTAGTAGGGATTTTAGGAAATTAACAATTCTAGCTAACACCCTGTTCACATTCAGTTTTCAGGCTGATTTGGATGATGAAAATGCGACATGCGTACATAGCGTAATACATACAAATATTTTAGAAAAGATAATAAAGTCCTTCAAGGTAAGCAATACAATGACAAAGCCTATTGTGATTTTGGTGTCTATGTGCGAGGATGACTGCTTAGCATGCGGTGGGCCGTAAGCCAGTTTCTGAGGCGTAAAAAAAGAATATTTCTATTCATTTTCAAAAGTATCCGGAAACATTAGCAACGCCTCACAAATATTAGAGTTTCAAGTCGGTGTGTGAGGGACGATGTTTTCGCTTTGGATTGACGAAGTTTTAATGAGGCAGGTACTTCAAGTTCTTTTGCAAGTTAAAGTGGCAATCTCGCAAGTTATTACCGCTTGTAATATGCGTTCAAATACAACCAAGACTTTGGTTTTTTGAGCGAGCGAAGCGAGCGAGAACTTGAACTACTCGATGTTGTAGGTATGTTTGTTTGTCTGAACACATCACTATATGAACTGTATGAGATTTGGTAGTTGGTTCACAGACGGTGGACGTGCTCTATGTGGTGACGCAATGGTAATCGCTCAACTGCAGGTAGTCTATCTGCTTGCTCTTCTTCTAGGCGTGGTCGCGTGGAACTGGCTCCTAGATTCATCTAGGTTTAAAGCGTTTAAAAGTGATCTTTGTGATTCAATATACTAAATACCTACACTTTGACTTTACTCCATCACATTTTCTCTTAAAAAAGTAGAATTACGGCCGGTTTCTGAAAGCCTGATCAAAACTAATCGGATGTCAAATCACTTGCTATCTCTATCTAATTCGATGTAATAGCTTAAATGGCGAGCGGCTTGAGATCCGATTAGTTTTGATCGAACTTTCAGAACCCGCCCTTGGATCAATTATTAAATTTTTTAACTATCGGAAAGACATTTTATATGAAAGCTATATTGACAAGTAAAAATAGGCTGTCGTATAACAGAGCTTCGTTTCCATATTATTTATAAAACATTATTTTTTAATTTTATCTACTTGTATAGTGTTGAGGTACGTGTACAACGAAATTAGTCAAATTTGGAAATCAATATAATGAGAGCTCCTATGTTTCAATGACTACGTAGTCAAAGTCAGACTGGTTATTATCTAGATAGCAGATCATTTCACAGATCACTCATTTAATATAGTTTTTTTTTATACAACTAGCTAATGAAACAAGTAAAATAAATAGTACTCAACAAATACAATACACCGACTTAAACAAGATAATAATTCTACGATAAATGCTTTAGAAACGAGAAAAAACTTCTAATAATATCTCTAGACTCCCATCTTGTTCAAAATGTTGTACCCTCGCAATCTGTCATTGTCAACCTCGACAATCCTCAAGTGTAGTCTAAGTAGTCTCTTAGGTTACAAGATCGTACTTGACGTACTTATATTAGGCTTAGAAAATGCTATTAATCATCAGAGAATGAGCTCAGGCTTTTTTTGTTGATGTAGCACACTAAAACACGACACAGTATTCTTTATCTTTTCGTGTCACTAGTTCATTTTAAACAGTGTGGTGAAAGGATTTTAAGTGCGCCTCGAAGAGGCTCCACAGTTTTTGAGTACCTCAGGTTTATTACGTAAAAATGTAGTGGTAACGATCAGAATGAACATACCACAGATAACAAACGGTGACCTTTAAGATTTCCGGAAACAGGAATTTAAATTGAAGCCCTTGGTTACAAAAAATTATCTTACGAATAACTGAATAATCCTAACTAATAAAAGCTTGTAACTCTACAGGGTGTCCCAGGAACCGACGTCGAAAAAAAAAATAAGTTAGGGTTGACGTCAGTTTCTGGGACACCCTGTATATACACCTCACAGCTAAGTTGGTCAGTGGCCAGTAGCTCTGCTACGTTAAAATCTATAAAAAGTTTTTTTTGGTTTTTTTAATAAATATTGCTGTAGAATGCTAATATAGCACGAAATTTCACAAAACAAATGAATGAAAAAATAAAATAAATAAATAAGTTTAAAAAAAAGGTTTCAGAACAGCAGCCTGTACTACGTATCTCTAATAATAGTTCCACTGGAAGTAATGAAGTGAGAGTCCATTAAACGTGAAAGGGTTCGCGATAATAATTAGAGAATTAAAACGAGGGATAATGGCCGTTTTCAGATCGTTTTGGCTTTATTTCGATTATTCGGGTCATTTTGGAACGAAATAGGATATTTTGGGTGAAAGTATGTGAGAATTTGACTAGTAATTTTTAATGCGTCTTATCTTGGTTACTAAGATCAGAATTAATTGTATGTTTACATGTGAATGAATAATATTATATGACATTTAACGTAACGCCATCTAGAATGAAACGAAGAAAATCTAGCCCTCACAGTTATGTTGGTAGTAGTTCTGCCTTATACGTTGTAGGCCGTGGGATCGATCCCTAAATAGAACAAACATTTCTGTGATGAACATAGATTTTTGTTTTATATGTGTATATTTATATCAAGTATGTTTTTACAAAAAAAAAGTATACATGCATCAGCTATCTGGTTCCCATAGCACACACACCCAAACAAGCTTTGCTTAGTTTGGAGATAGTGTTGCCTGGAATGTCCACAACAATTTATTTATTTATTTATAAGAACCATATATTTTAAATCATGTTATCAAGTCATCATTTATTTAGTTTTCGTCGGACTTGTTTACATATAAACAAGGCAAAGGAATACTTTAAATTATTGGGAAATAAATTATTTGTTTGATATCATCATCTTCCTGCCCTTATCCCACGCTGCATGGGGTCAGGTTTTCTTCTTCCACTCTCCTCTATCATTCGTTATCTCGGTGCTCACTCCTTTCTTACTCGTGTCATCTTTCACACAGACCATCCATCTTTTCTTTGGTCAGCCTCTTCTTCTAATACCATCCACATCCATATCTAACACTCTTCTCGTAATTTATTTATTTATTTTATTTTTATTTTATTTTATTTTATTCGGAAAACAAACAGTGGTGCATTCTATAATTAAGACTACTTAAAATACTAATCACCAATTAGATGTTTTTTCAATATGACTTTGTTATATGATATTTTATCAATACGCTGGAATTTAACCTACACCGCAGACAGATGGACTCGTCCGGTACGCTGAAAGTCCTCAACATTATAAGTTTCGTTAATAATTGAGCTGCAAAGGTTCTCTGGACCCGAAACTTTGCACAAACAAGCATAACGATGAGGCGATAAATCATTCAGACAAATTACCTGCTTCGATCGCCTGCAGTGCCGCGTACATCAGAGGCTCTAGAAGTAGCACTTGTTTATGTGTGGCTCGTGTGGGGAATACCACCTTGCCTATTTCTGCCGCCAAGCATTGTTGCTGTGTTTCGGTTTGAATGATGTGATTGCCGGTGAAATTATAGGCACATGAGACAAATTGATGAGCGCAGAGCACTTTCTTATCGTTCGTGGTGATATAAAATAAGGCTCGCTTTTATAAGGGTCACTCAAGTTGAATTGGATGACTATAATAGTTTCATGCGACTAGTTTAACCTAGAGAATAGTTTAGGCCTTGTTTCACCATGCTCTGTTAGTATCTAATCAAGGATTAACAGACCGTTAAATCTAACCTTAGCAGTGAAACGCGTACATTTTGACATATTTAACGGCCCTTTAATCCTTTGTTAATCTAACAGAGTATGGTGAAACCGGCCCTTAACCTAGCAGAATTAACATGAAATTACTTATAAACTTCTAAAGTTTTCTTATTTTATCCTTTCTTCATAATGATTCACCTTTTAAATTATCAAATCCAAACTGGCTTTATTCATTTTAATCACAAAAATTACTTCGAAGCAAATTAAATTTAGATCAAATAAAAGCTCCCGCTTTGCAGTCGCTTTGGTCGCGCAGGTTTGGCTGAAGCGTCGGCAAGTACCCTTTGTGTTCTGTCATACTGCTCCTGTGTTTGTGCGTTTAAACTTTTTGACGTCCGGTAAAATAGGCAAGGCTTTTAAGGGGTTCATGTCAATCATACTCAGCAGATTTATTAAAGGATTTTATTGCAAGCTCGCTGTCGCCCGTGTCTTTGCTCGCGTATTCGTATCACTAGTATCTAAGGCAAAAACTCAAAATGAAAACGGTCTTTATTCAGAACAATCACAAGGATCATTTTGAAACGTCTTATATTTTTTTATACAACTAGCTGATGGAACAAGCAGATGGCCCACTTGATTCTAAGTGGTAACCATCACCTATAACAAAGCATTGCCTCGCAAGCCAATAGGAACGTGCCCCACGATGCACTGCCCTCCGTCCATCAACTTGAGGCATACAGATTATAAGGGGCTGACAACTATCAAACAACTTCTCGCTCGCACGTTTCGACATGTTGAAAGATATAAAATCACTAAACTCATTTTCGAAAAATCGCAATCAACCATTTTGTGTGCAATCACATTGCACACAGTTTAGTATAAATTTCATTTTGATCAATACAAGTTTTCCTACTTAAAAGTTTGCTTATGTACGAAAACTAGTAAAGCAACCCTTTAAGCCTCATGTGCCTGTAATTACACCGGCAACCACACTCTTCAAACCGAAACACAGCAACGCTGTTTGGCGGCAGAAAATGGCGTTTACTATACGTTTTCCCTTTTCTATAAGTTCGTTCATATTTTGCGGAACACTCAGACGGTAAATCATGAATAAACCAGCATGTCGCAGAGCCTAAAAAGTTCTAAATCATGTGTCAAATGCTCGAAAGGCGCACTTATAATCCTTTCACCACACTGTTTCAAAAGAAACTAGTGACACGACAAGAAGTTCATATTTTCTACCCCGTTCCCGTAATTTTTTGGGAATAAAAGTAGCTTATATGCTAATCCTATCCGTAAGTTTCTTGCCTGTTCTTCTAGGCTTTGGTCGCGAGGAACTGGCGACAGATTTACCTAGTATATAAGACGTTTCAAAGTGATCCTTGTGATTTTACTGAATAAAGACAGTTTTCATTTTGAGTTTTTGATTCTATATTAGTAGGATTGAGATAGTAAAGGAAGTAGGATAGGACATTTCTACTGTACCCACTATTCAAATGGCAACAGAAAGAGATAGCCGCTCAACATAAGGTGGGCTATCTTCTTGGTCACTTCATCTCTTAAAATGAAACATGATTCATTAGAAAAGGTTTAAGATTTAATTTTAAAATGTGATTTAAAGCTCGAAGCACCTTAACAAACAGACAGGGGCAAATGGCCCAAGTTTGGGATCACTAATTCATTAATTGTTTGTGTTTATTAAGCTCTGTTTTATTAAATAACGGTCGTGGGCTATGGCGGTCGGCAAAGCGTCCATTTATCTCCGTAACGGCTGAACAAATTTGAATGAAACGATGAATATATATTATAGGCGGATGAAACCGGTAAAAGTTTGGTTAGCTACTTTCCGACAAACTTTCATACAAAAAGTCAGTGAGTTGGAAAGGCTCATAATCTTTCATTATTTCAGAGTAATTTACCAAAGAGGCTTTTGTCCAATATTTCAGGCTGATGATGATGAGTGAGTCCTTCAGTTGGAGTGCTTAGTATAGTAACGGCAAGTGGGTAATATTAGTTTATTTTAACACTTTTCGACGAAACAGGCAAATGACCAACCTTAAATGGTAACCAAAAAAAAACAAAGCGTCGCCCGGCAAGTCATGCACGATAGGGACGTGCCCTACGATGCACTGCCCTGCGTCCATTAACTTGAGGCACAGATGTTAAGCCTCATGTGTTAATTACACCCACAACCACACTCTTCAAACCGAAACACAGCAACGTTACTGAATGTTGCTGCTCATACTCCGTTACCTCTCTCGAGAAAAGCGCTAACCGATAAAATGGTTGCCGTATTTTGAAGTCTATAGTTTAACCATTGTTTGGCTCCAAAGGGCAGGAAAGGTAACTTTATAATTGTTTTAAACCAGTTCAAGTTTTTGTTGCGAGAGTTGCTTAGAATATCACTGAAATGTCTTTGTTTTAGGGCACATTACAGGGTATATCGGTAGGGCTCGTCCGGGGAAGTACTACCACCACGCCTATTTCTGCCGCCAAGCAGCAACGCTGTGTTTCAGTTTGAAGGGTGTGTGTTACATGGGTGTTCATGTGGCGCATGCAGTCCAACGCAGGGCAGTGCATTTTTTTTATATAACTTGCTAATGGAACAACTACGTGACCCACCTGATGTTAAGCGGTAACCATCATCCATGACAAAGCATTGCCTCGCAAGTCACGCACGTTTTTAGAGCGCACGTCACGCAGTGTTACTCTAAATTACAATACGATCCCAAACCTTCGTTTATTATTTTAAGATGCAGACAACCATCAAATAACCTACCAAATGAATTATTTAACTAGGTGGATGAAGGAAATGGGCCAGAATGGTATTTTAGCTGAACCTTTGTATTGTCATTCTCCTTAACTTTGTGGTTTGCAATTTTGCGTTTTTTCTTTTAGCAATTTTTATATAAAATCTCGAAATGTGCGATCGAGAGGTTGTTTGACGGTTATCAACCTCTTAAGCCGGCTTGAAAATCACTTTATTCCGCCTCATTTGATCCAAAATCAATGAACAAAATCGTACGCTAACGACTTAAATTTCCAATTCAATAGTCTTAACTATTTCAAGAAGTATTATTTATGAAATCTAATTCATTTCAAATCGGCTTAAGAGCTTTCATAACTGAATGGAACATTGGAAAATAAAGTTAATGTTATTATGTGAGCAGACGCGACCTGACCTTACCTGTAATTACGTTACTTTTCACACAGTGGAGGGAGCATAGCTTGTTTATTTATAAATAACTTTTCTGCAAAAAAAACGACTTCAAACGCACTGAAGACATAAAACAAAAAAATACGCAATTTCATTTAATTAGATGACATAGTTTTTACCTGTTATTTTTACCTAAGATTTTTTCTAATCGGTTTTAAATGACGGAGTTATTGCCGCATACTTTAAAAAATATACAGTCGAATTGAGAACCTCCTTTTTTTGAAGTTGGTTCATAAAATATAAATGAATATTGGAAACGTACCACAAATCACTATTTAGATTCGAACAAAGCAAAACTTTTACTTTGGGAAACAGATAGCTGAAATTATAGTCATATGCATATTTTTTGTAAATAAATATTTTTTAAATAATAATTATAAACACCAGGCAGAGTACAAGCATCTATGATCATTCCACAAAATGTTTGTTCGCGATCTAACTGAGCTGAGAGGCACCTTATTTGATTAGTTTTACAGTGGAAAATCAACATTAATATTAGTTGGAATTTTGTAAGTTCTAAAATTAATTTAAAAAAAAACTGACTATTATGTGGGCCTCTTTGTCCCTTCAGCATGTAGAATAATAAAAGTCTTTTTTTTTCGAGTAACGAACGAACCAGCAGTATGATTGTGTTTGGTTTTTTTATGAATTTCTCCAAAAAAACTTTTTTTATATATTCTTTCTTTAGCTTTTATACCTACCTACATTCACCTAGATTTAAGATGAAGTTTCAAAGTGATTCTTGTGATTCAACTGAATAAATACCTTTTTACTTTGACTTTGACTTAAGTAATGATGCAGAGAGCCAGCTGTCTTGCCAAGAGCTGTACAACTACAGCTCAGCTCCGACGTTGTTATTGCCAGTTATTTAATCTCTTCATATTTTTCTCCATTTCTCCATTTCCAGAATTAGCTGGAACGTCGGACAAATAGTTTTTTTTTTATACTACTAGCTGATGGAACAAGCAGATGGCCCACCTGATGTTAAGCGGCAACCATCACCTATAACAAAGCATTGCCTCGTAAGATCAGAAACCTGCAGCATGACGCTTGTATTCCTAGACATGGGTCACGAATAGACCTGCTTTTAGGGTTCCGTATCCAAAGGGCAAAACGGGACCCTATTACTAAGACTCCGCTGTCCGTCTGTCTGTTTGTCCGTCTGTCACCAGGCTGTATCTCATGAACCGTGATAGTTAGACAGTTGAAATTTTCACAGATGATGTATTTCTGTTGTCGCTATAACAACAGATATTTAAGAGAGCTCCCATACAACAAACGTGTTTTTTTTTGCCGTTTTTATAGATAATGGCACGGAACTCTTCGTGCGCGAGTCTGACTCGCATTTGGCCGGTTTTATTTATAATACTTGCTAATGGAACAAGGAGATGGCCCACCTGATGTTAAGTGGTAACCATCCCTATAACAAAGCATTATTGTTGCGCAAGTCATGCACGACAGGAACGTGCACTGATCTGCGTCGTTCAACTTGAGGCCTAAGGATGTTATGCCTCATGGTGCCTGTAATCTCATTGGCAACCACACCCTTCAAACCAAAACACAGCAACGCTGCTTGGCGGCTGAAATAGGCATGGTGGTAGTACTTCCTTAGTACTAACATATTTTGTGTGATAATAATAATTTTAATATAATAATATTTGAGTGGTAGTGTTGTGTGGAAAGTCCACCAATATTTATTGAATAATGGGTAAGATTTCAAAAGGAATTATTTTTATATAATAATCTAAAGAGAAAAAGTAATTTCCTGTTTACCGAAAAAACCTCGCCTTTGCCACAGGTTTGGGAATCACATTTGTAAATCTGTCAACTCAACAACTAGCATTCGTTTCTAGCGATATCGAGTAGAGTGAGGAAGCTCTCTTGTCTGTTCTTCTGGGCTTGGAACTGGCTTCGCGTGGAACTGGTGGCTAGATGTGCCTAGCTCTAGGCATTTCAAAGCGATCCTTGTGACTATAATAAATAAAATGCCTTATAATTTTTTCTTTTATTTGCAACTTGCTGATGGAACAAGTAAATGGTCCACCCAGTTGTTAAGTGGTAACCATCAAATCATAGCCTCGTAGGTATAAAAATAAAAAAACAAAAATTACGCTAGGAACTAGTGCTGAGGGCACATGAGGAACTATTGACGACAGAGTCATTTGTCTCGCTCCGCGGTCGCTGATGGATCGTCTCGCTGACAACGTGATCTGTAGATAGGGCACACAACTAATTATAGACCACGCTTGGTGCAAACAACCTTTTTCGTAGGTTTCCGTTCATCGATGATTTTATACTACTTGCTGATAAGTGGTAACCATCACAAAGCATTACCTCGTAAGTCCCCCGGACGAGCCACACGCAAAAAGCTCTACTTCTGTTATCTTGCGGCATGGTAAGCATACTCTGATATATTTAGTTTAGTAGCCAAACATATATCAAAACTAAACTAGCACGTTCTATTATAATCAAGATCTTCTTAGTCTTTAAAAAGAGTAACTTTTAAAAAAGTAACATTTAACTGTTTCACTAGCTTCGAACAATTGGTTAGTGTTTGTGAACATTTAATTAGATTCGCAAAACATTTTCAACTTCGCTAATAAAATAACTAACTTGAATTAATAGTTAAAATCTGCTCATTAGCAGTTACTAAAGTTGATTTCAATGAAAATCTGATAAGTTAAGTTTTAATTTGATAAGAACTTTCGTATTTCATTCGGTGAATTAAAAATATTTTCTGCGAAAGAAACCTTTTAATCATACTCTGCGGATCAAATTAAGATTTAATGAAAAAGTTTTCATTCATGGTAATTAAAAAGATAACTTTGGTTATTTATCTAAATATAAGTTAGGTGCAGAAATTTATTAGAAAATTTAAATCTAGTCATGATTAAAATTTTCTGGTTAATATTATTTTTTGTACCTAGCTTATATTGAAATAGATAACCAAAGTTGTCTTTCTAAGTATGATAATATTATATGAAAAGTGCATTTACTCAATTGAAGAATACTTCGAAAAATCATTAGGCACCTATATGCTAAACAAATTTTGATAATTTATGGTTATTAATTTTGTTTTGTACTTACCTACCTAACTAAGTTTAAGCGCCCGGAATAAAAATGTACATTTTGCGATTCTAATTGCGGTAAATAAGTGTAAAGACTTTTTTTTTATACAAATAGCTTATGGAACAAGCAGATGGCCCATCTGATGTTAAGTGGTAACCATCACCTATAACAAAGCATTACCTCGTACGTCACGTAGGCGTAATTACAGGCACATGAGGCTTAACATCAGTATGCCTCAAGTTGATTAACGCAGGGCAGTGCATCGTGGGGCACATTCCTATGGTGCGTGACTTACGAGGCAATACTTATAGGTGATGGTTACCACCTTACATCAGGTGGGCCATTTGTTTGTTCCATCAGATAGCTGTATAAATAAAAGCCCCCAACTTTGCAGAAACTAATATTTGTTTGTCGTCGGTCCATAGATCAAGTAACAAATCTGACAGTAAATCCTGCTGTTACACAGTTATTGCTCCGTGCGTGCTAATGAGGGTTATGAAGAGGGGCGGGAAGTGTATGCTGGCTCAGTAATTAGTGTTGCGGTCGCATTGTGCCACTATGTGGTGGTCAAGCTACACTTAATCACGTGATTCAAGTTGTGTTTTCAACTGTAAGGGCAGTTTTAAAATGTAATCAAAAATTTGAGGTTAAAATAAATATTGGTGGACTTTCCATACAGCACTATCTAGCCCCAAACTAAGCAAAGCTTGTAATGTGGGAACTACATAGCTGATAACTCTCTCTCTCTTGTCGTTTCACTAGTTTCTTTAGAAACGTGGTGAAAGGATTTTAAGTTCGCCTCAAGAGGCTCCTTTTGAGCACTTGACACAATACATGTTATAGAACTTTTTAAGTTCTATGACATGCCGGTTTTTGAACCGAAAAACTCATTGGTGCACGACCCGTATCGAACCCACGACCTTTGGATCGGAAGGCGGGGCCGCTACCACTAGACCACTAGTGCTCTAATATAATACTTATTTACTTTTTTTGTAAATGTTTATCACACAAATGTTTGTTCTGTGTGGGGATCGAACCCAAGACCTACAGCGCAGAAGGCTACTACCAAATGAGCTGTGAGAGCTTTCTTTTTATGAAAGAAATGCATTTTATTGATAGTCACAGAAAAATAAAATGTGATACTAGTACCTACCAGTAGTTACCAACATAATCCGTATACTTCACCTACTTATCTATTATATAGAGCACTGGTGGTCTAGTGATAGGGGCCCCGACTTCCGATCCTTAGGTCGTGGGTTCGAAACCAGTCGGGTACAAATTAGTTTTTCTGTCCAAAAATGTATGTGCACAATTCCAGTACTCTCAAACGGTGAAGGAAAACATCGTGAGGAAACCGGCGTGTTGTTGAACCTAAAAAGTTCTATAAAATGTGTCAAGTGCTCGGGCCTCTTGAGGTGCACTTAAATTCCTTTCACCACACTGTTTCGAAAGAAACTAGTGACACGACAAGAAGAAGACCTTCTTATCTTAATCGTATTGGGAGGTGGTTTACTCAATGCCTTTTTGCCTTGTTCTCAATATTTTTTGTTTGTTTTCTCAATGTGAGAAATCTTGCTGGAAGAATTACATTTCGAATCCTAATAAAGTTCAAGATTTTATTCAAAAGTCAGCTGATTTCAGGAATAATTCAACTTGTGAAGATCACGGAATGCGGTATGAAAATTGTTCTCCCTGAAAATATGTGAGGGCCGTATTTGTCCATCAGTGGGGTTCTTCCGATGATGATAGGTAAGAGAAACTTGAGATCACGTGGACCTAGATTCATCTAGCTTTAAGACGTTTCAAAGTGTTCTTGTGATTCAATTAAATTAATACCTGTTCACTTTGACTTTGAGGAATTTGAGTCCAAAGCAATTTTTATACAAAATAAAATCAGTGTGTTACCAATCTCTAGTTAAATTTTACCATTAGATTCAAATCCCGAAACGAACTAAAATATTGACGTCACCACGGACCGCACGTAGCAGTGCTACGAAGCAACGTAGCAGTGCTACGGCGTAGCACGAGCCAAAGATTGCTTTCTTTGATAGTTTCCGATTTCCAGCGAAATGTCGATGCATTTTGTTTGTGAATTTATTATTTGCATAAAATATTACATGCGACGCTTCAGAGCGTGGTGCTTCCATTTTTCAGCAGCACGCGAAATGTATTATAAATTTACAAATAACTATCGTCATCATCATCAGCTTAACGAAGTGCCTATACATTTTCTTTTCCTAGGAACACTAGAAGAAAAACCATCACATCCATATTATTCTAGGAGTGGCTATAGGTTTGCAACTAGTCACTTGTGGAATGTGAGTCGTGCCAAATGTAATATTTACCTCCGACTACCTTCTTTAGACGTCTTCAAAGAATCAGTTGGTACTTGGTGAGATATCTAAAGGGATATTTACCGTGCATGTGGATCAAAGTGGTGAAACTTTTCTAGTTTTTTTTATCCAATTAGGTGACTGACATTAGGACAATGGCTAGATATTGTTTGTTTTTAAATAATATGATATTTTACCTAATTGCTGTTTCTTGATACTCATTAATTCGCCCAAAACAAATAAGTTTTAAATAAATGCGGTGATAATCTTCAATGCTAATTCAAATGCTATTAAAATGCAAATCGAGCTAAGCTTTCAGCAATAAAAATACCCATTTATTAGCATAGAATGGCTAAGCCATATAAGTAATGCTATCGTTTAGAAGTTAATAATAAAAAATACGAAAAAATTATTAATGTCAATATTTGAATTGGGCGTATTTGAATGATACCTGGAATCAATATAGTTAGTGCAGGCAAATTTTTATCCCAAAATATAATCAGGACATATGAGGTTCAAAATAATTTTAAAAATATTTTTTCATCCTGTCACTTAGTTTTACTTTTTCCATAACTCCTTACCGGATTTTGTTTTAAACTTTATTTAGAATTATATTTTCGAATAAAAACAAAGTCGACCGAACGTTCACTGAAATTCGGGATACAGAATCTCTCGTCCGATCTCCAACACACTTTACCTAATTTCTCTGTTGAGTGCCTACCATTATTCAAATGTCTATTATTTAAGAATATAATTGTATCTATATGGTATGTATGTTTTGCATATTAAATTCACTTCTGTGTGTGTTTTTTATTATCTATTGGTGGCTCCGTAAACGTTTTCAACTTCAACCGACTGCCATCGTTTTGTTCTATAATTTAGTCCGATCTTAGTTGGAGTATGTTAATTGAAACAATTACACATCGCCTGGGTACTGGGGTAATTACACCACTGAGGGAACTGAGGTAAGTATGAGGTACATTTAATACTGAAAACTGAAACAGCTTTACGAATTTGATAGCACGGTAGATACCTCAAAAGCACGGTAAATACTAATAAAATTGAAGTTTAGTGAGGCGTAGGCATACAGAAAAAGGTAAACATAATCAAATTTATAATATACTAGCGGCCTGTCCCAGCTTCGCATGGGTGGTCATAAATTTTTTGAACATTTTAGGATAAACTAAGACCGTGGGTTCGAGCCTCGCGTCTACTTATTTCATACATTTGCACGCGCTTCTCCTTGAGTGAGTGAAATCGCACCCCGCGCGTGACCCGTGGACCCGTTAACATTTTTAATTTCGTCATATCTTTTGAATGGAATATCCGATTTGAAAAATTTAAGAAGTAATCTATAGGTATTGAAACCATCTTAATTATAAAATGATTTATTTGGATAAGGATTAATACCAAGGTACAAATAAAGACCCTTTTCTAGCGGAGGCATTTCAATTAATTTTTTATAATAAAAGAACACTTATTGTGACATAACTGTAATAGTTAGACATATGCTGTCGCGACATTTTTTGTAGATAATGACGTGTTCTACAAAATCGTAGTACATTATTTTGTTCTATCTTCAATAGTTTTCGCAGCGCACGCGATGTAAGGTTTTCGTTTTCCACCTTGGGTTACATTATTGAAGTTTTAGTAAGGATCCCTGATTTTTTTGAAAATATAATATAGCCTATGTTACTCAGGGATAATATAGCATTCTAATGGTGAAAGAATTTTTGAAATCGGACCAGTAGTTTTTGAGCCTATTCGTTACATACAAAAATACAAAAATACAAATGTTTCCTCTTTATAATATTAGTGTAGATGTAGATGAATACGGTGATACATTTATTTAATTATCAAATCTCACAGAGTAGGCTAGCTTACATAATATTAATCAGTTATTTCTGTCGATAACAATTTCATTTTGATTTTTTAATGATAAGAAATCGTAGCCCTGGGTTCGATTTTCACTGAAAACATACATTAGTTTAAATAACATAGGTGTTTGTTCTCTGTCTGGGTGTTTTTATATATTATAAGTTCCTATTTTATAATAAAAAAAAATATCAGCTATCTAGTTCCCATAGTACACGCTTTGCTTAGTTTGAGAGAAGATAGTCTAATTTTGTCTACCAATTTTGTTATTGTATTGTTATATCCACACATCTCAAGCTATAATTTCCTTCTTTGTATTATTATTCATTCAGTGTTATTTTTTTTTATTTGCATTTGGCTGCCATTACTCACGGTAAGAAGTTTTAGTGAAAAAGTTGAAATATCATTAGGAAGTTAGTTCTAATATCGTTGAACAAAGCACCTGTCGGCACAGCGAAGCGGCACGTTGTGCGACTAAACTCTGCGCTAATGGAAATGCGACGCGTGTCTTGGCTGCTGCTTTGCTGTAGTATACACTTACAGTACAACATCTTACTTGATAGTTTGTCCGGGAATGTACTAAGTACCAAGAACCATTATAAGAATGATCATACAAAAAATCGCTGTTATACAAAAAAAGTTCATTGGCTGTTCTTCTGGACTTTGGTTCTAAGGAACTGGTACTTAGATTCGCCCACTTGATAAGGCGTTTCATAGTGATGCTTGTGGTTTATCCAAATGAAGACTATTTTGTGTTTTTTTTATAGCACCGCACCAATTTTTACTGCTAACCAGCGATGCTTGCATTTATGCTCCAAATTCAAAAGTCGAAGTGCTGGTGCAATTGCTGATACAATACACTTTTCTATTTATTTTTATTTAATTAGAACGGTACAATAATTATCAATTACACTAATCTAACAAAATGAATTAAATTGCATTACAATAAAAAATCTATAAATAATGATTTGATAAAAACATTGATTTAATTACAAGCAAAAATAATACATACAAATGGAAATTAAATAGGTAAATCTTAAATACTTTTCGCAAAATGCAAGAAACACAGACATAATCGCCTTGCATTCGTCTGCAAATATATCACAGTCCGGAAACGTTGCGAGGAGTGTGTTGAAAGCAGAGAGTACGCGCGGCACTGGTGACGTCGCGCGGCCGACTGTACGGCTCGATGGTACGACAAATAATTTGTGACTCCTACTTCGGCTGTAGTTATTTGGTGCAAAAAGTCGAATCATCTCACCGTGGATCTGTGCATCAATAATGCCCCGACTCACTTTTAGCATAAATATCAGCTGATCGTACGATCTCCTTGTATCAAGCATTTTGTACCCTAGGCATCCCACGAGAAATTTGGTTGTATAACACTTGTCGCATTTACGTCTTTTCCTAACCTACAATTTATTTTATTGTAAAACATAATACGAACTAAGCTAATCTTGTATTATGGGAACCAGATAGCTAATAAAATGGAATCGTATTTTGTTTTTTATATTACTCGCTGATGGGACAACCAGATTGCCAACTTGATGTTCATAACATAAATGTTTTTTTTCTGTGTCGGATCACACCCGCGGCTACGGTGCAAAAGGCAGACTGAGTTGTGAAAGCAGTCTAATAACAAAATACAGATCTTACTTATTTTAGTGACATCCCTACATAAAAAACATAAATTGAGTGTCATACTATTACGCTGTCTTATTAGATTGGATTCCGAACGGAGTTGCATTTCTGTTTAGATTTACAATGCCGCAACGTATTAACATGCCCCGACCGCCGCGCCGCAGTGCACTTGCAATTGACGGAGTGTTCATAATTTTACACTCTTACTTAGCATTCAACCAGCCTACTGCAGCATAGTGCAGAACTAGCATCCGCCTCTTACTTCAAACTTGAATGATCACTAAATTCGATTGGCACTATACTGGAGCTTCTATATCTACACTAATCTACACTAATATTATAAAGAGGAAAGATTTGTATTTTTGTATTTTTGTAATTTTTCATGTTTGTATGTAACGAATAGGCTCAAAAACTACTGGTCAGATTTCAAAAGTTCTTTCACTATTAGAATGCTACATTATCCCTGAGTAACATATGCTATATTATATTTTCAAAAAATCAGGGATCCTTACTAAAACTCCAATAATGTAACCCAAGGTGGAAAACAAAAACCTTACATCGCGTGCGCTGCGAAAACTATTGATGATAGAACAAAATAATGTACTACGATTTTGTAGAACACGTCATTATCTACAAAAAATGTCACGACAGCATATGTCTAGCCATTATATTTATGTCACAATAAGTGTTTTTTTATTATAAAAAAATAATTGAAATGCCGCCGCTAGAAAAGGCTCTTTATATGTACTTCGGTATTAATCCTTATCCAAATAAATCTTTTCATATTCAAGACTGGTTCAATACCTAAACATTACTTCTTGAATTTTTCAAATCGGACATTCCATTCAAAAGATTTTAAAAATATAAGGTCACGGGGCGCGTTTTCACTCAGCGCGGGCTCGGGCAAGGCGCGAGGTAGACGGTCGTCGTGCAAATGACTCGAACCCACCACGGTCTAAGTTTATCCTAAAACATTGAAAAAAATTATGTCCACCCATGCGAAGCTGGGATAGGCCGCTAGTTGTATATAATATTCTAACAAGGATCATACAAAAGAACGGTAGGAATCAAGCCGTAAGTTTCTTGCCTGTTCTTCTAGGCTTTGGTCGCGTGGAACTGGCACCTAGATTCACCTAGTTTTAAGACGTTTCAAAGTGATCCTTGTGATTTTATTGAATAAATACTTTTTGACTTTGACTTTGAATGAATCCAGCATAGGCTTCCCTCAGGCCACACTTGATGAAGTGAGTGAACAAATGTCATAGTGACAAATTGGGCAAATTAGCATGCCATGTTTGTACAAGTATAACTTTCGAACTGTAGATCCAATCTGCAATAACTTAGAAGGGCAATCAAATTTAGCAAGCATCTATACGTTACGGTAACCGCTTCTCATCAGGTGGGCCGCAGACTTGTCTGCTTACTTGGCAGTACAAAAAAGTATTCTAATCAATCGATTAGGAATGACCAAGCAAGCTTCGCCACAAGCGCTACACTACGAAGTAGTTGCTCTGACGACGATAAAAACAATAAAAACGAACGAAACTTCACCTTAGTTTATATAAAGACCGGTTTACACTATGCCAGTAACGTGGCAGTAAGGGTACATAAGGCCAGCGCTGACTTGCAACTGGGATCGTGTCAACACTAGTTTAAAACTAGTTACTACTACTCAGTTCTGACCTCACTAATTTTTGGGACCTAGTGGTTTCCCTTCCGCGCTGTACAATGTGATCAAACTGATTTGTATCACAGTTTTTTTTTTATATTTTTGCTGATGTAACAATCAGATGGCCTACCTGATGTAAAGAGTTAGCCATTACCTATAACAAAGCATTGCCTCGTAAGACACGCAGGATAGGAACGTGCCCTTCGATGCACTGCCCTGTCGATCAACTTGAGGCATAATTTCACCGGTAATCACTCTCTCCGATCCAAAACACAGCACCGCTGCTTGGCGGCAGAAAAAGGCATGGTTGTAGTTCTTCCCGGGCCGAGCCCTTTAAAAAAGCTCTACTTCTCTTCTATAACATGTTTTTCAAAATTATCAGACAGAAGGTTCTCGATGGTCAACAGAGACTATGCCGCAAAATTGACGTCCTAAAAATAAAGTGTTTTTTACAGCAATACAATCGACTAGCATGTCAAAAGCGTTGAGATTTGCTTCATCAACTAGCAACGACAAATTTTACAACTACTATAAATGAAGAACTGGCGTGTTTTAGAAAATTTATCTACTGGTGGCTGGGACTGAAATCTGTAACACTGGCTCCAGTCACTAGACTCGTGTAAACACTCCCAGCTTAGACGGTTGTAACGCGCACGTTTCCCAAGTTGTTCAATAGTTCCATCGACTAGGAATCGATACTGGCTGGGATTACCGCTGCAACACTAACTTGCAAGTAGCCGTATCCGCGTCGATATTTTCTAAGAAGAAGCAGTACAGATAGCAGAAACAGAAACGCACGGTAGATATCCCATTAGAACTTCAGATTCTTTGAGGACGTTTGAGGGGGGGGTAGTGAAACTAGTAACACGACAAGAAAAAGAAGGGAGGGGTAGTCAATGGTACGTCCAAACCTTACATTTAGCACATACCCACATGTTTCAGTAGTTGGTATTCCTTACGATGTTTTTCTTCACGTTTAAGAGCACTGGCATTGCGCATATTAATTTATCGATAGGAAAAATCCATTGGTGCTCGACCAGATTCCAACCTACGACCTTACGATCGGAAGGCAGGGATCACTCCCACTAGATCAGCGGTACTCTATAGTCTATAGTACAGATAACAGTAAAATGAGTCACTGCTTGTTTCTTAAAAAAATAATCCTCAAAAGGCCACATGATGCTGGTTTGTCAAAAAATCGATATAGTTACTAAAAAATGCATACCTTTATCGATCACACGATAATCGATTAGCACAAAAGACAGTGATAGCGGTGAGATTTGAGATTTGCGGTTTATTCAATAAGTCTTAGTAACTGTTAATGCTGTTGCTATCGCTACTGCTTGTTCTTAGGTAATAGTACCACCGAGCCCAGTTTATAGTGTAGCTGCTGCGACTAACTGGTACTTTCCGCTTGTAAGTTAACTACCCAGAAAGAGAGCAGTACTGGTCTAGTGGAAGTCGTGCATTCGAATCTGGTGCACCAAAATATGTTTCTCTTCAAATATTATGGATCGGTGAAGGAAAACATCGTGAGATAAAGGTTAGTATTCTAATGGCAGCGACGGGCTTACAACCTGTCATTTGTGGAATACCAAATACTGCTAAATGAACCAAATATATTGTTCGGACGTACCTCTGATTACCTCAGACATCCTCGCTGAATCTTGTGTAAGTACTTTGTCTAAGAAATTTAAGGGGAATATATGCCGTGTCTGGGTATAAAAAGTACAAACTCAAATTCAAAAGGTATTGATTCAGTTGAATCACAAGGATCACTTTGAAACGTTAAAGCGGTTTAAACGTTAAACGTTAGCGGCCTTATATTAGGTGAATCTGGGTGCCAGATCCACGCGACCAAGTCTAGAAGAACAGCCAACGAAATAGTTTTTTCTGTTTTCCAAACATGTAAAAAGCAGTGGGTGAAATCGGGCTGCAGATGATGATGATGTTTAGCCGTTTAGTGGCACAAAGTTTGCTATCCTGTTATAGCATTTTAGAAAGCATAATGCCGGGATCTTGTTAAGATAAGCGGTCCCACGCAGCCCCACGGGCGTCGAATGGGGATTACTGCACTTATGAAGTCTTGTACAAGCAGGTGAAGTCTTTTGGCGACCGTAATATAACAGATTTTTTTTAAAGAAAAGCTAGGTACAGCACTCATCACGAGCATGTATGTAGAATGTTATGAGAGTGAATGAAGCGAAAGAGGTGTGTAAGGATCGTAGCAAGAAAATACAAAAACAACACATTTTAAAGAAAATTAAATAATAAAAAAGAAAACGGGTAAGTAAGAGCAAGGATCGCGTCCTGAGACTTTATTACTTCACTTTAACTGGATCGCAAAAATCTCTAATGTATAAATAATTTCGAAATGGCTTGTTCAGAATTTCGGTCTCATATTTTCTTTTCAAATTTTAAGTTTTTTGTGTGAAAAGGTATACACAAGTAGAGATAAATTTTTCTAGAATATAATTAATTAATATTCTAGATGTTATTTAGAAGCCTTTAGTTTAGTATGGAAATAGTAACGGAAACATTAACTCATCTCTAGATAATGCTAAACTAGGAAAACTTACAGCTACAAACTCTAAATAAAGTAGCTTTAATTATGTCAAGCGAGAAATCGAAGCGTAGAGCGAATCGACTAGTAGAATTTTTTATTGCACATAAATGAGGAACATAGGCGAACTTAACGCTAATTAGAACTTTTTTCCAGCTAACCTTTGTAGAAGGTGGTGTGCGGGCGCTCTGTGAGCACATAAAGTTGCCTGTTCTTCTAGACTTGATCGCGCTGAACTGGAACCGCGATTCACTTAGCTTCAAGATGATTCAAACAAAGACTGTCAATAGTAGAAGTCTAATGGAGGAAGCTCAAATTCGTCTTTTCTGCAATTGTATAGGGAAATACTATGGGTCCAGCAGTGAACATTCCTAGGCTGACAATGATGATAATGATATAAATGTAATGTAATTAAATAATTTCATTTGAGAGCCCTTAATAGTTCTCGACGGTTAGCAGTCCTAGTTAATACATCTCGTGGATTGATAACAGGGTGATCCGGTATCTACCGAGCCCTGGATTAGATAGTGATGTATTGTAATAGGGGCTGGGGCTACGACACTGAGTCATTTTAAATATTGGTGGACTTTCCACTACTATTTAGCTTCAAACTAAGCAATTGTATACGGATGTATCTCGATCAGATAGCAGACGTTTTATACAAAAGCCAGGTCAAGCGTACGCCCCTAAACCAACGAGCATGTAAAAGAATGTTATGAGAGTGAATGAAGCGAAAAGTATGTAAGGATCGTAGCTAGTTGAAATCCGTGGTCTCTGCCTACCCCTATAGAAAACAAGCGTAATTTTATGTATGTATGAATCTTAACTAAGCAAAGCTTGTACTGTGGGAACTGGATAGCTGATTTAATACTTACATACATTTTCACAGAGAACAAACATCTATGTTTGTTCTGTGTGGGGTATATACAGTTACCTCAAGTTGATGGACGCAGGGCATCGTAGGGCACGTTCCTATCGAGCATGACATGCGAGGCAATTATTTGTTACAGGTAATAGTTATTTTTATTAATTATTAATTATAATTATAATAACAAGTAATACGAAATAAATGCTGTGACTAATTTTACTGCCACTGCTATCGGTGCTGCTTGTCTTCAGATTATTAACCCACCGGTGGTGGTACATACGGATACGCATCAGGCTATACACTACTCGCTTTTATGTCCTTGTACTCCGTCGTTTTTCTTTGGCATTTTGTAACTTGTCTTATTGTATATCTTTTGCCCCACCCTGTACGTATATGTATCCGTGTGGACAATCAATATGTTTTTCATTAGTTCGTGATGATGAAGAAGTCACCAGAAAGTAATTTTTCTATAGAACTTGCTGATGGAACAAGCACATTTTAAGATTTTATTCGAATTTTATTTAATTTATAATTTGATTTTACTTCGAATTTAAAACTCTGCAAGTTCGTGGACGCAACATTGAAAAGCGACCGCAGATACCCCTGTCGATCACTTCAGCTCTCAACGTAATTAAGGATTCGGATGTTTCTACAATCTAATGAAGTAATCTATCGGGGATCGGAACATAAAGCCTTATTACGATTTAATTGCCTCATTTTTATATGAAATATTCAATGATTATGCAACTATGTAATCAAAATTTGTATATCGGTGGACATACCACACAGAACTATCTAGCTCTAAGCTAAGCAAAGTTATATATAGGAACTACATACCCGATATTGTAAATACCCAAAGAGATCATAATACCTATGTTTTTAGTTTAATAATGAGTTGTTTGTCCTTTGACTTCAATCTCACCTGTACAATGTAGGAGCAGAACAGTCTGGAATACACCTATTCAATCTTGCCGTCAAGAGATTCAGATTGTAGTGGTCAGGGAAAACAGACGACGGTAATGAATCCACTCCTTAGCGGTTCGCATAGTGAGCTAGAAGCAAAACGCTTAGTGCGAATAGGTGGTATGCCAACCAGATATGGACGATACAGAGCCGTGCGTCTGCTAGTCCTGTGGTGAATGTTAATTATACAAATAATTTAGGGGTCCCATCTACGGCCTACAGCCAAAAATCAGAGATTCCAACTGAGCTTTAAGGGCTGTCATATCATGTAATCACGGACGTACCTAGTGAGAAGGCTTAAGAGAAAAAAATATTTTGAGCTGTTGTAGTGGGATTAAGAGCATTTATTGTAAGTGTGAACAAATGCTACGGATAACGAACACAAAAATAAAGTGTATTCAGCTTAAATAGAGACAATAACAAAGGTGCTAATGGACAAATACTTAGAATAATAACATGCTAGACATTTAAGTCAGCGAAAAATTGCTCATTAGATTACATTGTGGCTAGATTGTAATGGTTTTAGGGGTACATTCTTAGTAGAATATATCCAGTATAAAAAAAACTAAAATGCCGAGTGAATGTAGGCCCTGACCCATAAATCATCCTCAAACAGATACAAAGACCTGTTTACTTTACAAATCAAAATGGCGCGCAATGATCAAAACTCGTATACAAATGAAATAAGTTTAAATTGAGTTCGAACAAACCTTGTTTTTGAGTTGTCAATAATTCGTTTTGGTTTATGGACAATCGGAAATCGGTCTCAGAGTTATTTAATCTTGTTATAGATGTATTTTGGCCTGTCTGTTATATATTAATAATGGGCCTAAAACTTCCAAATGTTATTTAGGTAAAATTTGGAATTTATACAAAACTCTAATAAACCAGGTTTTTAACCACCGTAAATTTTCTAGTAATACATATTATATAAATGCGCCCAATCCAACTGACCGAATTGATCGGGATATAACTTATAAAAAATATAGTTTGTAGCCTGGATTAGTAAACAGGTTACTTCTTATACCGAAAAACTACTGAAAACGGCCAGAAGACATGAACGCACCCAATAAAAGAAAACACCTTGAATAATAATGTTAGCAATCATTACAAATACTAAAGCCGTGTGTATCAGCTAGTTATTCATATTAATGTGAAATTGCTCTTATGTACTCACATACAGATCAAGCTACACAACCAGACAATAATGACGCTTACTACAAGGTTATAAAAGCGAGCAGTAGCGAGCCTGATGCGTATCCATGTGTCCTAGTAACATGACTAATAAATTTCATTCATCATCAGACTAATAAATTCCACTGCTACACTTATAGGCCTTCCCTACATATTTACTGGAAGAACGATTCTGAGCCCTTTAATCCACTGTTTCCCGCAATCTTGACAATGTCGACCCACGCTGAGTTTTTCTGTTCGTGGTCTCCATTCGAGAACCTTTATTCCCCAGCGGTTGTTAGTAACTAATTAAAATATAAGATATCTTTATTTGTTTAGTAAGTGTATAGCTTGATGTGAGTCCCTCTCACTCACACTCAACAAGATCTCTCAATCCGATTCCAACTTTGATACAAACTTTTCGGAAGTTGCGGAAATTTCGCTCAGATTTCGGAAGAAACATTCAAGTGTTTCAGGATCTTAGCAGCTTACATTGAAATGAAGGATATCTTTGTTTACTCTTAGCTATGAGTCTTTGGAACGTTGTTAACAGATTTTATATTACGTAACTCTCGAATGGTGCAGGAAAACATCGTGAGGAAACCGACATGTTGTAGAACCTAAAAAAGTTCTAAAACATGTGTCAAGTGCTTGAATAAGTATAAGTGCCTCTTTGAGGCGCACTTAAAATCCATTCACCACACGGTTTCGAAAGAAATTAGTGACACAACGAGAAGATTATTACGTAATTCACGATAGGTCTGCGAGAAGTGAACACGAACAGTATTGACGACAACACACGACCGTCATTAAAATTTCACTTTATAGCCTTCAAGCACGGTAGATATCCCCTTAGATCACTCAGTACCGAGAACTACATATATTCAGCTCATTGAAAATTAAAAAATACTCTCTATTAGCAGTATCTTTACAAACTTTCGTGCGTTTTTAGTGCTAGTTATAATGAATACATTTTGTTTTTGCAAATTAGCATACAAAAAATCAAGAGGCATTTTTTGTTCCCAATTTTTTACAGCCGTTATCGCAGTCACTACTTGCTTATAGAACAGGTGGGCCACTTGATGTGAAGTGGTAACCATCACCGTCATCAAAAGCGTTGCCTCGCA
This sequence comes from Chloroclysta siterata, assembly GCA_932294275.1. Lineage (NCBI taxonomy): Eukaryota > Metazoa > Arthropoda > Insecta > Lepidoptera > Geometridae > Chloroclysta > Chloroclysta siterata. The sequence goes on from OW028607.1 coordinate 559,332, forward strand.
AGTCAAGCATAGGAACGTGCCCTACGAAGGACTGTCCTGCGTCCATCAACTTGCTGCATACAGATGTAAAGCCTCATGTGCCTGTAATTACAACCACAACCATCAAACTGAAACACTTCAGCGCTGCTTGGCGGCAAAAATAGGCTACTAAATAGTTTGCATAAACTTTTCAAAGATCCTTTTTCTGTCATTTTGGGAAGCAACGTAGCGTAGGTACGTAGTTTAGAATTATTTTGAGTAGTGCTGTGTAATTTCGGTGGTATTTCAACCAACATTACTTAAAGCACAAAGTGTAAATTTCGATGCACATTTCGATAGTTTCGTAAGTTTTGTAGTAAACCGCCACCATTTTCTTCAAAACAAATGACGGCCGACTTGACTATGGACTTGACTTGACTATAAAGTATTTAATCTATATCACTTGACACTGGCAAGAGTTTCTGTCGAATGACGGACAGGTGCCTTAGACGAAGAGAAGAATAAACTTATGAAAATTAACTTTACGTACAAGCAGAGCCCGGCAAAAACTATTCTATTGAACGTGTCCGCCGGTGTCGGTGTTCTATAAATATTTATGGACAAACTTATTTAATTTCGAGTTTTGTCAGCAGTCCTCGATAGTCTGGGGGAGGTGTTGTTGGACATCGGAATAAGGAGAAGAGTTTTTGGTAAAAATAAAAGTATAGTAACTTACATAGTAAGTTACTAAACTATCATCACTATCGCGCATTCTTAGCACTATTAGCATTAGTCTTCAAAAGGCTGACCGTTAAACATAAATAAAATAATAAATAAAAAAATTAAAATAGGTTTACTTACTTAGGAATTTAATACAAAAAAAAAACAATTTGAATTATTAACTTACAAAAATTATAATATTTGTGAAAAAAAAAGTTAAAAATAAATCTAAAAAGAGAAAAAACTTATATGTAGATTATTGTACATTATATAGACCTATATGTAAGATCCAAACAAGTTTTCCACCAAAAATTTGCTCTAGTTTTCCTAAATAATAAAAAAATTAAGTGGGAAAACTTGTTTGGTTTAAAATAATATTTTTGCAGAACCTTTGTAATATAATTCTTTGAAACTTGGCGGTTTGCCATTTTAAATTTTTTTGGGTACCTTCATAATTTTTTGGTTACTTTTTTATTTATTTTATTTAATGCTTCCAGTGAGTAATACACAATTCTTAGAAAAATAACAACAATGACAAGATAGAAGAGGTGAAAAAAGGCACACAAGAAACAAAATCTAAAAAAGAAAACAAACCATCAGCAAATAATGTTCCACAGTAAATTACAATAATTTTGAAAAACACAACGTTCTAATAATCATACACATGTAAAAAAATTAGACAATCAATACATTTTTCCCCTTACTAGGTATTCATCCTTTTTTAGGCTGCTGATAAATTCCAACCTCCATACAAATTTAGTTATTTAAGCTTTGTTATAAAAAGGCTATACGTAACAGAGATGCTCATAATTTATGCAAAAAATGCTAAGTTTTTGGGGCGCGGCCAGGACTCTAGCCATTAATAACGGATTTTAGTCGTTTCGGACAGGAAACAACGCAAATGAGGATGGCGCAAGTTATAGACGACTAATCCATTATTAGTAATATAATATAATATTATTTAAAAGGTCACCGGTGGTCTTTGCAACGGTATCTTCATGAGTTGTACTTTTATGCATTAAACAATTAGTTTCGTAACTTTGATGAAAGTTATGAAAATATTGGTGTTATGTGACAAATTTACGTTCAAGGAATTATGACTTGCATGATATATCTACCGTGCCTGGTCATGGAAGTTGTACAGCTGCTTTTTTATTTATTGTATAAGATAGTCAAATGGAGTTCCGGCCCTCCTGATGGTGAGTGGTCACCATCGTCCATAGACACCAACAACACTAGGGGTATTGTCGTTACGTTTCTATATGTTTTGTATTATTTTTGTAGCTAAATAAAAAATTACGAATTTTTACCTCTGTTATTTCATGAATCAGGCCACACATTCGTTTAAATATTACGAGATCAAAGTATTTTTTAAAAAGCTTGTTTTTTCCTGCGCTTTTGTTAAATATGTTTTTGGGGGTTGGAGCCGATTCAATTACACTAAACGTACGATAACTGCTACGTTTCCTTTGATACTAATTTATTTTCATTTTACGTTTTTTAAACTAGGACTAAAATAATGTGTTTTTTCGGATATCACTTTGTTTGTTTGTTTGTACTTTTGTTTGTGGCCGCTCATTTTCAAAACGTAACTTGTAATTTTAAATGCAGTTTTTGTGTAAAGAAAAGGTTCCATTGGAGTGTCTGGGGATCAAAGTCTGTTATTTCAGGTTTAAGTTAAGTTTAAAGCTTACCTTAAAATCACAATGACATAACTGCATTCACTTGTCTTCTAACAAGTGGCAAGTCATCCACCTAACTACTTCATTTGTATAAAAGCTATTGGATTGTGAATTAAGAGTAACCTGAACATTCATTTGCATGTGTGCATTGTTAAGTAAAACTAACTTTAGGGTGCATAGTGTTGCTAGATTAGAATAATCAGAATATATATAATACCAAATTGTCAACCTCTTTGTTTTTCATCTGGCAAGGTTGGCTGGTAAAAATTGCTGTTTAGCATTAAAAGCTCTCCTTTTGTACAAACTGTGTTTGGTGCCATAAAGAATTATATAAATCCACACATGCAATTCAGATCACAGTCGTAATTTCGTTGGGATAAAATTCTAAACAATATTGACGAGGTCGTTGCGCAGATGTTTTTTAAACTACCATGAAAGGACTTCTCTATCACATTTAAATTTTATTTGATTTTATATATATATATGTTTATATATTAAATATAATATTACAAAAGGGAAAAATTACATAACCAAGTTTCGGAGAATAGCAAAAATTTCATTTGAATACTTCTAAAATTTCCTAAAAAAAATTGTTTTAAGAGTTTCAAAAAATGTAAAATATTTTTTTATATACAATATATTTTTATATATTATAATAATATACCTATGTATTATTTTATATATTTATTTTAAAATTAATCTTATTCTATTTTTCTTAACGATTATTTCTTTTTCAGCTAGTTTCAATAATAAAGCCAAATTCACAAGGTATTTATTTAGTTGAATCACAAGGATCACGTTGAGATGTCTTTAAACAAGGTGAATCTAGGTGCCAATTCCACGCGACCAAGCTAATACACACGGATACGCATCAAGATATACCCTGATCACTTTTATATCATTGGCGTCATGTTTCTTAAGCTTTGTGTAGCTTGATCTGAATCCGTTTTTTTTTTGGCTTGCTTAGTTTGAGAATAAATGGATACTAGGCAAAGGATTGATGCATGCTAGATTATAGTAATATACTGACCATTATTTACGAGAAAAACCAATTATAACAACATTGTATCAAATAAATAAAGTTTTAATCAAATTTCCGTTTCAAAATATCTAGTCAAAATTGGTTACATTATTCAAACGAACAAAACAATTGGTTTTCAGTTATATACCTCTACAGTTGCAAAAATAATCTCATTTTATCACTAACGATAAATCAAAACAATATGACATTCATCTACGTGCGGCTAGCACCAGTAGCCTTTGTAGATCGACAGCGAGTTCGAAACTTCGAACTTTTGAATCTTACTAATTAATCGAATGAGCAAAGCGAAACAATTCCAAAAATTATATTTGGTATTGTTTCTGACTACCGCCTACTAACTTGGTATAATAACGAAGTTTCAACGCTATTGGCCAATTTATTGAAGAGTTCCGATGAACAGAACTAGGCTCCATCATCGGACCAGGTCGCTGTTACCATACTATGGGATCTAAGTACCTTCTTAAAATATAACAAAAGAACTTGCTGACCAGTAACAATACTATGATGTCAACGAAACTCTAAGAGATGGGGCTCTCGGATCGTTGTTATGTAAATTTTAATTATTCGTTATATCTTAAAAAATGGCTGTCCTAGAAAAGTAAAAATGGATTTGGAAACTATAAATAAAGCCTTTTTGTGTGACACGTAGTTTGATATATTTGTGCAACTTTTTTTATTTTTAATCCCTTAAAACCCTAGTTAAAGTAAAAAAATTGAATGTAAGATTTTCGTTCGCTTTGCTCACTCGATCAATGCCACATTTCGTAGCACCGTGGAACTCGTGCCAAGGGCCAAATATGATACAATGTCCCATTCGAGACTCCGGCAAAAAGGAAATTAAAATCTCGCATGACTCGACAGCAGCAGAAAATTACAAAATCTGCACGAGATTACACAACAGTTGGTATGAACCAACATATAATTATGTCTCAGTGTATTTTGACGATGAAGGTATATAGTAATATGAAAAGTGTTAAGTTACTTATAAAGTATGCAGTGATGTGTTGAGATTTTAACGTTAAATAGACTGATTAAATGTATTATCCAGATATATATATTTATCTATGTTGCGTGGAGTTAGCACTTAAAACCTAGCTTTAAGGCATTTCAAATCGATCCATGTGATTCATTTTAATAAATGCCCTTTGATGTATGTTAACAACCTATACAATCTGTTCCATAAGTTGTGTATGTAAACTTCAGGGGGCTAAAGTACCCATCAATATGAACAACTTTTTCTAAGGAACCAACACTGTGAACGCGAAAAAAAAAACAGCTGTTTCATACATTTTAGCCTGGTAGGTATTGAACTTTTGTATGAAACAGCTGTTTTTTTTTTCGCGTTCACAGTGTTGGTTCCTTAGAAAAAGTTGTTCATATTGATGGGTACTTTAGCCCCCTGAAGTTTATATACACAACTTATGGAACACCTTGTATATTTTTAAAGCTGCAACGATAAAAGAAGCATGTTAAACACATTACTACTACTTTTCCTATTTATATGACAGCGGTAACTATCACCTTTTATATATTCAAAAATTTTTGAATGTGCAAGGGAGAAGTACATTTTTTTTTAAATAAATATTGGTGGATTTTACACACAGGACTATCTAGCCTCAAAACTTTTAATATGGGAACCGGTTAGCTGATATAATACTTATATACTTTTTATTTATAAATACATACTTATCATACATAATAACACCCAGACAGAGAACAAACATCTAGGTTCATCACACAAAATGTTTGTTATGTGTGGGAATCGAACCCACAGCACAGAAGGAGCTACTGAGCTGTGGGGGTTGACATTAATCTGCGTCAAGCTATTAACATTGTGGACGGATTTCGTGAAACATTTTAAATTACACAAGATTACAAAATACGACATGTTTTTTATCTAAATAGAATCCGATCAGACGAACCCTAAGCGGATCGGATTAGCACTTGCACGAATTTATATTTATTTTCGCTCAAAACAAAATCCCTAGCAGGCAGTTCAGAACGTCCATAAAAACGGATTATTCCCGTAAAGCGGTGCGATCGAACAGACCCAATTAAATAAACATAAAATAAATCGAACCCGTTTTACCATCGTTTTAATAAACGGGACCTCAGATGTTCGACTATCGCACAGTGCTGAGACAGCAGCTGGTAAACTTCGCTACCTGTGGGTCTATCATATTTTTATTCAGACTGTGCTCGCTTGAGACTGTAGTAAAAAATATGTATGATATTATGTCGTTAGAATTTAGTTTAAAATATGAAGAAAAAAATTTACCTTATAAGCCACTACTAATCTAATATACACTTACCTACGTTACTAAAAACTACAGACTTAATTGTGCTTTATATAATTTTACAAATGCGGGTCCACGAACAAGAAGGTATCTACTCGAATTTGGATCTGTCAATGCTTTGCTCTCTTCATCTTTATTTGTGCATCATACAATTTGTGTTCAAGTATTAAAATCAAGAACCTTAAGGCTAAATATAAATAAATATTGGTGGACACATTCCACACAGCACTCACCAGAAAGAAACCAGAAAGCTGATATTATACTTTTTTTTTTGTAAATACATACTTATAATATTATATAACACCCAGACAGAGAAAAAACATCTATGTTCATTCTCGGTGGGGATCGAACCCACGGCCTACGGTGCAGAAGGCAGAACTACTACCAACTGAGCTGTGAAGGCTGGGCAACCCCATGCCTTCCAGCCTAGTTCTAAAAAACGCATTTGATCATCCGGTCATAATAAAATTATATCAAAGTAACTAACTCGTCTAACTCAATGCGAGTGGGCCAGCTGTCGTGCGGGGGCTGTGCGTGCGAGCATGTTTGGTATTCATTGGCGCGCCGCTATTACTTAGCTCCGTGTAATTGTGTGGACTGGATCTCAGAAGCCAGGAGGGCCTTCGCACATGCAAATGGCTTATTTATATACTACAGTTTGCTTGCACCGATGGCCTAGAGGGAGTGACCCCGCCTCAGGTCGTAGATTCGAATCCGGTCCTGCAAAAATGGATTTTCTCTATCGAAAAATGTATGTGCACAATGCCAGTGCTCTCAAACGGTGAAGGAAAACATCGGGTGGAAACCAGTTAGTATTCCAACAGCGGCGATGGGCTTGCAACCTGTCACGCATGGAATACCAACTAATGCAATATGTGCGTATGTATTCAATGTAATGTTCGGACGTCCTTACATCTGACTACCCCCCTTAGATGTCCTCAAAGAATCTGGAGTTCGTACTTGATGCTAAGAGATCTGAGGGGATATCTACCGTGCCTGGGGATCAAAGTCGTGAAGCTGTTTCAGTTTGCTTAAATTTGTTTAAAATAGTAGTTTGCGCTGATCGTGGTATTAGACATAGACATAGACATAGACAGACATTTATTTGCTAAAAAAACACACATGCACATACAAAACAATAAAAGCTAGGAAATGGCTAAACAGAGATATATATTGCAGTCCGTCAGTCAGTCAGTATTTTAGTTGGTAACACGACATTTGTAAGTATTTTATGCATGAAGCTTAAATTATGTCTTCAGTCGCTGACTTAATATTTTTGAAGTTATAAAATCACTGACAAAAAATCGCAAACATCCAAGTTCCGGAGAAAATTGTTACAAGGCTTCAGCATATCGCTTTGATCCAAACAAGTCCTAGAATATTTTTTAATTTGTATTAAAAAGCAAACAATTTTAAATCAAAAGGAAACAAAACAAACAAGAAGGGCATTAAAAATCCTTTCAAAAGACTAACACTTTTCTCTTCATTGATAGATTGCAAAAATTTTCAAAAACCGCAAGTAATTGTGCCGTTTATTATCATCCAGGTGCATGTGACAAGGCTTTCAGGTGAAAGCTGTAAACACAGCTATCGCATCAGATAACGGCTAGCTCGGATACCTTGATAAGGATACCTTGTGAAATGGCTTTGTATTCGAGCACCATATTAGCGACGATTGGCTGCAGCCTGTCACGTACGAGTGCAGAAAAAAGATGTCAAGCGAAATGGGTGTGCTAAAAACGCACTTATTTACATAAAAAAAATACTAAATTCTGCATTTTTTTTACAACAATATGGAACAAGCAGATGGCCTACCTGAAGTATGATGTCACACTCATCACCTTCAAACCGAAACACAGCAACGCTGCATGTCAGCAGTAAAGGCATGGTGGTAGTACTTCCTCAGAGCCCTTCACAAAGAACTCTTCTGTTTAGAGAGCTATCCAAGAAGCTCTAACTGCCTCCCTTAGACATTCTCAAAGAGATCTGAGGGTAACTACCGTGCCTGGGGATCAAAGTCATGAAGCTGTTTCGTGAAAAGGATGGATAGATAGGACAAAAAATCTGTATAGCCATCCAAACAACAATGAATATTATAATACAAATATTGTTTTAAAGCGGAGAATACTGTTTATAAGTAAAGCAAACTTGTTTGGATCTAAATCGAATCTAATCTTGGTTGACTGTGATCTACACTAATATTATAAAGAGGAAAGATTTGTATTTTTGTTGTTTTGTATGTAACGAATAGGCTCAAAAACTACTGGTTCGATTTCAAAAATTCTTTCACCATTAGAATGCTACATTATCCCTGAGTAACATAGGCTATATTATATATTCAAAAAGTCAGGGATCTTTACTTAAACTCCAATAATGTTACCCAAGGTGGAAATATTAATCCTTACCTCGCGTGCGCTGCGAAAACTATTGATGATAGAACAAAATAATGTACTACGACTTTGCAGAACACGTTATCATCTACGAAAAATGTCGCGACAGCATATTTGTCTAACTATTATAGTTATGTCACAATAAGTGTTCAAAACAATAGTGTGTTTTATAAAAAGTTAATTGAAATGCCGCCGCTAGAAAATGGACGTATTTTGTACCTTGGTATTATTCCTTATCCAAATTAATCATTTTAATACCTATACATTACCTATACATTACTTCTTGAATTTATCAACGGACATTCCATTCAAAAGATATGACGAAATTAAAAAAGTTTAACGGGTACACGGGTCACGCACGGGGTGCGATTTCACTCACTCAGGGAGAAGGGCGTGTAAATGTATGAAATTAAGTAGACGCGAGGCTCCAACCCACGGTCTAAGTTTATCCTAAAATGTTCAAAAAATGTATGACCACCCATGCGAAGCTGGGACAGGCCGCTAGTTTTAAATAAATAAGATCATTGATTTTACATATTTCAAAATGTTGTTAAAATCCGCGAGCGAGAGATACTTGACGGGTGTCAGCCCTTTAAGTACAAATTAACAAAAAATAATATTATATTTGTAGCTAGCGACCCGCCCCGGCTTCACACGGTTATTGTGGGTTATCCCTAAGAGATTATGCTTGTATTATGCATATAAACCTTCCTCTTGAATCACTCTTTCTATAAAAAAACCGCATCAAAATCCGTTGCGTAGTTTTAAAGATTTAAGCATACATAGGGATACAGGGACAGAGAAAGCGACTTTGTTTTATACTATGTAGTGATATGTATATTTAAAAGTTAAAAAACTGCTCGTTTGTAATGTATTAAAGGTCTCATAATTTCGTATCTATGGTGTATTGTGTTGAAATTAAATAATTTATAACATTTATTACACCAACCCTAAAATTTCGTTAGTTTTAGGGTCGTCCCTATTGAAAACTTCTTTCAATGATAAAGGAAACTTTTTGGTCATTTTCGGAATCGTTCAGGAAAAACATCTAAATCCAAAAAGTCGTAGAACAAACTTTGTACATACAATAATTTTGAAATACCGTAAAGTTTTACTTGTTTGAAAGCCGTAGAGGTTTGCGGTTCATAAAAACAAGAAAGAATCATCATGATCAGCCTGAAGAAGTTAACTGCTGCGCTCAGGCTCCCGTACCCCAGGTGAATGAGTAAGTATCCTAATTCGGTGATGGAATTTTCAGGACTGACCGACTAGTTGTGTGGTGACTAGTTTTTTTACATAGATTTTGGTAAGAAATTTGAAGATAAATGAAATCTAATATTTATTTTACATATTGCATTTTACACACTAAACAAAACATTTTAACAAGCAATAAGGCCCCTCCTTATTGCTGGATGTGGATGGATACCTACCGTACCTGAGAAAAATATTCGTAATATAAAAATATGAGGATTAATGTGAGTCAAAGTCAAAGTCAAAAGTAATTATTCAGTTGAATGACAAGGATCACTTTAAAACATCTTAAAAATAGGTGAATCTACGTGCCAGTCACACGCGACCAAGCCTAGTGTACAAAAAATTAACTTATTCTGTCAATCGTCATCCTATTTGGAAACAAAAAGAATTACTTTCAAAAAACATCTGATAAAACGCCCCAATCCAAATAGGCAAGCTTCAATAACACAAAGTATCCAATCATCAATACTGCGGTCTACTCCGAAAAAGGTTCGAATAGACGTTTTGATTTACATTGCGTGGCGCGTGCGAGTGTGATTACCTAAAAACAAGTAGTAGCAGTCATATGAGTCGTTGCTTGTTGATTAACAAAATCTAATAGCAATCTGCCGTGCTGTCTGTGAATAATATATCTGTTTTGCAAAAAAAACCGACTATAAATACACTGAAAAACATGAAATAAAACTTTTGCTGAAGGGAAACTTTTGCTTACAAACCAAAACGTCATCGTGTGTTTTTGTTGATTTTTTCCTAAAACCCTGAAACTATTTCTATAAAATTTACCACCTCCGTTATATGACCCACCAAGAAAATAAAGAACCATCAAAACCAATTCATTGGCGTAGTAATCACGTAAAAAAAAAACTTTCTCTTTATTTTATAATCAGTAAAAACAGTCTCCTGTAAAGTTGATGTTTTGCATGTGGAACCCCTTTTCTAAGGACACGACGAATTAACAATCAACACCGTATTTTGTGCTCGTACTGTTGTCGTCATCGCTTGTTTTCTATATAACTGACTCATTAGTTGCCATATTGCTACGCAATGTAATTCAAAATCTATTAAACTTTCGTCGTCGATTTTCGGAGTAGACCCCATAAGTCTTCTCAATCAATCATCGAACTTTAGGGATCCGCACATTGATATGAATATGGAAATGCTCTCCCTCAGGTGTCGTTCGTTATGGATATCGGGGGTTCATTTTGTTTTTACGTGTTTTCACAGCCGGAAGAAAAGTTGGGGAGTTTAATTAGCGAATTTTTTTGCCAATTTTTTGGGAGGGAATATTTGGGAAACGTTACATGACTTTCGTTGATTAACAACGAGACTTTGTGCACTGATGAGCCTGGTTTTTTTACATGGTCATTTTTACATAATCAGCAAAGACCTCAAAGACGAAAAATCGTTAATGTTTACTAAGTAAGGAGATAATTACATGGTAAGACATAAAAAGGTATTTTTGCTTCGAAACTTGATCGTTTTCAATTTTTATTAAGTATATCATTTAGTAATTTTATGAGATTTTATAAAATAAGCAAACATAATTTTGATTATACTATTATTTCAAAAATAAATTAAATAGAATTCTGTCAGTTTCACATTTATCTCATAATTATTGAAAGCAGCCATTACGGCGTAACGTGCGGACGGGGCCGCTTCCGGTCACCCTTTTATCCATTAACCGTTGCCGGAAGTGACCCGTTGTCATGGCAACGCAGCCTGCATAGGGCTGACTGGGAACTGTGACTTTGGCCTTCGGCCAAGAAATTTGACGATAAAAAAAAGGAAAAAATATAATTAGATAAGTAAGTTCGTATAAACTAGTGTCCTACTTTATTATAGAGTTTTAAGGGTTCTCTAGTGGCCTACCGTGCCCTATAAAGCACGGAAGCTACTATACATATTCTACATAGGAATTTAACTTTACCTGCTGTTATGCCTCTTTTAGTTTAATTTATAATATTTTACTCAGCATGTTTTCGGGTTTAGCAATATTTTATTATGTGTATTTGGCTGATTGCACTTTGTTTTGTGAGCCAAATACTATGGTGGCCAAATATCATGGCCTAAAATCAGCATGAATTCTGTTGACTTTTGCTTTTGACATAATTTCGCCAAACAAAAAATACCAGCACAAGAGTAGTAGAGCTCTTTGTGAAAAGCTCGTCCGGAGAAGTTCTACCACCACGCCTTTTGCTGCCGCCAAGCATTGTTGCTGTGTTTTGGTTTGAACAGTGTGGTTGCTGGTGAAATTACAGGCACATGAGGCTCAATATCCGTATGCCTCGAGTTGATGGACGTAGGGCAGTGCATCGTAGGGAACGTTCCTACCGAGCGTGGCTTACGAGGCAATACTAATTACCACGTAACATCAGGTGGGCCACCTACTTTTCTGATCAGCAACTAGTATAAAAAAAAACAAAAAACATCTTCTCCCATTCATAATTTCCCATCACTATCGAGCTAGTGCTGGGCCAACTTCGTAAACAGCCCTCAATGAGGGCCAGTTATCAGGTCGATTATCCCAAATTGTGTAACTTGTGGCAATTTCCAACTTTGACAGTTATTGGAGTAGTTTTGATTACTTTTGATTAATCCTATATTTGACTTTGGCATTAATTGACTTGGAGATTTGTAGGTATTGTTGACTTTGTTTGAAGTTAGTTTCTAGTCAAGGTGCACTTTGACATTAAATTGACCTAATTGACAATGTTAAATGACAAAGGTATTCTGATTTCATACTATTTCGATTCCTTTTTTTTCTGACGGAACTGAACGGAATTAGATGGCCCACCTGATGTTAAGTGGTAACCATCACCTATAACAAAGCACTGCCTCGTAAGTCACGCACGATAGGGACGTGCCCTACGATGCACTGCCCTGCGTCCATCAACTTGAGGCATACAGATGTTAAGCCTCATGTGCCTGTAATTACACCGGCAACCACACTCTTCAAACCGAAACACAGCGTTGCTGCTTGGCGGCAGAAAAAGGCGTGGTGGTAGTACTTCCCCGGACGAGCCCTTCACAAAGAGCTCTACTACTCTTAAAACTCTCTAAAACTCTACTACTCTCTTCTTTTCTGTTATTATTTAAGGAAACATAGCATTTGAGTATTATTTTAAGTTCTTTGGGATATTAACTAAAATAACAACCAATCTTCCAGAATTCTCGAGCGAAGGAAAACATCGTAAAGAAGTCAGTTAGTTGTAAAACAGCGTCAATGTGAGATGTATGTCTCTGTATCACGCACGGAACATGTGTTTGTATACGCCGAATGTATTAGTTTAGTTGGACTTTCACCTGTCTTCCTCAACGAGTTGATACTTTGAGGTTTTAGAACCTGCTGAGGTTTACCCGAAATACTATAGTATGGGGCTCTTCAAAAAGGACGTTTTCAAACTTTTTAATGGCTCGGCAACGCGCTAGTGATTTTTCCACTATTGCAGGCGTTCATAGGTTACGGTAACCGCTTCCCGCTTGTTTACTTTTCTGTATAAAAAAGAGGGGATATCTACCATGCCTGGGATTGAAGCCGTGAAAATTTGAGGAAAATTTAGAGGCCTGAGTAAAAGTGTGAGCAGTTTTAGTTAAACAACTTTTGAATAACCATTTAGAATAGAATGTATAGAATGAATTTTTAGTAATATTGTTAAATTACAAAGATTTAATATAGTCCCAAAAGTTATTACCCGAGTGGGATTTGAACCCACGACCTTCCCCTTGCCCCGTATCAAGGGGAAGGTCGTGGGTTCAAATCCCACTCGGGTAATAACTTTTGGGACTATATTAAATCTTTGTGATTTTCCTTAAGTGTAGGTAAACACTATAAAACAAATAAAATTGTTAAATTAGTTAAGAAAACAGTTTCACCAAGAACCTCACCTTTAAATAATCATTACAGCGTTAAAGTTGATTGAACCTGGCGCGGCGTCCCCAAGGTTTCGCATCGCACAAATCATAGCGCCCCCACGCACGCACAATTTAAATTACATTACCTATGTTTATGTCGTTTTTCCCTGAAATAGGACTAAATCATATGACATTCATTTGGATGGTCTTTTGTTATAGAAAATTCATTAAAGCTTTTTTGTTTGCTTCATCGTCAAAATGTAATCAAGGTCACATTTAATGTAACTACAGATCGTTCACAACGGTATGCAGATAGCTGTTTAATTATGTATTTTGTACATTTTGCAAATACTTGTATTTTTTTATAAATGGTACTAAAAGAAAACTAAAGACCCATGTTCAAATTATAAAAACTTTATTCAGTCCTATCAGAAGAATCACTTTAAAACGTCTTTTATACTTGGTGAATTTACCGCTAGTTCCTCGCAACCACAGCCTAGAAGAACAGGCAAGAAACTTACGTCTTTACTTCTATCGTTTCTTGTACGACTTAGGTACATTATTTTTGGTTTTATAATGAATTGGAGCTTGTTCAATCCCAAGGTTTTATATGTCATCACCCTAGAACGCAGCGTTTCTGCTTGTCGACAGATATAGGAATAGTGGTAGTAATTCCCCGGACGAGCCACACACAAAGAGCTCTACTACTTCTAAAAACGAATCAATCTCAATATCCTGTGATTTAGGGAACAACTTCAATAAGTTAGTCTGGTGAGTAATTGGTATGCAACAAGGCATACCTAACTTTGCGACCAAGTCACAATCAAAATCTATTAAATCTATAACCAACTTGCTCAATAGAATCTATTATGTTCGTTTTGTTATAAAACGTCACCGTCATCTCACAGCCGTATTTTTCCTTTGTAAAGTTTTTTTACCTCTATATTACTGACCCTACACAAATGTTTTTCTGGAGATCGAACCCACGGTCTACGGCGCAGAAGGCGCAGAGCTACTGCCAACTGGCGAACTGCTGTATAGAAATATAGCTTCTTTGCCTTTTAAATAAGGTTCAAAATCTTAAGAACAAGTCACTGTTATATCACGGAGACTGTTTTTAAGGTGATCAAAACTTAACAGTTAACTGAACGCGGTAGAGGCAACTCAGTTAAACTTCTAACTGGTGCACTATTGTGTGATTCTATGCACAACTAGACAGGTTGGGATTTATAATTAACAACTAGACTTTATAACTGATTTCAATAGGCTAGTTGACTTAAATTTGAAAAAGTGGTTAGTACCATATTATCTATTTTACACCAAAAATCTATTATTTAAAATAAATCGTATATTTACAATATTTATTTTGCATTAAAAAAAAAACAATTTAAATTTCCGTCGAAAATGACTATCATGGCTGTCATGGCGTCTAGAATGACGTCACGCCCCGAAACAAACCCCGTAACCCCTTTTGTTCTCTGAAAACGTCAATCACAACAATGATTTACACGGCGTGACGTAACACTTTCTGATTGGTGTTCACTGTCACGTGACTTAATGCCTATTTTTTCCGAATTTATTTTCTAAAAATAACAATTATCTTTAATTATTATGATAAATAGTTTTGTTTTTCCTATCTACAATTATCTTAATTAATAATAAGAAACTCTAATCCATCTGATTTATTCGTGGAACGTGCCCTATAATGCACTGCCCCGCGTCGTCAGATGTTAAGCCTCATGTGCCTGTAATTTCACCGCCTGTAAAAATAAATAATTCGACTTTGACTTTAACGCTTGCATGTAGTGTGCTTGTTAACAAAAGTAAGGTATTTTTTGTTGTCAACGCTTGGGCCACTACCAAAAACAAATTAAAAATTGGTTCCAATTAGTTCGACAACTTTTGGAATGTTTTAAAATTTACGTTTATTTGAAATTCAGCTTCAACTGAAATAACTATGGTAACAACACGCGAGCCATTTGTCTGAAGTTACCACTTTCAGATTATTAGCAGATTATGATTTAAACTGAAAATTAAAGGTTCAACTTTGGTTAAAGTTTAGTTTTATGGGAATTTCTTGTTTTTTTTCTTGTTAAATAATAATAGTGAAAAATTTATCTAGAGGTGAAAAATATATTGATATTCTTGATGGAACAAGCAGATGGCCCACCTGATCTTAAATGGTAACCATCACCTATAACAAAGCATTGCCTCGTAAGTCACGCACGATAGGAACGTGCCCTACGATGCACTGCCCTGCGTCCATCATTGTTGTACGACCAGATTCAAACCCACGATCGGAAGTAAAAGTCACTCCCACTAAACCAACGATCTGAGTTTTTTAGCCCGAAATATAGAATGTTGACGATAAAATTCTATGAATCTCCGACCGATTTTCTTGGAAAATATAATGAAATATTTATTTTGACAAAATACACAAATGGTAAATATTTACAGAATTTACAGACACTGAAAGACAGGTTCGTGACACTGAATAGAAAAAATAAAATATAAAAGCAAAAATTAGAATCCATCCATTAGTTGATACATCCCGCGTACACCCACCCTATGCATAGGTAACAGATTTCTAAGTAAAAATATCGAAAGAAGCCTCTTGAGGCGCACTTAAAATCCTTTCACCACACCGTTTCGAAAGAAACAAGTGACACGACAAGAAGAAGAAGAACAAGTAAAAATAAATAAAGATATTTATTGTTTAAGGAAAATAGGTCGTTTGACTAATCCTGCCTGACGGCATGTACACAGTGGCCCATTTAGATCGGTCCGTATGGACAAGTCTGTAACTGTATGACGCACAAAGATCTGTTCTTAGGAGTCATGTCATCAATTTTAGTGACAAGAAAAACTGCATACATAGATACATACATATTTAAATACATACATAATTAAATAAAAACTTGTAGGTACTTAGTTCGGGAATCAAACCCGATCGTATTGAACAATAAAACTTACATTATTTCGATTTGGACATCGATTGTGTAGGTCATAAGCAGTCAATGTTACTATCAAACATGATTATGTAAAATGATTAAAGCGCTTTGTATTATACTAGTGGATTCCCGCGGCTTCGCACGCGTTGAAGTGGTGAGCCGTGATTGAGCCACAAACATCCAAACATCGTAACTTTCGCATTGATTTGTATATTATTAGGGTAGGATTTTAAATATCTACGTAGGTATAAGAGATGCCTATAGGCGTTCATTATAAATAAATAAATAAATTACCTATATTAGGTAGGTAGGTATAGGTGAGCTTAGCACAAACATAGCAAATACTACAAAGACAACCTTACACCGAAAATATGTACTTATTTGTTCCTAGTGTCTACCCCAAAAACAAACGAAACGAAACAGCTTCACGACTTTGATCCCCAGGCACGGTAGATACCCTCAGATCTCCTCGTACCAACTCAAGATTCCCGTTTTTAGAATGTCCCTAACAAACATTGACTCCCTAAGGGTAGTTTTAAAAAACTAACAATGCCTTTTCTATGTTTGAGCCTTGGAATACATCTACTTCAAGTTTCATGTTTGTAGGTTCAAGGAAAACAATTTTTCATACCAACGTTTTAAACCTTGTTTACACCCTTAGGGGTTGAATTTCCAAAAATCCCTTCTTAGTACACCTCTACGCCATAAGACCTATGTACTGTTCAAATTTCAAGTCTCTAGAACCAGCGGTCAAAAAACTCCCATACAAACTTTTACATCCCTTTGCACACTTTTTAAGGGTAGTTTTAAAAAACTAAAAATTATTTTCCAATTTTTTAGCCTTGGAGTACATGTACTCCAAGTTTCAAGTTTGTAGGTTCAAGGAATACTCTTTTTCATACAAACGTTTTCATCCTTTTTTACACCCTTAGGGGTTGAATATCCAAAAATCCCTTCTTAGTACACCTCTACGCCTGAAGACCTATGTAATCCCCAAATGCCAAGTCTCTAGGACTAGCGGTTTAGGCTGTGCGTTGTCTATATGTCAGTCAGTCAGTCAGTCAGTCAGGACTTTGATTCTTATAGTATTAGAGATGTAAAACATAAAAAATTGTTACATTAGGAAAATGCCATTACCATTACAAAAATACAATATTCAAAATCATAAAAAATAATCATAATCATCATCATTAGCCCAAAGAAGCCCACTGCTGGACATAGGCCTCCCCTACACATTTCCAGGAAGGATGATTCTAAGCACTCTCCATCCACGGACTTCCCGCGATCCTAACAATGTCGTCAGTCCATCGGGCGTCTTTCGATTCACTTTCCAGTTCGTGGTCGCCATTCGAGAACTTTTATTCCCCAGCGGTTTACAGTTCTTCGAGCAAAATCGTAATATTAAAGAAAACTCAGTAAGTAAAAGATAAATTCGTACATCTACGAAACCATAAAACCTTCCGTAACAACCCAGCCAAGTGTTCAAGGAAATGACGAACACATTACGAAAACGCTGAATTTCTCACAATTCCACACTTGGTTATACCTGCCCACATACATACATACATACATAACATACATACATCCAGATAGGAACACCGGCTGCGGTTTGTTCCGGAAACTCTCGGAATGACTTACAATGTTTGGATATAAAGCTGGCTATTCAAGGCGAGACTTTGACGAGAAAAAACTTGGCAATACTTTTAATTGAAAATTAATTACAGAACGTAACATTGGTGTTCAAATTTCCGTTTTATTTACCACTAGTGGCTTCCCGCGGCTTCGCACGCGTTGAAGTGGTGAGCCGTGATTGAGCCACAAACATCCAAACATCGTAACTTTCGCATTGAGTTGTATATTATTAGGGTAGGATTTTAAATACCTACGTAGGTATAAGAGATACCTATAGGCGTACATTACCTATATTAGGTAGGTAGGTATGGGTACTGAGCTTAGCACAAACATGACAAATACAACAAAGACAACCTTCAACGGAAAATATGTACTTATTTTTTTCTAGTTTCTACCCCAAAAACAAACGAAACGAAACAGCTTCACGACTTTGATCCCCAGGCACGGTAGATACCCTCAGATCTCTTCGTACCAACTCAAGATTCCCGTTTTTAGAATGTCCCTTACAAACATTGACGCCTCGTTGTATCCTTTTTACTCGAGCGCAACGAAGGAGGGTAACGTTCTTATTTCTTAGTATATTTAATTCAAGTTTTAAGTCAATCGCACCACGCGTTAAAAACTCCCATACAAACTTCGACATCCCTTTGCACACTTATTAAGGGTAGTTTTAAAAACTAAAAATGCCTTTCCTATTTTTTAGCCTTGGAGTACATCTACTTCAAGTTTCATGTTTGTAGATTCAAGGAATACAATTTTTCATACAAACGTTTTCAACCCTTTTTACACCCTTAAGGGTTGAATTTCCAAAACTCCCTTCTTAGTACGCCTCTACGCCATAAGACCTATGTACTCTTCAAATTTCAAATCTCTAGGACCAGCGGTCAAAAAACTCCCATACAAACTTTTACATCCCTTTGTACACTCATTAAGGGTAGTTTAAGAAAACTAAAAATGCTTTTCCTATTTTTTAGCCTTAAAGTACATGTACTCCAAGTTTCAAGTTTGTAGGTTCAAGGAATACTATTTTTCATGTAAACGTTTTCAACCCTTTTTATACCCTTAAGGGTTGAATTTCCAAAAATCCCTTCTTAGTACGCCTCTACGCCGTACTCTTCAAATTTCAAGTCTCTAGGACCAGCGGTCAAAAAACTCCCATACAAACTTTGTCATCCCTTTGCACACTTATTAAGGGTAGTTATAAAAAACTAAAAATGCCTTTACTATTTTTTAGCCTTGGAGTACATCTACTTCAAGTTTCAAGTTTGTAGGTTCAAGGAATACAATTTTTCATACCAACGTTTTCATCCCTTTTTACACCCTTAGGGGTTGAATTTCCAAAAATCCCTTCTTAGTACACCATAAGAGCTATGTACTTTTCAAATTTCAAGTCCTAGGACCAGCGGTCAAAAAACCCCCATACAAACTTTTACATCCCTTTGCACACTTATTAAGGGTAGTTTTAAAAAACTAAAAATGTCTTTACTATTTTTTAGCCTTGGAGTACATCTACTTCAAGTTTCAAGTTTGTAGGTTCAAGGAATACAATTTTTCATACCAACGTTTTCATCCCTTTTTACACCCTTAGGGGTTGAATTTCCAAAAATCCCTTCTTAGTTCACCTCTACACCATAAGAGCTATGTACTTTTCAAATTTCAAGTCTCTAGGACCAGCGGTCAAAAAACTCCCATACAAACTTTTACATCCCTTTGCACACTTATTAAGGGTAGTTTTAAAAAACTAAAAATGTCTTTACTATTTTTTAGCCTTGGAGTACATCTACTTCAAGCTTCAAGTTTGTAGGTTCAAGGAATACAATTTTTCATACCAACGTTTTCATCCCTTTTTACACCCTTAGGGGTTGAATTTCCAAAAATCCCTTATTAGTTCACCTCTACACCATAAGAGCTATGTACTTTTCAAATTTCAAGTCTCTAGGACCAGCGGTCAAAAAACTCCCATACAAACTTTTACATCCCTTTGCACACTTATTAAGGGTAGTTTTAAAAAACTAAAAATGCTATTCCTATTTTTTAGCTTTGGAGTACATGTAACTCCAAGTTTCAAGTTTGTAGGTTCAAGGAATACAATTTTTCATACAAACGTTTTCATCCCTTTTGACACCCTTAGGGGTTGAATTTCCGAAAATCCGTTCTTAGTACACCTCTACGCCATAAGACCTATGTACTCCTCAAATTTCAAGTCTCTAGGACCAGCGGTTTAGGCTGTGCGTTGTCTATATGTCAGTCAGTCAGTCAGTCAGTCAGTCAGTCAGTCAGGACTTTGAGTTTTATAGTATTAGAGATGATTTCTTTGGAAGTATCTTCATCTGAATTTGTGTGTCAAATCAATTGAGTTCACCCTTTGAAAGACAGTTGGTTAGGAACCGATAAGTTTAGATGTAAATTTGGCAGCGAATCTAATAAAAATGGATGTTGCCTATAATTTGATATACTATGGGGAACGGGATTTTATCGAGAAATTCAGCATAAAACATACCTACATATCCACATTTTGCAATAGTTGGCCATACAATACGACATCATCATCATCTCAGCCCGGTATCACCCACTGCTGGGAATAGGCCTCCTTCACTTTCTGCCAGCTTCCTCTGACTGTGCAGCTCTTGTCCAAGTGTTTCCTGCGATGCGACAGTAAAAATGACTTTAACAAGAAATTTAGCACAATACGTATACACATTCTGCAGTATAACATACAATGCGATGACAGTATGAATGCCTATTATTGTTAAAAAATGCTTGATTTATAAGTCGCGCTGTGAGCAGCTTGCTTTTCTGGCAAAGCAACGCTTGCTCGTTTAGACTGGATATGTAAATACAAGTTTCGCCCGTATGTGTAACCGTGATTATTTCCCCAACCATTTATTCTGAAGCCTTGTAGTTTTTTATTTGAATTTCTTTGTCTCATCAAAATGGGGGAACTTTTTTGACTGATTGGGGAGGTTTTATGCGTTTCTTTATATTGAAGGGATTTTGTTTTAAAGCTTTTCAGTGACACACAGCTCAGTTGGTGGTAGCTCTGCCTTCTACGCTGCAAGCCGTGGGTTTGATCACCACATAATATAGGACAAACATTTGTGTGATGGACATAGATGTTTGTTTTCTGTTCGGGTGCCTCGGGATGCCTTGACTTTGACTGTGACCTCCCATTAGACCTCTGGCGGTCTCGTAATTAAATGATATAACGTGATAAGTACCCGAACGTCTAATGGAGAACCCTACTAATCTAGAATTTCACCGATTGCCTAGCCCTAGGGCTCATGTGAGGGTATTTTGTATCAGAGGGAAAATACTTTACACAGTGCATAAGGTATGAACAAAGTCAAAGTTAAAAAGGTCATCAATTTTATCACAGAACACTTTAATAGGCTAGCTAGGTGAATCTAGGTGCCAGCTCCACGCGACCAGGCCTAGAAGAACACGCAAGAAAACATTAACATTGTTTTGTTACTATATTTGTTTCTCTGTTCTTTTTCTATTATGTTATAAATAAATAATTAAATAAATAAATATTGGTGGACATTCCACACAGCACTATCTAGCCCCAAACTAAGCCAAAGCTAGTATATTACAAAATATGCCAAAGCTAGTATATTATAAATATTACCTTCATCGGTTCAGCGATGCGAGTTGGTCGCTCCCACTAGACTCTTATTGACATGGGTTCGAATCCAGTCCCTATTCTATGTACTGCCCTACGACCAGGAACTTGAGGCATACAGATATTAAGCCTCGTACATACATAAATGTGTCTATAATCACCGATTGAGTGACGTCACAGATGATCTTACACCGCTATACCTCTGTTCGACACAACGACATTAATATAAACACACGTATTTTCTTGTGAATTCAAAAGTAATGCCTATGTGAAGACTTCCGCCGATCCCAACTGAGTGAGTGTTTGAAAGCTCGCGAGTACCTTCAATAGCGTTTAAATAACTTTATTTAGTGCTATCAGCTGTTTTTTATTATTATCGCTGATAGTTATTCTTTCTTTATTTCTATTGTAATAATTCAACGTTCTATTGTGTATTATATCTCTAAGATCCGTCTCATAGCAGTTCATAGGGCACTTCTGCTCCTAATAAAGTGGGCTTAACCCCGCCAGCTAATTGACGTGACGATCGTGCGAGCTAACGGCAACGGATAATGAACCTTATCAACTGTGAATAAGGTGCAGATTGAAGAGAGGAAATGGTATATTTAAGACGTGCGCAATGGATTAGAAGTGGAACTAATGAGAGCCTTAAGTTCACCTTTTAATTAACGGTTAAATGTTAAACGCGTGATTAGTAAAAATGTGCTTGTCTTTTTATTGGAATTAAGGAGGTTAAGGCATTTCTGAGTGGCAAAGCAACGGTTGAGCTGAAAAATATTAAATATATGAATAGTATTAAAAAAAAATGCAATGCCTTAGGTGATGGTTACCGCTTTACAACTCGTGGGTTATCGTTCCATCAGCAAGAAGTATATTAATACAATTGGCCAATTGCGAGTCGGACTCGCGCACGAAGGGTTCCGTACCATATCTATGAAAACGGCAAAAAAATCACGTTTGTTGTATAGGAGCCCCCTGTATTTTTTTTTATTTTGATTTAATTATTTATTTTTAAAGTAAATATGTAGGTAACTAAAATATTCTGTAAATATTTCAAGCGTCTACCTGTTGCCGTTATCAATATCGAGCAAAAACTAGCAAAAAACCACGTTTGTGTTTGGGAATAAATATTTATTTTATTCTGTTTTTTAGTAAGTATTTGCTTTTATAGCGGCAACAGGAATACATCATCTGTGAAAATTTCAACTGTCTGTCACGGTTCATGAGATACAGCCTACGCCTACGGATAGATAGACAGACAGACAGACAAACAGATGGATGAACAGCGGAGTATTAGTAATAGAGTCTCGTTTTACTCTTTGGGTAACAATAATTATAATTTTGACCTATTTTTTTAAATATTTTTTATAATATCCCAAAAGTTATTATCCAAGAGGGAATCTTTGTGATTTCCTTAAATGTAGTTAAGTCAACACTATAAAACGAATAAAAATGAAATAGGCTTGTTTACATAAGAGAAAAATCTACAAGCTTATCAAAGCTAAAGCTACCCCAAGGGCGCGTGCACACTGGCGGCGCGCCAACAACTAATTGATACTGCAGTCTGCACTCTCCCTAATTGGGCCAAACGAATATGAGACATCAACCAATCATCATCATCATCATAAGAAACGTATTATGGACAAGCACTAGAAGAACAGGCAACAGACTTACAGCTTAGTTACCGTTTTGTATGATCCTTGTTACAAAATAATTTATTTATGTAACTAGACTGGTTTAAAGACCAATTACTCTGATTGAGTACCTACAGTTTCAATTCGAACTACTTCTTATAATTGAAAAACAAAAATAAAAATACGTATGTTACACAACTCAAAGTGAGAGCGCTGGTGGTCTAGTCGTAGCGGCCCCACCTTCGGATCCTAAGGTCGTGGGTTCGAAACCGGTCGTGCAACAATGAGTTTTTCTGCTCAAAAATGTATGTGCACAATGCCAGTACTCTCAATCGGTGAAGGAAAACATCGTGAGGAAACCGGTATGTCGTAGAACTTAAAAAGTTCTATAACGTGTGTCAAGTGCTCGAAAGGAGCCTCTAAAGGCGCACATAGAATCCTTTCACCACACTGTTTCGAAAGAAACTAGTGACACGATAAGAGAGAGAGACAAGTTAAAAAAGAAATTAATAATTATAAGTCACTATAATAATATGTATAATAGTGAAGTTCCAGTTCGGTGCCGATCGAACTATTTACGTATAAAAAATACGTGAAATAGGCTACCAACTGTCTTCTTGTCGTTTTACTAGTTTCTTTCGAAACAGTGTGTTGAAAGGACGGCAAGTAGGGCGCAACTTTTCACTCTGTCCCTATTTAACAGGACGCTTAGTTGACGTAGGGTGGCCCGGTTACCTATACTATTCTAACTGCATAGTCTACCTTATAATACCGAACAAAAGGATCCGACACCAGACAAAAGCACGACAGGAATCAAGTAGTAAGTTTGCCTGTTCTAGTTTTAAACGTTTCAAATTGATCCTTGTGATTTTATTGAGTAAATACTTTTTGACTTTGCCTTTGGAAGTTTGTGCTAGTTCTATTAAGCTTGCTTACGTGGAACTGGCTACTAGATTCACCTAACTTAAGGACTTTTCAAAATGATCTTTTAGATTCAATTGAATATTAATTATTATGACTTTTTTGCCACGATAATTCTAGTAACCGATATTTAATTTATTTTCAAAGAAACGGCTTTGTCACGCAATATTTCTCTTGTAAAATAGGCGGATAATAAATTGTGACATTTTCTGTGTATTCAGTAGATAAATTAATTATTATAATGTGACATGATTAGGTAAGCCAGCTCGGGCGGTTGATTGATGTACGCGACTTTCTTGTATAAAGAGGCTTCTTTCGAGCATTTGACACATGCAGGAGCTTTTTGGTTCAAAGTCAAAGTCAAAGTCAAAGTCAAAATGTATCAAATTGTAAGGATCACTTTGAAACGTCTTAAAGCTAGGTGACTCTAGGTGCCAGTTCCACGCGACCAAAGCCTAGAAGTGGTTCATGGTTCATGGTTCATGGTTCCATGGTTCTACGACATGCTGGCTTCCTCACCAGCATTCTATGATAATTCTACCACACTATGTTTTTTTTCACCGTTTGAGAGTACTGGCAATGTGCCATAATTTTTTGAGCAGAAAAAGTTATTGGTGCCCGACCAGTTTTGAACCCGCTTAGGATTAGAAGTACGCTACCACTGGACCACCAGTGGTTTCAGTGAGGCTGTATAAATCATCTACAATTTTATGTTACGTTATTTATTTAACAATATTCACAGCTCTAAGGTAAATAAAATGTAACATAGAATAGCGAAAACGGTTTAATTTACTAAAGTTTACTTGATATATTGTGTGACAAAGCGGTTTCTTAGAAGCTTCTACGAAATTACGGTTATTTACATAACCATAATGTGACCTTTCATCGTCATCAGCCGGAAGGAGTCTATCTTAAATCTACATGTAAAATGGGCATAAACCCATTGTAATACTCCAACCGGGCGCATGCCCATTTTGTTACTCCCTAAGAACTATTTGAACAACATGAAATAATTAATAAATAATAATTATTACAATTTTACATACATAATAATACAATTAATATACTGAATATGTCTTGTAAAGTAGGGGTGATTTTATTTATATTATTTTCTTTAGACTGAAAACTCGTAGGCCGTTTTTTTTTCAGGATAATCCTAAAATGTTTTTTAAATACGTTTTTGTGTCGCCGTCCCTTAAAAACATTGTTAGATATTTTCTTTTAATATAACCCGTGCAACTCGGAAACAAATTCGTTGCCTCTCACTCATACAATATAATTGTAGCTACCTCTCGCTCGCTCTCGTAAATAGATATAGAGATAAATACCAGCTCTCTTTCTCTCCTTATCTGCCCCGACTCCGACTAAATATCCCCAAACTATCTTAATTTTGCACTTGGTAAGGATCTCTTTGAAACGTCTTAAGGGGCTGACAACTATCAAACAACTTCTCGCTCGCACGTTTCGACTTGTTGAAAGATATAATTTCACTAAACTCATTTTTGAAAAATCGCAATCAACCATTTTGTGTGCAATCACATTGCACACAGTTTAGTAAAAAAAACATTTTGATCGATACATGTTTTCGTACTCAAAAGTTTGCTTTATTAGTTTTCGTACAAAAGCAAACTATTAAATAGGAAAACATGTATCGATCAAAATGATATTTTTACTAAACTGTGTGCAATGTGATTGCACACAAAATGGTTGATTGCGATTTTTCGAAAATGAGTTTAGTGATTTTATATCTTTCAACATGTCGAAACGTGCGAGCGAGAGTCACATTAGCTCTTGTCTACGCCTTAAAGCTACGTGAATACCTAGATTCACGTCAGAACAGCTATCAGATACCTAGATCAGCTTTAAGGCGTTTCAGTTTCACGTGAACAAGCATAGAAGAACATGCAACATACTAACGCCTTGGTTCAAGAAATATCATAAAAAACAGTGAATTTTTCTGCGTTCCTAGACGCAACTATCTAGTCTCGAATCTTCAAAAACTAGCCTTATAAAACGTATAGACTGTTAAGCTGTGTAGGCACCGGGCCAGCTCCGCCTAAGCTGTGTCTACACTCGCGTCTAATGGCATTGCCGTAGATGTCGTTTGTCAAAGGATAAGGTCTTGTGCACACGGCACATAACAATATAATCTAAGCTTTAACTATAATAAACAAGCCTGAAAATCCATTCTGTATGATTTATACACCGGGAAAGACAAAGTGTGTGTTTTACGAAGCAACAATGTATTGGTGTTCTCTTGGACAATCAATGTATTCAAGTTTAAGAAAGTCAATTTGCTAGTGGCGTTAGTGTCGATATTTCTATGGACTTTTACTGTCAGTACCGGTTGATTTTGAATAATATGACGTTTTTGCAATAAAAACGGACTTCAGATTCACTAAAACACATAAACAGAACTTTTACTGAAGGTAAACAAACCAAAACGTCATCTTTAAGTATATTTTTTGTTATTGTTGATTTTTTTTTTAATGTTAGATCGATTTTGATAAAATAGTGGGACCACCTATAAAGTACCACCAAACCACAAAACTATTATCAAAATCAAATTCATAATTTGGCGGAGTAATCACGAAAAATACATGTTACGATACGAATTAAGAACCTACTTTTTTGAAGTCGGCTACAAATGCAGGGCCCAAACCGACCATCTTTACGATCTAGAGGTGCACTGTATCATTACAACGTGCTAGAACAAGACGGATGCATGTCTGTCTCTCTCTAGCTAGCAATTTAATTTGTCGGCTGTCAGCGCTCGAGTGAGTACGCAGTCGAGAGTGGAATTCGATTGACTAAATCCTTGGTTTTGCGAAAACTGGTATTTGACATTATGACTCCCGTTATTTTAGTATCCTTTTCAACATTTCGCGATCATGAATGTCACATTGAATATGAGACGCGTATTTATCTGTAAAATGTGGGTATGTGCCAAATGTAATGTTTGGACGTACCTCTGACTACCCCCCTAAATACCAAGAGATCTGACGGGATATATACCGTGCCTGGTGATCAAGATCGTGTAGTTGTTTCAGTTATAAGTTTCTAAAATAGAATCAGTATTTATTTTGTAATTATTGATTGTAAAAAGTGGTAGTCAGAGGTACGTCCATATAATTATAATACTATGGGACTATAATGTTATTCCAAAATAACAGGCTCACTTGCAGAACTACCCTTATCTCAGACAGTGTAAAATCATCCCCCTACCCTCTCGCAACAATGTCTCTAATCCCTTAAACAGACCTGTCAATGTCAACGTAATGCCAATGTTAGACAATAGATGTCGTTATCCAACGAGCAATTTTATCCTAGAATGTACAAGCTACAGGAGTATTTTTTTTTTATACAACTTGCTGATGGAACAAGCAGGTGGCCCACCTGATGTTAAGTGGTAACCATCACCTATAACAAAGCATTGCCTCGTAAGTCACGCACGATAGGAATGTGCCCTACGTTGCAATGCCCTGCGTCCATCAACTTGAGGCATACAGAATCAGATGTTAAGCCTCATGTGCCTGTAATCACACCGGCAACCACACCCTCAAACCGAAACACAGCGTTGCTGCTCGGCGGCAGAAAAAGGCGTAGTGGTAGTACTTCCCCGGACGAGCCCTTCACAAAGTGCTCTACTACTCTTAATTGTACTTAAAAAAACATATTGGCACTCTTCAGAACTCAGTTGGTATAGTACTCGCAACGGATCTAAGTCCCTCTGAAGTCAGGCGCTGTTGCAAATACATAGTACGATAATCAATTGAAATTAATCGGTCATATTTCGATTAATGATAAATTTGTATGGCAAACATTTATATGAACATAGATGTTTGTTCTCATTAGGGCTGGAATCCACGGCCTACAGTGCTGAAGGAACTACATTAATATTATCTAAGTGGCCTGGGGCTCAAAATCGTGAAGCTGCAAGTATATATTTCATCTTTTTTAAGGGTAAAACGGGACCCTATTACGAAAACTCCGCTGTCCGTCCGTCTGTCTGTGTGTCTGTCTGTCCGTCTGTCACCAGGCTGTATCTCATGAACCGTGATAGTTAGGCAGCTGAAATTTTTACAGATGATGTATTTTTGTTGCCGCTACGACAACAAATAAACTAAAAAACAAAATAAAATAAATACTTTAGGGGGCTCCCATACAACAAACGTGTTTTTTTTACCGTTTTTATAGATAATGGTATGGTACCTTTCGTGCGCGAGTCCGACTCGCACTTGGCCAGTTTTATTTTTATACTTCTTGCTGATGGAAAAGATGGCCCACCGCAAGTCACGCACGATATCAACTTGAGGCATACTTACAGAATGATAATTCTCATGTGCCTGTAATTTCACCCACATATACGCTACATGACAGCAGAAATAGGTATGGTGGTAGTACTTCCCATCAACAACTCTACCACTCTTAAAATCTACTATTGGGTATCTATAAAGCTTAAAACCCAAGCTTATAGAAAATCTCCGGCTAAGCACAAATCTTGCTGAACAAACAGCGCTAAGGGCCTACCCGGGGCCCGGCCGGGGCGTGCATTAGGGGCTCAGTGCACGAGGTGTGCTCGCGCCGGCTTATGAGTGACGTCACGGAGGGCGGATTACGTCGGACAGTTTATTAGCCCCGCTACACTGCCTTGGGGAGGGGGCTGGGTGACTTGAGTTTTATTTTAGATGTTTACACTGCTTGAAACTTTAAACCAATACAACGATGGAAATTCGGTGGATGGAGATGAAAATCTATAGTCAAAGTCAAAATGTATTTATTTTATTCTTCTTTTTCTTGTCGAATCACTAGTTTCTTTCGAAACAGTGTGGTTTCAAGCACATTTATTCAATAGAATCGCAAGAATCACTTTGCTTCTCAAGCTGGTCTAGGTGCCAGTTCTACGTGAGCCTAGAAGAACGCATAAACTTACGGCTTGGTTCCTACTGTTCATTTGTATGATCCTTGATACAAAATTATATAATGAAGGAATGAAAGGAAGTTAGTAGGTTGTAGGTAGTTTAGAATATTTTATAAATTATCTCATACTTTCTGTGTCATAGTTTCCGTGTGCTGTGAAATGAAATGAAATAATTTATTTGCGTGAAGTATGTTACATATTAAAATTATAATAAGGATACTGAAAGAACCCCACCCAAAAAAATGTTATGCAAATATAATAGAGAAAATATGTAATAAGTATGTAATAGAAATATAAAAGATTTCACATATTAAAAAAAAATATGGATTTCCCTCAATGTCAATTAATAAGTGCATAAAAATCTATTCTATTCTATAATAATGTTGCCCAGAAGAGTGGAAAGTCCATCTATATTTAAAAAGAGGAGCCTATATCCAGGGATCTTCTTCAGGCTGATAACAATGATGAATTTCTCGCTTCAGCTTATAAACAGAACCTAACCTCGAACACTGTAAGAATGTACACTCGACAGAGATTGAGCTGGGTACAGGAATCCGGCAAAAAAGGCCACCATCCTGCCGGAATTAAAATAAAGGTGAGCTTATTTTCACGTGGATGTTTTGCAGGATTTAAAGGATGCCGAA
Organism: Chloroclysta siterata; assembly: GCA_932294275.1. Classification (NCBI taxonomy): domain Eukaryota; kingdom Metazoa; phylum Arthropoda; class Insecta; order Lepidoptera; family Geometridae; genus Chloroclysta; species Chloroclysta siterata. Next base: position 588,852 of record OW028607.1, read on the forward strand.
ATTAGTTTTTGTTGAAACAAGGCTTGGACCATTTATGCCATCATCATCATTATCAGCAACCCGAACATTTCATCATCATCGTCATCATCAGCCACTGCACATAAATAAATATTGGTGGACTTTCCACACAGCCCCAAACTTTACAAAGCTTGTAATATGGGAATCAGATAGCTGAAATAATAGATACTTAAATACTTTTCTTTGTACTTACATACTAATAAAATAATAATATAATAACACAGACAGAGAACAAACATCGATTTTCATTACAAATATATTTATTTTCGGCGGGGATCGAACCCACGGCCTACGGCGCAGAAGTTACTAAGCTGTGAGGATTGTATTCACCACAATTGCTTCAGCGGTTAAAGCGTGATTGAGCCACAGACATCCATACATCCAAACATCGTAATTTTCTTTTTATATATCAGTTCAACATGCGTCAATTGCTCGAAAGTAGCCTAAAGAGGCTACTTTGAGGCGCTTTTAAAAACCTTTCACCACACTATTTCGAAAGAACTAGTGACACGACAACAAGAAGAAGAAGTAGGAAGTCGGAAACATCAAGGTATTATTAAGGTTGCAGGGTTCAGTCTCATTTGAACCGAGTTTTACTTTGTAAAATTAGGAGGTAAAAGGAACTTTGCAAAGAACTTTCCAACCGGATTAAGCTGTCCACCTCATTACCGTGAGCACTGCTACAAACGGTTCAGCCTTTGCTAGCTTAATTTTAAAGGTCGAAAAATTTTACTTAAAAAGAATGGCGTGATTCAGGTTTCAGTATGTTTATTGCCTTACCTCTGGCTACTCCCCTTAGACGCCCTCAAAGAATCTGGAGTTAGCTTGGACTAAGAGATCTGAGGGGATATCTACCGTGCCTGGGGATCAAAGTCAGTTATTGCTTATTATTAAGTAGATACAGTCAAAGTCAAAAGGTTTCTTTGATCCAGTTGAATGACAAGGATCACTTTGAAACGTCTTAAAGCTAGGTGAATTTAGGTGCCAAGCCTAAAAGAACAGCCACCAAACTTAAGGCTTGATTCCTACCGTTCTTTTGTATGATTCTCTACGAGTAGTAAGAGCTCTTTGTGAAGGGCTCGTCCGGGGAAGTACTACCACCACGCCTTTTTCTGCCGCCAAGCAGCAACGCTGTGTTTCGGTTTGAAGAGTGTGGTTGCCGGTGTAATTACAGGCACATGAGGCTTAACATCTGTATGCCTCAAGCTGATGGACGCAGGTCAGTGCATCGTAGGGCACGTTCCTATTGCGCGTGACATACGAGGCAATACTTTGTTATAGGTGATGGTTACCACTTAACATCAGGTGGGCCATCTGCTTATTCCATCAGCTAGTTGTATTCAAAAAACTTTTGAACGTCTTAAAACTAGATGAATCTAGGTGCCAGTTCCACGCGACCAAAGCCTAGAAGAACAGGCACCAAACTTACGGCTTCGTTCCTACCGTTCTTTTGTATGATCCTTGTTACAGTTTAATATAATACAATATTAAAGATCCAGTGTTTAGAGGTACAAAGATACGTCATACATAATATACTTTGTAAATCTAGCTCAAACTTCTATAAAGTAGGTAAACCTCAGCATAATTCCCCCGAAGCGTGACTCCCTACAGGATGTTTACAAGATTGAAAGCAGTAAGTACATTTGGAATCGTAAATCACGGTTTCATGACGACACTAAAAATGTTATGGTTCTGCTGATGCGACATTGTTCGATTCAATGAGGGTTTTCTACTCAGAATCCTGAGTAGAAAATAAAGTTGGAACATTTGTTAAATAGAAAAAAGAGCAAATGGAGACACGAGTGTGAAATACAGATGATTTGTACGTAAAGGGATTTTTATCTTAATACTTAATGTATTTATGGGACGCGTTTTAGTACGAGTATTGTATTTGATAGCGCCAGATCGTATCGTCATCTCATGAAAAAGCATATTGAGCTATATTTACAACGGGTTTCACACATAGGAAGACGTTTGTATTTATTTATTTACATCCATAGACCTAACATTACAGATTACTCCAATTCGTTATATCTAGTACCTATATTGGTAAAAATATGAAAAAATATGACATACATATTATGTATAGGTAAAAATTTAACATTATTTAAAATCTGACAAATATTCAAATTAATTATTTGAATGTATCTTAATTTAATCGTTTTTTTTAATATTACTAAGTAGCACAGTCTTTTTAAAATCCGTCAAAATTAAAGCTGATCCTAGCCGATTGGCTTACTCACAGGCTTTAAGGCGCTTAAAGCCTGAAGGCGCACAATCGTCAAACAACTTCTCGGTCGCACATTTCAACATTATTATAATCACTAATCTACAAATTTTTCCAAAGTGCAGTGATTTTATAACTTTCAATATGTTTAAGCATGCGAGAAGTTATTTGATGGTTATCAGCGCCTTAACAGTTGCTGGTACATTAGCAGCGGGCGAGCAATCGATTCAATAACGTCAGACTGCCAGCAACATAACGCGCCGCGCCAATCCCGAAATACAGCTCATATCTGTGCTAATCTAATATTTGCACTCACAGTATGTACAGCGTAACCAGTATATCAACTGACATTTTTGATTCCAACTGTAATGAACAGAGTGGGATTGAAACCCGTGTCACTGATGTTGATACTCTACTCATAAGGATACCGCAATAAAGTTTTAATTTATTAATTCCACACAACATATCTAGCCGCAAACTAAGCAATACTTGTAGTATGGGATAGATATCTGTAGCTGCAATATGGGATATATAATAGTTATATACTTTTTTGTAAATGATTACAGTTGCACTTGACAATAGTTTTTTTTTTGAAGAAGTTTAGTTAGGAAAAGCATAGATAAAAAATAATAAAGCTACAATCTTTTTAAATTTCCGTAATTGTTAGTAAAAACTATAAACTTTACTTAATACACATACCTACTCATAAAAAATTGGTGGATATTCCACAAACAAACACTATCAAGCCCCAAAGTCGTACTATGGGAACCATATAGCTGATACAATCCTTTTTTTTTGTCAATTATTACCGACTAGCGGCCTGTCCCAGCTTCGCAGGGTGGTCATAAATTTTTTGAACATTTTAGGATAAACTTAAACCGTGGGTTCGAGCCTTGCGTCTACTTATTTCATACATTTGCACGCGCTTCTCCTTGAGTAAGTGAAATCGCACCCCGCGCGAGACCCGTGGACCCGTTAACATTTTTAATTTCGTCATATCTTTTGAATGGAATGTCCGATTTGAAAAATTTAAGAAGTAATCTATAGGTATTGAAACCGTCTTAATTATGAAATTTATTTGGATAAGGATTAATACCAAGGTACAAATAAAGACCCTTTTCTAGCGGAGGCATTTCAATAAATTTTTTATAATAAATGAACACTTATTGTGACATAACTATAATAGTTAGACATATGCTGTCGCGACATTTTTTGTAGATGATAACGTGTTCTACAAAATTGTAGTACATTATTTTGTTCTATCTTCAATAGTTTTCGCAGCGCACGCGATGTAAGGTTTTTTGTTTTCCACCTTGGGTTACATTATTGAAGTTTTAGTAAGGATCCCTGATTATTTTGAAAATATAATATAGCCTATGTTACTCAGGGATAATGTAGCATTTTAATGGTGAAAGAATTTTTGAAATCGGACCAGTAGTTTTTGAGCCTATTCGTTACATACAAAAATACAAAAATACAAAAATACAAAGTTTACCTCTTTATAATATTAGTGTAGAAGTGTAGATAATATTACGTAAGACCCAGACCAGAGAACAAATAAAATATCATTCCTTACACAAAATAAAATAAAATAAAATGTTTGTTCACGAAAGCCGAATTGCTACCAACAGCTACGAGCAGAGAGAGCTGAATTATTCCATGAGCTGTATTTCTGTTTAACTCTATCTACGTGCCGGAGTAGAACAAATCAGAGCGCGGCCAGATTGCTCGTAAATGTTGTATCGGTCGGGATTAGTGCAACGTGCCACTAATACCTAAGCACCAAAACCGATACACATATCTACTGTAGCTATATGTATCGGTGACAGCCTTCACAGCTCAGTTAGTAGTAGTTCTGCCTTCTGCGCCGTAGGCCGTGGGTTCGATCCCCACCGAGAACAAACATTTGATTGATGAACATAGATGTTTTTCTCTGTCTAGTTGATAAACATAATAATGTTACGAGTATAGTACATATTTACAAAAAAAAATATACAATAGCAGCTGCCGCCCGCGGCTTCGCTCGCGCGTTAGTAGTGTTTTTTATAATAATATTTAAACGCTGACAACCGTCAAAGTACTTCTCGCTCGCACATTTCAACATTTTTGAAGATATCAATCACTGAATGAAGAAAAATCGCAAACAACCAAGTTTCAGAGAAAAATAAAGAAAACATTTCAAACATTTACATATATTTCAAAGGTTTAGCAAAATTCTCATTTCAATCTAACCCTGTTTTTCTACCAGGAAAAATAGACGTTCTGTGAGAAAAATAGATGACGGCAATGAGGCTTCAGTGGCGGTTCGCATAATGTTGGTAAAAGCAAAAGGCTAAGCATCTTTTTAATTATCCTTCTAAGAGTAGTAGAGCTCTTTGTGTGTGGCTCGTCCGGGGAAGTACTACCACCATGCCTATTACTGCCGCCAAGCAGCAACGCTGTGTTTCAGTTTGAAGGGTGTGGTTGCTGGTGAAATTATAGGCAAATGAGGATAGGTATTTGTTTTTTTTATACAACTAGCTTATGGAACAAGCAGATGGCCCACCTAATGTTAAGTGGTAACCATCACCTCCTCACAAAACATTGCCTCGTAAGTCACGCACGATAGGAACATGCCCTACGATACACTGCCCTGCGTTCATCAACTTGAGGCATACAGATGTTAAGCCTCATGTGCCTGCAAATACACCGGCAACCACACTCTTCAAACCGAAACACAGCAACGCTGCTGGCGGCAGAAATGGCGTTCTGGTAGTACTTCCCCGAACGAGCCTTACACAAAGAGCTCTACAACTCTTAATATAGAACAAGTACACGTACTGCTACAATTATAGATACAATCGACGTTCATTTGATTTATCTATCAGCTTAGTGAATACGGTTTGGTTCCTACCGTTTTCAAATCAATGCATCTATAATATTGAAGGGAATTAGGATTGTGTTTATTGAAGCGGTAAGTCCGTCGGGTACCGCTCTCGGATAGTCGTAAATCTGGCGGATATCTGGCGGATAGCGGCAGACAAATTACAAGAAGATGCGCTAGCTTGATCAACAACAAAGTCAAAGTCAAAAGGTATTTATTCAATTGAATCACAAGGATCACTTTGATACGTTGTAGGTGAGTCTAAGTGCCAGTTAAACCGCAGTTTATCTTTTGTAAATCAACAACATATTTAAGAGGCTGACGACCGTGAAACAAGTTCTCGCACGCACATTTCAACATTTTTGAAGATACAAGATCACTGAATTAAGTTATGATAACCCACAAACAACCAATTTTTCGAGAATAGGTTCAGCAAAAATATAATTTTGATCTAAACAAGTTTTTCTTCTAAAAAGTTATATTTACTTACTCAAAGTTTTTGGAAGGAAAACTTTCTGTAAGAAGATTTATTTCTCCATTATTAACGACAAAGCCTTTAAAATAAATAATATTATTTCTATTGAACCCATAAACACCTCATAAAATCAAATAATACCAATCTATATCTTATTCTTATCTTATATCTTCTCGATTCATAGACATCAAGTACGTCCGCAACACTTTCTCGGCCGAACAATCTAAATTATTAATAGAAAACCTATCTGGAGCACAAAGGTGAGCATTATCTATCCCAAATTTAATTTAGTCTCTATTTCCGGCTAGATACGGTTCATAAATCTATCTCACCCGTCTTCTAAATCCCAATAACTGTCGAAACTTATTCTTTTCAGTGTGAATCATCTTCCATCACCGTAAATCCTGTGGAATGCAGTCTCCATAGAAAACTGTCATCATCTCGGCCGCTATCCATCATCACTGACGGCGCCGGGAGGGGAAATATTGAAGAGAGCACGACTTGATCCATACTTCCTTAAGATATCTTTTTTAGAGTTCCGTACCCAAAGGGTAAAACGGGACCCTATTACTAAGACTCAGCTGTCCGTCTGTCTGTCCGTCTGTATCTCATGAACCGTGATAGTTAGACAGTTTCACAGATTTTCACAGATGATGTATTTTTGTTGCTGCTATAACAAATACTAAAAAACAGAATATAAGAAATATTTAAGGGGGGCTAAAAATAAGTAATTCAATTAAAATAAAACAAATATTAAATGATTGATTTTATAAATATGTGTTTTTTTAATGTAAATGATAGACAAACGGGCTTACGGCCCACCTGATGGTAAGCGGTCACCGTCGCTCATAAGATACCAACAACACCAGGGGCGTTGTCGTTGCGTTGTCTACCCTGAAGGACTTTATTAACATTTTTCTTGAAGCTGCTCATGTTGTATATTGGCGGAAAAACCTCTGATAGTAGCTCATTCCACAGTTTATGGGTATGGGGAAGAAATTATCTTAAAAAACGGACAGTGCGTAAAACCCCAGGATCTAGTATGTGTGGATGAGCTCGATCCCGGTGCCGAGAGGACACTAATTATGTTTACTATAATTATGACTATAATTATGTTTATTTTCTTGCCGTTTTTATACGGAACCCTTCGTGCGCGAGTTCGACTCGCACTTGGCCGGTTTCATTGATTCTACTTGCTGATGGAACAAGCAAATGATCCATCTGATATTAAAATCAAATACCAAATCAAAAGCCGTTTCAAAGTGATCCTTGTGATAAAACTTAATAAATGCCTTTTGATCTTGACTTGACTATGACTATGACCAGAAAATTGAGAGTACCTGGTGAATTTTGCTTTCAGTTCGCACCCGTCTTTCCTGTGCCGTATCTCGCCTCTGCCTACCGCCGAGATTAACTGCCTAATATGGGACACAAATCAACGTCATGGTTTTGTGTGCGCAATTTATGGGTTATTGTGACCTGGTTTTGAATGCAATAATAGCGGGCGAGAGAATGCGGTCTCATTTGAGCAAATGTAGCTGGAGGCTGGCAATTTGTTGATGCAGAGATAAATATGCCTACATAGATGTCGGGCCGAGGTTTTACTACTCAAAAGGCAAATAATTACAGCCTCGAATCATGCAACGTTTGAATTTAAAATATAATAGAAAAGTTTGATATTCGTCAAAATCACTCTCACGGAATAACAAAATTATGTCTGGAAGATATCGCTTTTTAACAATAAGATCACCCATTGTACATAATCTCTATAGGTAATTGTTATAATATGTTTCTTTTTTTGTTAGTCTGTAAGGTGTATAATAAAGAATTTTCATTATTGTATGAAAATCTGGAACATTATTGTATCATTCATAAAATCAATGATTAATGAATGATAGTATTTAGTAAAAACAACGGAATTTTAACAGTTAATCTTAACTTTTCGTGGTCATATTTAAAACCTTTTTAAAGAAAGTAGAGCCGGTCTAAAATACACCTCCAATTTTGAATAACTCAAATCTAAGACGAGGGAATTACACACGTAATCTCGTTCCGAACTCCACGTTTCTACTCATTTATCTTTCCCAAACTAAAACCTAGTTCTGCTAGGTTCTCAATCATCCGAACAGACTTCTAAACTTCAGGATAGGAGCCAGACACTGCTTATCAAACTATGCGGAACGCTTTAGCACAAATTATGACAAGCCGGAGTTTTGACTTGTGACAGTTCTTTATGGCACTTTTAAACTGTTCTTTTGTTCTGTCTTGAGATTGTTTCAGGTGTTTTGCTTTTGCAAATTATTATCTGGTTTTAAGTTACTTTTATTATCTCTTTGTCCATCGTACAAACACGTAATATTATATAGAAGACTGAACCGCATCATGAGGAGGGAAGAAAGTCATATTACGAAAAGAGTGTTAGACATGGATGTGGATGGTTTTAGAAAGAGAGGCAGGCCAAAGAAAAGATGGATCGACTGTGTGAAAGATGACATGAGTAAGAAAGGAGTGAGCACCGAGATGACGAATGATAGAGGAGAGTGGAAGAAGAAAACCTGTTGTGCCGACCCCATGTAGCGTGGGATAAGGGCAGGAAGATGATGATGATAGAAGACTGAACCGCATCTTAATTCTTAAATTCTTTATTGTAATTGAATATACAGTTTCACAAGGTAATATGTGGTCGTGATACGTTGAACGAATCAAGTTGAAAACTGACGAAGCTTTTCCTTCCGTCGCTATACACAGAAACCTTAACATAATCAAAACACATGTCTTTTGTTGTCACATTATAATTATGTTAATGTTTATCTATGCATAAAGTGTTGCACAATATACATTGCGATAGTATTGTATTAGGGAATTTTGAAATAGTATGTAACTTGCGAGGCAATGCATTGTTATAGGTGATAGTTACAACTAAATTACAACTGTCTCTTGATCTAAGATCTCGAATCCATACCAATAATAACGCGATATTTCTATCATATCTCTTTTTCCTTATTTTTCTTATGCAAACGACATTTCAATTTGTGAACTCATAGCAAATAGATAAGTTTTCTAGGAGGGAGTATTATTTCGATGATATTGCTTGCTTATGATTTAAAATAAGCTACTATTTCTTGACTGACAACCGCTGGGGAATAAAGGTTCTCGAATGGCGACAACGAACTGGAAAAAAAAGCGTGGGACGCCCTCCTACCCGATGTACGAACGACATCGTGGGGGAGGCTTCCAGGCTGATAATTATTATTATTTCTCGAAAGCTATCTGATTTTTCCTGAATTGTGCGTGATAATGCGTTTATGTCTCATTAATAATTTTTGAGAACGATTTTAATCAACACTGCTACGTGAATTCAGATAAACCTTGGGATAAATATTATCAGTTTTTTTTTTATTTTACTTATTATATTTAATCCAGATTTGTTAGTATAATCGAGCGAATAAAAAATAGTTTATGTGATTATTTTCTAATGCATGTCACTGACTCGCTTATGCCATCATCAAAGAATCTTATGTTGGTAATTGGTACTAAGATAATATCTAAAAGATGTCTACCGTGACTGGGGGTCAAAGTCGTAACATCGTTTCTTTTTTCTGTTAATCCACACAGGTCATCTTTCTCTCACCTTCTTATACACACGTACTTACTTCCCCAAATAAGCAAAGTGTGAAACCCTCATTTGGGTCATTTGCCCGCATCAGGTGGCCCTCTTGAACGGAACTAGCGGTCCATCGGATCTGCGAAGTGCCACAGATAGTAGTAATACTCACTGTTGAGTTTCTCTTTAAGCATCGGTGGGCTAGCGGGAGTGAACCCGCCTTCTTATCAAAACTACGTGGTCGTGAGTTCAGATCTGTTCGTACAAAGAATGTTTTGAAATATGTTCTCCAAGGTGGTGAAAAGATTAAAAGTTCATCTCAAAGAGGCTCCTTCCGAGCAGTTGACATATGTTTTAGAACTTTTTACGTTCTGCGTGATGCCGGTTTCCTCACGATGTTTTCTTTCACCCTTTGAGGGTACTGGCACTATGCACATACATTTTTGCGAAAAACTCATTGGTGCACGACAGGTTTTGAATCCACGACCTTAGGCGGAGCTACCAATAAACCACCAGTGTTTTTGAAAGGCTTTACAAATTTATTAGCATGAAGCATGAGGCTTTAAGTTTTCTTCCAGTAAACCTTTGAGCCTCCGCCCAATGACGTTACAGAGACACAGGACCATAGGTCGGTAAATTAAGGTGTAAGACAAGGGTCCGGAAGCTCTCTGATGTAGGGCGGAGGAAATTATGCTTGGGCGGGCTTTTTGTAGTAATGAAAGAAAGTTTGGCTAGTTGGGAGTTGCTGCTGTTTATACGTGCGAATAAACTAAAAGCAAATTGGTGTCTTGGAAATAATTAACGGGTCTTACGTTAATACAGGTTTAGCAACAGTAAATTGTTGTTGTACATTCCAGAACAATTTTTAGTTTTATTCTAGAACTTTTGAGATACAATTGAAAAAGGTAAACTTTTAAAACCATTGGTCCATTGGCTTCCATCTCTTAGAGTTTCGTTGCCTTCGTAGTGCTTTTTCTTGGTATTTTTGTAAAAAACTAAGTAGGTTGTTTGTAGGTGATGGTTACCTCTTAACACCAGGTAGGCTAAATCAGCTAGCAGTATAAAAAAAGATATTTAGAACGCATAAAAAAAAGTCAGCGGGCTTGAATGTAGCCAAGATCTTTTCAACATAATAACTCTTCAATAACGTGAGGTCACCAGCGTCCAGAAAACCAGCTTCGCTTTGCAACACAATGTGTTGTGGAGTGGCTTTAAGGAGAAGACAAGAGCTAATGTGACTCTCGCTCGCACGTTTCGACATGTTGAAAGATATAAAATCACAAAACTCATTTTCGAAAAATCGCAATCAACCATCTTGTGTGCAATCATATTGCACACAGTTTAGTAAAAATTTCATTTTGATCGATACATGTTTTCCGATTCAAAAGTTTGCTTTACTAGTTTTCGTACATAGGCAAACTTTTAAGTAGGAAAACTTGTATCGATCAAAATGAATTTTTTACTAAACTGTGTGCAAAGTGATTGCACACAAAATGGTTGATTGCGATTTTTCGAAAATGAGTTTTGTGATTTTATATCTCTCAACATGTCGAAACGTGCGAGGGAGAAGTTGTTTGATAGTTGTCAGCCCCTTAAGCTGAGATGGGACCAAATTTGACCCACAGACGCACAGGGGCAATTTGATGGCACAACCTATTTTGTATTTTATTTTTATTTTTTATCTACTATGTTCTTATTATATTTTATGTACGAGTATAGTTCCCATAACGTTATATTTAGTTATTGAAGTTCTTTTAATTTTTTGGGTATGTGCACAGTACCAGTACTCTCAAACAGTGAAGGAAAACATCGTGAGGAAACCGGCATGTCGAAGAACATAAAAAGTTCTAAAACGTGTGTCAAAGTGATCAAAAATTCTTACACCATACTAATTCGAATGACAGTGACACGACAAGAAGAAGAAGAAAAGAAGTCCAAACATTGTGTTTGGCATCAATATAACTCTGGAGCGGAAATCACGAGACCTCAGTTCGAGGCGAAGTAATAGTTATACTACATGAGGTGGTCTTATCGCTGAAATCGATTTCTTTCAGATAACTCTAGGGTTATCTTATCAGCAATAAAGCAATCTAACAACGTTCCCATATATCCAAGTAATTTACATAATAATCAACATCCTATACCTATTATTGTCACCAAACAGCATTAATAAATTTGCATACAAGCCAAACGACCTCAATAGGGACACAATACTTTAGGCGTAGATAAAAACCGGCATGGAATGCGATGCGCGTGCGCAAGCAGGTATCGAATGACGTAGGCGGCGTTGCCATTCCGCGCTGGTGTTGCCAGCTGGTGAGAAAAAATAAGGTGGGAAAGAACCAGAAAGTAACTCAATTTACGTTTTTTTAATGTGGGAAAGAAGAAAAGAAAAACTAAAATTTTACTGTTATATTTCTAGCTCTCAGGAACATCACGTTCAAAAATTATAATTTATTAAATTTGCAAGACATATTAATACCACTATCCCTTGGTTGTCTGGAAGAGATCGCTCTTGGCGATGGGACCGCCTCTGAAACCTGAATTTGTTGTATCAAATTTACAACATACATATAATTATGTTGGTGAGAAAAATTTTGGTGGGAACCATTGGTCACAAAGTAACTCAATTTACGTTTTATTAATGTGGGGAAGAAGAAAATAACTTACTTTTTGTGTACAATTAAGTATTGATCAATCTTTATATTATACTAGAGACCCGCCCCGGCTTCGCACGGTTATTGTGGGTTATAGAGATTATGCTTGTATTATGCATATAAACCTTTCTATTGAATCACTCTTTTTATAAAAAAAAACCGCATCAAAATCCGTTGCGTAGTTTTAAAGATTTATGCATACATATAGGGACAGAGAAAGCGACTTTGTTTTATACTATGTAGTAATACCATACCAAACCTAAATGGTTAGATATATCCATTAATTGCTCTAATGGCAACACAGAGCCGTGCATTGTCAAATGTCAACGCAGCTCATTGCCAGCTCTGTCACTTGTGCTCCAACAACTGGATACTTCTATCAATTAAATCAAACAGTGATTTTGCACTGACGAGTGACGTTTCGGAAGTGATCACTGCGCACGCGCTCAGTTTTCATTGAGATTTGAAGAGTAGAACATTGTTTTGGTTTTGTGTGCAGTTTGTTTGTGTAAAAATGTTTATGACGTACGAAGTTATGGCCACTTTTGGGATTTCATTGGTGAGTACCTTTACAGATACATATATTTACCAACGGTTTCCTTAACTCTCTTCAAGAAGTAGCCTGTATCTTAGAAGGCTAGTGTTTAGCCTTAGCCACTATACGCATTTATAACCTTATCAAATTAGTTATGAAATATAACTTTATTTAATTCATTCAGAAACTTACAAAGAAAGATCACACTATGACAATACATTGGATTAATATGTAATAGGTACAATTCGCTTTGTTAGAACTTTCGTATCACATGGTATTTATTTGATTACCTTTAACTATTTTAAGCAGATACCTAAGTACCTCCTTAGGCTAGTTTTGATACCTATTCTTAATAATTGAATGTAGCAATATTTAGTTTAAGTTCAATAATAGGTAAGTTCTTGAGAGGAGCCTCTTTAGGCGCACTTAAATCCTATCACCACACTGTTTCCAAGAAACTTATGCCACTAAATAGGTATATGTACCCACAAGTAAGTGCCTTCATAATGGGTATTAAGGCAGTTGACTGTAGTTTTGAGGTTAGATAACAATGTTTGCAAGATAAAATGATGCCAATGTTTGTTTGGAAGATAAGAATTGTGGGACGTCTTTCTAGTAATTTTGCTTCAAGTATTCTTAAGACGCAGACAGCCGACAAACAACTTCTCGCTCGCACATTTCAACAAGTATTCTTACCGAAAAAAGTTTTTGTACTAAATCAAACTTGGTAGGAAAACTCGCTTGGATCAAATTCATATTTTCTCTAAGCCTTTGTTTACTTTCCGTTATTTTTCTTTGTTTATTTTTTGTTATTTTCTTTGTTATGCTCAGTGATTAAAACTAAAACTAGTTCTAGTTAGGTTGTTCAAATGTGTGAGCGAGAAGTTGTTCGACGGTTGTCAGCCCCTTATTCTAGAAACATGCACTGTATTACTTTGTTTTGAAAACAAAGAACGTTGAATATTAAGTTGTTGTGGCGAAGTTAGTCGTAACACTTTGTTTCTAGCTAAAAGTTTGCTTTAGAATGCTGTTATTTTGTGCTAGATTTTACAGTTATATTTAGTTTAAACTATGTACGCTTTTAGCTTATTTGTAAAACTGTTGGTTGTGAAAACAGAAACAAAGAGTAGTAGAGCTCTTTGTGAAGGGCTTGTCCGCGGAAGTACTACCACCACGCCTTTTTCTGCCTCCAAGTAGCGTTGCTGTGTTTCGGTTTGAAGAGTGTGGTTGCCGGTGTAATTACAGGCACATGAGGCTCTGTATACCTTAATTTGATGGACGCAGGGCAGTGTATCGTAAGGCACGTTCCTATCGTGCGTGACTTACGAGGCAATGCTTTGTTATAAGTGATGGTTACCACTTAACATCAGGTGGGCCATCTGCTTGTTCCATCAGCTAGTTGTATAAAAAAAAACAATATAGGTTTTTTTAAATGATGACAAAAAACACGTGTAAACGTGTGATAAATACTAGTAGTTCGCCCCGAACTGAGATCTCGTGATGCGACCCGACGAACGCATCAAAACTTTGAGTAAGTAGTAGTCAGAGGCAAGTCCAAACATTATCTTTGGACTTTTTTCTGACTACCGCCTACTAACTTGGTATGGTTACCAAGTTTCAACTCTATTGGCCTATTTATTGAAGAGTTCCGTTGAACAGACCTTGGCTCCATCATCAGACCTGGTCGTCGTCACCATTTTATGAGAACTGAGTACCTCCTTAAATTATTTCAAGAAAAAAAATTAAGAAAAATCAAAGGAACTGGCCGACCAGTAGAAAAACCTTGATTTCAACGAAACTCTTAGAGATGGGAGCTCTTGGATCGCTGGTTATTTTAATTTAACTTTTTAAATTTTATCTCGAAAACCGAGCGTCCCAAAAAAAAAGTAAAAATTGTTTTGGAATGTCCAAACAAAGCCCTTTCATATGACATGTAACTTGATTTTTTTATGTAACTTTTTTTATTTTTGCCCTCTTAAAAAACCCCATATCTCAAAAACCCTTCATCCGATTTTACTCATATACTTACCAGTAAATTTCTCAAGTACAAGCTATTGACATATCAAATTTCATGCAGATCGGATCAACGGTTCTAAAGTTATCGCCAGACAAACATACATACATACATACATACATACATAAAATGCCAAATCGCCCAAGTTGAAACTAAGATCTTCGTTCGCTTCGCTCACTCGATCAACGAGGTTACGATACGATTGATAACTAGTAGTTCGCCCCGAACTGAGATCTGGTGATGCGGCCCGACGAACGCACCAAAACTTTGAGTAGGTGGTAGTCAAAGGCAAGTCCAAACATTATGTTTGGAATTTTTTCTGACTACCGCCTACTAACTTGGTACGGTAACCAAGTTTCAACTCTATTGGCCTATTTATTGAAGATTTCCGTTGAACAGACCTTGGCTCCATCATCAGACCTGGTCGTTGTCACCATTTTATGAGAACTGAGTACCTCCTTAATTTATTTCAAGAAAAAAAAATAAGAAAAAGCAAAGTAACTGGCCGACCAGTAGAAAAACCTTGATGCCAACGAAACTCTTAGAGATGGGAGCTCTTGGGTCGCTGGTTATCTTAATTTAACTTTTTTGTTGTATCTCAAAAACCGAGCGTCTCAGAAAAAAAGTAAAAATTGTTTTGGAATGTCCAAACAAAGCCCTTTCGTATGACATGTAATTTGATTTTTTTAAGTCACTTTTTTTATTTTTGCCCCCTTAAAAAACCCTATATCTCAAAAACCCTTCATCCGATTTTACTCATATACTTACCAGTAAATTTCTCAAGTACAAGCTGTCGTCTTATCAAATTTCATGCAGATCGGATTAACGGTTCGAAAGTTATGGCCAGACAAACATACATACATACATACATACATACATACATACATATATACATACATAAAATGCCAAATCGCCCAAGTTGAAACTAGAATCTTCGTTCGCTTCGCTCACTCGATCAATTAAAGCAATATCATGTTACTTAGGTTAGTTTGTTCGTATTACTGGTTTTTTTGTTGTCACTCAGACTTAATGATTTTATGTGTGAATAAAAGCACCAGTAAAAATTAAGAACTCTGAAGATCTAGATTTCAGATATCAGATTTATTTATTGCCAACATGTACATACAGTTATATAGCTTAGGTCTAAGGAAGCTATTAGGCGAGTACACGTACCCTGTAGGGCGCTGCAAATTATGTAGATATAATGTAGGTACAATTCATACTAATAAGGGTACAATAATAGGTTCAATTGTTACAATACAAAGGTTCATTGATACAATAGCTTAGATAAGAGAAGAGAAGCAAGTCAGTTGAATAGCAAAAATTCAACAATAATAATAATCTGCTATGAAATAAAAGTGTACAACGAGAAAACGATGTAATGATTTTGAGTACACCTCAAAGAGGCTTCTTTCGAGCACTTGACACATGTTTTTAGAATTTTTTAGGTATTCCTAACGATTTTTTCCTTCACCGTTTGAGAGTACAGTCACTGTGCACATACATTTAACTAAGATTAACTAAATAACATATTATTGTCAATATTGAATCTATCTATCTTAATTTATGTACTTTGTAAAGTAGGTATGTATGAAACATGTGTCATTTTCTTTATTATGAAAAACCCAGTCATTGTTCTAGATAATAAAACTGTTATAAAAACATAAGCCTTTGTTCATCTTGTTTTAGCAAAAAAAAAATATTTTAATGATAAAAGTCAAATCAAATCAAAATACTGCTCGCCAGCTCATGAACACACCTTGGAACCAGGATGGTCGCGCTCTGTTCGGTTTCAGAGGAACTTCCTCCCGCGCACTCCAAGGTTGTGGAATGCGCTCCCTGCGGATGTTTTCCCTGGAAAATACAGCATGGGGTTCTTCAAAAAAGGCGTTCTAAAACATTTAAAGGGTCAGCAACGCGCGTGTGCCACCTCTGGTGTTTCAAACGTCCATAGGCTACGGTAACCGCTTCCCATCAGGTGGGCCGTACGCTTGCTTACTTACTCTATAGTATAAAAAATAAAAAAATGGTCTTTATTCAGTTGTATCACAAGGATCACTTTGAACCGTCTTATAAACGGTTGCATTAGTGTGATGTGCCTCACATTATTGTATTTCACAAAGCACAACCACTGAGATTTACGTACCTACGAAAGGCTTTTTCATGAAGAGCGCTCGAACTTTGAAATTAAATAAAACAACTTGTTTAGGTGATATTGACAAAAAAATATATTTTAAAGGACATTCGATGACATTATGTATGGAATATAATGACAGTCAAATGGCCGCCGCGACTTGGCTGTAGCTGGTGTATCCTAGTAGATCAATTTTGTATGACCTCTTCGCTTAAATGTGACTTAATTTCACGAAGAACGCGAGTTATGTTGGCCTTCAGGGCGACAATTGTCTGTGGTTTGTCAGCAAAGACCAGACATTTCACGAAGCCCCACAGAGAGTAGTCGAGTGGAGTCGAGTGGTCGAGACGAATAATGGACTCTGCAGGACGGCCATGCATGCCATAAATTGCACGCAACGCACGAAACGTTAGGCGAACAGAGCACTGATTTTGATAGTTAAATTTCTACGCGTTGTTGAAGCGTGTAGTGTTCCATGGTGAAATGTAACAACTAAAATATATTATGTGTTACCGCCAAATTTGACAGCTGTCGCTTTACCAAGATGGCCGCTATACGCTGGCAAAGTTCGAGCTTCCCTATTGAAAAACCCTTTACATCTTAATAATATAAATTACGCGTCACGTTGTTTGTCCGCGATGGACTCCTAAACTACTTAACCGATTTCAATCAAATTTGCGCACCGTGTGCAGTTTGATCTAACTTAAAAAATAGGATAGCCTTCATCTCAATTTATAGCCGCAATATTATTTTATTGCAAATTTGACACCGCCTAACAAAGTGGGCACGGGTCAGCTAGTAACTTATATATTTCGTTTAACATTTTTACGTCATAATCACAGCTCTTAAGTACATACGTTAGTAAATCTGTGAGGATGTCTCCCGTACATGAAAATTAACATTTACTAAGATCTTTAGCTATTTTAACCCAGTTGGATGTAGTTAAAAAGTAGTTAAAAAGAATGAATAGTTTGAATCATTTAAGTCTGTTGCACAATAGAATCAAATCACCTTGACGAATCCTTCTGCTAATACGACTTGCTAAGTAGTCACACACACGCACACTGTGATATATCTCCTGTGCGCGTATGAACACTTCATTACACGCACAAATTAACAATATCCACATTTTGCAGTAGTTTGCATTCCAAACACGACAGGTCAAAGTCAAAGTCAAAAGGTAATTATTCAGTTGAATCCCCAGTTCCACGCGACTACAATAAATACTATTATAACTATGAAATAGGTTGCAAGCCTATCGCCACTGTTAGAATACTAACTGGTATCCTCATCATGACATGACATAACATGACTTAAGACTAGTAGAGCACTTTGTGTGTGGCTCGTCCGGGGAAGTACTACCACGCCTTTTTCTGCCGCCAAGCAGCAACGCTGTGTTTCGGTTCGAAGAGTGTGGTTGCCGGTGTAATTTCAGGCACATGAAGCTTAACATCTGTATGCCTCAAGTTGATGGATGGCAGTGCGTGTTCCTATCATGCGTGACTTACGAGGAAATACTTTTTTAGAGGTGATGGTTACCACTTAACATCAGGTGGGTCATCTGGTTGTTCCATCAGCTTGTTGTATAAAAAAAATAGCACTATGGTATAAATATGAAATGTGGCACCGAAAACCAGTAACACAGGTTTCAAACACTTCCTCAAGAACCACTGAAACAAGGTCTTTGGACTAATTTGCACTAGTAATTAAAATTAAAATTCACGTATGGAATACCAACTACAGCAAAATGTGGGTATGTGCCATGTGTTGGGTAGTGTAATGTGTTTTAATATTCGGACGTACCTCTGACTATCCCTCTTAACCATCCTTATAGAATCTTCAGTTCGTACTTGGTACTAGGAGATCTGAGGGGATATCTACCGTGCCTGGGGATCAAAGCCATGAAGCTATTTCTGCTTTCTTAATGATAAGCGAAGCATGTGAGGTAAAACAATTGTAATAAGCAAAGGCAACCACTTGACATCAGGTGGGCCATTATCTGTTACCCTCACACATAGTATAGTGTCGTGTCTTGCCTTGTTTCTGTGTTATCTGTTTAAGTTTTAAACTATTGTCTGTGTAAATTGTGTTTTTTGTAGTCTGGCCTCCCGCGATACAGGCTTGTCCTAGTGCGGGGTCCATCAGCAACCCTTCTAAGCTTATATTTTTGGTTAATAAATGAATTTGTAGTATGTATGTATCTCTTGGACCACAGGGGTACACTTGGTTTTGTTTAAGTAACAATGTAGCTACCTACATTAGAGGCAGTACTGGACTTTTTAGAAGAAAAATGGTTGAGAATTTCTGAGAACGTCAAAAACAATGTATTGTTTAGAGCGCTATCCTATTGTATTACTGCACATTCACTACTTCCAAGAAACCCGATGGTTTGTAAACAAAGTCATCGATTCATTCTCACGTCTACCTGCGACTCTTTGTCATGACATTGACCATCTTTAGAACCCTTTTGAAATGACCTAGTTCCTTGTAGAGCATGAACCTTCAATTGTAATGAATATTTAGATAAGTGCTTGAGAAATATAAAAAAATGCTAAAAACTTCGATACTATCACGTTCCATACACGATATGTCACGCACGGTAAGAACGTGCTTCACCATGCTTAACATCAGGTGTTGCGTCCATCAACTTATTGTGAAGCTAAAATACAGCAACGGTGCTTGGCGGCAGAAATAAAAATTGTAGTATTTCCCGGACGAGCCACACACAAAGAGCTCTACTACCCTTTTTTTAAATGTGTGCTACACGATAGGAACGTGCCCTGCGTCCATTAACTTGAGGTATACTGGAGCTAAGCTTCATCATCATCATCGAGCTCTACTAATTTTTTTAATGTGTATTTTTCTTCTTTTTCAGGTCCTATCCTTCGTCCTATCGATAGCAGTACTCCTGATGGTGGCAGCCAAGCGAGGATACTTCCGAATGGGCAAGGCTGGCCACGTGTACGGCACTGTGGGGTCTACCATCGCACCGGTCAAAGGGCAGGTCGGCAGTCCCCTACTGGTGACCCCGACGGCGCCGCCGTTGGCAATGGTGGTAGAGATGGAGTCTTTGAAGGAGAATCCTAACTAAATTGAATATATAATCCTAAAAAAATAGGTTCCAGGCGAGCGAAGCGAAATTGATTTGAAAGTAACGCTATTTCTTATAGGCAGAGAGTATATGTCAATTGCATTTCAACATAGAGCACGATCAGACACGTGCACTTAGTGCATTGCACATCCTTTAGATTTAAGTTACCCTTTCTTTAAGTAACTTTATACAGGAGCTAAACATTCCGTCTCTTATAACAATATTATTTTATTTCGTACTCTTTAAGTTAGTAATCGAAGTCAATTTCTAAAGGCATTCAAATGAATCAAAAGGATCGCTTTGGAACGTCTTAAACCTAGATTAATATAGGTATCAGTTCCACACGACCAAGCCCAAAAGAATCAATTTTATTAGAAATAGCGGTAGTCTTCGCCTTAATGAATGTAGGTACTTTACTACTTTATTACGATATGATTTCACTGTATTGTAATGCTGAAAATACTGAGTAGAAACTATTTTCACTGAAATCGTATTATTTAATATGATTTATGATTTAGCTAACAATGTTTATTGCAAAATGTGGGCATGAGCCAAATGTGGTATTTGAACGTATAGTCAGCAACATTAATAGATGATTAACATGGTTTTGACAATTCAAGCGCTCGTTCGATGAAGCTTTTGATTTTTACTTGAAGGTCCTTGAGTTATGATGCAAACCGATATTGCCAATTCTTTAAAATTCAGAAAAATTGTAAATCATCTTTAATTGCTGACTGTACCTTTGACTATTACACATACGTTACCAAGAGATCTGATTGGATACCTACCGTGCCTGAGTCGTAAAATAAACTAAATTAGATCGTGATTTCGATATTTTATGTTTTCAGTTTCACAAAACAAAGCGAGAGATAAAATTGCTTCAATGATTTTGTATCTTTCTTATATCATTTATTAATTATTTAATTAAGCTAGTATATGTGCCATACGAACAATGTTTACCTAAGCTGAATAGTCGATTCGTCCAAATTGTGTACTTAGAATAATTTGGTGTGGTTCTAGCCGCATATCTTAATTAGTTCTAAAGTACTGTTGGAAATTAAACAGTCAAAAATGTTTGTGGTGTTTTATTTTTCTACTCTAGACCTTCCTTAAGAGGCTGATAACCACCACACGACATCTCACTATCATCCAAATGTTTGAAGATATAAGATTTCGAAAAAAAAAAATTGTACTGAATCAAATTTTTTAGCTGTAAAACTTGTTTGGATAAAATGTTCATTTTTGCTTTTGCTGAATTTTAATATGTACCAGCGAGATGTTGTTTGACGGTAATCTGCGTCTCAAAGTTTGCAAAGTATGCTTTATACTATTACTATTTATTCTGAGCCATAAAAGCCCTCATCATCAGCCTGAAGAAGGCATAGGCATAGCTGGACATAGGCTTCTCTACAATTCCTGGAAGAACGATTCTGAGCTCTCTTTATCCATCAACTTCCCCGTGTTGTGATTGTGAAGATTCACAATGTCATCGGTCCATTGGCGTCCCACGCTCCGTCTTCCAGTTCGTGGTCGCCATTCGAGAACCCATATCACAATGGAAGCTGGAAGAGATCGCTACTTGCGATAAGACCGCCGATTGTAGGACAAACCTAATGTACATTTACGTTTATAACTTTCTCCATTCTGTCCTCAATAAAGTTATTATTTATTTTATTTTTTATTATTTAATGGTTCTTCTAGCTAAAATAACCTGCCATGAAAGCCATAAAAGTCCACAAAGGTATTATAGAACACAATAGGTTAGTTTTCGTTGCGTTCTAGAAAATCAATACTGTGTCTATGTTCGCATTTTCATATTAGCATTTTCTTTCCCACTATAAACATCGAGGGATTTATTTCCTTTGTCTGTTCTCTTCCTTATTCAACGGCTTCCAACTCAATTGGCAGTTTGCTGCCAGAAGCTAGTCTGGCTGATTTTATTAGACGAGCTCTACCCTCACGACGAGAATTCTTGCTGGACAATAAATGGTGCAAATCGCTTTGCAGTAATTATACAGAGGTGCAATGACAAAGCTTGAATCTGTACGAAGAAAAGCGTAAATTATACAAGGATAACTTTGAAAAGTAGGTGAATTTAAGTTGCTAGTTTCACGCCGGTCTTACGGCCATCTTAGCTTAAAATAATAGATACATTTCCAAGGAGAAACAAAAATAACCTAGAAATAAACATGAGCAATTAGAATTGTAGATTAGATGTCGTGGATCCACCAATGCTAAATAAAACTGTAGTCTTTGGTCCTTATCCATATTCCAAGGCTTTATTAGGTATACTTGTCACTGTCACAATTATTTTATAACCTATGTTTTGTATGCTAAGAAGCAGGATCTGGAGATTCCAAACCACACAGGTGGGTGTAGTTTGGAATTATTTTGCTACCATTTTATTATTTTATTGTAACCTGGATTCACAAACAATAAATGATTTATGATTTATCACTTTCATGTCAACGAAAAGAGATAGCAACAGACTTAGCTGTCATTATAGCAAATAGAGCCCTCGGCGACCAAAATGAATCAAAATCAAAACGGTCTTTATTCAGTACCATCACAAGGATCACTTTGAAACGTTTTAATCATAATAATCATAATCATAATCATTAATTCATAATAAAATATACTTTAAATATACTAAGATATACTTTAAAATATATTTTATATACTATAGGTGAATCCACCGACAGTTCCCCGCGACCAAAGTCTAGAAGAACAGGTAAGAAACTTACGGCGTCGATCCTAACGTTTTTTGTATGATTCTTTTTACTGTTATGGTACTTCGTTTGAGTGGAGTGACTTAATTGAGTTGGAGCCTAGTAATTCAGTCCCAAGCTTTTCTTTTTTATCAGAGATTTTATAGCGTTGGTTTTCTTTTTTTTTATAAAAGCGTAAGCCTTTACTCTGGTCTTGAATCTGGAGCGTGTATCACGCCAGTGTTGCCACCCCTAGGGTGACAGCTCCGAGACTTGCCACTTTACGGGCTCTCGGCGAATTGTGAACGATGTGGCAGACTGTGATGGATTGGATTTTCAAGGTTACATGCGTTGGAACACTACTAAGTCTATATATTCCTAACCTTTTGGTTAGTGCTCGAAAGGAGCCTCTTTGAGGCACACTTATAATCCAACACACTGTTTCGAAAGAACTTTTGACACGACCAGAAGAAGAACTCTTTAGTCTCCTCACACATGAAGTCTTATTTAATTTTTTTTGTGACTCAACCATCTAATAAACCTAAACATTTGCATTTAAAATTCTCCTAAGTGCTTCGTAAGTTTTTTTGGTTATTTAGTTGGTACGATGGAAAGTTTGAAGGAAAGCGAGGAAAAGAAAGGCCAAGAATAAGTAACATGAGCCAGTTAACAGAAGGTCGCTGTCATGTCGTATAAGGAAGTCAAAGAGGCCACATTGGAAAGACTCAAATGGAGGCAGCTGCATCAGAAATCCTTGATGACACTACTGTTTTACATACTAAATCTCTCGCTATACCTAAGTAATGGAATATATCTTGATATTTTGGATTTTCAGTTAGAAATACCTATCTAAATAAGTAAGCTAAAATGTAAAAAAAGTAGCTTTTTATTTAAAAGTCAGAAAAATACCCTCAAGTCTAGGTTCGGCCACGGTCTTACTTATCAGCCGAATAGAAATGAGGTTTGTGGATGCAAAGTGGTTCCCTACAGTTTCCTTATAGCGTTGGCCACAGATAAGTTAGGTTAGCTGGCTCACTTCCCACACAGGACTATCTAGCCCCAAATTAAGCCCAAGCTTGTAATATGGGAACCAGATAGCTGCTATAATACATTATACTTTTTTTGTAAATACATACTTATAATAAATAATAACACCAGACAGAGAAAAACATCTATGTTCATCACACAAATGCTACTTCTCAGTGGGGATCGAACCCACGGCCTACGGCGCATAACGCAGAGCTACTACAAACTGAGCTGTGAATGCTGTAAAAATTTGATGAAATAGGTACGTGCACGTTAATCCATTATTGACTGGGCGTATCATCGGCGTATGAAATGTATTGACAAATGTAGTTATAGTCTCATTGGTTCTTTTTTTTGTCGTGTCAATATTTTTAGAAACAGTGTGGTGAAAGGATTTTAAGTGCGCCTCAAAGATACTCCTTTCGAGCATTTGAAACTTGTTTTAGAACTATTTAGGTTCGACGACATACCGGTTTTCTCCCAAAGTACCTATTGGCACTGTACACATACATTTTTAACAAAATAAATACATTGGTGCACGACCAGTTTCGAACCACGACCTTGGGATCAGGAGGCTAATCAGTGGGCCACCACCAGTGCTCTCGAGTTTTCTTGGGGACCTATTATGATAAGGTAGGGCGTTTTTTATCGGATTTCTTTGATTTTGTTTTAGTTATTGTTGAATTAGACTTTTTTATTACGACTTTTTTATCTTCTTTCTTGACTTTCTTAGTATTTTGTTGCTGAAGTAGCTGTCACTACCATGAGCTGTATTTATGGCGTTGTGGCGATGCAAAGTGAGTTTTAAAAGCTTACGCCCGCTTCGATTGCGCGGAAATCTGATTTGTTCACTTGACAGCGTCTTCGTGGCATTCTGGCGGCGTCCTCGTGGCGTCCTCGCCGGCCTTTGAGCCAATATTGCAATGTAAGTGTTATAACCAGACGGACACAACGAAAACAGGTGTTGTGGGATCACGCTTTAGTTTTTATACATTAGTATTCAGTATGTTTGTTGCCTTATTATATTTTTTGTTATACTTCTATCTGATGGAACAAGCAGATGGCCTGGTGTTAAGTGGTAAAAATCACCTATAACAAAGCATTGCCTCGTATGTCACGCACGATTGAAACGTGTCTGCGTCCATCAGCTCGAGGTATACAGATGTTAAGTCTCATGTGCCTGTAATTCCACCGGCAACAACACCTTTCAAAACGAAACACAGCGTTGCTTGGCAGGAGAAATATACATGGTGGTAGTACTTCCCGGACGTCCCTTCACAATGAGCTCTACTATTAAAAGTAAGCGACTGTTTGAAAGAGTAAAAAGCAAAGTTTCGTAATTGTACATAAGTAAAAAGCGGGCTTATGGGACCAATGTAAAAGAGAGGCCTTCGTCCGTCAGTGGAATTCTTCAGGCAAGAAAAAAGGCTCAGCGTGATTAACCGCAGTTTTACGTTCACTCCGGGGACCTGTGCAAATCGTATTGAGTCGTGAATCTCAGTAGGAAGCAGGAAGCCGCTACATAAAATCAAATATGCCATCATTTTATCTAGCAATCTGATTTTTTTCATCGTGTTTGCATTTCTAGCTATAATCATCGTTTTTTATCAATATTCACTGGTGGTCCAGTGGTAACGGCCCCGCCTTCTGATCCTAAGGTCGTGGGTTTAAAACCGGTCCTAAACCACTGAGTTTTTCTTTTCAAAAATGTATGTGCACAGTGCCAGTACTTTCAAACGGTGAAGGAAAACATCGTGAGAAAACCGGCATGATGTAGAACCTAAAAAGTTCTACAACATATTAATATGTCAAGTACTTGAAGGGAGTCTCTTTAAGGTGCACTTAAAATCCTTTCATCACACTGTTTCGAAAGCAACGATAAGAAGAAGAATATTTTTTTAAAGACTAGCAAACAGTAACTGCACACATTTACATAGGCACTGGAATAATACTTATTAATCTAAGTACCTATTTACACGGACGAAACATTTAATTTTACTCAATAGTAGGAATGTTATATCAAATCTTTATAAATAGTGAAACATACATAATTTTTATTAAATTTGTTAACAAACATAACATGATTTAAGTTGCAATATATTAAGATAAAGAGAGAATGTCAGTACAATAAAAATATACCAAAAAAAGCTTATCTACAAAATGGCTCTAGTAAATATTTTGTAAAAACACTTACAAACTAAGAAAAGTTTTAAATTGGACGGAGTAAATTAACTAGATCAATATCCTAACCAAGACTTACAAAATTCTAACTTTTGGTTATTTTAGAATAGATCTTTCTCGAATATGGTTTTTGTATTTTTAAGTCACTGGTTCTAAATACAGTATTAGTATACATATACATACCTATATACAATACAGAATAAATTATATGTATTCATCCAATGAAGTGCTTGAATGTAGCTAATCTATAGCCAAACCGCATCCTTTGGTGGCTCTTCACATCGCAATACGTGTTCGCGTATTCGTCATATTTCATTTCATAATTGAATAATCTACGAAATTTTAAAAGTCGTAAAAAAAGGTGTTCGCCATGACCTGTAGAATACCCTGCTGCAGAAGTTGTAGGGATATTATGTCTTGTTGTTTAGTGACACGCATAATTAAGTGCTATATTTTAAAAGCCCTATTAGCATTATTTTCGATGCATTACAAAAGTTCAGCAACATTTTTATCGGATCAGCAAGTTTTCCTACCTAAAAATATGCAACATTTGTAAGAAAACTTAATTGAATCGAAATGAAATGATATTTTTGCTGAACTGTGTGCAATGTATTTGAGACAGTCAGCTTGTTTGATTGCAATTTAATTTTAATCTTATCGTAGAATTAAATTCAATCATCAAATAAGTTCAGTGATTTTACCTATAACAAAATGTGCGAGCGAGAAGTAGTTTGGCGGGTATCAGCTTAATGGTATTCCTCCTACTTACAATGAAGGGTCGGCAACCGAGCCGAATAATCCTGAGCATGTAGGATAACACTCAGCTGAACGTGACCTCACCGGAGCCGCGATGTAGACGAACGATGCTCATTCGGTAATATCGTGATCTGAATAGTCAGATTACTCTGAGAAGTATGAATCCAAAACGACTCTTATCATTACATCTCACACGCACACTAAAACAAATAAATAGTGGTGGACATTCCACACAGCACTATCTCGCCCCAAACTAAGCCAAAGCTTGTGATATGGGAAACAGATAGCTGATATACTACTTATATACTTTTTTTTTGTAAATACATACTTATAATATTATATAACACCCAGACAGAGAACAAACATCTATGTTCATCACACAAATGTTTGTTCTCGGTGGGGATCAAACCCACGACCTACGGCGCAGAAGGCAGAGCTACTACCAGCTGAGCTGTGAAGGCTGTCTAGACACTATGGTTGTCATTAGCTACTTTTCATACGCACTCGCGGGAAGTGTAGATTAGTGTCGGGGCTTTCACCCGTCAAAGTATTTGTCACTAACACATATTAAAATATATAATACCACTGAAAATAAATAATACTTATGAAGAATCACAATGAACCAAGTTGCATGCAATTTATTGCACATAGTACAGCAAAAGTATCATTAAGATCAAAATATAAGGTTTTTCTACCAATGTCTGGTTTTTCTAAAGCGTCATGTCATGATCTACCCTCTTTCGCACTCTTTGATTGCAAATGACAACAAAATCTCTTCAAATCGAAACATAGTAACGCTGCTGGACGGCAGCAATAGGCATTGGTGCTAGTACTTCGCCGGACGAGCCATACACATACTCCTCTACTACTCCTCCTCAAAATATCAGGGAAGCTGGACGTAGGTCCAGTAGTTATAAAGGGGGAGGCCTATCGTAACATAGATCATACAAAAGAGCGGTAGGAACCAAGCCGTAAGTTTGTTGCCTGTTCTTCTAGGCTTTGGTCGCGTGGAACTGGCACCTAGAGTCACCTAGCTTTAAGACGTTTCAAAGTGATCCTTGTGACTTTATTGAATAAATACCTTTTGACTTTGACTTTGTCACTGGACACCTTCATATTATTTATGCTTAAGAAAAGGAAGGATGTTAGACAGAAATAAATTATACAATTTCACAAGTCAGTGTTTTGTTGTAATAATAATATCGCATAAATATCGAAATAAATTATTTGGCGAAATTCTCGACAAAAGAGATCAAAGAAAATAATTCACAAACGGAAATTGAAACCACAGTTTATTATTGTATCCGCAAGCACTTACTTTGAACAACTTCCGGTATTTCATGAAAACACATTCTTGCCGAATCAAGAATTGTTGACGAGCCAAACAAAAGCACTTTTAGGATAAAGTGAAAACTCCTTCAAGTGGTTTCAAGTCTACCGTCTGCTATATCAATTTTATCTTGAAGAAAAATTACTTAAAAACTTAAATTACGGATTTTCTACGAATATAAATACAATATAAATATAACACAACTAGGTTAGGTTACCTGTTCAACTGTTAGATTCTACGACATGACGGTTTCCTCACGATGTTTTCCTTCACCGTTTGAAGGTACTGGCAGTAAACTTGTTTACCTGCCTAGGCTAAGAGAGATGTGGTTTACTGCTATAATAAAAATATTTTCAAGTGTAAAGTCAAATTAACAAGATTTTTATTCAATTATATCAAAAGCGTTCTTTTGAAACGTCTTAAAGCTAGGTGAATCTAGGTGCCATTTCCACGCGACCAAGCTTAGAAGAACAGACAACAAACTTACGGCTTACCTACCGTTCTTTTAGTAGACCACGGGTGCTTCTTGAATATTATTTTATTATAACGTCTTCTCCATCGCAGTACTTAGCGGCAATGGGCTAGCAACCTGTCACGTACCTATTACTGCTAATTCTGGTGTCCCTTAGGCGTCCTCAAAAAATCTTGGTACAAAGAAATCTGAGGGTATATTAATTAATGTACCTGGGGATCAAAGTCGTGAGGCATACAAATGATCATACAAAAAAACGCTAGGAACCAAGCCGTAAGTTTTTTGCCTGTTCTTCTCGGCTTTGGTCGCAAGCAACCGATAGATTCACCTCGTATATAAGACTTTTCAAAGTGATCCTTGTGATCTCTTTCTCTTGTCGTGTCACTAGTTTCTTTCGAAACAGTGTGGTGAAAGGATTTTAAGTGCGCCTCAAGAGGCTCCTTTCGAGCACTTGACACATGTTATAGAACTTTTTAGGTTCTACGGACATGCCGGTTTCCTCACGATGTTTTCCTTCACTGTTTGAGAGTACTAGCATTGTGCACATAAATTATTCATAAAAAAATCCATGTGATTGTACCGAATAAAGACCGTTTTGATTTGATTTGCTGTTTCCTTTTTTTTCTACTACTACCTGCTTTAGTAAACAGCAGCCTTAAGTGTCGTTTAAGCAAATCTTGCGTAAAGTCGGCAACATTTGTACGTGGTTCGCAAATATGTTTTGTTGTGTAATTTATGGGGGAGCGCCATTTTGATGTTTATTGATGCCGAAGTTTTATTGATGGTGGATGTTTATTGAGTACTTGTAACAATAATAGTTGTACTGGAAAAAAATACTCGCCGGTAGCGACAGGTAAAAAGGAAATAAAACGTTTAAAGTCAAAAGATTTAAATTAAATTTACTCACAAGGATCAGTTCGAAATGTCGTAAAGGCGGAAGCAATGTAAGCGTTAAATCTCCTACTTTCTTTGTACTCTTGCAGATCAGAGACGCAACAATCTTCCATTTTATACTCAACAGAAGAATGCTGTCTGTAAATAAAACAACTCAACTTCTAAAAAAAACTAATTTTCGAGCCAAAAGTTCATTGATTATCTGGTTTCTCGTTCATCCAAATAGCCCATCCAGCCTGACCGCCGCCGGACGCCACTCAGCCATCGCAATACAATTACGAGTGTTGTACTGTTCCAATACACTTTGCTGTGTATAAACTGAGGCCTACTATCGAGTCCTGAGCATCAGTTTGCGACGCTTCCTACTCTCTAACGAATCGTGCTTGAAAATAGAAACAGATGTACGACATCTGATATCCTCTTATGCCTATTTCAGCCCCCAGCAGCGTTGCTGTGTTTCGGTTTGAAGAGTGTGGTTGTCGGTGTAATTACAGGCACATGAGCCTTAACATCTGTATGCCTCAAGTTGACGACTCAAACTAAGCCCGTCGTTACGCTGCCCGCTACCTACTTGCTATTTGTTAATACAGTATACTGATATAAAAAAACTGAGACTATTATGTCAATATAATAATATTATGTATGTCAGTTTAAGATTATTGGGGAAAAAACATTATGAAATCTTAGATTACAAAATCTTAGGACTTACATGTTACGTATTGTGATGTTATATTCACCTAGTATATAAGACGTTTCAAAGTGATCCTTGTGATTGTACTGAATAAAGACCGTTTTGATTTTGATTTTTTGATTTTGTTAAGACCAAAATCATTATGTTAATGAACAGGACCCCTTTTTATTGTTTGGACTTTGAGCCAATAAAATTTTCGCTTATTCGCAAAAGAAAAAGTCTGTTACAAACTTGTGCTTCGCCCTCTGTTTACCCAAGGTCGATCAAAGGGTATCGAAGTTTTTGGGATTGCGGCTTGTAGCATGGAAATGAACTTAGTATACTTAGGTGAAGCTACATTGAAATTCAGAACATCTTGCTGAAGAAGTATAATAACATAAACCTGAGAAGCTAAAGCGAGATACATTTTACAAGGCTTATAATTACTTTTGATATTTCTCAATGGTTCTACGCTGTTTGAATTCTGTATTTGGCTGCCTATGAATTTAAAATAAGTAGCCCAGGCACGGTAGATGTTCCTTAAATCTCTTGGTTAGATAATATCTAGTAGATAGGTATTTTACCTTACTCCTTTGAATATTTGTAAGGGGTGGTCAGAGACACATTTCTAAAATATTATTAGACAGTTCATTTATGCCTGGTCGAGTGAAACTGGTGTCTTAATTTACCGAGTGTATAAGACGTTAAAAAGTGATAGATTTTTACTGGCTTTACATACTTTTGCCTTACTAAGTTCAATTAGTACCACACTGGAGCTTCATTATTGTATTATTTGTAACAAGGATCATACAAAAGAACGGTAAGAACCAAGCCGTTATTTTGTTGCTTGTTCTTTTAGGCTTGGTTGCGTGAAACTGGTATCTAGATTCATATTTTTTAAGACATTTCAAAGTAGTCCTTGCGATGCAAATGATAAATAAATATCTTATAACATTTTTGAATTTCATCATTATGTATAAAATCGTTTTGGCTTTGCCATTGTGGATTTAAATTGCATTGTGCAGTTCATTTTAATTAAATCATCTTCCGAGGTACTTTTGTTATCTCAAAAGCAAAGAGACGAAGAAAATTTATTATTATTATGAAAGGTATGGTACAGCAATATGCCTCTATTAGTATCAGGAGTGACTTAATTAAGTTGGTGCTGAAGCGGCCATTTTGAAAAAGCAACACACGAGTAAAAAAGACGCGCGTAAATATGCGGAAAGACGCTGAATATAATACTACTGCTGATGAAACAAGCATTACACACACACACACACACACATTACATAAGTAAGATTACTTTAAAACGTCTTAAAGCTAGGTGAATCTAGGTGCCAGATCCACTCAACCAAGCCTAGAAGAAAAGGCAATAAACTTACGATTTGGTTTTTACCGATCTTTTGTATGATCCTTGTTAATATTACATAATGATGAAGCTCCAGTGTAGTGCCATCGAACTTAGTAAGTAAAGTAAGTACACTAAACCCACATTTATTACACACGTAGTTGTCGGTGTCTGGTTCACTCCCTCTCTTGCCAGAAAGTCTGCCTCGTTGTTACCTGAACATGAGCCGTGACTCCTTGTCCATTTTATTTTGACACTGTATTTTTCAGACATATTTTGAAGCACAGTGTCACATTGTGCAACAGAAGACATAAGTCTATGTAAACCTTATTAGAGATTAGAAACAGGCTGATGATACAATCCCAGATGAACCATCAGAAACAATGGGAGCGCAGATCAGACTGCAAACATACGAAAACAATGCTTCCTGCAACAAACAGGCGCTTAACAAACTCCTGTTAAATATTAAACGCGAAGACCTAGGGCTGATGGTGGGCATGATCACAGGTCACTGTGACCTCAATTATCATCTTCTCAAGACGGGAGCGACAGACAGTGACCTTTGTCGCGGCTGCTTACGGGAAAAAGAAACTGTAGAGCATGCAGTACTGCATTGCTCTGCAACAAACGAAGCCAGATCCAAAACAGGGCTGCAAGAGCTGATCGAGTCTTGCTCCCCTGCATCCACATCATCATCATCGGGGATGCTAGAACATTGCTGCCACCAACCCAAAGCCCTGCTCTGCTACTTTAAGGAGTCGGACTGACTGGGGTGAGGTTAGCAGGGGGACAATGCACCCCACTGAGGGACGTCAGTGCAGATCTCATTCCCCCAGTCAGTATGAATTAGAATAAGACACACGTAGTTACAACCCAGACACGGAACAAGGCAGATGGATGAGTAATGCAATTTGTCGGTGTGGGAATAGAAATGTTAATTGTAGCAACATTATAGCATAGTCCCGCGTCGTGTCGACGTGCCGAGCTTCTTATTGAGAGCCAAAGTGGGTCCTAATCCCACTCAATTCATATTGTTTTTGATATCAAATCCTATTAAGAAATCTTCAGAATATACTTCGAAAGATACTTCGAAAGTTTCCAACGTTATAGTTTTCCTCTTTGTTATTAAAGCTATAGTTGTATTTCTCTGTGTAACATCATCTGGAAGGGACACCTTCAGCACAAGTCTACAAGGACTTAGTGTAGGGTCTTGAATCACTAATTATCTACAAGCCATGTAAATTCTCGATCCCTTAAAAGTTCTTATGCATCAAATTGTATGTACTTAACTTTATCTATGTGCTTTTTTGCTAAATAAATTCACTATTTTGAATAGTTTTAAACCAAGTTTTGGAGAATATACTACCCAGAGGTACCAGAGGTTTAGCAGAAATATAATTTTGATTGGAACTAGTTTTGCTACCTAGTTTTTTTATACAACTTGTTGTTGGAACAAGCAAGCCCAACTGATGTTAAGTGGTAACCATCATCTATAAAAAAAGCATTGCTTTGTAACTCACGCACGATGAAAACGCTGTTTGGCAGTAGAAATAGGCATGATGGTAGGACATCCCCGGACGTGCCAACTAAAAAAAGGCATAATATGTCATGTCTAACCCGCCCGTTTGCCCTCCCCGAGGCCTTAACAAAACCTTTTGGGAACGTCTTTCAAAGACCGCCGTAATTTTAATCCCAGCCTTCGACACTCAACATTAATAAAGCCGTTGGAAATATGAAAAATTCGTTTACTTAAGCGAGTTTCATAAATAGCTGAACATTCCATTGACAAAAACTATTATGACAAGACATAAATAGCTTAATGGAACGTATGGCGCTATCGGTTTTATATCTTTTGACAGTTTAATATCAAAATAAGGAGAAAAAATACAGAACTTTTCTACTACTTAATAATAAATTCTGCGGTGAAGTTGAATTGAAGATTGTACTTTATTTGACTGTGGTGAAAAATATACTTTACTTTTCTTGGAATTTTCAGATAACAAGATGTAACACGTGACCGTGAAGAATTAGATACACAGAGAGATATACAGTGAAATTAATCTCGTAAGTATTCATACTTTTCACTCTGATATTATGGTAATTTCCTATTTTGTTTTCTGAAAGATTAGACCTTTTATTTAGCAAAAAAACATTGTAGTAAAGCTTAATTTGGCTGCAACAGATGTATAGCAACTTCTGCCATCCAACTCCATTGAAATTCTCAATTCGTTTAATAATAATTATGCTGCAGTTCGAACTAAGTTCGTTGGAAGTTGCTGATGTGTTCTTAACTTCATGATGGTGGTTCAGTTTGGTTAACTGCGCTTTTCATTTTCTTTGAGTTGGATAAAGTTTTTAAATCGGCACCAATTGGACTCAATAGATTACGAAACGATAGAAAACTTTGGTATAAATATAAGTGCTGAGCCACCAAATGGATGGATCAAAGAAGTCTAAGCCAAAAAGTATTTAATTCAATTCAATTGAATTCAAGCAAAAAACCTAGTAATTGGGAAGCAGATTGCTTTTATAATCCTTTTATAATACTTACTCAGTTTTTTTTTGTAAACTCATTCTTTTATCGTCAGAGCAAAAACATCTGTGTTCATCACACAAATGTTTGTTCTTACAAGGATCGACGACCCCCGGGCTACATCGCAAGAGGCGAAGCTGAGCTAGTGAACTACCAACTGAGCTGTGAGCTGTTGAAGATAAAAAGATTTGGTTATAAACCCGTTATCTCACATTGACCATGATTCGTACGTCACTAATCGAAATGGCATCAAACAGACTTCACTTCGAATGTCAAAACTGTTTGAAAATAGAACACAAAGAAGTATTAGGCCCAAAAATCACAGTCCCCTGCCTTGGGCCGGCTCAGAAGTGTTATTCCGAGAACAACATTCACCCAAGTGACCACAGTATCCGCGGTTAGTTTTCAATTTGGCATTCTGTAATACATTCATCACTAGCCCCACCGCGTGTTTGTATTGGCTTGAAAATTCCAACGTGAGTGGCGAAACTAAATAAAATTATAGTAAGAGTAGTAGAGCTCTTTGTGAAGGGCTTGGCCGGGGAAGTACCTACTACCAACATGCCTTTTTCTGCCGCCAAGCAGCGAGGTTGGTTTTAGGAGCGTGTTTGCCGGTGAAATTACTGGCACCTGAGGCTTAGGATCTGTACGCCTCAGGTTGATTTACGTAGGGCAGTGCATCGTAGGGCATGTTTCTATCGTGCGTGACTTACGAGGTAATGCTTTGTTATAGGTGATGGTTACCACTTAACTGGTGGGTTATCTGCTTGTTCCATCAGGAAGTTGTATAAAAATGGAAGAAAGCGCGGATTCACTAGGTGATACCCCCCGTAATTTTGAAGTTACAGAATAGCAGTTCAGAGAACCAGCGGTGCGTGAAACGGATATTTCAGTCGCTTTGTGGACGCGGCATTGT
Source organism: Chloroclysta siterata (assembly GCA_932294275.1). Lineage (NCBI taxonomy): Eukaryota > Metazoa > Arthropoda > Insecta > Lepidoptera > Geometridae > Chloroclysta > Chloroclysta siterata. The sequence goes on from OW028607.1 coordinate 623,307, forward strand.
GTTCGAAGGCTGGCCCCGTGGCTCCGTCTGTGACGGCACACAGTTGTCACATTACTTGAAAAGCCTTTTACGAGGTTGAAGATTTTTCAGGAGATACAGTCAGCGTTAAAAGAAGCTGATTAATAAATAACTTTAAAAAGTACTGACTGTACTAAATTTCATAATTACCTGACTAACATATTATCTTAAACAGTCGCGTCTTAGTTTCATAATAGTCAACAATAATTATCTAAATATCATAATACAATTATTTTTCAATAAACATACATAAATAAATAAATAATAAATATTGGTGGACATTCCACACAGCACTATCTCGCCCCAAACTAAGCTAAAGCTTCTATTATGGGAACCTAATAGCTGATAAAATACTTACTTATAATACTTTTTCTGTAAATATATTTATAATTATTTAACAGCAGACAGAGAACAATCATCTACGTTCATCACACAAATGTTTGTTCTTGGTAGGGATCGAACCCACGGCCTATGGCGCAGAAGGCAGAGCTACTACCAACTGAGCTGTGAAGGCTGTTAACATGAGGTTTATGTTCGTAATAAATTTGAATTTTATTTCCGGTACGCAGATCCAGAGTAATATATAAGTTATGAAAATGTCAAATCTGCTTACTTTTGCTAGGGTTTTTTTATTGAGAAATATTGGAGTGATTTGGGTGAGACCTCCACTCAGCAATCAAAATCTGGTTGCCAGTTGCACGTGACCAAGCCTAGAAGAACAGGCAACATATTTACGTTTTGGTTCCCTACCGTTCTTTTGTAAAAAATCCAACTCTCTTTTCTTTTGTAAATCGTGTTTTTCACTGGGGATGTGTCCATGATTTATTGATCGAGTGAGCGAAGCGAACGAAGATCTTAGTTTCAACTTGGGCGATTTGGCATTTTATGTATGTATGTATGTATGTATGTATGTATGTATGTATGTATGTATGTTTGTCTGGCGATAACTTTAGAACCGTTGATCCGATCTGCATGAAATTTGATATGTCGATAGCTTGTACTTGAGAAATTTACTGGTAAGTATATGAGTAAAATCGGATGAAGGGTTTTTGAGATATGGGGTTTTTTAAGAGGGCAAAAATAAAAAAAGTTACATAAAAAAATCAAGTTACATGTCATATGAAAGGGCTTTGTTTGGACATTCCAAAACAATTTTTACTTTTTTTTTGGGACGCTCGGTTTTCGAGGTAAAATTTAAAAAGTTAAATTAAGATAACCAGCGATCCAAGAGCTCCCATCTCTAAGAGTTTCGTTGACATCAAGGTTTTTCTACTGGTCGGCCAGTTGCTTTGATTTTTCTTATTTTTTTTTCTTGAAATGAATTAAGGAGGTACTCAGTTCTCATAAAATGGTGACGACGACCAGGTCTGATGATGGAGCCAAGGTCTGTTCAACGGAACTCTTCAATAAATAGGCCAATAGAGTTGAAACTTGGTAACCATACCAAGTTAGTAGGCGGTAGTCAGAGAAAAGTCCCAAGATAATGTTTGGACTTGCCTCTGACTACTACCGACTCAAAGTTTTGATGCGTTCGTCGGGTCGCATCACGAGATCTCAGTTCGGGGCGAACTACTAGTTTTAATTTAAAAGGATGTGTAACAAACGTGTTTACTGAAATCTCATTTTGTTGCGAAACGAAGGTCACAGCTTACAGAGGTCAGCTAGCCCATACAGCCTAGCTAGCTTGTCGACACATTGCAAAACGAGTTTGGGACAAATTTACGTCTTTATTTACCAGCAATTGACAGAAACATAGAAAAGTCTCAGTAAATCTTCTTTGTAGTACCAAGTCAGAACCCACTCAAAATTCTTTGAAGATATATACCATTCGTCAGAGGTAGGTAGGTACGTCCTTGCGGTAGTGGGTAATTCGTGGCTTTGGACATTGTCCCGTATTCCAATTATGTGACGAGCAATGACTTGGTTTTTTGTCTAATTACATTTAGTTGACAACAACCTCCTAATCGATGAAGACAAAGCGTAAAATGCTTACCCGCTGGAACATGTACTAATACTGCGCGGTTTGCACAAACAGTAGTGAACCAGCTGTTAAATATATTATGAGCTGTGACACATGTACAATGGAAATTAAATCGCATCCCGATTAATACGAGTTATGTACAAAAAGCGTTAACTCTTCCATTGTTTGCTGAATCTCAGTCGGTAATTAATTCCAACCGGACTGAAGCGGAACTACTGTGAAACAAATAAACTAGACATTATTATGAGCGAAAGAAAGTTTATTTATTTATTAGGATTGCCAAGAGCTATTACACCAAATGAATACTAGGCTCAGACAAAACAACATCCTGCCCCATGCTTATCCACCAAAGACAACCACAGCTCGCACAGGTATCATACATTTTTATAAATAGACATAATTAAAATAATATACAAATAATTTTACTTTTTCACTTTCACATAACAATGTGGACTTTCTGCTTGTTTCATGATTAAAAAATGCATCGTTTGGTACAGAATTGATACAATAGTTGTTTCCCGGTAGCGGCGTGGTATGTATCTGTCACATGAACATTGCACAGCGAGTATTTGACAGCGCGGTTTATTGAACTGCACGGTTATTGCGCGCTGCGCGATCATGGACGCTGTGCATAATATATTAGCATCATTCAAGGGATTATCTCTATACAATAATCACAAATTATTATCAATTCATCTAAAAGCTACACTTATTTTTTATGAGAAGAAATGGTGGAATATCTTGGAGAGGAGCTTTCTCTAATAAGAACATATGTAACAGTTTAAATAAGATTTTTTTATTAAAATATTTCTGCGAATAAATATCTTGTATATTCAGTGTGTGCATCGGAACACTACAATATAGTTTCTTCATCGGACTACCAGACATTTAGTTTATTAAATTAGGGAACGAGACATCCATTCATGGTTGACAAACTTACTACCAGCACCAAGCGGTTTCTTTTACTTTTATGATGCTGACGGCTAAAGAGTGGAATCCTTATCGGTGTAAATTTTTCCTAATACCCGAGAAAAGTGAATAGATATCTTCTAAGCGCGGTATACCGTCGACCGTAAAATTGCGTTGAAATGTTTTAGTAGGTTTTATCAATTGCATTACAATCTGAGACTGGTTTTTTCATTACATAACAGACATATTATTGAGCGATTCGAACGTACTCAGAAATAATCAACAGACTATTCTATCAACATTTATTATTTTTTTCTACAGACTCTTCAACATCTTTATAACGTGAGCGAATGCTAAAGCTGCATTCTTTGATTCCCTAGGACAATAACGCTGCTCAGTGCTCATCTTTTCATACCGCTGACATCTCGTTAACTCCGTGACTTCAACAAATAAACAAGCTCTGGGAAGATGGAGAAATGTTTTGAATCGCAGATGAATACATACTTGTTGAGATGTACAATTGAGAATGGAAATTAATTAATTAATTATGTAGCTTGCCTTTTCTGTCTGAGGGGTAATATAGGTGAATTATGGAGCTCAATAGTGCATAGCACCGGTGGTCTAGTGGACATATCCCCGTCTTCTGATCGAAAGGTGGGTTCGAATCCGGTCGTGCACCTATGGATTTTTGTCTTCGAATAAATTATTTGCACAATGCCAGTGCTCACTAACGGTGAAGGAAAATATCGTGAGGAAACCAGTTAGTACTCTAGCAGCGCCGATGGGCTTGCAACCTGTCACGTATGGAATACTGCAAAATGTGCATCTCTTACCAATGTGTAATGGCAAACAGAGACAGCGCTAATTTGAGAATTATTTAAATTAAAGCACTATTCGTTGAGGGTAGTTATAACTTGACACCGGCAAGATAGTCTGTTGAATGACACGGAGCGAAGAAAAAGAAGAAGAATGTTCGGTTAAAAAAACTTTATTTTTATTAAATATAACTCATAGAATAACTTTTCAGTCCACTTATAATGATTCTAAATACAATTTTTCTAGTAGGAAAGAGATAAGGTTGGTAGTCTGCTAGTAAGTAGGTGGAAGTGTTGTAGGTAGAAAATTATTTCAGATTAGATAAGTTTAAAACCAGTTTATAACTGTTAGGTAAATTTACGTTCTTATAAAGTTTTATCTATATATATATATATCCATCGTTGGTATCTACATGTCTGAAAGAGAAGCCTGATTCAAATGCTGATACAATCTTTATGGATTGCCTGCCTTCTGGACCAAAGCCAATTTCTAAGAAAAAACCGTTTTTATCTATTGCCGTAAATCAAGAAAGAAATATTGGCTAAATATAGAGTAAAACATTTGGTACAGGCAATTTATTTTTATTGATACAATTGTTTCATTTCGTTGTTTTATGTTTGTACAAATTCTTTCATGAGTAGAGGCATTGTTCTTACAATAACATATTTTTATAATGGGAGTAGAACTCTTTGTGAAGGGCTCGGCTTATTAACAGGCATGCCTACTTCTGCCGCGAAGCAGCGTTGCTGTGTTTCTGTTCTGAAAGTTGTGGGTGAAATTACATACACATAAGGCTTAATATCAGTATATGTACCCAGAATTGATGGACGCAGGGCAGTGCATCGTTTTGGGGGTGGTCAGGTAGAAATGGTAAAACACCAATGTCAAAATCACCAAGCATTTATTACTTCACTTTACTGCACTTCACTTTACATTACATCCATTGTGTGCGTGTGCATTGACCCTTCAATGCACATGCACACCATACATTTAGGTTCTTCACTTTTTTACATAAACGTTAGCACATTAGCATTAACTAGACACAACCACTCAGCTTAGAAGCTAGCGTTCGAATGACAATGTCGGCCAAGTTCGTAGCCTACCGACACCGTCCAGTCGGTGTCGCCATCTTGGTTTTTTACAAATGTCAAAAACCAAGATAACATCCGCAGGAAGTGAAATAAATTAAACAAATACTAAATCTTTTATAAATTACTGACATTATTTATAAGAGTATAATCATAAACCTAACAATCGTAGGGCACGTTATTGACGTACGTAACTTGCAAGGAAATACTTTTTTGGAGGTGTTAGTTAACACTTACCATAATTATTAAGAAGCCCACCTGATTGTTTAATAGAATTATGAAATAAAAAATCTAAGACTCCGGTGACGATTCACCATCATACAATGGGACTTGAGGCATACAGATATGAAGTCTGTGCCTGTTATTTGACTGGCAACCACACTCTTCAAACCGAAACACAGCAACGCTCTTAACAAAAATCCATCATAGACTTTAAATAATCTAGATTTTTAAATATAATTATTCAATTTTAGGAAGACCAATACCCATTAGAAACTTAATACCTTATCAAAGACTAAATATATTAAAAATAAATATTGATGGACTCTCCACTCAGCTCTGTCTAGCCCCAAACTAAGCAAAGCTTGTAATATGTTAAACTGATAGCTGATATTATACCTACTTTTTTTTGTAAATACAAACTTATAAATATTAAAAGTGCTATTATTAAAAAGTTGTAAGTACTATTATTTAAAGAGATACTTGTGATTTAATTTAGCAAAGACTTTGATCTATCAAAGATACCTTTACACATTTATAACTGCTGCGAGTCATAGCAGCATTATTTGCTTTGAGTTATGGCGTCGCTTCCGCCGGTTATCTTCCGGCATCAATTTGCGAAACTGCATTCTGCTGCAGTACAAAACAACAGTATCTAAAGTTACGGTAGTTTAACTACATACATAAAATCATCATAAAGGTAACTCACCCCATTTGCTTTATTCGTTTTCATAACATTCTTCATAGAAATTCTAGCCAATTGATAACTTTTACTGAAAAATTACTGTTACTGTTGTTATTTTTCAGTAAAAATTGTGTAATGAACGTTTTTTTTTATACAACTTGCTGACGGAACAAGCAGATGGCCCACCTGATGTTAAGTGGTAACCATCACCTATAACAAAGCATCGCCTCGTAAGTCAGGCACGATAGGAACGTGCCCTACGATGCACTGCCTTGCGTCCGTCAACTTGAGGCATACAGATGTTAAGCCTCATGTGCCTGTAATTACACCGGCAACCACACTCTTCAAACCGAAACATGGCAACGCTGCTTGGCGGTAGAAGAAGGCGTGGTAGTAGTACTTCCCCGGACGAGCCCTTTACAAAGAGCTCTACTACTACTTTTTTCTTTAGATTTACTAAAACAAAAAAATTTCGGCATCAGACATCATGTGTGTATGACGTACTTACATCATGTGTGTGCACCTTTTTTAACAAAAGTCGAGCTCCCCAGCCACAGTAGACATAACAACGGGCATAGGGTTAAATTTGCCTATTTCTGTTCGTCGTAGCGTAGCTACTTGCTGTGTTTCGGTTTAGAAGGGTTTGGGCGCCGGTAAAATAACAATCGCTTGAGATTTAAAATCTATGCATGAGAATTTATGCAGTGCAATACCACATTGCCTGGCAGAGATAACAGCTCAACATCAGATGAGCCAGCTAGCATTCTTTCTCATTAAAAAAGTACTTGTTTAATCAAAGCCATGTTCAAGGATTCAGAAAGGTGAGAAATAAATAAATGAATATTGGTGGGCATTGCACCATTCGCTTTCTTGCCCCAAACAAAGCAAAACTTATAGGTACTATGTGAACCTTAAAGCTGATATGATCACTATATCCTTTTTTTTTTGTAAATAGATTCATATAATATTTTTAAAACCACCAGACAGAGACACACAAATATTTGTTCTTGGTGGGGATGGAACCCACGGCCTCCAGCACAGAAGGCAGAGCTTCTAATTACTGAGCTGTGAGGCTGTCAAAAAGGGAATTTTTATATCCTTTTCGGTTGTAGTTGTGCTACTGTAAAATAAGTGTACTGTCCCAAACTATATAAAGCGTAACAATTTGTAGAACGAATGGAAGTTTCGTTATTTTACATCGATAAATAACGCAAGTATAACCTGTCCCTGTGTTGCCTTGCATCCGGCCATTTTGAATTTTTCCGGCAAACTACTTCTATGAGTTACTACTACTTGCTGCTACTTAGACTAGTTGAGAAGCAATAGGTCACAACTGGCACCTAGATCTACCTAGCTTTACGACGTTTCAAAGTGATCCTTTCGATTCAACTGAAAATACCTTTTTTGACTTTGACTTAGCGTGGCATGGATATTGGACATGTCTTGAAGAGGGAAGAAAGTAATATTACGATAAGAGTGTTAGGTATGGATGTGGATGGTTTTAATAGGAGAGCCAAGCCAAAAATAAGATGGCATGAGTACGAAAGAAAGCACTGAGATGACGAATGATAGAGGAGAGTGGAAGAAGAAAACCGGTTGTGCCGACCCCATGCAGCGCGGGATAAGGGCAGGAAGATCATGACAACTTACTCATGTAACACGCAGGTGGCTTACCTGATGTTCAGTGGTAAATATCACCCATAACAAAGCAATGCCTCGCAAGTCACGTCCGATCGGAACGTGCCCTACAATGAACCGGCCTGCGTCTAAGTTTACAAAAAAAGTATATAAAATGTCCACCAATGACTTATTTATTATTATTTTTATTGACCTATAAAAAGCTTTTGAATTTGAATTCAAAAACTATTCATCTAAATTACAGTACTTACTAACTTACTGTGTATAATCGTATATAATAATATAATATTGATGTCCAAAAAAGTTAGAGTAAAATATAATGTTTTTTCAGTCAAAGAAAATTATTACAAATTTTTCTGCTTTCCCATCCCTAGCTAACAACAAACAAACAAATCGCACTCCAAGGTGCCATAAAACCGAGTTTGGGAACTTAAATACCGGAAACTTGGAACTTAAATAGTGGAAAGTTGTAACTTAAATAAACGATGGTGAAGACGACCCATTGAGCAAACAATGCAAAGTTACGGTCAAATATAACTAGCAATTTTGGCTGTTTTGGAGTGCTGCGCGGGATGAAGTTATAAATAAAAAGAAACATTGTTGGACTTTGTGGAATACATATCCCTATTGAATAGACCAAGCCTTGTATTAGGAACCAGATATCCATACCATCACTACATAGTATAAAACAAAGTCGCTTTCTCTGTCCCTATATCCCTATGTATGCTTAAACCTTTAAAACTACGCAACGGATTTTGATGCGGGTTTTTTTATAGATAGAGTGATTCAAGAGGAGGGTTTATATGTATAAAACATGCATAATATTTTAGAGAAACACTGATAATTTAAGAGGTTTCTAATGTGATGCCGTAGATAACATATTTTTTTGCGCTTACATTACAAATGCTGGCTAAACCCTACGAGATAGATCAAAATAATGAAATACAGTATTGTACACCTTAACCTTACAAAAAAATCCGCGATGGTATAGGTCTATCTCTTAGGGATACCCCACAATAACCGTGCGAAGCCGGGGCGGGTCGCTAGTATCTGATAAAGTACTTATATACGTTATTATTTTTTATAAATTAACAATTATATATTTTAACACCAAGGTAGAGAACATAGATGTTCACACAAATGTTTGTTCAATGTGGGAATCAAACCCATGGCTTACATTGCAGAAGGAAGAACTACTGCCAACAATGACGGTTATCTAAGTAGTTAGATACGTAACACTCTATTAAACTCAATAATATAATACATATTAGAACAAACAACCGCACGGAATAAAAATACAAAGTTAAAACACCAAAACATTAAATTATTATCATACATTTACTTCACAGAAACTCAGGTCAGTTCAAACTTAGATGAAAGACAAAAATTCCACTACGCCATGAGCGTAACATACGCTTTAAAACCTCCTGCAAAAAAATGTGTAATCTCGCTTTAAGCTCACGTATTTTTCAAGAAAACTTTTTAAAAGTCTATTCCTAAGGTGTATGCAGACGTGCTAGTTTCTCAGCGTCACTGCAAATATCGGAGGATCGGCTGAATAATTCATGTGCAGAGACATTTGCAGAGCGCCAATGTACACTGAGCCTTACTATTTGGATGGGAGATCAGATATACTTAGTTTTTTCTTTTTTGAACCTATTATCTTTTCGTACATACTGACACTAAGCACATGCAGCAAAACCTTTGTACCACATAGAACTATACAATCTTGTGTTTAGGAGCGTTGATAGCTATGCAGTGGCGTAACTATAGTAGGTGCAGGTGGTGCAGTGCACCAGGGCCCGGAGCTCAGGGGGCCTCTAACCTAAGCTTTGAAAAGAGAGGGTCAGCCAGCTCCCGAAGCTAGAAAACCTTGAGTATTTTTTTTTTATTATTGATTTATATAAAGCCCACTACAAGTTCAAGCTACATATGTGGAAAGAGAAGGTGAGGGCCCGATTCTTTCTCCATGCACCGGGGCCCTTGTACACTTACGCCACTGTAGTTATGATACATGTAATTTTTTTATAAATACAGTGAACATGTGTGTGTTAGAGAGTGCTAATAGAAGCTAGTTTTGTTGTTTTCACACCGGCTTAAATTGATAGTTCAATTCGACGAAAATTATTGCAATTCAGAGAATAATCTTGTGTTCAGGGCGGGTGTTGATAGCTACCACACAGTTTTTTAATAGTAAAGTAGCCTATCATCGTACCTCAATGTTTTTGAACAACAGAAATTTCTGGTTCCGAAATAAATATTTAGTATCTGTATTAGATCTAGTGCCCTAACTCCGTGTACACACAATGGCGGAGCAATCACGGCATTGCGACCACAAGTCACTGTTTACACTAATAACACTCTGTGCCAGGCACTGTACCGAGCGAATGTATGGCTTTGTGGCCTCCACCCGATGTACAGTCGACTACACATCGGGCCACATACACTATTTATTTGTATTTGGGAAACAAACAGAACAAAAAGAAAAATAACTAATGCAAATCCATCAAAGTTTCTTTGATTTTCCTCTAAGAGGTAGATTTCCACATAGATATGATATATATTTCCACATAGGTATGATATTTACTACAAATCGAACATAATACTTACCTCCAATACAAACAATCGTAAGAAAAAGACGGTGCGATGCCCGGTGGCGTGAATTTGTTTGAAACGAGAACGATACAACAAGAACATGTCGCACCCTCTCGCAAATTATCTAAAAAATATTTAATAAATAAATGTCTGATTATTTAGATGACAAAACATCTATTGAACTATAAGCTAGTTTTAAAAGCTGAAAAACGTAAATTCAACTAACAGCGCTAGGAGCCAAGTTGTTCCTGCGGTTTTTCTAGGGTTTGTTCGCGAACAACTGGCGCCTAGGTTCACCTTTTTTTATCCTAAGTGATATTATAATTGTGAATACATTATATAGAAATTAAATTAAATAGATCTACCCTTCAAATACGTAAGTTTGTTGCCTGTTCTTCTAGGCTTGTTCGTGTGGAACTGGCACCTAGATTCACCTAGACGTTTCAAAATTATCCTTGCGATTCAACCGAATAAATACCTTCTTACTTTGACTTTGACTTAAATAAATGCGAGCGTCACTGTTTGTTGGCAGAAATAGGTAGGGTGGTAGTAGGTACTACTCCGGACGCTCGTCCTCTTCAAAAAACCCTTCTACTACTTATTTATTACAAGCTAGTGCTCGCGACTTCGTCTGCGCAGGATTAGTCACACAATATCTTTATAAATTGTAGCCTATATGTTATTCTGATGTATAAGCTATATTATTGTAAAGTTTCATTCAAATCCATTCAGTAGTTTCTACGTGAAAGAGTAACAAACATCCATTCATACTTACAAACTTTCGCGTTTATAATATTAGTAGGGTTTTTTCATATTAATATTGTTTTTTTTTGTCAATTCCATAATTTAATACATCGATGTGAGGTCGCGGATGCGGTCAACAGCGATGTCCTTTAATCAGCCCTATTCAGAGCATATCGTTATGTCCTTTACAGAGTACTTAATTCAACGTTCTTTTGAAAGGACGTACTGATGTGTTATTGCAGGCTGACGAGCTCCTATTGAAGGTAAATTACGATTGGAAAAATACTTTGAAATAAATTGAATACTGGATTTTGTATTTTTTTAAGCGTCGCAGCAGATATTGTAGTCAAATTCCACTAAATGGAATTTCGGTTTGAAAAAGCAGTTATAGTTTTTAATATTCATGTAAGTTATATTATTCTGTTTGTTTTCATAAACAAATGAAACCAGACGAGTCAAAATATTTAACTAAAAAGTGCATACTTAGCAAATACTCGGTACTTACTAAAACGGGCCCGGCTAATGAATGCTTGTTCAGTTCATTTCATTTATTTCTCATAGGCACGTTATACATTGCACTTCAGAAAGTCAAAATTTTACATAACACTGTGAAAAAATAAATATTCATAATTATCTACATCTACACTTCTACATCTACACTAATATTATAAAGAGGTAAACTTTGTATTTTTGTATTTTTGTATTTTTGTATTTTTGTATTTTTGTATGTAACGAATAGGCTCAAAAACTACTGGTCCGATTTCAAAAATTCTTTCACCATTAGAATGCTACATTATCCCTGAGTAACATAGGCTATATTATATTTTCAAAAAAATCAGGGATCCTTACTAAAACTTCAATAATGTAACCCAAGGTGGAAAACAAAAAACCTTACATCGCGTGCGCTGCGAAAACTATTGAAGATAGAACAAAATAATGTACTACGATTTTGTAGAACACGTCATCATCTACAAAAAATGTCGCGACAGCATATGTCTAACTATTATAGTTATGTCACAATAAGTGTTCTTTTATTATAAAAAATTAATTGAAATGCCTCCGCTAGAAAAGGGTCTTTATTTGTACCTTGGTATTAATCCTTATCCAAATAAATCATTTCATAATTAAGACGGTTTCAATACCTATATATTACTTCTTAAATTTTTCAAATCGGACATTCCATTCAAAAGATATGACGAAATTAAAAATGTTAACGGGTCCACGGTTCACGCGCGGGGTGCGATTTCACTCACTCAAGGAGAAGCGCGTGCAAATGTATGAAATAAGTAGATGCGAGGCTCGAACCCACGGTCTAAGTTTATCCTAAAATGTTCAAAAAATTATGACCACCCATGCGAAGCTGGGACAGGCCGCTAGTCAATAATATAAGTACTTCATCATCATAATCGTCAGTCATCATCCTGTAGAAGTCCACTGCTGGACAATACTGGACATAAGTCTCCCTTATACATTTCTAGGAAGGACAGATCTGACCCTCTCCATCCGCCGACTTCCCGCGATCTTCACAATGTTGTCAGTCCATAGGGCAATAGGGTATCCTATGCTTCATAATCAATGTCGCTATTCGAGAACCTACCTTCTGAACTGTAGGCCGTGGGTTCAATCCCCACTCATAACAACATTTGTGTGATGAACTTAGAAGTTTGTTCTCCGTCTGTTATATTAATAAAAATTGGTGAAGAAGTATTATATCAGCTATCTGGTTCCCATGTAAAAGCTTCACTTAGATTGGGATAGATAGTGCTGTGTGGAATGTCCACCAATATTTAATTTATTCTCTAGCGGTCGTTAGCTTTTATGACCTGCTCATTAGCGCTTAATTATTGTTTAAGAATACGCATAACTTTATTTCAGCATAAGAAGCGCACTCAATCTCTCCCGAGTTTCAGAATAGTGAATGCATCGCGAACTTTACCCCAAGTCGAGTCGAACAGACCTATGACAAACTAGCTATGGAACTCGTTACTTATTCGTTATGTCGTGTCACTAGGTTTTTCGAATCAGTGTGGTGAACGGATTTTAAGTGCGCCTCAGAGAGGCTTCTTTCGAGCTCTTGACTTTTTAGGTTCTACGACATGCCGGTTTCGTCACGATGTTTTCCTTCACCGTTTGAGAGAACTGGCACTGGGCACATAAATGTCCGGTTTTGAGCCCACGATCTTAGGATCGGAAGGCGGGGCCGCTACCACTAGGCGACCACTGCTCTACTCGTTACAGTGCTTCGTAGACTCTTGAAGTCCGATAGACTCACCCACGTCAACAGTAGTTTGGAAGTGCAACAACACTCATCCGACCATGTAAAATATACTGTCCTAACCGAATGTAACATTCATAATGCATCACTCGAACGCCAAATATGGTACTTTTGCACAAATTGAGTAGTTTTAGATACAGTATTTAAGTTTCAAGTGATTCACCCAGCAGTGCTATTCCGTTAGGAACACTCACATAAGTAACCGCGGAATCCACTGTGGGTGTCGATTTGGCATTCTGTAATATCGTCGCCGTAGAGCGAAAAGTCATTAAATAGCTTTTTGGCCTTTTGAGATACGAAGCTTTAAAGTTTTACAAACGAAAAAAAATTATTACTTGGATATGGTTTATGATATTGCTTATTTTAAGGTCTCATCTTTTAGACAATGTATAAAGGGTTATGATTATGTCACAAAAATAAAGATAAATTTGTGTTTTTCAGAGATAATGATGAAAAACTAAATTAGTTACTTTTTCCCCTCAAATACTTCACCGATGTTTTAGTTATTGATTTGTAAAATGGAGATGGTGATTTTTTGCCCACGTTCTGATTCTTATAAAAGATAATAACTTCATTTAGTTAGAATGGAACTAGTTTTTGGAAATTCAAAAGGTGTTTCAGTACATAAATCTGGCTTATTATTTTTCAATTATAGCTTATTTTATTAGATTATCAAGACTATAAAGTGAGTATTTAAAAAACAGTTAGCAATTATTTCTAAGATGTATTGAGAAAATCACAGTAGCATACAAAAACAGACCAGGATAAGCACACACAACACTGAATTTTGACATGCTTATAAAAAATTCGGTGTTAAATTAAACCATTCAACATTCTAAATTATGCACCTTCACTTTGCTCTGTAACATCTGCCACCAACAGCCTATCCATCACGTCTTTGCTGGTAGGTAGAGATAGATACCATGCATTAAATTCTTGAGGAACAATCCCTTTGCGACAAAGACCAATAAGAAATTTTTTCTTGGTTTCTGAAATCGGAAGAAAAGCCCTTCTAGGAGTCTTCCTTTTGTTCTAATTCGATGAACTACGTCTACTTTCTATTTTTTTTAAACACGTCTCGTTCGGAGTAAGGCTCTTCGTGAGTGTAGCGGAATTTAAGGAAATTGCTTGTCAAACCACAGATGATTGATTTTCAGCCACATAATCTTCTTTCCATCTTTATCCTAGCTTATGTTTATGGCGAACTTTTAATTCATCGCTCTAACAACAAGCATTTTATCATAGGTCGATTCCTTGACTACATAAGAGGTGCTAATTCTCGGTGTCTCTTCGATGGAGGACGACACATGATTGACTTCCACTCAATAATCGAGTAAACCGTCCTATGTCTTTGCTGTTTTTCAATAGCGCTATGCATTAAGACTTATTACATGTATTCCTAGTATATTTATAGTAGATGGCACCTTCCTGATCAACCAGTTTATTGCACTTATTCACTATTTGCACTTATACACAAGTTTATTGCACTATTTCTAAACTACCTCTTTGGCTATTGACTTCGTTCCAGGTTGTGCAGAATGCTTCATTAAGATATTTTGCTGTATGAATTGTGTAGTTCATTACCCTTACACATTTCTAGGAAGAACGATTCTGAGCCCTCTTCATCCATCGACTTCTCGCAATCTTAACAATATCGTCAGTCCATCGGGTAGGAGGGCGTCCCACGCTTCGTTTTCCTGTTTGTGGTCGCCATTCGATAATCTTTATTCCCCAGCGGTTGTCAGTTCTTCGAGCTATATGACCTGCCTATTACCATTTCAACTTGCTGATTCTGCGAGCTATGTCGGCTACCCTGGTTTTCTTACGGATTTTATTATAGCTCTCCATAGTCCGTTGTGCGACTGGTTAAAGACTTTCGTCTTGAGGCTCTGCGGTATCTGTGACGAGAAGATGCGGTGTAACTTCCCGAACTGCCCATCCGAATTGTTTAGTTGTGAACATTCAACTTTCTTGTATAGTAAAGGATTCTAACAACACAAACAGGTATGTGCAACGTTGATTGCATGTCAGTTGTAACAATCAGATAAGAATTTCGTCGTTAATAGACCACTGTTTGTCAAGTTATTTGGCAGCTTATGCCACATTTTTTCTCGCAACCTGAGCTATCGGTCGGGAGTCTTAGAAGAGTAGGAACAGTGCATCGTAGGGCACGTTCCTATCGTGCGTGACTTACGAAGTAAAGTGGGCCATCTGCTAGTTACATAAAAAAAGTCTTATAAACTGTTTCTGTGCAAAGTAATCCTTAGTCTTCCAGTAGTCTTCGCAGAGTTTAACTCTTTCTTCTAAAAGCTAATTAAGCAATGGTAACGGCATTTTGAGTTGCATTTCACAGGTCTAGGCTTCTTTGCGGGCATGGTATTTCCCCTTTTTCCCGGATAAGGTTAACATTTGCTTATGAGTTTTAGCTTAGTTCTTTTTATATTTACTGGGATCGCTTTTCTTCCAACGCTTAGAATCAGTCTTATCATTTGGAATAGGAGCATTGGATGCAGATGTGGAGTTTTGCTGTACCTACATCATTGCGAACAGGAGAACTGGCCACTAGTTGGATACCGCTTATATTAGAATACGGACTCTTAGGCACAGCATCATTTTCTTCAACAGGGGTGAGCTGGTCATCGATGTCCATAGCGCGTCGCCTCGGTCACCGCAAGCGCCCCTAATAAAAGTCACCACTCGCTCAGGTGGCGATTTCAATGACATAAAACTCATTAAGTGGCGTGCAAAAATCACTATGCAGTAATAGACGTACGGACATGTTCTTCGAATAATCATCAAAATATAAGGACGACAATTCGAATCAGAACTTTGCGTTCCTAATAATAGGAAATAACTGAATAAATTGGATTAATGATTTATCGCTCAAAGCTTCTATAGTGTAAACTATTTGAAACGTCCATCGATTAGTTACTAAGTGGACTTAGTTAATTTTCGCTTACATATTTTGTGTCGAACCATTCATTTTAATACTAATCAAGTTACTTTAGTTATTTTGAGAATAGATAAATATTAGCTATGGACTGTTATTAAAAAGGGGAAAAGTAGTTAACCCGATTTAGGTATAGATTTGTAAATACTTCTATGATGATAAAAATATTTAAGTAAATTAGGTAATTTTCCACTTACTTGTGAGGCTCAAAATATAAAATTAACGATTTTTTGCACATTCTAAAACAAAAACTAAAATACCTAAGGCCACGATCATAAGACTGAAATTTGCAGAAAAAATTGGCGATCTTGATGACATATTTAACTAAATTTGGCGATTTTGCGACTTAATGACTTTTCGCTCTGCGGTGACGATAATATTCACCTATCACTAAGTGAGCGCATTTAAAATCTTTTTTTTTTTTTTTATAAGTAATAAACCGTCCTTTGGCCACAATCTCACCTGATGGTAAGCGACCACCTATTCACTCTTGCCTTGAAGAGACCCAAGTTGTAGTGATCAGGAAAGACAGACGATGGCAATGAGTTCCACTCTTTGGCAGTTCGCATAATAAATGTAGAAGCAAAGCGCTTAGTGCGAATGGGTGGTATATTTACCAGATATGGGTGGTACTGAGCCGTACGTCTACTTGTCCTGTGATGGAAAGGAGATGGTGGTATTATGTTGTGAAGTTCCTGAGCACATTCTCCAAAATGCAACCTATAGAATATGGATAGGCAGGCAACTTTGCGGCGATGTTCAAGACTTTGGATCTTAGTCTCCGCTATGTGTTGCTCGCCTATTAGCCTGAAAGCTCGCCTTTCAATTGAGTCTAAGGCAGCAAGCTGGTGCTTGGCAGAGCCATCCCAGAGGTGACAGCAGGAGGTTTCACCACACTGTTTCGAAAGACACAAGTGACACGACAAGAAGTGAGTGTCGGAGCCAGCTTGCCTATCGTCCCTCTGTTAGTAAAACAATCCGAATGAATAGATCACGGCAGCTAATTGAGATTATAATCAGTTTTATTGCGAGCGCCGACCAAGTTTTAATGAATTCTACTGTAGTTACTGAACTATCGCCGCGCGTGTGCCCTAGCTTCTGTTTTATGCACTGTTTGTTTTTAACGCTTCGGTAAGTCAAAGTTACTACTAAAGGTAAGAGAATCTTTTAGCCTGATCGGGCATAAAACATAGGTACCTAGACTGAAAACACACCTAGACTGTGTGAGACTCAGACTCAGACTGTGACTTACGAGGCAATGCTTTGATAAAGGTGATGCTTATCGCTTACCATCAGGTAGGCCATGTGGTAGTTCGATCAGCATGTTGTACAAAAACCTTTATTAACCGACATAAAAAAAACGAGGAGGTTGTCAATTCGACTGTTTTTTTTGTATTATTGTTACGAATTACTGCGCCAAATTATCGATTGATTTTGATGACTCTTGTTTTGTATAGTAGTACTTCAGAGGTTGTGCCAAATAAATTTTATAGAAACTGATTTAGCACTTTTTGAAAACATCTACAAAAAAATAAAAACAATAAATAATACATTAAGACGTTTTGGTTTTTAAGTGAATTTGAAGTCTATACGCTGAAAAACATAAAACAAAGAAAATACTAGTATTATTCGGCAGATTTCCCAACGATATTTGCCCAGCTGTTTCTCCTTAGGCAATCCACTTACAACAATATGTGTGCATTCCTTTAATGTAATTTAAATAAAAGAAAAGAAGCATAATACATTTATTTGACATACCTACACACAAAACGGACAATGGACAGGTACAAGCAAAACCAATAGGTAGGTTGGTAGGTACCTACCAAATCAAAAACATAATCTACATCTACACTTCTACACTAATATTATAAAGAGAAAGACTTTGTATTTTTGTTGTTTTGTTGTTTTGTTGTTTTGTATGTAACGAATAGGCTCAAAAACTACTGGTCCTATTTCAAAAATTCTTTCACCATTAGAATGCTACATTATCCTTGAGTAACATAGGCTATATTATATTTTCAAAAATATCAGGGATCCTTACTAAAACTCCAATAATGTAACCCAAGGTGGAAAACAAAAACCTTACATCGCGTGCGCTGCGAAAACTGTTGATGATAGAACAAAATAATGTACTACGATTTTGTAGAACACGTCATCATCTACAAAAAATGTCGCGACAGCATATGTCTAACTATTATAGTTATGTCACAATAAGTGTTCTTTTATTATAAAAAGTTAATTGAAATGCCGCCGCTAGAAAAGGGTGTTTATTTGTACCTTGGTATTAATTCTTATCCAAATAAATCATTTCATAATTAAGACGGTTTCAATACCTATAGATTACTTCCTAAATTTTTCAAATCGGACATTCCATTCAAAAGATATGACGAAATTAAAAATGTTAACGGGTCCACGGGTCACGCTCGGGGTGCGATTTCACTCACTCAAGGAGAAGGACGTGCAAATGTATGAAATAAGTTGACGCGAGACTCGATTCTACGATCTAAGTTTATCCTAAAATGTAAAAAAAAAATATCCACCCATGCGAAGCTGGGACAGGCCGCTAGTTACAATAATAAAATACATATAAAACAAAGCAGGTAGGTAGCTACGGAAGTTGGTCCTAGCCAGTCCCGTCACATGCAGAGTGGTATGCCAAAATGGTCCAGACTCAGCTTTTTGCTGCCTAACAAAGTAGATAAGCAGCGCTGGTTTTCAGTCAGATTAAAATCTATTAAAGCCTACTATAACGGTCATCTAAGTAAATCAAATCAAGTTTTACTTAAACAATCGAAACAAACCCAAACCATTTAAGCGCAGTAACTAAAGCAGTTATTTACGCTTAAAACGTAAGCAAGCCGTTACCAAGAACCTCTCCTTAAATGTCAACTAAGTGACCATGTACACTGGACTCTCGTGCATGTAACCTATATAAACATCAAACTTCTAATAACTAGTAGTTCGCCCCGAACTGAGATCTCGTGATGCGACCCAACGAACAAATCAAAACTTTGAGTAGGTGGTAGTCAGAGGCAAGTCCAAACATTATGTTTCGACTTGCCTCTGACTACCGCCTACTAACTTGGTACGGTAACAAAGTTTCAACTCTATTGGCCTATTTATTGAAGAGTTCCGTTGAACAGACCTTGGCTCCATCATCAGACCTGGTCGTTGTCACCATTTTATGAGAACTGAGTACCTCCTTAATTTATTTCAAGAAAAAAAAATAAGAAAAAGCAAAGGAACTGGCCGACCAGTAGAAAAACCTTGATGCCAACGAAACTCTTAGAGATGGGAGCTCTTGGATCGCTGGTTATCTTAATTTAACTTTTTAATTTTTATCTCGAAAACCGAGCGTCCCAAAAAAAATGTAAAAATTGTTTTGGAATGTCCAAACAAAGCCCTTTTATATGAAATGTAACTTGATTTTTTTATGTAACTTTTTTTATTTTTGCCCTCTTAAAAAACCCCATATCTCAAAAACCCTTCATCCGATTTTACTCATATACTTACCAGTAAATTTCTCAAGTACAAGCTATCGACGTATCAAATTTCATGCAGATCGGATCAACGGTTCTTAAGTTATCGCCAGACAAACATACATACATACATACATACATACATACATACATATATACATACATAAAATGCCAAATCGCCTAAGTTGAAACTAAGATCTTCGTTCGCTTCGCTCACTCGATCAAATATCAAACGTTCATCATTCTAATGTTTGTTCTCGGTGGGAATCTAACCAGAAGGCAGGATTCGTGTTCTGACATTTTGGGAAGCAGCATAACTTCATTCAATTTCAATTGTTTTTCATTACAATTGTTTTTCTAGTGTTATTTTAAGTTGTGTTGTGTAATTTCAGTGGTACATTAACCAACATTATTTGAGGTCTTGGCACACAGTGTAAACATTTGGAATGAACGTGTTTTATGTAATATCCTGATTTGACTGAGAATGTTTCGAATGTTTTGAGGAATAACGTCACCGTTTTTTTTCAAAACAAATGATGACCGACTTGACTATAAAGTAATTAAACTATATCACTTGACACTGGCGAAATTTTCTGTCGAATGACGGACAGATGCCATAAATAAAGAAAGAACCATAACGCAGAGGCTACTATGTAATAATATGTAATATGTAATAATAGTCTTCTTCTTTCGTGTCGTTGTTACTTTTCAAAATGTATTATTTTTCTTTAAAACTTCTTTGTCCAATAAGTGGCTACTTTCACAGCTTCTGAGCTGTTTACAAGATCCTCTACTGTGCACGAGATGGGTTTTTTTATACGACTTTTGATGGAACACGCAGATGGCTTGCAAAACAATGAATTGCTTCGCAAGTCACGCGTGATAAAAATGTGCCCTACGATGCACTGCCTTGTATCTATCAACTTTCTTTATAGAACTAACTGATGGAACAAGCAGCTAGCCCACTTGATGTTAAGTAGTAACCGTCACCTATAACAAAGCATTACTACGCAAGTCACGCACGACAGGAACGTGCCCTACGACTCACTGCCCTGCGTCCATCAACTTGAGTCATACAGATGTTAAGCCTCATGTGCCTGTAATTACACCGGCAACCACACTCTTCAAACCGAAACACAACAACGCTGCTTGGCGGCAGAAAAAGGCGTGGTGGTAGTGTAGGTATATAGACATTAAGCCTCATGTGCCTGTACATTCACCGGCAGCCACCCTTCAATCGAAAACACAGCAACACCGTTTGTCGGCAGAAATAGGCATTGATATGATTTTATAAAAGTTGTAATGTGCGAGCGAGATGTATATTAGTTGTAGTATGCGTCTTAACGCAGCGTCTACAAACTCTAGTGTAAAAGGACTTTAGTATAACCTTAAGTATCAGTGTCCACAAACTGAGGTAACTTAAGCTTTGTTTAAGTTTCTATAATAGGCCCTCTAATGACCTTAAGCCGGGTCACTGACAAAGCGGTGACCATCAAACGAACGTTAAGTCCTAGTTTGTATGAATCTTTGCCCAAAATTTACCGGTAACAGCGAAGATCATCATTACACAAATGTATGTTATGTGTGGGAATCAAACCAACGACCTACAGCACTGTATACTTCGTTTTCATTTGGTAGATCAGCAGAGGCCTATAACGAATGATTTTTGACATTTGTGGGGTTAACGTATCCTAGCAATATTCGACCATAATCTGTTGTAGTTAGGGACACGATTCGCAACTAACGTCAAATTCGTTCGTGATAAGGCCGCGGGAGTAACTGTTGAGTATTTGGTTCCCACAAGTGCCGCTTGAGGGCAGCAGTGAGCAGCATAAGTAGGTCGCTAGACAGACGTCGCGACAGCCATGGCGCCCACCACGGGGTAGCTTACCATAGAGTACCGCGCAGATAAGACGATCTTTTTTTAAGAGGCCCGTCAGAGTACTTCTCGCTCGCACGTTTCAACATTTTGAAAGATATAAAATCACCAGTACAAAAGTGTGTGCATAAGCACACAGGTGTACATAAAAATGTGTGTACATTACAAACAGTTCCGAAAAAAATATAATTTTGATCTAAGTTTTCCTGTTATGTAAGAAAACTAGTAAGTAAAACAAACTATGAAAACTTGTTTGGATCAACCCCTTAAATACAGAAATAGACTTGCGAGCTTGCGACGGTCAAAAGGCGGGTAGAATCACAAGGATCACTTTGAAACACCTTAAAGCTAGGTGAATCTAAGTACCAGTTCCACGCGACCAAGCTTAAAAGAACGGACAACAAACTTACGGCTTGGTTCCTACTGTTTTTTTATATGATATTTTTTTTTAAACTTATGAATTCAAACTTAACAAAACATAATTAATCAAACTTAGTGAGGTGTAGGCAAAACCAAACAAAAAAGGCAATCATGACAGGAGAAGTAGGCATTCATCCAAGTGTTTGAAAGTTACTTTATCTTTGCCACACCATGCAGAATCCAAATCACGCATCGTTTCTTTGCTATTGGTGTCTTTACAAAACCCCGGAATAACTACCAATCAGAAAACAGGACGAGGACTGCAGACCAGTTGAAAGAGAGATGAAGTGACCGCGAAAAGTGTTTTGGCACAAAAATATGAATCTTCTCAAAGAAACGCTATGATTTCATGAACTTGTGAGCTCAAATTGTGTAAATAATGTGATATTAGTGATTTAAAGTGATTAAGTGATTCGAATAGTGATAATAATGATCATTATTTACATTGATATAATACTTTTAGTGATATTGGTAAGTCTTTTGATGACGTATTTATTTCCTACGTTTAAATTCGAGTACAATAGGAAGATATTTAGAAATATCTATATAAAATCCACATAAATTAGCTATTTTAAGGGTAGAAGGTATTGTGTTAACTAGAAAAATCGTTTCTTAAGTACCCTTGAAAGCGCTCCGCTGTCACCTCTACGAAAGAGCTACGCAAATTGTATTTTAAATTTTAACAAAGTAGATCGTATGTGACTTAAGTTTCTTGCCTATACTTTTAGATGTTTGACAGAACAAGCAAATGGTTCACTTGATGTTAAGCAGTGGCACGTAGATTCACCTAGTTTATACGACGTTTTAAATTTGTCCTTTTGCCTTCTGCGCTGAAGGCCATGGGTTCGATCCCCACCGAGAACCAATATTTACAAAATAAGTACTATCTCAACTGCATTATTCCCATAGTACAAGCTTCGCTCAGTTTACGACTAGATAAGATAGTTCTGTGTGAAATGTCCACCAATATTTTATTTATATGTATTGAGCAAGCACCATTATTTCATAGAAGCCTACTCGTTTAGACAGAGTCCGATTTCCAACTGAAATATGTTTTAATGGGACTTCTGAGTGTTTTTTTATATATTTCTTTTGCAGGTATCTCTAACAGTCTTCACATGTGGGTACTGTTTCTACAGAGTCTACACTATGCAGCGGAATGGACAGGTCTGACCATTATTTTAATCTCTTAATCATTATTATTCGAAAATAAAAATCTACTAGTGCACTGCTGGATTCAAACCCACGACCTTGCGATCAGAAGGCGGCGTCACTCCGGAGATCTAGTACCACCGTTGGTCACAAACTAAATATGTTGTAATTGTTTCAGGTTCAAATTCTCCTGCGATCTAGAAAAGTGCTTTTCTCACACAAGAAGGAAGGGGAATCGACTGAAGAATTGAGGTGAATGGACATTAAAAATTATTAAATAAATAAATAAACCGAACTTTGAATATAGAATTATTCTAGATTCGATTCTTAGATTTTTCCAGTCACAATAAAAAAATATATAAATCCCACTGTGGACACTGAATCGGCCAAAAACTTTTGTAATGTAATACAAAAAATTCCAATACCAATCCATTTTATAAAAAGAAAGTTTACTAGTAGCCCCGCACTAGGACAAGCCTGTTTCGTGAGTTTATTTATATATGTATGTTGTATAAAACTTAAACAGCTTCACGCTTTTGATCCCAGGCACGGTCGATATCCCCTCAGATCTATACGAACTCCAGTTTTTTTTTCAGTTTATATAAAACTGTAACAAGGCGAATTAAATGTAATTATTGTATTTTCCTATTCCAGAACTGTAGTGGCCTATCAGAACCCATTCACGGGCGATTACTGCGTGCACAAGACTCGCGAACCGCGCGGATACGCGAACCCGCAGAACCGGGTTCACCCGACCCTGGACTCGCCAGACAGCGGCCTGTCAGATGAGTACGAGCCTTTGCATCTTGAGCCTGTGCATGTGCCGAGAGCTACCAGCTTGGAGCTACCTGATGGAGCTATATACCCTAAGGTTAGTAGTAGAGCTCTTTGTGTGCGGCTCGTCCGGGAAAGTACTACTACCATGCCTATTTCTGCCGACATGCAGCGTTGCTTGGTTCCGGTTTGAAGGGTTTCCATTAACATAAGAATGTATTATGCAGCTTTTTGCAAATTTCATTTATGTCTGAAAACTAAAAGTATATTTTACTTTACATATATTGAAATACTTTGATACTTTACATATATTGAAATACTTTGATAACACTAATCTCTAATACTAATAAGAATCTAATACTGTATGTACATGTTGGCAATAAATAAATCTGAATCAAAGTCCTGACTGACTGACATATAGACAACGCACAGCCTTAACCACTAGTCCTAGAAACATGTTATTTGAGGAGTACATAGATCTTATGGCGTAGAGGTGTACTAAGAAAGGATTTTTGGAAATTCAACCCCTAAGGGTGTAAAAAGGGTTGAAAACGTTTGTATGAAAAATAGTATTCCTTGAACCTACAAACTTGAAACTTGGAGTAAATGTACTCCAAAAAATAGGAAAGGCATTTTTAGTTTATTACAACTACCCTTAATAAGTGTGCAAAGTATGGAAGTTGTATGGAAGTTTTTTGACGCGTGGTGCGATTGACTTAAAACTTGGGGTAAATATACTACGAAATAAATCATTTAGAATCACGTTTAAATATTTGAAAACTACCCCTGTAAAGAGGTACATATTTTGAAATACTTTTATTACACTAATACACTATAAAAATGATTTGTTTTCTTAAAAATACTATAAGCCCCGCGCAACTTCGTTCTCACGAGAACCGGTGATGTTTCTGGCATTAATTTTTCAAGTTTTTCGTTCGTATTTAAAGATTTTCATAGTGCAAGATCTCAAAAAGTTTAAATCCAGGTTAATCTCTGCCTACTCCAATGAGAAACAGGCAATTTATAGTTAAGTATGTCCCTTGAAAAAATCTAAAAGCTGTTAACTTGGCGTAAAATAAACATTATAAACTCAGCCTAAATTATCATACATTTTGTCGAATTTTAAGCAGCATTTTTATCGAATTACCTTTTTTGAGTAGCACAAAATTCTCTACTCATCTGAATTTCAAATTGTTAAGAGGGTAAAAAGGGCCAGATTTCGACAACATTAGCAAACTAAATAACGTTAAAACTATGGCAGGCGAAGCCATCCGCCATTTTGAATTTGTTAACTTTTTAAGAGCTGAGTGTTTTTACTTTGCTTTAATTTAAGACTTCCTAGATCTTGTTAGGGGAAGTTTCGCTTTCCGACGTCGCTGCTTTAGTGCATTATGATGTGCAAAACATTATACATTTTCGACGGCG
Source organism: Chloroclysta siterata (assembly GCA_932294275.1). Taxonomy (NCBI): domain Eukaryota; kingdom Metazoa; phylum Arthropoda; class Insecta; order Lepidoptera; family Geometridae; genus Chloroclysta; species Chloroclysta siterata. Next base: position 648,354 of record OW028607.1, read on the forward strand.
GACACTGGTAGATAAAGGGGCAGATTATTTAGATCAAACGGAGATAGATGTTTTGTGACTTTTTGTCACTAAGTTAGATTATCACACTGGACCTTCATTATTCTATTACATTGTAACAAGGATCATACAAAAGAATTGTAGGAATCAAGCCGGAAGTTTTTCGCCTGTTCTTCTAGGCTTGAAAATTTAAACTGTCTAACTATCACGGTACATGAGATACAGCCTGGTGACAGATAGACAGACAGACAGACGGACGGACAGCTGAGTCTTAGTTATAGGGTCCCGTTTTAACCTATAGGTATGGAACCATAAAAACACATATGAAAGTGATGAAGATTATGATGTCACTTGTGAAGTGAAACTTAACTTACTGTAGGATCAGAACACAGATGTAGTAACCCTTCAAAATTCCATAAAGTTTCCTGTAAAGCCTTCATCCCGAGTCTGTAATTACGTAATTTATTAAGACTATGAAACCTTGTGTGTGGAACAAACAGATTCAACTAGCTTTAAGACGTTTCAAAGTGATCCTTGTGATTTTATTGAATAATACCTTTTGACATTGACTTAAGTGGTAACCATCAGCTATAACAAAGCATTGGCTTGCAAGTCACGAACGATATGAACGTGCCCCACGATGCATTACCTTGTGTCCACCGACTTGAGGCACATTTTTAAGACTTTTGTGCCTGTAATTGCACCGACCCCTGATCAATTATTTTTTATTGTATTGTTGTATAACTAAATACTTTTATATCTTGATGTAGTTATAAGATGGAAACTGTGATCAAAGTCAAACCATTTCGAAATTCTGAAAGTCATCAATCTTTGACGTTGACTGTACCTATGCGTGTGATGTCTGTATCAAAGCGAAGTCGCTGAACCTTGAAATTGACAATTTTGTTTCCTTCGTAATTAAGATATTATTATTAAGATGAGAAGCAGGATTAGATTGACTAGATTCATACGAAATTATAAAAAAAAAGTTTTTAATTAAAAAAAAACAATTTGCTGACAGCCTTCACAGCTCAGTTGCTAGTAGCTCTGCCTTCTGCGCCGTAGGCCGTGGGTTCGATCCCCACCGAGAACAAACATTTGTGTGATGAACATATTATAATTATGTATTTACAAAAAAAAAAGTATTATATCAGCTATCTGGTTCCCATATTACAAGCTTTGGCTTAGTTTGGGGCAAGACAGTGATGTGTGGAAAGTCCACCAATATTTATTTATATTTATTATTTATTTATTATTTAGCAGTAACCTCAAATCCGAGTTCACTTTTCGTTTCTGGTTTTTGGTTGGCTGTAGGCACGAGAGTTCAGCATGCCCTCTAGGGGCTTATCGCGTCTTCATACAAAACCCGGGCTCGCAATACTGAAAACGAAAAACGTAAATCAGACTAGGAACAAAATTCGGAGGAAAAAAAGGAAGATAAGTGGTAACTGTCAACTATAAGAAAGCATTGCCTCGTAGGTCACGCACGATAGGAACGTGCCCTGCCCTGCGTCCATCAACTTGAGGCATACAGGTGGTAAGCCCTATGTGCCTGTAATTACACCGGCAACCACACTCTTCTAACCGATACACGGCGTCGCTGCTTGGCGGCAGAAAAAGGCGTGGTGGTAGTACTTCCCCGAACAAGCCCTTCACAAAGAGCTCTACTACTCTTAAAACGTATGTTCCTTGTTCCAGAAGCAGATCTCTATAGAACCGCCCAAAGTACCGAAGAGGAACAACGATGACAACAGCACCGTGCAATCCTGGAACTGGAATTACACGGAGTACCAGATATAAAATTTGTTCTCAACTTTTAATTTAGTCAGCGACAAAAGTAAATAAAATGTAATAACATTATTTTATTGTTAGTGGAACTATGGTAGAACTATTTTAAAACATTGGAAAACGTTTCCTACGAATACTTCGGAATTCACCAAAGTAGAAGCTTGTCAAGGGGCGAATAAGTAAGTGCAGTGCCTTTTATAATAAGAACAATTCTGCGAAAAAATATCTTTGGCCTTCTAAAGTGCTTAACAAAAAGCAGATGATACAAGAAACAAAATATTTATTGGTAGAAATACATACATAAAATCACGCTTTTTTTTATAGGGGTAGGCAGAGACCACGGATTTCTACTCGCTATAATCCTAAACCTCTTTCGCTTCATTCACTCTCATAACATTCTTCATACATGCTCGTCGGTTTAAGGTACTCTTCATACATGCTCGTCGGTTTAAGGTACTCTTGACGTGGCCTTTCTCTAGAACGTCTGCTATCTACGAGATACGTCCGCCGAGGTCTTCTCCTCTCAACAGTCCTATTCACACTCGCCCGATGCACCTTTTCTTTCATCCATCCACTCACCACTTACATGACCAATTTATCTAATATCGCAGAAATTTGTGTTACATAATATAAGTTCTTATTATAGAAGGCAATGCACTTTAGGCTTATTTACTCTCTGCCGGTATCGCAAAATATATAAAATAGTTTAGTGAATAACTATGAATACTTACGCTGAAAACAAGTATTTACAAAAAGTACAAAAAACATATACCTAAAACAGTTAAGCTACAGATCGTTACGAACGATCTAGAGATATCTTAATACTGTGTTATGTTATTGTAGTAAAGTTCAAATTTTTCTGAAACCAGTTTTTTCAGGTTTTGAACTTTATTTCAATAAATTATTGCTATTTTAGAGAAGAGAGAAAAATTGAAAACTGTTTTTGATTATTTGCTTTTGACGTGGACTGTACCTCAGATAGGTGAAGGCTAAACCAAGGCGTTCGTCCTGCGTGCGCAGTGGCGTGCACAGTGGCGATAATAGCGTTATTCTATTATATTATCAAAGTATAACTTGCAACCGAAATGTTCTAGTATGACATAAAATGTTAACGCTTCTCAAATCTAAATTATATTAAAATTAAGTGCCAAATTATTGTGCTATTGTATCGTGATTTGATCTAAAGAGTATTAAAATAAATATATATATTTATTGTTTTAGACTTATTTGATGGAGGGATGTGTATTGAAGGGAACGTTATAAAGAACGAGACGTGATAAAGACACTCAAAAGGATAATTAGGTAAAGTGTGTTGTGGGTCGGACGAGAAACTGTATCCCGCATTACTGCGGATTTTTTCCCTGTAGAATACAGTATGGGGTTCTTCAAAAACGGCGTTCTAAAATATTTAAAGGGTCAGCAACGCGCGTGTGACACCTCTGGTGTTGCAAACGTCCATAGGCTACGGTAACCACTTCCCATCAGGTGGGCCGTACGCTTGTTTGCTTACTTGGTAGTATTAAAAAAAAATGTTATAAGTCAAAGTCAAAGTCAAAATGTATTTATTCAATAAAATCACAAGGATCTCTTTGAAACGTTTTAAAGCTAGGTGACTCTAGGTGCCAGTTCCACGCGACCAAAGCCTAGAAGAACAGGCAACAAACTTATAACTCACCTCGTTACATCAGGTGGGCCATCTGCGTGTTCCAAGTGGCTCTAGTCAATATAAGTCAATTTGGTGATCAATCAGGACTTTGCGAGTGGCATCGATCACTGTCGCCATTGACCATTTATGAAAGCCATCGATGTACGAACAAGGGTTCCTTGGAGCACTGATGGTCGAGTGGTAGCGGCCACGCCTCCCGATCCTAAGGTCGTGAGTTGAAAACCGCTGTATCAATGAGTTTTTCTGTATAACAAATGGTGCCAGTACTCTCAAACGGTGAAGGCAAATATCGTGAACACACCGGCACGTTGTCGGTTTTTGAGTTTTTGCACGTTTTTAGACCTCAAAGTCTGAAACATGTTTCGATTGCTCGAAAGGAGCCGTTCTGAGGTGCACTTAAAATCCTTTCACCACACTGTTCCGAAAGCACTAGTGATACGACAAGTAGAGGAAGAAGGCTTCCGTTCTCTAAGATAATTAGGAGGTAACGGGATGCCCTCGATACATTTACAAAAAATTTGACCTTAAAATCCAAAGACCGTAAAGAGTGAAAGGGGCCTTTGCCCTGCAGTGGGACGATGCAGGTTGAAATAATAATAATAATATAATAATAATAATAGATATAATAATAATATTATTATTTCGTGTTCTTATCCACTTAGCTTCTGTTTCGTAAATCCGTGTATTTCAAGTGGCGTGTAATCGCCGCTGACCGTGGAAGCTTTTCATCCCCAATCCAATGTCACCCTGGCCTACGTGTTGATTGAAAAGGTTTCATTACACACCTTTTGTAGGAAGTTTTATGGCCGACTTTTGTGAAGTATTGGAAGGAATTTTCTGAAGTTTTGTGGGATAATGTTTTATTAGATTTATAGGCCCTTATTCATTTTTCCTGCCATTCTCCTTCTTCTTGTCGTGTCACGGATTTCTTTCGAAACAGTGTGGTGAAAGGCACAAAATAATTATTTTTGGAAATACGCAATAGGCCTCCTCTGTACTGAATATGCCTATGTCCAGTGATGATGATGAACTCTGTTGCGCGTTGCAAGCTTTTCATTCAGAAACAACGCAACGAGCTTTAGGAACTTTTTTAACACTCCTCACAGCTCGTTTGGTAGTAGTTCTGCCTTCTGCGCTGTAGGCCGTGGATTTGATCGACTTGGAACAAACATTTGTATGATGAACATAGATATTTATCCTCAGTCTAGGTGTTATTATATTAAAAGTATGACTGTATATCAAATAAAGTCAGTATATTCATCTTATGTTTAGATCAACTGGTTCCCATATAACAAGTTTTGCTTAGTATGAGGCTTATTAGTGCTGTGCGGTAAGTCCATCAATATTTATTTATATTTATATTTACCCAAGGAGTTAAAGACTCCACTGGGTTTTATTAATTATCCTTCTTAACAATCACAAATTCAGTGCTGATGCATGCTTACATGTAGTCCACTCCTATCATCATGTAAAGTAAATTCAATTCTACTTTCAGGGTCTATTTTCGTTTCATTATCGGCAATTTCCTTTCTCTTGGTTCAAATTATCCCGAAAGTGATTTTATGTTCCTTTTATAGGCTGTCAGTTTTCTTCATAAACGTCATAAGCCTTTGATAGCTAAAATGAAGGGAAATATAGAGGATTATTAACCTTTAGAAAGATTAACCACGAAATTTTTATGGCGATTAACGTTGTGATTTTAAGTTGAATATGTACCACGTGAAATCATATTTTTATATCACTATCTATCCACTCAGTATGATTTTTTTTTTTTAATGAATTATCTATCAACCTATTTACTTTGCATATAAAATGAAGATCAAAATCATATTTTATTCATAAAACAGAAGTTTTAACAATGAAATGGGTTGGAATCCCTTTTTTTTTTAGTTCTAAAACCTGTATAAGAAGATTCCCGTCTTTTTAAACGTTAAAGTTTTGGATCCAATTGAGTTAGTGAACAGTGTACATCAAAAAGATTAAAACATACAATAAAAAAAACAGTGAGTCTAAGAATAAATAAATAAACACAAGCGCGATATAGAATTAGATGACTGAAAAGCAATTAAGTGTATTTCTAATTGAATTGTAAACAGTATATTTGTTAAAGATATCGGGTGTCTGACCAATTAGTTTGTTTATTTGATTGCTTCGGTCAGACGACTATTAGTCTTGTCGATTTACTCATAAATAACCTTATTTTACTCGAGGTCGAGACTCCAGACACGAGAGTAGTAGAGCTCTTTCGGTGTGGCTCGTCTGGGGAAGTACTACCACCATGCCTATTACTGCCGACAAGCAGCAACGCTGTGTTCCGGTTTGATGGATATGGGTGCCGGTGAATTTAGCCAGACACATGAGGCCTAACATCTGTATGCCTCAGTTTGATGGATGCAGGACAGTGCATCGTTATACATGTTCATATCGAACGTGACTTGCGAAGCAATAGTTTGTGATAGGTGTTTAGGTTACACTTAACATCAGGCACACATAGCAGCGGCAGAAGTAGTATAAAAAAACTTAAAAAACTTGAATCAACAAATCACTGAATTATGAAAAATCGTAAACAACCTCAATAAAAAAAGACTTACAAAAAAAAGTGCTCAGTGCCAATTTCTCAAACGATGAAGGAAAACCTCTTGTGGAAACCGGCTATGTCGTAGAACCTAAAATAAAAAAACATGTGTCAAGCGCTTGAAAGGAGCTCTAAGGCGCACTTAAAATCCTTTCACCACACTGTTTTGAAAGAACGAGTGACACAACAAGATTCAAAAACTCTATAAAAAAAAATTATAAACATGAATATCAACTCTGAACTCAGTCAAAGTTCCAAGCATGTATATTCAATCTAAATTTAGTCAATTCGTCTGTGTCGGGTGATTTCGGCATAGTTTTCGGGTCTAAACATTCTATTCGGCAATATTTTGACCCGATTCGGGCAAAACTCTAAACAACGTCTGGGTATTCTCAGAATTTGCATAGAGCCTATTACCACAGCAAAAATATAAAGTTAGAAGCAGTAGGATTACAACTAGTTAATTAAGCTGAGGCAAAAACGCTATCTAAGATAAATGTTGCCTAGAAGAAATGGCTTTCAGTGATAAGGCTGCCCATCGTACTTTAATAAGTTACACCTAGATTTATAATGTATCATTGTGTACAATAAAGATGGCACTTTATTACTTATCACTGAAAGCAATTTCTCCTAGGCAACATTAGGATGGAAAATAGTTCAACAGAATAGTTAATGAATGGGGTTGCACGAGTTGTAGCACACTTAAGTCATTAAAAACAGCAGGATCTAATAATATACTTACATAAAATTATCATAAGTATCCATCTACGAGTAAGTGTGTTTCAGAGATATCATCGCTCGCTCTGCTCGTTTCAACAATTCTAACAAAAACGTCAAAGAACAAACGTTGTTGATGGAGCGAAGCGAATGTAGATCTTAGTAACACATTAGGCTATTTGACTGTTTTTTTTTTGTAGGACCTGTTGATTGTTTTTTTGTAGGACCTGTTGAACCAATCTGCATGAAACTGGACAGGCTTGACTTGTCAATTAGATTATACATACATAATAAATCTACTACTGAGTTTAAGATAGACACATGGAGGTGATTAAGATAAGATAAATAAGTTATCCACGACAGTATGCCGGTCCTGGATAAAAAAAAGGAAAAATCCCGTTCTCTCATTCTAAAACTCAGATTCTCAAATACCTTTAGGTTGCCTGTTCTTCTAGGTTTGGATGCGTGGAACTGGCACCTAGATTCACCTGGCTACGTTTCAAAGTGATCCTTGTGATTCAACTAATATAGCACCGGTGCTCTAGCCCCGCCTTCCGATCCTAAGGTCGTGGGTTCGAAACCGGTCGTGCACTAATGAGTTTTTCTGATCAAAAATATTACTCTCCAAACAGTGAAGGAAAACATCGTGAGAAAACCGGCATGTCGTAGGACCTAAAAAGTTCTATAACATGTGTCAAGTGCTTGAAAGGAGAAGCTCCTTTCAGTCGCACTTAAAATCCTTTCACCACACTGTTTCGAAAGAAACTAAATATCTAAATATAATAGATAAGAGAGAAAAGAGAACTAAATATCTATTGAATTTTACTTTCACTTTACCGTTGCGTTCATACTGTACATACTGCACGGTATACTAGTTCTGTGCCAGTATTGTCTAGACTGCTGGCAGCGACATAAAAACGAGCCGAGCACTATAAAGCCTTTACGGCCGCATAAACCGCTCTCTCGCTTTTGAATTGAAATCTTTTCACTGAATCTGCTTGCTGGGTTTTGTGCAAGCTTTGCTAGCAATCTAGTCGAGATATTGTATAGTTCTAGTAGACCTATTTCAGAAATTATAAAATAATCACAACTTTGATCTCCAAGCACGGTAGATATCATCTCAGATTTTTTTGTACCAGGTACCAAATCATTGTAAGGGTTGATTCAAGGACTTTTAAGGGTTGTTTAAGAGGGTAGGTGCATATATTACATCTGGCAAATACCCACATATTGCTGTAGTTGGTATTCCATGCAGTTCAGGTTGCAAGCCCATCGCCGCTTCTAGAATACTAATGTTTTACTTCACCGATTCAGAGCTCTAACCAAACCTCTTAACCTCTGGACCGATCGAGATGAAACTTAGAACACTTATAGCTCGTAATCTGGATTAGAATATCGGCTACTTTTTATTTCGAAAAATAAACGAACCCATTAAAGATAAAACTGAAAACTGAATCAGTTTCACGGCTTCGACCCCCAGGCACAATAGATATACCCTAAAATAGAAAATAAAGAGAAAATGTCTTTAATATTAAGGTTAACGAGTGAAGACGCAAACGGCATCTAGTTCATACCCACATTCATATTGTTTATTGCAATTATTATGTTACATCGTAAGGTCTTAAAAATGTGTGTTCTGTCGTATACTGTAACTGTTTTCATACCTACTTCTTTTTATATATCTGCGGAAACTTGTAATTAGCCATCAGTATATGTGTAGCAACTTTGTACGCTGCATGTATTTAATATATACCTAATGTATATACCTAGCCGTAAGTTTTCCCGAAATTGTTAAAAAAAAAAAAAAAAAAAATGTGGATTACATAATAAACCCTTTACTTTAGGGCATGCTATAAAAGTTCGATATTTTTAAATAAAGTCCTTTCTATTAGGTGACATTCACAAAAGGGTCTCCCATCTATTACCTCACAATCCCGTTTAACCCCAAAATCTTGAAGCAAAGCCATATTTCGCTGCTATCGCCGAGATGAAAAATGTAAGCTGCGGGCGATCCCTACATCTGTCATAGCCCAGAGGTACTTGTCCGTTATTTTATCACTGGGTTGTCTTAGATCTTATAGAGCTGTAGCTCGCGGTTAAATTAAATCTAAGTTTTCAGACTCCATATCTCCAGGGCTACCCACGAATGCCGCGGTTTCATTTAGTTATGACCCACCCATGAAAGTGGTTATCTCTCGCACATTTTAATATTTTCGAAGATATATTTATATTTCTCTCGCACATTTATATATTTTTCAAAAAGTTGAAGTGTGCGAGCGAGAGGTATACGACGGCTGTCAACGCATTAAAAAATCATACCTCTAGTACTTTTAGTAAATACTTTGCATTTTTGATTTAAACAAAACGTTACCTTATAAACTAAGACAAAGCTAGACCACAAAAGTCATTAGACCGAAACAAGAGTAGACCGAAGTGTAGAAGAGTAGACCAATAAGTAGGTAGTTATTGGTCTACTCTTCTACCCTGTTGTTAGATGATGGGGTGAAACAGTACGCTGTATCATGCTACATTTATGGCCACGGGATATCTATCGGCACGGTAGATATCCCCTCAGATCTCTTAGTACCAAGTACGAACTCCAGATTCTTTTGAGGATATCTCATGTAGGTAGTCAGAGGTACGTCCAAACTTACATTTGGCATCCACAGTAGTTGGTATTCCATACGTGACAGGTCGCAAGCCCATCGCTGCAGGGACATTATTCTCTATTGCCAATGCAATCGCGTTACATAGATACGACTAGACAGCGGCGGGAAATCGGACAAAACCGTATTCCCTATGGCTTAGTTGTCATTCCTAGTTGTCATTCTTAGTTCATTTTTTGGTTTTTGAATCGCGTTTACGTTTAGACCAAGCTGTGACGTCACACGGTTATGGCACGGAATCTCCTATATCATAGAGAATAATGCCCCAGGTATGAGAAATCATATTTCTGTTGACGTAGAAAAGCAGTACGCTGTCTCATGGTCTACTTATTAACTCGCTCCCTCAGGGCAGGTCGCCCATCGCCCCGTCTTAACAATTTCCATTTGTAATGACGAGCGTTTACAACCAGTCTTTGAGTCCCCGAGGTCGCTAATTAATAGTTTCACAAACTTTGTACGAAAATTGAGAAAGTTTACGCCGAAAAAACGTGTTTGGAAAAGAATTTTCGAAATTTGAAAGTTTAATCACGTTGGTATAGCTGAGATGAAATTTAGATTTGATTTAACGTGACCGGTGTTATAATTGTAGGATTATTTTACGTAAATGTGAAGAGGGGCTAAGTTGGGTACAAACGGTGTTGTGGATTGACGGTTTCACATAGAACAAGCTTTGCTTAGTTTGAAGATAGATAAAGTCAAAGTCAAAAGGTATTTATTCAATAAAATCAAAAGGATGACTTTGAAATGTCTTAAAGCTAGGTGAATCTAGGTGCCTGTTCCACGCGACCAAAGCTTAGAAGAACAGGCAACAAACTTACGGCTTGGTTCCTACCGCTCTTTTATATGATCCTTGTTACAATGTATTATAATACAATATTGAATCTCCAGATTGGTGCCAATCGATAGGGCTATCTGAAACGGTCCATTTTTTCTTTAAACTATTTAATGTGTTTTACATTATTTCCGCCGGCTTCTCTTCAGACTAGGCCTGTATCGTGAAGGTCACGACAACGATTAAACTACAGTACAAGTGAGAGCCAGGCTCTACCAGCGTCCAGTAACCAAGGTGGACTTTGTATTAATCATCTACAATAGTGTGTTTAACCTCATAACTGTAAGTAAATACGCAGAAAATTTTGTCGAAAGTATGCCTCGAAGATGCCAGGCCATTATGGACAGCGGAGGAGACTGGACACCGTATGTGTTTTATTATTTTTAAACTATACAAAACACAAATGGCCTTAATACAAAAAATCTGTCAAACGATAAACTATGCTTAAACTATTGCCATCTCTCACCAATGCGTAATGACAAACAGAGATAGCGCTAATTTTAAGCATTATTTAAATTTAAACACCATTTTATAGTATGTGTTTTATTATTTTTAGACGCTAGACTTTTTTTTTATAAATTATGCCGATCACGCTCGTTGGTTACATACTATACTACGTGTACTCTTGTATACTTATAGCCCTTGTGTTGACCTGTAAGCAATTAGTCAGGATGTTATGTCAAAAGCAACAAGACATACAACAGCTCTATAAGCTCCCAATAGACAACGACACGGTATTGGCTCGATATTGCCCTCAGTACATTGATGTTCAATATTCTACAAGACGGTGTACTGACTTGCTAACTTGCAGTTTGTGACGCACTGGTAGGGTAAACATGCGGTTTAAGGTCAAATGCTTGAAAGTAAATGTGAAATAAAATTTGGACGCACCTTTGACAACCATTAAACATCCTTAAAATAATATTTTTTTGTAGTCCACTGAAGATGTATTAATAAATTCAAATTTGTAAAAGAATAGTGTACATTTATGATAAACTATAATTTCGTAATTAGATTTGAACAACGTGCTAGTTTTGCCGTGATACTATTGAAAATACAAAATGAACTTCAAATAATTGACTTTTTTACAAAATAAAAGACTTCAAATACACTGAATAAGATTAAACCACATTATTGCAGAAGGCTACCAAATGTACAAACTAAAACGTCATCATTCTGTGTATATATTTTTAGTTATGTTATTTTTTTCAAAAAGCGCTGAATTATTTTAGATAACATTTATACGGGACTATCTCTAAAATATAACCTACCAAACAAAAAAATTAACATCAAAATCAATTCATTATTGGCGGAGAGTTCGCACTTCGCAGACATACAAAAAAAATACAGTCGAAATGAGTACCTCCTCCATTTTGAAATCTGTTAAAAAAACGCAGCGTAAAAACTACCAGTGCGTACGCTAATTGCTCTCAGGGCAATTCCAAGTTCCAGCAACTATTTACTTAGCAGCTGCAGCGGGCGGCGTATGGCGACTGCCTAACTGTAATGGATTGTTGTCGGAACGTGTGGAGGACCCTGGTGGCATGCAAAGATGTGATGCAAGCTATCACTTTGTTTGAGAACTAATAAATATTGGCAAGCATTTCACAGTGCTTCTTTTTGTCTTGCCACTCCTTTCGAAACAGCGTGGTTGAAGGATTTTAAGTGATATAATCTACTTTTATTGTCACCACCATCATCTCTTCCATACAAGTTTTCTGCCCCGGTAATTTTTCAATGTAAAATGTATTATACAACGTGTAACATAACAACCCTATAACCCCGGAAGCAGAATATTCTACAGGTCATGGCGAACAACTGTCGTTATAAGACTTTTGAAATTTTGAAGTTTTTTATTCATGAAATGCCTCTTAAACTTTCTTCCAAAATGAAACTAACACAACATGACGCAGCCCTATTTACAGCTGTTTTTAATTGTGGACTGTAGATACAATAGGTAACAGAACTGCCACCAATCAGGAAACGCAAATAGCGTATGTACCAAGGCCACGTACACATTATCAGGGTTGTTGCAAATTTCTGAGACAATATTTATTTTATTTTTGTATGTGAATTTCGAAAACCAAGTATTCAAACTTTGAGCACGTCAAAGTATTCCAGTGCTTGGTCTGATCTCCTGGTCTTTGGTCTTATAGGGGTATTATGTTACACGTTGTATATGCTATTCCAGGTTACAAACTATATTAGTTTTTAGTTTCATCTATATTGGTTTAGTGGTTAGAGCATGATTGAGTCACAAACACCTAAACATCCATAAATCGTAACTTTTGTATTTATATAATATGTAAGAAGTAGGATAAGAGTTTCACAATAACATAGGTGATATATTGTTTGTTTATTTCTTTAACTTGCTTACTAAGCAACCACCGTGTATAAAGACTTCAGCACTAGTTACTGGTTTTGTCGAATCACCATCGAACTCGTATGTTGTTCACCACTGAAACGATAAAAACTGAGGGCACCTTGCACAACGATCACTAATCCTATTTAGTGAGCAACTTTTCATATCTAAACGCTAAAATAGTGTGACTCCTATTTAATTCATATAGAAAATACTCAACATTTTACAGAAAATATTTAAAAACTAGTGCTACGAACACACACTACGTTATCCCCGTACTCACAAACGCCGCGACTCAGCGAGTCGGAAGTCATAAATCGAATGCCCAGTTGCTGCTGATACCACAACACACAATATTCAGCTTAGAGTCTGTGGAAATAGAGTGGATTTTCAAATAAAGGAGATCTAAGTCACTATGGCGCTCGTAGGCATGTGCTACGCTTTCGTAGGCATCATGCTACGAATTATTTAGATGTATTTAAAACCTCTACGAGCGTTGTTTTGGAATTACAGAGAGATGGTATAAGTAAATGGCCCACCTGATGTTAAGATGATTCCTCTGCTCTCATTACCTCACAAGTCAGTATTTTGTAAAAGCAAAAGAATCATATTTTATTGTAAAATCAAAAGATCGTGTCGTGCGAAACTGTAGTTAGATTCTCCTAGTTTTTTAATACATTTCAAAGTGATCCTTTTGATTTAACTGAATAAAGAACTTTTTGACTTATTATTTTAGGAGGTTCTAAGCTCGTAGAAAAAATTGGCCTGACTTGTTTGTGTAATAAATGTAATAAATAATAGTATCTTCTTTAATATGAATAATTAATTAATAAACTTGGTAATAATACGAAAAACTCTATATTTTCCTTATTTTGCCCAGAATTTATCAAATTAGATTATATACACAGCTTACCTATTATCTATAATTTGGGTGTTTTCAAGAGACGAGTGAATAGGTATCTTCTAGGTAAGCGTGCTACACCGTAGACCGCATCATCACTTAACATCAGGTGAGATTGCGGTCAAACGTTTTACCTATAGGTTGTAAAAAAAAAAAAAAAAAAAAAAAACATTAATAATTTAAAGCTATATTGGTCAACATTGTTTATAAAGAGTGAACCTTGTGGTCGTGAGATCGCGGCTTCGAAGCCGGTTATGCACTAATGGAAAATAAAAACCTTACTACTTTAAACTTCCTATTCTATCTTATAATTATGAATTGATAAGTAAAACAACTATTGTGTATTAATTATAAGTGAAACTGTTTTGTATTATATCATCTACTAGCGGCCTGTCCCAGCTTCGCATGGGTGGTCATAAATTTTTTGAACATTTTAGGATAAACTTAAACCGTGGGTTCGAGCCTCGCGTCTACTTATTTCATACATTTGCACGCGCTTCTCCTTGAGTGAGTGAAATCGCACCCCGCGCGAGACCCGTGGACCCGTTAACATTTTTAATTTCGTCATATCTTTTGAATGGAATGTCCGATTTGAAAAATTTAAGAAGTAATCTATAGGTATTGAAACCGTCTTAATTATGAAATGATTTATTTGGATAAGGATTAATACCAAGGTACAAATAAAGACCCTTTTCTAGCGGAGGCATTTCAATTAATTTTTTATAATAAAAGAACACTTATTGTGACATAACTATAATAGTTAGACATATGCTGTCGCGACATTTTTTGTAGATGATAACGTGTTCTACAAAATCGTAGTACATTATTTTGTTCTATCTTCAATAGTTTTCGCAGCGCACGCGATGTAAGGTTTTTTGTTTTCCACCTTGGGTTACATTATTGAAGTTTTAGTAAGGATCCCTGATTATTTTGAAAATATAATATAGCCTATGTTACTCAGGGATAATGTAGCATTCTAATGGTGAAAGAATTTTTGAAATCGGACCAGTAGTTTTTGAGCCTATTCGTTACATACAAAAATACAAAAATACAAAAATACAAAAATACAAAGTTTACCTCTTTATAATATTAGTGTAGATGTAACTACCCCTATACACTGTTCTGTTTTGTATGTGAATATAAACTTTACTTTACTTTAAAAAAAATATACAAATGAAAAAGTTACGATGTCAGGGTGTTTGTGGCTTAACCATTCTCTAACCGCTAAACCGATTGAGATGAAACTTAAACCAATATACTATTTAATATAATATTTCTTTCATCTTTCTTTTTACTCTTTTTTGAAAAAAAAAATATTTTTATTAGATACCTAATTACCTCCTAAGACTTATCTTAGATTACCTATATTGTAAATTTATTATTTGCAATGGGTCGAGGGTGGCTATAGAGATAGTATAGTAATATTGTATGCCCGAAAGGGGTAGACTGTTGGAACAATATTACCTCTGTAAGATCTATTTACACAGTTTTATAATTAATTATTCTTATTTTTATTCTGTTACTATTACTTCTAATACGCAAGCAAAATACTGGTAAAATCATAATAATAATACTATAACCATAAAACATAGCAACCAAAACATTGACCTCTTACCTGACCGTCGCGTAATTCGTCCATTTTCCCCGTAAAATAGTTCGCCTTACCCACATCATCTCAGACCCGCCCAAAATCATTTTCTGCCTGATTACGTATGAAATTGTGAAAATGACAGGAAAAATATGTCAAAGTCAGTTTATCTGACGGCCGCGACGGTCCCGTGGCTTTGAGAGTAGAGTTGCGACCGTTTTTTTTCGGAAAATGAGTAGTGAAACCGAAATTGTCGGTATGTTCTCTGTGATCGGCACTCTTGTCTTCTTTTTCTTATCGCGTCACTAGTTCTTTGGAAACAATGTGATTAAAGGATTTTAAGTGCACCTCAAAGAGGCTCCTTTCGAGCACTTGACACCATATTGTAGAACTTTTTAAGGTTCTACGACATGCCGGTTTTCTCACGATGTTGTCCTTTGCCGTATGAGAGTCCTGCACATACATTTTTGAACCGAAAAACTCATTGGTGCACGACCGCTACCACTAGACGGCTATCTCTAGCGCTTTCTGTTTATGGCCATTTAGATTTTATAATGGATGAAGGAGGAAAAATTAAATTTATTGAGTACTATATCATTGTTCGCATGAAATTCCAACCTTTCGAATTTTGCTGCGGTGACAAATCTTGGTATAATAATTCAGAATACTAAATCGGCACTTCAAACTGAAATTCGGCAACCTTTCGGCCTAAATAAGCAACATGTGTACAACTCTGTCAAAGGTACGAGCTCAATTCTCACTACCCGAGGCCACTATGGATATCGCATTACTTATTGGCAGGTTCTATTCTTGTGGGTATTGTGAGGGTAAATCAGGGTAAATGGGGTAGCTTGCACTTTTTATGTAGGAATAGGGGTGAAATAAGATTTTTATTAGATTGACAGCCTCCACAGCTCAGTTGGTAGTAGCTCTGCCTCCTGCGCCGTAGGCCGTGGGTTCGATCCCCACCGAGAACAAACATTTGTGTGATGAACATAGATGTTTGTACGGATGTATACGTTAAAGTATATACGTAGTATTATATATCAGCTATCTTTTACTCGTAGTAGGTACAAGCTTTGGCTTAGTTTGGGGCGAGATAGTGCTGTCAAGTTTCATTTTATACTTAAAGTTATGTGCGAAGTAACTAAGTGAACGTAGCGAATCTTGCTTGGTCGTTCCTAACCAAGTTAAGGGGCTGACATCCGTCAAAATACTTCTCACTTGCGTTTTCCACATTTTAAAAGATATAAAATCACTAAACTCATTAATTATAAATCACAATCAACCAAGTTATTGCAATGTTGTATTTTGGCTGAACTGTGTGCAATATTATTGCACAGTTCAATGCTTCGAAGGGCACGTATATCTATTTAACCCGGCTTAAGCGATCGTTCAACTATGAAGGAGCCCTTAGGGCGGCCTAAGAATGACGTCACCAGAGTTGGCTCCTAGCTCATGCGAACAACTTAACAGCGGTGATGGGCTAATAATCTGACACCTTAAGAAATACATAGGTACTGCAAAACATAGATGTCTAACAAATTGATTTTCTTGGACTATCATAGTCGAGCGCTTTTGTAGATATCGGAAAACTAAAAAGGTACCAAGAGATCTGAATGTATGTCTACCGTGACTGGAAAATAACAGTTGGAAGCTTTTTTCACGTAGCTTTTAAACTGATTTGAATAATATAACATCTCGGCTTCTTATCAAACATGTACCTACCACGAGATACCAGGAGAAAACCACGCGCGGAAATTAGTATCTTAATATTTAAGGCGAAAACAAGAGCTAATGTGACTCTCGCTCGCACGTTTCGACATGTTGAAAGATATAAAATCACTAAACTCATTTTCGAAAAATCGCAATCAACCATTTTGTGTGAAATCACATTGCACACAGTTTACAAAAAAAATCATTTTGATCGATACATGTTTTCCTACTCTAAAGTTTGCTTTACTAGTTTTCGTACATAAGCAAACTTTTAAGTAGGAAAACTTGTATCGATCGAAATGAATTTTTTACTAAACTGTGTGCAATGTGATTGCACACAAAATGGTTGATTGCGATTTTTCGAAAATGAGTTATGTGATTTTACATCTTTTATCATGTCGAAACCTGCGAGTGAGAAGTTGTTTGATGGTTGTCAGCCCCTTAAGATAAAAATACAATTTTTAACCAAAAACAATTTAACCAGCGAAGTAACTAGAAATTATAAAACTGTTTTACATAAACCCCGTTAACATATACCATTAGTATTCAGCTAAATATTCAAATGAGACAGAAACCATCCCAAATTCAGGTTTCATAATAAATATTTTCCATTAAATGTAAAGTTGGACGATTTACAATAAATTACGACAGCTTAAAACCACTCTCTAATATTAAATACTGGCCACACCATTACTTAATGCGCGACGGAATTCAAATAGCTATAAGCAATCGTTGCCAAACGCCACTTTCAGAACAGTCGTCAAAAGTAGATTAACAGTTTGCTGTTTAATAAATAAATATTGGTGGAAATTCCAAACAGCACTATCTACCCACAAACTACGCAAAGCTTTTAATATGGTAACTCCGATTTTCGTACTTTGGCAAACTTTTAGGTACGAAAACTTATTTTCGTACTTTGGCAAACGAAATGATATTTTTGTTCTACCTTCTCCAATACTTTGTTTTAAGTAATAATATGAAGTTGTTTCACTTCGTCAGTGTGGCAAGCATTAAAAAATACAATTTCTTTTGTAAAAATAAATAAAACTAGTAAAGTCGTACGTCTACTTTTTGCCTCATTTCCCACAAAGAGCGATAAAGCTGAGCGGTGTGCCCCGCGCCCCGCGGGCCGACTTAAAAATTGCACGAACAAATCGAGAGCCATTGCAAGAGAGCCGCGCTGGGGTCGAGAACACAAATACCCACACGCGTCAGTGTCGCAGCTGGGTAGTGGTTAGCCGTAACAGTAGTATAGCTTTTTGTGTGTATCCCGTTCTGGGAAGTACTACCACCATGCCTTTTTCTGCCGCCAAGCAGCGTCGCTGTGGTTCCCGTGAAATTACAGGCACATGCCTTAGGTTGATGGACGCAGAGCAGTGAATCATAGAGCACGTTCCTATCGTGCCCTACGATGAATAATTTTATAATGATAACATAACATATTTCCTTGATAAGGTTATGGTTAGGTAAGGTGTTATGCTACGACTAATTAGTGAAGGGTTTACTGCTGCACCGTGCGCTAAGTTGTGATGTAAATAGCAGATCATTGTAGGAATGTGCTTAGACTTACGGCCACTGTTCTTCAAGTTTCATTCACTGTAATGTATTCTAAAGGGGATGAATGTGGATTTAATTTTAAATGTTGCCGTGATCGTCATATTCAAAACCAAATTTAAAAGGTTTTAATTTCTTTGAATTAAAAATATCACTTTGAGAAGTCAAAGTGATATCAAAGTCTTATCGCTATTAGAGATAAGATTAAGACTTATATACCTTTTTTTTTTAATAAATACATAAATACTTTAATACTTCACTCATACTTAGTTTAATAATATAACATCCATACAAAGCACAAACATTTTTCTTCATCACACAAGGTTATGTCTTCGGTAAGATTCAAACCCACAATCTACAGCCAAACCAACTGAGCTGTGATCCCAGTGCATGTAAACGCTAAAATACAAACACAGCTTTCTTCCCGCCCACGGAACCCTAAACAAGGTATTTCCGGTGCATTCTAAGGCACTAATGATGGTAAGTGGCGCCCGCGAAGAATGAGCCTCGCCTAGAATAACTGATACTCACCATTTCGGAGAGGAAGTAACATACAGCGCTCTCACCATACGTTCATACCAGCCGTAGGTATGAACTGTAATACTTGAAGGTATGAACATCGTACGCTCGTAGGCCAACACGAAGTACCTACCGGAGGAAGCCTCTCTAATCTCTTGCCTACTGTTTTGAAGAAACGATGTGTTTAACCCATGTATAGTGTAGCATTATCTGTATATTATCGTTCCTATTGTTCGTGACTTACGAGGCAATGTTTTATTTTAGGTGATGGTTCCCGCTTAGCATCAGGTGGGCCATCTGCTTGTTTCATCAGCAAGTTGTATCAACATTTTTATCAAAATCTGCTCCATCCCATCAAACCTATGTTTTTTGAGCTAATTATCTCTGGACGTGTGATTGCTACAGGCAGAAGTGACCGCTCAACATTAGATATGAAAGGTTTGGCACTTAAAAACTAAAGAACGAGAAAAATAGTAAAGCTTTTTATGTGTGTCTCGTCCGAGGAAGTACTACTACCATACCTATTTCTGCCGCCAAACAGCGTTGCTCTGTTTCAGTATGAAGGGTGTGGTTGCCGGTGAAATTACAAGCACATGAGGCTTAATATCTATACGCCTCAAGTTGATGGACGCAGGGCAGTGCATCCTATTGTGCATCTTGCGAGGCAATGCTTTGTTATTTATAGACAGCAAGTATCATAAAAAAAAGATTTTGAGCCCCTTTCGTCCACCGTCTTCCAGCAGTCTTTCCAATGGATTTCTTCTTCTGTGAGCCTCAGTAAGGTGCAATCTAACCTATTGTTTATTCTCCCTCCAGTAAAGCTTCAAGTAACCAGCAGTAACCGGTGCTTAGAACTCGCCGTAGATTGCAAAAGTACTTCAGATGAATATTTCAGCGCAACTGCTCCGACAATGGGACTTTGTCGTTTTAACTGCACTTTACCGTGCTTTGGTGTTTGGTTTAGAAAGAATGTAGAATGAGACTATTGGTTAAAGGATTTGCGTTTTTGAGGATTCTCATTTTAGGAGGTTTTTAGAAAAACTTGGAGTCCTTGGTCACAGATAAGAAACGGGTACATGATTTTAGGAAAAAACCCTAAAATTTAATATATGTTTGAGGAAATTTCTCTAATCTATCTTTGTCAAGTTGATGGACGCAGGTTAGTGCGACGTAGGGCATGTTTCTATCGTGCGCGACTAGCGAGGAATTACAGGCGCGTTAGGCTTAGCATTATGCCTCAAGTTGATGGACGCAGGGCATCGTAGGGCACTTTCCTATTGACTTACGAAGTAATGCTTTGTTATAGGTGTTGCTTACTATTTAACATCAGGTGGTATCATTAGCTAGTATAACAAAAAACTTTAATTATCACAGCCCATATGAAGATATTTATGAGAAAATGAAATTTAATAGGCATATTTTCACTTTGTATTGATAAAACTCGCCATAAAAATAACATTTCTTAAGACGCGGTAAGGTTTTGTGGGTTGGCTTGAGTTTTGCTAATAAGCATGAAGTCTTATAGAAATAAAGTCTTTATTAAAATTCACATAAAAATAGAAATCCTACAACTAAGCTTATGAATAATATATGCTATCTCTTGCATCTGCATATCCTTGGTAACGCTCGCTTCATGCCAGCGAAGTAGTGAATTACTTGCTCCTGAAACATATCAAACAAATGTTCTTGTAGTCAAAGTTAACCAAGAGTATAACTCAGGCTCGGGTACGGTTTACCTAGGCCCTTTGAATCTTTCCATATCGGAAATGCCTACCTAACTATTGGGTAAATTATTGAAAGTGCTATAGTTTGCGTTATGTGTATAATGCATTTTAAGTGTAACTACTTCAAGAAGATTACCTCCTTGGACTTATCTTAGATTACCTACGGTCAATTTGTCTGACCGAAATGGGTAGTCTGTTGGAACAAAATTACCTCTATAAGATTTATTCACACAGTTTTAAAATAAATCATTCTTATTCTATGTTCACTCGTTTGTTCGTTTGATGAATAGATAGTTACCTGCATAAGATTGAAGCACATAGCCACCAGAGCCATGCCCAACATTAGATACAGCGAGCACACTATGAACGAGGTCTGGATGCGCGGCGTGTACACGCGCTCTCCGGGAACGAAGTCTCCGAAGCCGATACTGCAAAGTAAAAAGTATTTTAGATAGCTTAAGTTTTGCGAGATGGCTTAAGCTTTGTGCGTAGGCTTGAGTTTTGCTAGATGACTTAAGTTTAGTGAGTAGGCTTGAGTATTGCTAGATGGCATAAGTTTTGCGAGATGGCTGGCATTTTCATGTTTCAGTACTCACCTGCTTAAGGAAATGAAGCAGAAGTAGGCTCCATCGAGCTGGTCCCATTTCTCCCACATGCCAAATAACATTGAGCCAAATATCAGGTACCTGGAACAAACGTGACATTCTTTGAATGATTACATGACATACATTGGACGCCCTTCTACCCGATAGACCGATAGACATTGTGAGGATCGCGGGAAGTCTGTTAGTGGAGATGGTTCAGAATCGTTCTTCCTGGAAATCTGGAAATGTGTAGGGGGGCCTATGTCCTGCAATGGACTTCTCAGGCTGATGATGATGACTGAAATCTGGTTGTGCACATAGATAGCGTAAACACACAGTGACAAAACCGGCAGCAATAATAGACATGTGCGACCTCTCACATATGGACAACCTTTCACTACACTACCGTAATAAGATATCTAGAGGAATATCTACCGTGCCTGGAGATGAAAGTTGTGCCTCGCCAGTCACGAACTATCGTTCGTGAGAACATGCCCTATGTGGTACCGCCCTGCGTCCATCAGCTTGAGACATACATCGACGATGGATATAGGGCAGTCGTAGGGCACGTTCTTATCGTGCATCACTTAAGGCAATCGAGGAATATAGATGGTAAGCCTCTTGTGCCAGTAATTTCACCCACACCTCTCAAACCGAAAAGCAACGCTGCTCGATGGCAGAAATCGGCCATACTTACGAAGGGGAAGTAGGGAAGGAAGTAGAGAAAGAAGTAGGGAAAGAAGTAGGGAAAGAAGTAGGGAAGGAAGTACGTACCCGACCATTATACAGACGCAGACGCTGACCGGCACCGTGATAGTCTGCGCGTCGAAGGAAACGACGCTGAACTCGCTGGTGACGTCACTGTCGCGGGGACCCGCACCCGGAATGCGGGGGTACTCTGCTCTTCTGTCAAAGTCAAAGTTGTTTTTTTTTAATACAACTAGCTGATGGAACACGTGTTAAGTGGTAACCATCGCTTATAACAAAGCATTGCCTCGTAAGACACGCACGATAGGACCGTGCCCAACGATGCACTGCCCTGCGTCCATCAACTTGAGGCATACAGATGTTAAGCCTCATGTGCCTGTCATTACACCGGCAACCACACTCTTCAAACCGAAACACAGCGTTGCTGCTTGGCGGCAGAAAAAGGCGTGGTGGTAGTACTTCCCCGGACGAGCCCTTCACAAAGAGCTCTACTACTCTTAATCGATGTCGAAAGGTTTATTCGATTGAATCACAAGCCTACGCCTGCGTCTCACAAAATACGATTGGCACCACGCTGGACCTGCTTGCTTTTCTAGGCTCGGTTAGGTGGAATTGACGCCTAGATTAACCTAGCTTTAAGGCGTTTCCGACTGATCCTTGTGATTGAACGGAATAAATACCTTTTGACTTTGAATCACAAGGATCACTTTGAAACGCCTCAAAGCTGTCTAAAGCTTTGAGTCTCTTCAAGATAAGAGTTAGGTGTCTTCTAGACCGTTCTGTTCCATCGTATGATGGCATGGAGTTATGGCCAGGATGGTAAGAGTTCAGTGAGATTATTGCCAAAAGACAGTCTCTTAAATTATAATAAAACTAGCGGCCTGTCCCAGCTTCGCATGGGTCATAAATTCTTTGAACATTTTAGGATAAACTTAGACCGTGGGTTCGAGCCTCGCGTCTACTCATTTCATACATATGCAGCGCCCTTCTCCTTGAGTGAGTGAAATCGCACCCCGCGCGTGACCCGTGGACCCGTTAAAATTTTTAATTTCGTCATATCTTTTGAATGGAATGTCCGATTTGAAAAATTTAAGAAGTAATCTATAGGTATTGAAACCGTCTTTTATCTGTTCATATGTTCTTGTTACCTCGTGTGTTCATAAGTTTTGAGACGAACTTATTTAATTAATTTAAAAAGAAAGTAATTCATGCAACTTTTTTAAACTTTTAAAATTTTAAATTTCGAATGATTTGATTCAGAAAAAATATACATTTGAATATTTGTTTCATTCTCCGTGAAAATGGCGCCAACAAAAGATTTGCGTGCGACTGTAATTTGACTGCTTCAAGCAGGAAAAAAACCAATGCAAGTTTTTAGTGAAATCCAAAGTTTGGGATGTAGTCGGAACTTTGTGTATTATACCATAAAGAGGTACAAGGAGACCGGCTCTTTAGAAGACCGTGGAAGATGTGGCCGCCCGCGGTCTGTAAGGACGCCCGCCAACATCAAAGTAATCAGAGAGCGAATTCGTCGCAACCCTTGCCGGACTCAAAAGAAATTAGCTCTGCAGACCAACATTTCGCGAATATCGGTGAACAGGATACTTAAATATGATCTTAAACTAAAGGCCTACAGTCGAAGGAAAGTGCATTATTTAAACGAGCGTCTTCGTAAATTGCGACTGGAACGATGTCGGAACCTATTGAAGAGACACGATCCAAAAAATATCCTGTTTACCGATGAAAAGATCTTCACGGTGGAAGAAAAGTTTAACCGGCAGAACAATAAGGTTTACGCCAGAAGTTCAAAGGACGTCCAGCCATCTGTACGCAATGTCCGGCGTACTCATCATCCAGTAAGTGTGATGGTTTGGTGGGGTGTTTCCTACGAGGGGGTCACTTCGCTTCATTTTTGCCAGCAAGGCGTCAAGGTGAAGGCACAAAATTACCAAACCGACATATTGGAAGCGGTGGTTAAACCATTAAATGATACGCTATTCGCTGGAAAATACTGGGTTTTCCAACAGGACTCTGCTCCCTCCCATAAAGCTAAGACTACCCAACGTTGGCTGGAGGCCAATTTGCCAGGCTTCATTCGGAGCGAAGATTGGCCCTCGTCAAGCCCTGACTTGAATCCTTTGGATTATTCTTTATGGACGGCATTGGAGCTGAGGGCATGCAGAAAGTCTCACCCAAACCTGGATTCTCTCAAGCGAGCCCTTATTAAAGAATCGAAACGGATTCCCATTGAAAAGATTCGTGCCGCCATAGATGAATGGCGCACGCGTTTGAAGGCCTGCATTGAATGCAAAGGCGGCCATTTTGAATGATTTATTTTTAAATACAGATCTAGATGTCAGTAGTTTTAATTTTAATATCCAATAAATGATAACTCAACTTAGCTCCAAAAATATTTTAGTTTTACTATGTCTCAAGACTTATGAACACACGAGGTATATTTTATGTATAGTTCCCATAAAGTTATATTTAGTTTGAAGTTCTTTTAATTTTTTGGGTAAGAGCACAGTACCAGTACTCTCAAAAAGTGAAGGAAAACATCGTGAGTAAACCGGCATGTCGAAGAACATAAAAAGTTCTAAAACGTGTGTCAAAGTGATCGAAAATCCTTACACCACACTAATTCGAATGACAGTGACACGACAAGAAGAAGAAGAAAAGAAGTCCAAACATTGTGTTTGGCATCAATCTAACTCTGGAGCGGATATCACGAGACCTCAGTTCGAGGCGAAGTAATAGTTATACTACATGAGGTGGTCTTATTGCTGAAATCGATTCCTTTCAGATAACTCTAGGGTTATCTTATCAGTAACTAGTAGTTCGCCCCGAACTGAGATCTCGTGATGCGACCCGACGAACGCATCAAAACTTTGAGTCGGTAGTAGTCAGAGGCAAGTCCAAACATTATCTTTGGACTTTTTTCTGACTACCGCCTACTAACTTGGTATGGTTACCAAGTTTCAACTCTATTGGCCTATTTATTGAAGAGTTCCGTTGAACAGACCTTGGCTTCATCATCAGACCTGGTCGTCGTCACCATTTTATGAGAACTGAGTACCTCCTTAAATTATTTCAAGAAAAAAAAATGAGAAAAATCAAAGGAACTGGCCGACCAGTAGAAAAACCTTGATTTCAACGAAACTCTTAGAGATGGGAGCTCTTGGATCGCTGGTTATCTTAATTTAACTTTTTAAATTTAATCTCGAAAACCGAGCGTCCCAAAAAAAAAGTAAAAATTGTTTTGGAATGTCCAAACAAAGCCCTTTCATATGACATGTAACTTGATTTTTTTATGTAACTTTTTTTATTTTTGCCCTCTTAAAAAACCCCATATCTCAAAAACCCTTCATCCGATTTTACTCATATACTTACCAGTAAATTTCTCAAGTACAAGCTATCGACATATCAAATTTCATGGAGATCGGATCAACGGTTCTAAAGTTATCGCCAGACAAACATACATGCATACATACATACATACATACATACATACATAAAATGCCAAATCGCCCAAGTTGAAACTAAGATCTTCGTTCGCTTCGCTCACTCGATCAATTATGAAATGATTTATATGGATAAGGATTAATACCAAGGTACAAATAAAGACCCTTTTCTAGCGGCGGCATTTCAATTATTTTTTTTATAATAAAATAATACTTATTGTGACATAACTATAATAGTTAGACATATGCTGTCCCGACATTTTTTGTGGATGATGACGTGTTCTTCAAAATCGTAGAACATTATTTTGTTCTATCATCAATAGTTTTCGCAGCGCACGCGATGTAAGGTTTTTGTTTTCCACCTTGGGTTACATTATTGGAGATTTAGTAAGGATCCCTAATTTTTTGAAAATATAATATAGCTTATGTTACTCAGGGATAATGTAGCATTCTAATGGTGAAAGAATTTTTGAAATCGGACCAGTAGTTTTTGAGCCTATTCGTTACATACAAAACAACAAAACAACAAAAATACAAATCTTTCTTCTTTATAATATTAGTGTAGATAAAAAAAAGCTAGCTGGTACTAGGTGCCAGATCCAGTTCCATGCCAAGAAGAACCTAGAAGAACAGACAAAAAACTTATGACTTATTTCCTACCGTTATTTTGTATAATCCTAGTCATACATACAGAAGAACGGTAGGAACCAAGCCGTAAGTTTGTTGTCTGTTCTTCTAGGCTTGGCTGGGTGGTACTGGCACCTGGGTTCACCTAGCTGTAAGAAGTTTCAAGTGCAGAGCAGGCAACACGCTTGGCGTTAACCTACTCGTATATTATCCAGACGAGAAAAAGTCACATATGAGTGTTTAATATGGATGTGGATCATAGAACAGTTAAACTAACGTAAAAATGAATGGACTGTATGAAAGACGATGACGAGTTGCATGAGTAACAAAGAAGTGGGCGGAAGGAAAAAAAAATTTGTGCCGACCTCACTTAGCGTGGGATGAACGCAAAACATTTCTAAATACAACAATTCTGTGCTTTTATTATCCACCGACTTCCCGACTTCAAAAGGTCGTACATTGAGCCTTTGTCTGAAGTTATAAGTCAAGACTTGCCTGGGAAGTCCTCTATGGTAGTGTGGTATCCCGAATTCCGGCGTGAAGTCAGACTCCGAGTATTGCGATCTCCAGTGAGCCGGTCGCTCGATGCTCTCCGCCTCACTTAATTCTATCTGGAACATGTCAGTTCAGGGTTTTTATGCGGTGCATGCATGTTAGACATCCCCTTAGACCCACATATATTATTCTTTATGTAAGAATCTACTTAAAAATAGAGAGCGTTGGTGGTCTAGTGAGAGCCTTCTCGTAAGGGTATCGTAAGGGTTCGAATCCCTGGTTCAGTTCAACCCTACTAAAACACAAGTTTGCGCGTTTACTGCCAAAAAAACTCCATTTACTATAGGTCCTCAATTCCAAGACATGTCCCTTACCACTTCCAAGAGCATTGGGATTCTAGGTGTCGACATCTCTAGTGACGTCCAGGTACACCAATAGATTGTTGTTAAAATATGTGTGTGCGCAATGCAATTGAGAGCAATGTCAAAGGGTGATGAAATATTGCAAGGAACCCAGTTGGTATTTTGAAGTGAAGGAATCGAAGTCGGCTGAAAAGGGGAAAATACCTAAATGCTACCACGCGAGCGAGACTAATTTTTCGAAAAGTACATGTTTAAAAACAAATAACACTCGGTACCTGCGGGCGCAGCCTGCTGGCCCGCCGGCGCGCGCCGCCGGGGCAGCCCCTGCAGAGGCACGCCAGCGCGTACACGCACTTGAACCAGCGCGCCAGGAGCTCGCCTGGAAACAAACAATCCTTGCTTTGACATTTGACAGCCTTCACAGCTCAGTAGTAGTAGCTCCGCCTTCTGCGCCGTAGGCCGTGGGTTCGAAACCCCCCCCCCCCCCCCCCAATCAAAACACAAGGATCGCTTTGAGACGTCTTAAAGCTAGGTGAATCTAGGTGGTGACTCCACCCGATTGAGCCCAGAAAACAGGCCAAAAGTTTTAAAGTTATCTTTGTAATTAAATTGAATATAAGTTTGTTGCCTGTATAAATAACTTTCATTTAGACTCACCTAGTTAGAAGACATTTCATAGTGATCCTTGTGATTTTGTGCATCACTCATCAATAAAAACTAGTGGTTTCGAACTGAGATTTCGTGATGTCCGCTCCAGTCTTACATTGATACCAAAAACGGTATTTGGCCTCTGATTACCCCCTAACCTACTACGACTTACCAAATTTCATGCAGATCGGATCAACGGTTCTAAAGATATGGCCAGACAAACATACATACATACATACATAAAATGCCAAATCGCCCAATCAATAAGGTATTTGAACTTAGTATTTCTTATACTTTCGCTATCATGACACATTGAATATTACCTTATTTATTTTGCCGACGTTTCGGCTATGTTGCAATAGCCGTGGTCGCGGGCAGACTGGATCATTGAACTCGAAATTTACCATAAATATACCATAAACATATCATAGTATTAAAACTTACCAACATTGCTGAGATAGAGCAAGAAAAGCGGCATCCCTAGCAAAGCGTAAAAGATGGTTGTCACTTTGCCCCAATTCGTCTTTGGAGAGAGGTGACCATACCCTGAAACAAGAGGTCGAGTCAGTCCACGTGCACATCTTACTAAGCCGCGGATTTCCTCACGGTGTTTTCCTTCATCAATTTCCATTGTTAATCACACAAATGTTTGTTCTCATTGGGGATCGAACCCACGCCCTACAGTGCAGAAGGCAGAGCTAGTAACTGAGCTGGGGGGGCTGTCAATTAGGAAGGAATCAATACTTATAGTAGAGGGAGTTACCTATAGTAGTGATGACGGTCAGGGAGTACAGGAAGGCTGAGGAGAAGCTCCACTGCCTGGACGAGCGGCCTCCGTCCCAGCCGAGGCGGCGCGCGCTCACTATCTTCGACTGGTACTTTTGAAGTTCTATGCTTATACTGGAACAGATACGAAGGTGGGTTGGTTTGGGACCGCTTCGGCGTCATCAGCCGAAATCTACTGCTGGACATAAATCTCTTAAACGAGACACATATTATAAACAGCTTATTAGTTACCTTCTCTGAGCTTTTTTTATGTTAAACATAGAACAAATGCTTCTTCATTCTTGTTACTTACCTTCTTGAAATGTTATGATAAGTTTTGCTTTCTATAATTTTACTAATATGATATTTTATAATTTTACAGTTTCGTACTTTGGGTAAAACCTTGTTTGGATTATAATTATTAAAATTCAAGAACCCTTTACAAACTAAATAGAGGAAATCATCTTAGTTCAAAGAACAAGTAACGATTCCCTCAATCGGTGAAGTAAAGATTTATTCTAGCAACGGCAATAGGCTTGCAACCTGTCACGTATGGAATACCAACTACTGTAAACTAAGAGTATGTTTCAAGTGTAATATTTGGACGCCCCTTAGACATCCTCAGAGTATCTTAAGGTAATTCTTGGTACTAAGAATTCTGAGGGGATATCTACGGTGCCTGGAATCAAAGCCTTGAAACTGCGTGTGTGTGTGTTTGTGTGCTTGGTACGAATTACAAGTCAGGGGTTAAAAAGCCCCCAAATCCATTATTTACATTCATTAAGTTTTATAAATAGCGCTATTAGGTGTAAGTCCCTGCTTAGACAGTATAATGAAACTTCAAAGAAAGTACAACACTTTGAACGTTACATTCTTTGATCGAGACTAGAATACCTACATTAACGTTCTAAGATTGCCTGTACCTCTAATCTAATAATCTAAGGTACCAATTTCACCTACCACTGAACAATTTTGCGTATTAGGTCTAAGTCTAGGCTGGCAATTTCTTGTTAATGGTTTTTTTAATAGTCATAAAGACTTAGGAACCTATTATTCTTGTCATTTTTATATCAAAGAAGAGATGATTTTAGTATATTTAATAATCAACATTTATAGATATTTTTATCACAACCTATTGATATTTTTTTATTGTAAATACTTTGTTAATATAAATCATTTTTTTTATACAACTAGCTGATGGAACAAGCTGATGGCCCACGTGATGTTAAGTGGTAACCATCACCTTTATCAGGCATACAGATGTTAAGCCTCATCTGACAGTAATTTCACCGCCACACTCTTCAAACCGAAACACAGCGTTGCTGCTTGGCGGCAGAAAAAGGCGTGGTGGTAGTACTTCCCCGGGCGAGCCACACAAAGAGCTCTACTACTCTTAAACTAGTCAAAACTTGACTTTAACTATGATTCATTTTCTGACATTTTGGGTAGCAACATAGCTTTTTCATTTTATTTGTTTTTCTAGTGTTATTTTGAGCTGTGTTGTGTAATTTCGGTGGTATTTTAACCAACATTACTTGAGGTTTTAGCACAAAGTGTAAACATTTGGAATGAAGTGATATCCTGATTTGACCGAAAATGTTTCCAATGTTTTGAAGAAAACCGCCACCATTTTCTTCAAAACAAATGACGGCCGACTTGACTATAGACTTGACAAAAAAGTATTTATTCAATACAAATCACTTGACACTGGCAAGATCCTGTCCTGTTGAATGACAGACAGGAGCCATAAACGGAGAGAAGAAGAAGAAGACTTTAACTATCTTACCCATGATCTTACCTCTCTTTCAAGGCAGTCTCGTTAAACAAGTTGAGCGCCAAAGTGACATTCTGCCACAGATACTGCGCCGTGTTGTTCCTCTCTAACGTCATATTATTCACTCGCTCCATCTCGCTCTCGCCTTCTATTGCTTGAAACATGAAGGCACCTGAAACCAAACATAATATTGACACTTTTTCAAAAAACATTATGTGGTTCTTATCTTCTCGTCGGTCGTGTCACTAGTATGTTTCGAAACAGTGTGATGAAAGGATTTAAATGCGCCTCAAGGAGGCTCCTTTAGAGCACTTGATGCATGTTTTAGAAGTTTTTAGGTTCTACGACATGCCGGTTTCCGTACAATGTTTTCCGTCACCGTTTGAGAGTACTGGTACTGTACACATTTTTAAACAGAAAATCTCATTGGTGCACGACTTGTTTTGAACCCACGACCGTAGGATCTGAAGGCAGGGCCGCTTCTACTAACTCCCAGTGGTGATAATAATACAGTTGATTATGGATAGAAGCAGGTACTTACAGGCACATGAAGCTTAACATCTGTATGCCTCAAGTTAATGGACGCAGAATAGTGAATCGAGATTTGCGAGGTGATGACTTGTGGCAAGTCATGGTCACCACTTAACATCTGGTGGGCCATCTGCTTGTTCGATCAGCAATTCATTCAGTAAATAAAACAGAAGATGGCGCTTACCAGAGCGAGATTATTTTAATTCGATTAGATGCTACCCCAGCATAATTAGTTATTAAATAAATTGCCCAAAGCCCTCGGGACTTTTTAACTGATTCTGTTTCCTTTCAACCCTTCTTATTAACTCATTCCAGGAGCAGACAGATTTCTCCAAAACTTTGGCTTTTGGTTTTGTTAGAATTGACGAGCGTCGTAAAACTATGATCCGCTATATTAAAAACCTACAAAAGGTAAGTAGGTACTTATTATAGCGGATGTGATGAGGAAACATTTTTGCAATAAAACGATTTAAAATATACTGAAAATTTATTTAACAAAACTAAATCCGTCATCTGTGTATTTATGTGTATGGTTTCTTCAAAAAGCACTAATAATATCGATAAAATTTCAAAAAAATACCACCTCTGAAGTATTACAAACAAAATTTTATTAATTGGCGGAGTAATCACGTATAACTTCAATAATGTAACCCAAGGTGTAAAAAAATTTACCATAATATATCTTTCATCGCATGCGCTGCGAAAACTGTTGACGATAAAACACAAAAATGTTTTACAATATTAAAGAACACATCAATATCTACAGAAAACTCAGCGATACCATATGTCTAACTATCGTAGTTATGTAACTATAACTTATTTTTTCATTTTAAAAGTTGATAGAAATGCCGACCAAAATCAGACCATGTTATCCATACCTTTATATTAATCCTTACCAAATAAATCATTTCGTATTCAAGATCATTTCAATACCTATAGATTATTCTTCTTGAATTTTTCAAATCGGATATTCCATTCAAAAGATATTACGAAATTAAAAATTTTAGTTCTCTTTAAAAATATTATTAGCGAACGCGTGGTTCCACGGGGCGCGTTCTCACTCACTCGGGGAGAAGGGCGTGCAAATCTATGAAATAAGTAGACGCGAGACTCGAACCTACGGTCTAAGCTTATCCTAAAATGTATATCCACCCATGCGAAGCTGGGACAAGCCGCTAGTTTTTTATAAAATGGTTTTCTTCAAAACCTAAGAAAAACAGTCCTGTTTTCGTCCAATCACTACACGCCTACGCATAAGTGACGAAAGGTCAACACTATAAAAATATGTCCAAACATTGCGTACTTGTGACAAACACATTTTCCTTAGAAAACGTACCAAATAGCCCAACTTTACGGCATTGAGGCGATGAAAAAGCTACCAGTAATTAACATAACACAGCAGTTAGTGTACCAAGCTGAAAAATAAGGAGCATTTTCTGGAAATTTCTCAGTCATTTCCTCAAATTCCCCGAAGCCCCAAAGGAGCATTAATTCATCACAGCGAGACAGATTTCTTTAATTTACCGCCGGGACGTAAATTGCTTGGCGTCATAATTCCGCGGCCGGCATCAGTTCATTACCAAGGCGCTTTGGTGGCTGAGATTCTTTAGGGCGTGTCTACAATAGAAGTCTTGTATGTTTGTTACGCTAGTATAACGACATTTTTATTGAAATGAAATGAAATTTTATTGAGTACTACATTACACAATACAAACATTGTTCGCTGTTAAAATAACATTTAAATGCAATTTATAACATACACATATTTTATTGAAGCCTCAGATCTCTAAACTAGACTTTGACAGTCTGTACGATACACATCTATTTTCTATTTAAATATAATAGCTGGTGGAACAAGCGAATGGCCCGCTTAATGTTAAGTGGTAACCATCACATAAAATAAAGCATTGCCTCATAACTCACGCACGAGAGGAACAATTATGCATTGATTTGTATGATTATTTTTTTATTTAGTAGGCAAAAAAATCCTTCAAATACACTGAAAAACATAAAACAAAACTTTTGCTGAAGGAAACCACAAACCAAAACGACATTTGTGAATATATTTTTCTGTAGTTTTTTTCAAATAGCTCTGAATTTATTTCAGTCAAATTTGTATGCAACCTCTGAAATATAACCTACCAAACAAAAAAAGAATTATCAAAATCAATTCATAATTATTGGTGGAGTACTAATCGCGTAACAAACATACAGTCTATTTGAGAATCCCCTCCATTTTGGAAGTCAATAACTACCCTTCTGCATTTCTGCCTCACTCTCTAGTTTGATAGCCAAGAGCGTAATGCGCCAGAAATTAAACTGTTAAAGTTGAGAGCAGACATACGTTGTTCAAATGAATATTCGGCAGTATAAAGGCCGCTCTACACTCTGTCGCTGCGTGCCACAAAGCCGTCTACTCACAATGAAAACGTCTTTTCACGATTTAAAAGGCGCCACCGAGCCGTAACCATCGCTTACGCTTCATTCCTTTCATACTTTAATGACGTGGATCCACGTACAGCCACCCTAATTCTATTAAGCCAGGTTGGAAGGAAATAGAAGAAGCGACTTATATTATAACACAGACGGCGATCACAGCTCTGTTGGATTCTTTTTTCATTACGTGTTATTATCATGCACTGCATTTAGTTAATAGTTTTTAATAATATATGTATTATGTTTTCATTTGTATGTTAAGATCTATGTATATATTTTACGTTTTTTATCCGTGGTGTTACCCGCTCAAGGCCCTGGCAGAATACCAGTGCAAAGTCAAAGTTAAAAGAGGATCACTTTGAAACGTCTTAAAGCGTCTAAAGATGGTTCTAGGTGCAAGTTCCACGCGACCAAAGCCTAGAAGAACAGGCAACAAACTTACGGTTTAGTTTCTACCGTTGTTTTGTATGATCCTTGTTACAATTTTATTTAATGGTGCGTTGTTATCAGTAAAAATGGGTATCGGTACAACAAATACTGAGTCAGGGACCTATTAACCCTTAATTGCACCATACAGGACAATGTTTTTCCATTAGTTTTTTTTTTGTTGTATGTATTTACCCACCTAATTTAACTATTTCTTTGGGATAATAAACAATATTTCTTTCTTTCTGTTGGTAGTAGCTCTACTGCAGTGCTGCGCAGCCGTGGTTTGTGTTGTGTACTAATGAACAAATGTGTTTGTTCCATGTCTTGGTGTTTAATTATAAGTATGTATTCAATATTATAAACGCTATTACGTTTTTGCTATGCTGATAGTAGCTAAATACGACGTCAAAAATAGATTAGTTTTGATAACCCTTGACGGACAATAATAAAAGTTTGGCAAATAATAAAGGCTTGGTCGCATGTAGCTGTTGCCTTACTAATGGCTAGGCCAGCAAATATTTGTATGCAAAGTAAATGGTCATGCAAACACTGTATCGTCATGGTAATTAAAATTGACAAGATATTTGTGAGTATTGGATATTTTTACACAGTGATTGTGTTTTAAATCAGATGCTTTAAATCACACCATGTTTCTACGATTCAGCAACGCTCGAACTGGTCCAACGTAGTCCTGCGACAAAAAACCAGGAGCCGCACGACAAGGCCTTAAATTTTCCGTTTGAAAAATAAGTCGCAGGTAAAAGTCGCTGATGCAAGTCGCGTCTGACGCTTTCCTAGCTTATTGTTAACGCGTTTTTGATACCCAAAGCAATATGCTGGATAAATTGAAGCGTTATCCAAAACACGCGTGTTTATGGGCGATTTATTTTTATCGCGCAATAAAAGGATGTTATATTAATAATATTGCTCAATTATATTTACAAATAATTGTCAGATAAGCCTTCGGGTGTTGAATATATAGAAGATATAATTGAGTTTGCGCTGTAAAGGGTTACATCCACTAGTGCATGACGTGCCAAGTGCCAACCATAGTTTATAACAATTTTATCTTATCCGTCAAGTACTAAGGAAGGGTTTCATGGCAACATTGTTAGTTTTATCTTAGGAATTTATGAGGTTTTTATCGGGAAAATTCAGAGAACTCTTTACATTTTAAAGGTTTACATGTTTCTGCATAAGTGATTTTAAAAATACCATCTGAAATCGTAGCACATTTGAACTAATCGCAATAATAATAAATATTGAAATCGTAGTATGCATTCAACGTACTCAATTTGTGTAGGCTAATGTCAAATACAGAATACTCTCGCTGATACTTTATTATGCAGAATACAGACTTTAATGGGCTCATATCCAAACTGGGTGGTCACCGTCACCCATAAACAAAATACGCAGGGCGTTGTCGTTGCGTTGAGTACCCTGAAGCATCCGATGGTAACATTCCACAGTTTTGGGGAAGACGTGATCTCAAAAGCGAGCATTGCGAGAAACCCAGGGTAAGTATAGGTACATACATATCGCTAATTAGACCTGCGACAAGATATCAAAATTATAATTAACGAAACGCACGCACTTAGCTTATTTTTTATGAGAATACTTTTCTTATTTTCCTTTTGAATCTACTACCTACAATTATATTAAATTTATCATTGCGATGTTTTTGAAAAGTTATGTAGGCACATTTAGGAAAATAAGTACCACCTAGAAAGGTCTCTGAATAAAAACTTTACCTTTTCACTTCTTCTTCTTGTCGTGTCACTAGTTCTTTCGAACAGTGTGGTGAAAGGATTTTAATTGCGCCTCCAACGGGCTCTTTTCGAGCACAGACGCATGTTTTAGAACTTTTCAGGTTCTACGACATGCCGGTCTCCTCACGATGTTTTCTTTCAACGTTCGATAGTACTGGCACCGTGCACATCAATTTGTGAAGACAAAAATTAATCGGTGCACGACCTGCATGTCTACCACTAGACCTCCAGTGCTCTATCAGTCATAGCAGGTATCTCACCAGCGATGGTGTACCCAACGACGAGCACCACGACCCCCACGTTGCTGAAGAGGAAGGCGAGCAGGCCGCGCAGCGCGGCGCGCAGGCGCGGGCCGAGGCGCCGGCGCCGCCGCGCGCGACGCGCCATCACGCCATCGCGCCCGCGCCGCCCGAGCCGCCGCAGTGGACGCCGCCCTTTACGGCATCCTTAAACCCTGGAACGATCGAATAATTCGTTGAGCTATCTCTAGATCGTTTGCAACTATCTGAAGATACCTCAACTGTTTCATATTTATGTATTTATATTTTTGTTTTTTGAAAATAAATGTACTTCATCGAATAATTACAATATGTAACTGATAATTTATTTTACTCAAAAGTATGGTCGCCGAATAGATAAATAAATATAAATATTGGTGGACATTCCACACAGCACTATCTCGCCCCAAACTAAGCCAAAGCTTGTGATATGGGAACCAGATAGCTGATATACTACATAAATACTTTTTTTTTGTAAATACATACTTATAATATTATATAACACCCAGGCAGAGAACAAACATCTATGTTCATCACACAAATGTTTGTTCTCGGTGGGAATCGAACCCACGGCCTACGACGCAGAAGGCAGAGCTACTACCAACTGAGCTGTGAAGGCTGTCGAAAAAGTCTGTCGAAGATTGACAGCAACTAGGTAGTATTCACATTATTTTACATGACACACTCTTTGTCAAAAAAGTTACAAAATAAGAAACCATTATTAAGTAAAACAATCCTAAAAAACTCACGGTAAAAACACGTAACCAAAAATATAGCGCGAAACGCGAAAAAAGAACTAAAATCATGCCTATTTCTAAGCAGCCACGCTGTGTTTCCGTTTTGAAGGATGTGGTAGCCAGTGAAATTACGGGCACATGAGGCTTAACATCGGTATGCCTCAAATTTATGGACATTCACATCGACACATTAATATCGTGCGTGACTTACGAGGCTATACTTTGTGATGGTTACCACTGAATATCAAGTGGGCCATCTGCTTGTTCCACCAGCAAGAAAATAAAAAAACACGGACTTACACGAGTTTTTGAGCGCACGTGCTCGTTCGAACCTACGCCCTACGGATTCGTAAATAAGTTAACCACTTACAACTAAGTGCCTTGCAATTGCCAATAGCTTTATTGACGGCAAATCTTTAGCGCTTTGTCAATAAAATCCACAAATATCTAGGTTATGTATTACAAGCTTTCCAAACTTTGGATTACTGAGAAGCGGGTACCGTCATATTACTGAAAAAACTGTATTACTTTTATAGTGTTTACTTCATTTAAGGAAATCACAAAGCTTTTTAATAATATACCAAAAGTCTTATCGGAGTGAGATTTGAACCCACGACCTTCCCCTTGATAAGAACCGTAGCTGCATATGCCCGAGTATTAGAATCCGATGGCGCAGGTGGTTATCGCAGCCCCGTATCAAGGGGAAGATCGTGGGTTCAAATTTAACTAGAATAACTTAAAAAAAAATTAAAATTCTTTACAAAAAAATTCGCTGTCAAAGTTGGACAAAAAATTCTATTCCGGCGCGCACTACACTCCAACACAGTGAAGCGAGTCGAACAGAATACTGAATCCAAAATTCGAAAAAACAAGTTGTCAATAGTCAGAATGGACACTGCTATTCTGACTTTTGACAACTTATATTTACGAATTTCGAATTTCGTATTCGATAATTCGAATTTAGATGCGTTAAGCTCCCCTATCCGGCTTGCTGAGAGCTAATGTTTGTATTCACGCCCGGATGGGAGCGCTTATAGCATTTTAATACAAAACCCGCTGAAAAACGAAATACAAAATCTGAAATTCTAAAAAACTAGTTATCAACACTCAGAATAGACGTACAGTTGTATCTTTACATCGGCCAAGACTCAATAGTATTTAAATCTCGAGCAATAATTATTCGTGGATTCGTCGAAATCCGCTAGAACGCTAGATACAACATTGATACATTCTATTTAAATCAATATTCAATTAAATCGTTCAGACAGACGAACTCCAGAGGCGAGGTTAAATAAATATTATTGCTAACACTTAAATAATAGTTTATATGAAGCCGGCGACGTTTTTTAGCGGTCGTAAGGTCAAGGTACAAGCGGTCAAAGAACGGTGGAAGTTAGCTCGCCGATGATTCTCCTTGCTTTTAAGCGATTTTGATTTTAAGATTAAGACTTCTCATGTTTATTTTGAGTTGTAACAGCGACACGAAAGAAGAAGAAGAAGACTTAACAGAATTGTTTGCAGTTTTATATTTCATTTTCATTTTTTTTATGACAGCCTTCGCAGCTCTGTTGGTAGTAGCTCTGCCTTCTGCGCCGTATGCCGTGGGTTCGATCCCCACCGAGAACAAACATTTGTGTGATGAACATAGATGTTTGTTCTCTGTCTGGGTGTTATATAATATTGTAAGTATGTATTTACAAAATAAAATGTATATAAGTAGTATATCAGCTATCTGGTCCCCATATCACAAGCTTTGGCTTAGTTTGGGGCGAGATAGTGCTGAGTGGCATGTCCACCAATTTTTTTTTTTTTTATATTATCCATACTATCATCTATCTATACAGAAGACATCATCAGAATTTCACATTGATCTATCGTAACATAACTAACGGTTATCTATAACAAATTTGTTTCAGCAATAACGACTTGCATCTAGATTGAAGAATCCTTGACGCGAATCTTCAGTCTTTACTTTCAATCTTTTAAAAAATCTGTTATACAAAGTTATAAAAATATCCATCTATTATGCAACGTTATTTAACGACCGCCGATTTATAAAAACTGTAGTAGAAATGCAATTCAAACA
This sequence comes from Chloroclysta siterata, assembly GCA_932294275.1. Classification (NCBI taxonomy): domain Eukaryota; kingdom Metazoa; phylum Arthropoda; class Insecta; order Lepidoptera; family Geometridae; genus Chloroclysta; species Chloroclysta siterata. Next base: position 686,649 of record OW028607.1, read on the forward strand.
ATTATTTTTATTTGTTGTTGTAGCTGCCATGTTATTTCTGTTCAAAAATTCTGTGGAAAAACGACTTCGGGTAAGGTTCGTATGGTCTGGATCGTAAAAGCCTAGGTGAGTAATATGCCGGAGTGGAAAAAAAAACTAAGTTTTTTTTTATACACCTAGCTGATGGAACAAGCAGATAGCCCACCTGATGTTAAGTGGTAACTATCACCTATAACAAAGCATTGCCTCGTAAGTCACACACGATAGGAACGTGCCCTACGATGCTCTGCCCTGCATCAATCAACTTGAGGCATACAGATGTTAAGCCTCTTCAAACCGATGCACAGCGTTGCTGCTTGGCAGCAGCAAAAGGCGTGGTGGTAGTACTTCCCCGGAAGAGCCCTTCACAAAGAGCTCTACTACTCTTATGTATTATACACAAGCCTAGGCGGCAAATGGTCTTATTTTAAAATTTTTATATTTTAAATTTTAAGAATGGTTGTAAAAGCCTGTATTCTAGAAACGCAAATACCCCATTTATAATTATATTCTAGACTAGTTATGAGGTATTCCACGCGATTTTGTTCGCTTGAGAAATTTTCATCCCAACCCTAACCCCTTAGTATTCTAACAGCGGCAATAGGCTTGCAACCAGTCACGTATGCAATACCAACTACCGCAAAATGTGGGTATGTGCCAAATGTAATTGGACGTACCTCTAACTTCCTTACGAATCCTGATACAATCTTCAACAATCAGTTCGTACTTGATACTAAGAGATCTGAGGGGATATCTACCGTGCCTAGGGATCAAATTAGTGAAGCTGTCTATTTATTTATTTACTTTGGACACACAAGACCGTATTCATACAGACAATATAATTCCGATAGATAACTATATTTGATTCGTTCTCCTTTGAAATATATTTACATCTACACTAATATTATAAAGAGGAAACATTTGTATTTTTGTATGTAACGAATAAGCTCAAAAACTACTGGTCCGATTTCAAAAATTCTTTCACCATTAGAATGCTACATTATCCTTGAGTAATATAGGCTATATTATATTTTCAAAAAAATCAGGGATCCTTACTAAAACTTCAATAATGTAACCCAAGGTGGAAAACAAAAAACCTTACATCGCGTGCGCTGCGAAAACTATTGAAGATAGAACAAAATAATGTACTACGATTTTGTAGAACACATTATCATCTACAAAAAATGTCGCAACAGCATATGTATAACTATTATAGTTATGTCACAATAAGTGTTCTTTTATTATAAAAAAATAATTGAAATGCCTCCGCTAGAAAAGGGTCTTTATTTGTACCTTGGTATTAATCCTTATCCAAATAAATCATTTCATAATTAAGACGGTTTCAATACCTATAGATTACTTCTTAAATTTTTCAAATCGGACATTCCATTCAAAAGATATGACGAAATTAAAAATGTTAACGGGTCCACGGGTCACGCGCGGGGTGCGATTTCACTCACTCAAGGAGAAGCGCGTGCAAATGTATGAAATAAGTAGACGCGAGGCTCGAACCCACGGTCTAAGTTTATCCTAAAATGTTCAAAAAATTTATGACCACCCATGCGAAGCTGGGACAGTGTGAATATAAAATGGTGACAGCGTGGTTTATAACATGTGTCCAAGATCAGTTAAACGGAATTCCTTATACATATAAGCTGATTGAGCTGAATCTCGGTAACCTTATCAAATAAGTAGGGGTAGTCAGAGGCCAATCTACATAGTGTTTGGCTTCAGTGTAAGGTGGTGGACAACACTGGAATCACTTGAATTTCTTTGTGATTTTGTGTTCTATTCCGTTTTAATTCTTAATGTATGTAAGTGTCTTACGGCCGGTTTCTGAAAACTCGATCAAAACTAATCGGACAGTGTCAGTCGGTGTACATACTGACAAGAGATAAGAGTTATAAAAAGAGTAGTAGAGCTCTTTGTGAAGGGCTTGTCCGGGGAAGTGCTACCACCACGCTTTTTCTGCCAACACAGCAATTTCGGTTTGAAGAATGTGGTTGCCGGTGAAATTACAGACACATGTGGCCTCAAGTTGATGGACCGTCCATTGTAGGGCACGTTCCTATCGTGCGTTATTTACGAGGCAATGTTTTGTTATAGGTGATGGTTGGTAACCTTAACATCAGGTGGCCCATCTGCTTGTTCCATCAGCTAATTGTATAAAAAAAAAGATAATGTAATAATATATTATATCATAGGACAGGCTTTATTTGAATTCCCCAAAGCGACTCGGGCATATTTTGTTCATTGCCCATCCAATAAATTATTGGAAAACTATGCGCTGTTATTAATATTTATTAATATATAGGGTAATAAATGTTTAAAAGTTTTTCAACATTTTCAATCGGTTTTATATAATACCGTTTTGATACAATCACGATTTCCTAATAAAAATTTGCATAAGAACGAAAACTAAAATTGATAACTTCTTGTACTTAATTTCTTGAACTTAATGTCATGTGTGTGCACACAACTTGGTTGATTTGCACGAATAATGTCCAAAAAAAAATTGGTGATTCCTATTTTTCATAAAAAAGTTCAGTGATTTTTTTTTAAGTGACTTTTGTCAAAGACAAAGTCAAAAGGTTATTCAGTTGAATAACGAGGATCATTTTAAAACGTTAAATACCCCGTTTACACTCAGCTCATGTCCGTGGAAATGTGCATAGACATGGGAAGGGACTTGGGCAATGCGAAAATGTAAACAGGCCACTTCCATGTCCACTCGCGTCGCCGCTCGCGTTGCCCGTGTTGTGAACACACATTGCCAGCGACGCTGCGACATATGGATGGCAACATTTCCGTCCACGCGAATGGCAGCGCGATTGTCTAAATGTAAACGCAGTATTAAAGATAGGTGATTCTGGCCAGTTTTACGCGACCAAGCCTAGACGAACAGGCAACGAACTTACGGCTTGGTTACTACCGTTCTTTTGTATGATCCTTGTTAAATAATGAAGCTCCAATGTCATCCACGTAACGAAGAACTAGTAGATAGACTAATACAGTAAAACGTCATGGCTAGTAGTTACAGTGTATGACTCAACGTCGTCGAACGACATGTTTTGCCGCAGGTAACCACAAAACCACAAAATAAACAGTTTTAACGACAGTCAAGCCTGTTTCTATAAAACTGGCGCCGACATGACTTCGACAACATACTAGAGCCAACTATTTTATTTTCATCTAGCTACCGCCAGTGGCTCCGCTCGCTTAGTAGTAGTAGTGATTGCGTCATTAAGGCATTTTTCTGGGTTCGTTAATTCTTTCTATACCGTTTTGGGATAAAAGTAGCCTAATACTAATCCAGGCCTACCTATATTTGTTCTAGGTTTCACAGTTATCGATTGTTAGGGTGCGATTGAGCCAAAACATCGTAACTTTCTGTTGGCCTTTCAGGGTAAAATAATCTTACTGCAATGCCACCTGCTGTGTGGTCTTGGAAAATAGCCTCAAATTACGTCGCATTGCGTCGGTAAGTCACTCGCTGCGCCACAATGATGTTATATAGCGGTCGTCGTTTCTTGTAAAACCAGAGCAGTTACCTGCTGGATAAAACCAGTGATAAAACTGGTTATTTCAGTATCGACCGTTTGTATAATATTTCAGTGGATGTGACACCATTTCCTATTTAATTTGTCGTGTTACTAAACGATGCAGCAGATACTGAGCTATCAGGCGTAATAACTGACTATAATCTTTTTTTTTAATACTTGCTGGTGGACTACAAGCGAATGGCCCACCTGATGTGAAGTGGTAGCCATTACCTATAACATAGCATTGCCTTATAAGTCACGCACGATAGGCATGCCATGTCTCGGGTCACGAACCCATGTATCCTTTGTTTGTTGTCACCATTTGTGTTATTTGTCAATAAAAAAAAACAATTTATTTATAATCATTATTTGTGAGCTTAAGATGGAGACACGGTCGCAGAAGTACCGTAGTAACAGACCTCTATGAGTTATTTGCCGGGTGAGATTTCGTGGTTTCAACTCTTACTCGGATAATAACGTTGTGGACATTATTATATCTTTATACCATAGTCAAAAGTTATTTATTCAATACAATCACAAGGATCACTATGATATGTAAAGTAGTAAAGCTCTTTGTGAAAAAGTTCATCCAGAGAAGTACTTTTACTGCAAATCAAAAATAAAAAGTAGACCTCGATGTTCTTGTAAAATAGTTTGAGGATGTGCTAAAGATGTCACCAGTTTCAGCTAATGAACGATTAATTTTGAAAAACGGATGCTGAAGCTGTCATATATTTTAAATTAAATCGGAAAATATTTTAAAACATGTATCTTTGTCAGATTATGTCATATTTATATCGTCTTATATTATATTTAATAAAAGTTTTATATTTTCTTACATTATATTTTTATATATATGTATATCGTCTTGAAAAAAAACAGATGTTAGCCTAATGTGCCTGTAATTTCACCGGCAAGCAACCACACTCTCTAAACCGAAACATAACCACGCTGATTGGTGGCAGAAAAAGGCATGGTGGTAGTACATCCCCAGACAAGTCCTTCACGAAGAGCTCTGCTACTCTTAGGGATGAACATAATAATATTTTAGCCAAGAAGAAGAGAACCAGAACATATAATTATAAGCCGTATCTAACGAGCTAACTTCAAACGACGACATTAAACCAAGGAATAGTATGATGTTGATGGTTCGAAGTTGATTTATGGAGGGGTGACGTCACAATGACGTTTTGACGGACTGTTTACCATTTATAGGGTCATCAACTACCCTCGGAGTCGTAAGAGTTGAACTGGAGTTTACAGGGGTAACTTAATAATGTTCATAACCTATTAACAACGAGAAAAGTTTAAAATCATCATTCTTGTCTTTATCTTGGTTAGTATTCTTAAATAACTAATAAGATGTTGTTTTACTTTCCTTACCTATTACGTATTAAAAACACTGGTGGTCTAGCGGTAGCGGTAGCGATTCAAAACCGGTAATGTCTCAAAAACATTTTCTGTTAAAAAAGTTATATGCGCACACACACACAGTGGCAAACCCCAAACTCCCAAACATCGTGAGGAAACCGGCATGTCGTAGGATCTATTTTTTTTTAAAACATGTGTTAAGTGCTCGAAAGGAACTCTTTGAGGCGCACTTAAAATCCTTTCACCACACTCTTTTAATCATACTGTTTGTGTAACCGAGAGCACTGGTGGTCTAGTGGTAGCGGCCCTGCCTTCCGATCCTAAGGTCTTGGAACCAGTCGTGTACCAATGAGTTTTTCTGTTCAAAAATGTATATGCGCCAGAACTCTCAAACGGTGAAGGAAAACATCGTGAGGAAACCGGCATTTCATAACCTAAAAATTCTATAGCTTGAACTTGAACTTTTCACCACACTGTTTCGAAGAAACTAGTGACACGACAAGAAGAATAATACCGTATTCTGAAACGGTGAATGAAAACATCGCACAGAAACGCGCGGTTTAGTCAGGTCCACATTTTGACCGTCCTTCCTGTGGATGACGCCGACTCCACTCAGACGATAAAACCACAAGGAATTCCTAAATGTTGTGGGCCGTCATGGCTTGGCACTGTTATCTGGGGCATGAAGAAATATTGACAAATTATAATTCTAATGAGCCAAGAAGTCGATCATTAGACAAACCTTGAGAGAAAGACAAACGAGCGTTGTCAAAAAGCACCTTAATATTCAGAGCTCGCGAATTTAAGTCGGTACGCCCGGGATTTGAACCTACGACCTTCATTAGCAATTTATGAAGGTAAAGTTGTTTGTTTGTTACAATTTCCCGGATACACCGTTGAAATGAGATCAAATTTGGACACACTAAGATAATAATGCGAGACGAAATTTCAACCTTAAGAAAGATATAAGAGTCTAGAGTAGTAGAGCTCTTTGTGAAGGGCTCGTCCGGGGAAGTACTACCACCACGCCTTTTGCTGCCGCCAAGCAGCAACGCAGTGTTTCGGTTTGAAGAGTGTGGTTGCCGGTGTGATTACTGGCACATGAGGCTTAACATCTGTATGCCTCAAGTTGATGGATCCAGGGCAGTGCATCGTAGGGCACGTGCATAGGTACGTGACTTGCGTCATTTTTTTATCACTACATAGTATAAAACAAAGTCGCTTTCTGTGTCCCTATATCCCTATGTATGCTTAAATCTTTAAAACACCGAAAGAGTGATTCAAGAGGAAGGTATATGCATAATACAAGTATAATCTCTTAGGGATAACCCACAATAACCGTGCGAAGCCGGGGCGGGTCGCTAGTACTACATATTTGCTAATAGATCAACGCTTCCCCGGACGAGCCACACACAAAGAGCTCTACTACTCTTACTACTCTAAACTCTTATATCCAACATCCAACAACGAATGGTTAGTCGCACACCCTGTACCTACAGGGTCAAGGAACTCTAAACAGGTAGCGTTGTCATTGTTAATGATAATATTTTGACTAAACGTAAGAGGCGCCATTAGATCGTCGACCTGTCTCCACACTAGTTTTTGGCGGCATTCCAAAAATTCACGGATTTTATCATATTAATTTATTTCTTGTGATAACTATAATTTACACGGGTTATTTCTGAGAAAAATCGTTTTTCATTAAGACGCAGACTACCGTCAAACAACTTCCCGTTCGTAAAAAATTGCTCTACTTTAGTTTTTGTACTTGAAGAAACTTTTTGGTAGGAAATCTTGTTTAGATCAAAATTGTATTTTTACTGAACCTTTTTAAGTTATTCTCCAAAACTTTGTTGTTTGCGCTTTAACATAACTACATCTGGTGATTTAATATATTCAAAGACATTGAAATGTGCGAGCGAGATGTTTTTCGACGGTTGTCAGCCTCTTAACTGGAACATAGTTTATTTGTGTGATCCCATAACTTTACCGCGACTACCGGTGTGGTTGTCATATCCGGCCAAATAACTAAATGTTACAAGATTCATTGCGAAAGCTGTCAGAAAATGAAACAAAACTATTGGACTCTCGCAACACTTCGCGATAGCTTTTTAGCGATGAGACCGCGCATTGTACATTCTGTTTTTCTTTAACTGTTATAATTGGTCCTATTTTGTTCGTTTGTTAGGTTAACAATAAAGAATTTTCATTCATTTATAATCTAGGCTCAAACTATACTATGTAAATAGCAAACAATTCTTAAATCAAGAAAATTTTAGGTACATACTTATTATGGCGACTGAAATAGAGGTGGTGGTAGTACCCCCCGTAAGAACTCTTTACAAAAAGCTGTGTGGAACTGCCACCTAGATTCACCTAGCTTAAAGGCGTTTCAAAGTGATCCTCGTGATTCAATTGAATAAATACCTTTACACTTTGACTTTGTGCTAGACTGCTAAGTTTTAGACTACCTTGTTACATTGTTACAACCTGGATCGTACAAAAGAACGGTAGGAACCAAGCCGTAAGTTTGTTGCCTGTTCTTCTAGGCTTGGTCGCGTGGAACTGGCACCTAGAGTCACCTAGCTTTAAGACGTTTCGAAGTGATTTCCCTTTGCTTTGTGATGTCCCTGTGATGAGATTTATGCCAAAAACTCAGGCTCGTAACAAGCTCTCTAACATCACAACACAAAGTGAAAAGCATCTTAAAAATGTACGAATTTTCAGCTAAAAAAACCAAAACTGAAACACTTTGATATCCAGGCACGGTAGATATCCCCTCGGATACCAAATTTCAGCTAGAAATAACATTTAATTGGAACAGTCGTAGTTAATGTGTGTTAAACGACCCCATTAAGTTGAATTAAGGTAATTGTTCAATCAAAAAGTATTATTTAAACAAGCATTTTAATGTTCTAATTTAAATAGACACGTAAATTCCGAATGAGGGTTCTTTTATCTCTGCGAGTTATTACGTGTACGACTTGTAAAATTTAATCATAGTGCTTTGATGTAAACGTCACTTTCGCCCACGCGGCTCCAAATGTTATGATGGCGCGGGTGAGGCCACTAACTAGCCGCTTGCACTCGCTAATGGAAGATGTGTACGAAAAGTTCGATATGCATACATTTTCCATTTATATGCATATATTTTTGATAGGTTATTTTTTAAATCTACTAAAAGAAAGAAAGCGACAGAAAATACATTTATTTGGCACACAAAAAACATAGAACGATCCTAAGGTCGTGGGTTCAAAAATGTATTAAAATGTTTTTATAAAAATGATTTTTAATATACCAGTCGTGCACCGATGAGTGCGAGCTGCTCAAAAATGTATGTGCACAGTGCCGGTACTCTCAAACGGTGAATGAAAACATCGTGAGGAAACCGGCATGTCGTAGAACATAAAAAGTTCTAAGACGCGTGTTTCAAGGGCTCGAAAGGAGCCTCTTTTAGTTGCACTTACAACCCTTTCACCACACTGTTTAGAAAGAACTAGAAGACAAGAAGAAGACCTACTAGCCAAAATTTTGATCAAATGTTTATGAACTTCCGTCTTTCTTCAGTAGTACGTATTACAGTTTGATGAAAATTGCGTGTTTTATAGGCACACTCCACATCCATGGCAACAATGACGCGCCATGACGCGCGTTGCGTCTATAGATTCGTTAAATTTATGATGCGCGACTGTTCATTACTACTATCAGGATATCCTGTGGAACGCGCGGTGCGATCCAGATTAGAATCTAGTATGACTCGCGCCAACAGAATAAAAAAAAATACAAAATGGCATCGTTTATAAACCTTTTGCACACTGTTTGAGGTTTTTTTATTAGATTTGTTTCTTAATTAGGTCATACGAAGAAATCCCATTAGTAATAAATGCCACCACCCAGCACCTTACCAATTACTTCTTCTTCTTACTCTTCTCCTGACCTTTCCAAGGTGTAATTTTATACTTTGTCTGAGTAGGACTTATTTTTTTAGCTGAATATTTCGTACATTTAGATGCTATCGAGTTTGTGTTCAGGGACTATAACTCAACGGGGAAATAAACTACCACAAAAGCGGTTAAAGTTTTTAAAAATATATGATTTGTTCTAAGTTTGAGAGTATTTTTTTTTATACAACTAATGTGATGGAACAAGCAGATGGCCTACCTCATGTTAACTGGTAACCATCACCTATAACAAAGCATTGCCTCGTAAGTCACGCACAATAGGAGCATGCCCTACGATGCACTGCCCTGCGTCCTGCGCCCTGCGTTGAGGCATAAAGATGTTGAGCCTCATGTGCCTGTAATTACACCAGCAACCACATTCTTCAAACCGAAACACAGCAACGCTGCTTGGCGGCAGAAAAGGCGTGGTGGTAGGACTTCCCCGGATGAGCCCTTCACAAAGAGCTCTACTACTCTTAAAAATGTCAGTTGATGTCAAGCCATGGGGTATTTACCAAGGAGTGAAAGTCATCACAATTTTTTTTGTTCTGTGTGGGGATCAAACCCGTGGCCTACACAAGGCGGAGCTACTCAGATAATAATAAAATACTCTTCAGAAAGGGCACTCAGTCCACGTGGCCACGTGAGCTTGTTAAAAGATCGTTATACAGTGATTTATTTGCTGCCCTTTGATTTACCTCGTAAACCACCTTCGTGCCATTAACTTTGGTCTACTTATATCGTTGGTAAGGTACTAACTGCCAAAACATTACCGCTCTAATTTATGGGAGAAGTTGGCCATTCCCTCTTAAACAATTGCAGTACTTTTTTTATACTACATGTTGATGAAACTAGCAGATAAATCAAAATCAAAACGGTCTTTATTCAGTACAAACACAAGGATCACTTTGAAACGTCTTATATACTAGGTGAATCTATCGCCAGTTCCTCGCGACCAAAACGTATCGAAGAACAGGCAAGAAACTTACTTACGACTTGGTTCCTAGCGTTTTTTTGTATGATCCTTTTTTACAATAATGGTACATAATTGGTACACAATAATGGTACATAATTGTTTAGTTTTGCAATGAGTTGGAGCATAGTTCAGTCCCAAGCTTTTTTGTCATCTACATAATCAGATATTTTTGGAGAGAGATTTTTAAAGAGTTTTCTTTTTATTATATTTTTGAATTTGCTAATTGCCTGACGTTGAGTGGTAACCATCATTCTAACAAAGCATTGCCTCGTAAGTCGCGCACGATATGAACGTGCCCTACGATGCACTACCCTGCTCTATCAACTTGAGGCATACAGATGTCAACAAACATTTTTATGAGAATGAGTGACAGATCATTCAAGCAGATGGCCTTATTGATGTAGAGCGGTTGCCATCAATAAATAAATACTTCCAGCTATACATATACCTAATCACGTATAATATCAACTCCAATGATAATTGTTATAATTTTATAACCCTACAGAGTATGTCCACTGAAAACTGAGCTTTTGTTTTGCTTATTGTATTTCATAGCTTTTAGAATGTCATTTTTTTTTAAATTCTATTTAAATATCAGGTACACCTAAGTTAAGTTTTATCAGAAAATTACAGGTATTTTTATCCATGACTACAAGTTTTTATAATTATTTCTCACCTCAGCCAATTACAACTAGAAACGCCACCTCCAAACAGCACCGATAAACCAAAAAATCTTTTTCACTATTTCCATCACTTTACCTACAACGTTTATAAAACTAAATCACTATCACAATCAAATCAAATCATTCATCAATTTTCACTGTTCTAGTTTACGCGCGTAAAATTCATGTTTTTTTTTAAAGTTCAATCTGACAAAGGTTATGCGTTTGAATTTCATTAATATTGCACCGGCAGCAACGAATGTTCAGTTGATAAGCTGCCCATGCGCCGACTAACCAATGATCCACTATATCGGAGTTGGTTATACGTGGGCATAGAGTTTGAGGAACAGAAGCTCCAATTTTTTATTTGCACTTTCTATAATACCTACCTGAATATAAATGTATTCTGAGTGCCAGCTTACCAATTGAAAATAATTAAACTTGTTTGGAAAAAATACACCTAAAAACATAATACACAAGTGGTTCGCCCCGAACTGAGATTTCGTGATGCAATCCGATCACTTCGATAATTAAATTAGGTGGTAGTCGTAGGCAAGTCCAAACATTAGATGCCTATATTTGGACTTGCTTCTGACTACCACCTATCTTGGTAGGGTAACCAAGTTTCAACCGACTTACCAAATTCATGCAGATCAGATTAACAGTTCTAAAGTTATGGCCCGACAGACATACATTATGTATGTATGTCTGTCGGGCCATACATACAATGCCAAATAGCTCAAGTTGACTGTAAGATTTTTGTTCGCTTCGTTCACTCAATCAAAAAATGTTTAATATCACATAAAAGCATCCACAACGTAGCGCACTCGTAAAATACTGCAATAGGTAATATTGCACACTTGGATTTTCTAAAGCTGAAAAGGAAAACCTGAACTTCATTCATTGAAGTTTGCAATAACGCGGCAAAGCCATGAAAATGTTACGTCGGAGATTTTCCGAGACACAGCTTAATACAGTTCAATATTTTGTAACACTTAGTTATTTTTTTTCACCATCTCACTCCCCAATTTTCTCATTCAAAGTTCATGCGAGACGCAAAGTCAACGAGTTATTGAACGAGATATGACGTCATCTCCACGGTGAGATAATCTCGCTCGAAGTGAGCATAAGGCCCCTGATGATACGTGGTAACCATTACCTATAACAAAGCATTATCTCGCAAGTCACGCACGATAGGAACGACGAAGCACTGCCCTGCGTCCATCAACTTGAGGCACACAGATGTTATGCCTCATGTGCCTGTAATTACCGTTTACTCCCACCGGCAACCACACCCTTCAAACCGAAACACAGCGTTGCTGCTTGACGGCAGAAATAGCCATGGCGGTAGTAGGTACTTCCCCAGACGAACCACACACAAACAGCTTTATTATTACTTAAGAATAAGATGTTTTACATTGAATACCTTTTTCAAAAATGACGTCTTTTTGAAAAATGACGAGGTTTCATAAAACATTTATTATGATACAGACATTAGAATCCGTTTGATAAATAGTTAGCAAGCTACCATTACCGCTCTGATCAACTAACTTTCCATCCTAAGGTTGCCTGGAAGAAATTGCTTTTAGCGATAAGAGCGCCTTCATTAATTTACGCCTGGATTTATGATGTAACCTTGTACTATAAAGTGTTATCTATCTATCTATCGATGTAACAGGTATTTTTTTTTGTCGCCGTTCTTAAGACTGTGTCGTGCGAAATGATTCAAAACGATAGTCACGGTTAAATTGATATATTCAATGCTATAATTAACATCCAACAATTTAATAAGTACCAAAATGAACGTTTTTACTTTCCTTGTATTCGTAATAAAAAGCAGTGTTTACCTGAGGTTAAATACTTATTTAATCCCTCGAACTACTCTTGGGACTAGCTAAGTTACTTTCACCCCTACAATAACAATTTACTATTACGTAAAAATACATTAGGTATCACGTATATTTTGCATGGACCGATATGTACCATCTACCTCCTCATCTGTGGTTCGTCTCGTCTAATATTAGGAGCGCGTGCGACGGGTTGCGTATCAGTTTTAGTTTTTATTGTGCGCCCGCGTCGGTGTATTTCGGGACTACTCGGCTTTACGGCCGGCTCCGTGCTTGTATGCTGTAAGCTGTAAGGGCACTGTGTACACGGCATACGTTTTGTAATTGTTTTTTACTAGTAGTTCGCCCCGAACTGAGATCTCGTGATTTGACCCGACGAACGCATCAAAACTTTGAGTAGGTAGTAGTCAGAGGCAAGTCCAAACATTATCTTTGGACTTTTTTCTGACTACCGCCTACTAACTTGGTATGGTAACCAAGTTTCAACTCTATTGGCCTATTTATTGAAGAGTTCCGTTAAACAGACCTTGGCTCCATCATCAGGTCGTCGTCACCATTATATGAGAACTGAGTACTTCCTTAATTTATTTCAAGAAAAAAAAATAATTAAAAGCCAAGGAACTGCCGACCAGTAGAAAAACCTTAATGTCAACGAAACTCTTAGAGATTGGAGCTCTTGGATCGCTGGTTAATTTAATTTAACTTGTTTTATCTCAAGAACCGAGCGTCTCAAAAAAACGTAAAATTTGTTTTGGAATGTCCAAACAAAGCCCTTTCATATGACATGTAACTTGATTTTTTTATGTAACTTTTTTTATTTTCGACCCCTTAAAAAACCCTTCATCCGATTTTACTCATAATACTTACCAGTAACTTTCTCAAGTACAAGCTATCAACATATCAAATTTCATGCAGATCGAATCAACGGTTCTAAAGTTATCGCCAGACAAACATACATACATAGATACATCTACACTAATATTATAAAGAGGAAAGATTTGTATTTTTGTATGTAACGAATAGGCTCAAAAACTACTGGTCCGATTTCAAAAATTATTTCACCATTAGTACGCACTGTGCTCTGCTTCAAGCCGCAAGAAGATTCTTTAATATTTATTTTATTCGGTTTTTAGTAGGTATTTGTTGTTAGAGCGGCAACAGAAATAGGTACCTACTGTGAAACTCTGTGAAACTCTCTTCTTCTTCTTATTTGTATGGCCTTTGCAGTGTAGTCCGTAAGTTCGCCAAAACTATCACGGTTCACGAGATACAGCCTGGTGACAGACAGACAGACAGACGGACGGACGGACCGACAGACAGACAGCAGCGGACAGAGACAGCGGAGTCTTAGTAATAGGGTACCCTTTTTACCCTTTGGGTAAGGAACCCTAAAAACGACATAAAGATACCTTGCATGTACTTACCTACCTCAACAACAAGTAAACTTTTTTACTAAATGCTTAAAAATATTCATATTAATAAAAGTATTTACTGATTCAAAATCGAAATACCGAAATGGACTTTGCTCCTTTGAAAATAAAATGACGCGCTCTGCGTGAAATGAAACGTAAAATGTCATGCGACGTCATCATCGTTGTAGTGTTGTGCTTTGAACCAACACCGATTGAAGTGGTTTCTACAACAAGTCGATTGAAACATGTTTAATATTTTTTTACGTACATTTTTCTTGATCGATTTCTTAATGACGTTGTTATACCAACATGAAACGAAAGAAAATGCCCAATTAATTGAAAAAAAGTATCCTTTTGTTCGAACAAAAATTACAACGAGGTAAATAATAAATTAATTAATATTAAATTAAAATTAAATGCCAACGCCACATGAAATCGCCGATGAAAACCTTTTTTGTTCCTATCTGCTTAAAGGATAGAGGGGATAAATCGATTGAATGTCGTTCAAACGAATTAACCTAGTCATGCTATCGATCAATCGGATAAGCATCAGATGAAGTCACCTTAGTTTTCACATCATATAAAACTAAGGTAAACAATTATAATTTTCTATTTCCACCAAAAAATCAAACATAGCACAATTTTGATAAAATTCAATGCAATGACAATTTAAAATGTTCCAAATAAAAGCAACTTTACATATTAAATCGTTTATCTACCTTGTACGATTTAGTAAAAAAAGTTGCTTCTGAAACCTTCCCGAAAACTATTTAAAGTAACAACGTATTTCATTTATTTTGCTATTAAAATGAATTGGCGGCCATTAATCGATGATACTAATAATAAAATAATTTCACAACAACATCGATTGCAGTTAATCGACTCAAAATGTAACATCCCTATTCGACATCAACCTTTGTTTTTCCTCTTTCGTTTTGACATTTTGTTCAATCCGAACGTTCATTTTCGGCGTTTACACGTTTCGTGTCATTACGACTTAAAAGTAAGTGATTTTATGGAAATATTGATGTGAATTTATTGTGCAAATGTTTGTTTCTATGATAAATTGGTCTATTGTGAAAATACGGGTTTGTTTGGCAAGATTTACTTGGATTGTAATTACGCGGTAACATGGCACAGAGTCGAGTGATTTGGTATGGACAATCCGAGTATTTACACCACGGTTTACTGTTATTCATTGGTTTTGAATCTGTGCTTTGGAAAATCTAAATGGCTTGTATGATAATGCAAATAATACCATTTAGTAGCCAGCATAACCTCAAAAATATTTCACATTTCCAACTTGTTACTTACTTGTTTTTATGGACACTGCACTGTTGGGCTGCATTTAGCTAGCCTACACTCATTTTACTCGAGTTTTTAAGAGAAATGTTGCATAAAATGTAGATAAATCTGCGTTAAATTAAGGTTAGTGACTTGTGTTTACCATGTGTGGTCTACTACCACTTTCTAAGCATTCTATTCTGGCGTCCCGAAGGGGCTGATTGAAAAAAGGCGTAGGCACCTTTAAAAAAATCTAGGAATAGTCTAGTGTAATCTAGGTGGAGGAATTTCTGCTATATACCTGTCAAAATTACCACAAGAACTTATGTTGTCTATGGATCTATCACTAATTAGTATCCAAACATTTCAGAATGCGTTACGTGGCCGCGTACCTTTTAGCCGTCCTCGGAGGCAAGGCCTCCCCGGCCGCCGCAGATGTCGAGAAGATCCTCAGCTCCGTCGGCATTGAAGCCGACGGTGAGAAGCTCAAGAAAGTTATCTCCGAGCTCAACGGCAAGGATGTAGAGGAGCTTATCGCAGCCGGTACGTTCATCGTTCATATTTTTTCTCAGTATTATCTCAACAATTCACATGGGCCTACGGTAGATTTTGGAAATTGAAGTATTTAGGGCACTCCATTTTATTACCAGGGTGTAGATTCCTTCAATGGAACAGGTATAAAATGAATGTTAGATACCTACTGTTCGAATGTTAAGTTTTCCACTAGCATTCCTCGTGACGGATCATTCTAGATTCCACTACCCAAATGATGATACAAAAACAACACCATCTTTCGTCCGAACGACCTTGATGTTACTCTCTGCTCTGACGCACTTCCCCACTAACGAGGTTATCTCTCACGTGACCCCTCTAACGTATACACTTCCCCTGGGTGCAGGGCGCGAGAAGCTGTCGTCGATGCCGGCGGGCGGCGCGGCGCCGGCCGCCGCGGCCGCGGGGCCCGCCGCCGCCGTGGAGGAGAAGAAGGGTATGTGATACTTCATCCTGCAGAATACCAGCACGTAGCACGCTCGCTGCCCATTATGCTGAGACAACAAAAGGGTCTCCCCTTTTGTTGCTGTAGCGCACTGAAGCACAAGAGCTTCCTCTCGGTTGCGGGTATTATGCTGAGTCGAGACCCTTCGCCGCTGTAGCGCATGAAAACATGACAAACTTTTTGAGTATTGATATTTATTCTTCTGTAGTAAATATTAATAATATGCTAAAGTTACAATGTTTGGTTGTCTGTGGCTGAATCACACTCTTAGACTATTTTGTGATATGGATAAGTAGGCTACTTTTATTGTGAACGAAACTAGCCTAATGAAGAGGAAACAACTGTTAAAACAAAGGTGAAGCTGCAGGCAGCTGGTCTGAAATAATGCTGTGTGTGTAACACATGATGCATCAGGTATTTGAAACAGCTTTAGTTAGCTTTTGATGAGTAGCAGCTATACCTGATTTTGGAATAAACTATTAACTGTGCTACACCAGATAAAAATATTATTTAATATTCTATCAGATAACTGATAATGATGCATAAAACATTTATTTTTAATTATACTTCTATACTACTTAACACAACAAACATCGATGTTCATCACACAAATGTTTGTAAACGAAAATATTATTAGATTAACAACCTAAATGATGATTATCATAACACCATCTTTCGACTGATTGGCAGTGATGTTACCAACCTTAACTGAACACTCTTGGAAAGCTAGAACTGTCTCTTTGTTCTGGAATATTCTAACATTTGAAATCTATTTGCAGAAGAGAAGGAGACCAAGAAGGAAGAGTCTGAATCTGAGGATGAAGACATGGGCTTCGGTCTCTTCGACTAGAAACATTCTAAAAGGTGAGTTTCAAAGTATTTATCAGTAATTAAAAGTGAGAGCCCAGTTCTACTGCTGTTAAACCTCTCACATGCTGGACTGTAGATCTACGCGAGACACAATACCTTTTCTATTGTGTCTGGAATTCTGGCATGTGAGAGGTTAACAGACCTGGATAGGAAGAAACTCATTAAGGGAGTATTTCCACCTATATGGAGTGAAATGGTGCTGAGTTGAGACAAGATAAGATAATGTTTATAATGTTTACTTCCAAAAACAAAAAGAACATTTAGAGCCATACATTATCTTAGGTCTAAAGATCTGTATAATATAAGGCAACTGGCATAGCCTGTGGTTTCGGAACATTATCTTCGTGCTAGTAAAAAACAGTTATGGCTAGGTAAATGTTTTTCTCCCGGTGGTAGATAAACAAATCTGATTATTTGAAGTAAACTTCTCATCTGAATTCAAATAATCTGATTGACTTGATTTCACTGGAGAGCACTGGTGGTCTAGTGGAAGCGGCCGCGCCCTCCGATCCTAAGGTCGTGGGTTCATAACCAGTTGTGCACCAACGAGTTTTTCTGTTTAAAAATGTATGTGCACAGTGCCAATACTCTAATGTTGGAGGAAAACATCGTGAAGAAACAGGCATGTTGTAGAATCTAAAAAATAATATAAATATCTACACTAATATTATTAAGAGGAATGATTTGTATTTTTGTTATTTTGTATGTAACAAATAGGCTCAAAAACTACTGGTCCGATTTCAAAAATTCTTTCACCATTAGAATGCTACATTATCCCTGAGTAACATAGGCTATATAATATTTTCAAAAAAGTCAGGGGTCCTTACTAAAACTCCAAATCCAAGTGCTCGAAAGGAGCCTTGGGATCCTTGGGTTTCACGCACTGTCCGTTTTTCAAGATCATTTCTCCCTCATACCCATAAACTGTGGAATGAGCTACCATCAGGGGTTTTTCCGCCAATATACAACATGAGCAGCTTCAAGAAAAATGTTAATAAAATCCTTCAGGGTAGACAACGCAACGACAACGCCCCTGGTGTTGTTGGTGTCTATGGGCGACGGTGACCGCTTACCATCAGGTGGGCCGTAAGCCAGTTTGTCTATCATTTATATAAATAAAAAAAAAAAAAAGCCTCTTGAGGCGCACTTAAAATCCTTTCACCACACTGTTTCGAAAGAAACTAATGACAGAAGAAGAGAGTAACTTTTATGTAATTGTCTGATGTCTAATAGTGTATGTCCGTTTGTTTCAGAGTATGCGATGCTGATCGTGATTCCATCTTACGGTGTAAGAGTAACTTAAAAAAAACAAGTATGTTTCTATGAAATATATTTGTATCATTTTACACTGTTGTTTCATTCTAACTTAAAAATACCCTTCTTACGACCGATTTCTGAAAGCCCAATCAAAACTAATCGGATGTAAAGTCACTTGCTATATCTATCTAATTCGATGTAATAGCTGAAATGGCGAGTGACTCCGATTAGTTTTGATCGAGCTTTCAGAAACCGGCCGTTAGCGCTGTAGATATTGAGCGATCACAAAGTTAGGTACAGGCAGCTTCAGAAGTTGATGACTTTTTCAAATCATTTTTATACTACTTATTAAATTATAAAGTACAAAACCTTGACTGATAAGTGATAACAAATTATTTTCCTATCAAGCTTAAGCCCGAGAATAGCTGCAAACGAAATGCAGATTCGTAGAGTATTAGTGCACTATAATAGTTTGGCAAAATTGTCGTGAAAACGATAGGGGCGCTACTTACCATAAATTTTCGACGATTACTCGTGTGCGGTCATTTTTGCTAACATAATTTATTAATTGATCGAGTGAGCGAAGCGAACAAAGATCTTAGTTTCAAGTTGGGCGATTTGGCATTTTATGTATGTATATATGTATGTATGTATGTATGTATGTATGTATGTTTGTCTGGCGATAACTTGAGAACCGTTGATCCGATCTGCATGAAATTTGATATGTCGATAGCTTGTACTTGAGAAATTTACTGGTAAGTATATGAGTAAAATCGGAAGAAGGGTTTTTGAGATATGGGGTTTTTTAAGAGGGCAAAAATAAAAAAAGTGACATAAAAAAATCAAGTTACATATCATATGAAAGGGCTTTGTTTGGACATTCCAAAACAATTTTTACTTTTTTTTTGGGGCGCTCGGTTATTGAGTTACAACATAAAAGTTAAATTAAGATAACCAGCGATCCAAGAGCTCTCATCTCTAAGAGTTTCGTTGGCATCAAGGTTTTTCTACTGGTCGGCCAGTTCCTTTGCTTTTTCTTATTTTTTTTTCTTGAAATAAATTAAGGAGGTACTCAGTTCTCATAAAATGGTGACAACGACCAGGTCTGATGATGGAGCCAAGGTCTGTTCAACGGAACTCTTCAATAAATAGGCCAATAAAGTTGAAACTTGGTTACCGTACCAAGTTAGTAGGCGGTAGTCAGAAAAAAGTCCAAACATTATGTTTGGACTTGCCTCTGACTACCACCTACTCAAAGTTTTGATGCGTTCGTTTGGTCGCATCACGAGATCTCAGTTCGGGGCGAACTACTAGTTAGATAGTTAGAAAATTCTTAATTGCACATAATCCCCACTGGTGGGGATAGCTTAGTGGGGAATAAGACAATAAACCAATATTTTATTACCCGTTGGTCAGACATTGTAACAAGTGATGGAAATAGATGGATGAGACTCGCAAGGGACCGGAAAGAGTGGCGTATTAAAGAGGAGGCCTAAGAGTGGGTGCAAACGGGCTGAAATGATGACAGAATATTTATCGTACATTGGCTAACTTAATGCTCGACAGCATTATTTTCCAAACCTTTGTGTAGTTAAAAAAAACCGAAAGGGTATTGCACATACATAGATAAGGAGCTTAATTCTTAACCGTATTCACCAATCCACAAATCATTTAATCGATATCTAGTTTCTTGAAAGACCCTTCAATCCCTCCGAATATGTCTGTAATAGTCTTCGGTTTCCCTGGTCGCGAGGACTCGGACACTCTCTTCTTGTTCTCGGCTGTGAAGTAGTCTGCGGCCGCGCGCACTTTGGATAATACTTCGGCTGGAATAGAAACGAACAAGCAGTTAGATGGAGATCACATCAAAATGGCCTTTATTCAGTACAATCATAAGGATCACATTGAAACGTCTTACTAGATGAATATGAAGTTCCTCGCAACCAAAGCCTTTTTAGTCGGAATACTGCAAGAACGGACATACACGAACCTCTGACTGCATGTGATTATTAAATTGTATCATTCGTCGAGACTGAACAACTGGAGTTCACTATCAAGAAGAAAATTAAAGCATAATCTTGTTCCCATCCTTTTAGTATAAGTTTTTTATTTTTAATAAATATTTATTATACTTGTTGCATGGCATAAGCAGATGGGCGACCTGATATTATGTGGTAACCATCCACTATAACAAAACATTGCATCGTGAGGAACCTACCCTACGATGCACTGCCCTGTGTCCATAACTTGAGGCATACAGATGTTAAACTTCATGTGTCTGTCATTTCACCGACAACCACACTCTTTAAACCGAAACAGCGTTGCTGCTTGGCGGCAGAAAAAAGCATGGTGGTAGTTCTTCCCCGGACGAGCCCTTCACAAAGAGCTCTACTACTCTTGTAAACCAGATGAATCTAACGCCAGTTCCTCGCGACCAGAGCTTAGAAGAACATGCAAGAGGTGTTCTCGTCAATATCTTTAAAGCCTATAGTTTTTTAAGTGTTTTCATATTATTATATAGGTTTGGAATATCGTTTTTGTGGGTTTTTAGAACACATATCGTGTCTCCATAAAAATGAAGAATAATTAAACTCGAGTTAAGGTACAAATTCATAAATTCTGAAACCATTTCTCTAGGTAAAATTCCGGTTTTAAGAAGTTATCAAAGGGAGAGAGCCAGTTATCGGAACTCCGTCCCTTTCTTACGCACATGCCAGTAAAAGTGAGGTTTTAGTAAAAGACAAGGCTCCCTATATTGGACCAAATAACTTTTCCTAGTTAGGTCCCTTGCTCGAGTCCCAAATGAATAAAGATATAGGTACCTCTGGCAGTATCAAAGTTCAAGTATTCCCCGCCGGCCTCCTTCGGCAGAGCTTCCATTGGAACGAACTTGTCGACCGTCTTGGAGCCTATCTGATGGATGTGGAGCATATCCATCAGCTCCTTCTTCATGAAGGGTCGGAGGATCATCATGAGACGGTCCATGAAGGAAGGCGCGTTGAGGAAGTGCAGGCTTTTCAGTTTAACCAGCATTGCTTCCTGGAATGAGAAGGAAATTCATTTGACTTTGACTTTGAGGTGCCAGTTCCACGCAACCAAGCCTAGAAGAACAGGCAACAAACTTACGGCTTGGTTCCTAGTGTTCTTTTGTATGATCCTTGTTAAAATAATATAATTAAAAATAATAAGTCTTATGTCTAGCAGAACCTTGCGTAAGACAAATATGGGTCTGATTCATATTCTATGGTTTGTATAGGTACCTGTAAATAGTAGAGAAACTGCTGAACGGTCTGCAAGTCCAGCCTGGCCAAGTGCGAGAGTGTGACCTTCTCCAGATCTATAACGATCACCAGGCCGGGCCACGAGCCTTCCATGTACTGCCACAGGTCTAGCACCATTAGCACTGATCTGGGAACAAAAGGAGTTTCAAATCAGCCGATTTAACCCATGCAGATGGCGGGATGGGCTACTGACTGACGGATTGAATAGGCACAAACGCGAATACATTCGTACAGCTGTTTGAACGACGCATCATCTTTGGATGATGAAGTAATAACCTCTTGTAAGTCGGAACGTAGATGCACGCGAGACAATAACATTTTCTATTCATGTATTTTAATTGAGATTCTTTTAATAGAATGACAACGAACACTTATCTATTAAGTTACTTAGTTTTATTTAACTTCTGGGAGTTGAGAATTTGAGTTGTGTTCGATCATTTGTTAACTTTTAGGTCTGTCTTATACCTACCTACTGCTTGTTTTAAAAAACCTTAAATAAAGGTTTTAAAAAAAAAAGTGTGGAAGTGAACTGACCTATCCTATACCTACATTGATTTTAAAAATAGATGGTACTTAGTAGGTTTAAAATAACCTACATTAAAGTAAATTAAATTACCTGATTGCCTCGGAAAACACAAAGTTCTTGACGTCGTAGTCCAACAATCGACAGTAGATGACCTTGGACTCGTCATGAGCTTGCGTTTCGAGTGGCAGCAACAAACTGGAACATTCATAATGTTAGCCCTTCAGCACAATCAGTAGTCTGAAAGGTCTCTCGACACAGTCACCATTCGTATGTATAGAGTATAGATGACCGTAGAGCAAGCACGATTCGGAAGACGAACTGGACAGCCCCTTACCTGATAAACCGATCGGGATGGTGGGCCTAAGGTCGCTTGCAACCCCCGACATCCTTACAAAACCACTCTTAAAACATTTTAAGGCGAAGACAAGAGCTAATGTGACTCTCGCTCGCACGTTTCGACATGTTGAAAGATATAAAATCACTAAACTCATTTTCGAGAAATCGCAATCAACCATCTTGTGTGCAATGTGATTTCACACAGATTAGTAAAAAAATCATTTTGATCGATACATGTTTTCCTACTCAAAAGCTTGCTTTAGTAGTTTTCGTACGTAGGCAAATTTTTAAGTAGGAAAACTTGTATCGATCAAAATGAAATTTTTAGTAAACTGTGTGCAATGTGATTCCACACAAAATGGTTGTTTGCGATTTTTCGAAAATGAGTTTAGTGATTTTATATCTTTCAACATGTCGAAACGTTCGAGCGAGAAGTTGTTTAATAGTTGTCAGCCCCTTAAAACCCCCTTTTAACCGACTTATAAAAAGTAGGAGGTTCTCAATTCGACTGTATGTTTGTTAAGATTACTCCGCCAATTATGTTTTGATTTGAGGTTGTCCAATATAAGTTTTGTCGAAATATAATCAGCGCTTTTTGAAAATAAACAAAAACAAAAAATATATGTATACCTATACCTACAGATGACGTTTAGGTTTGTGGTTGCTGTAGTGTATAACAATAAACTATGCGCGCTGTATGGTTCGGCGGGTAGAAACCGATCGCTGGCACTCGATTCCAGCCACCCAACCGAGGCGGGCGTTATTCGATCTAAGTGTATTATTTGGTACCCAAACAACCTGTACAGTACAGTTGCCTTCAGCAAAACTTTTGTTTTACGTCTTGTGTACCTATTTGAAGTTTTCCTCCTAAAAGGATGAAGAAAGCAAACGGTGCGTGACTGCCGTCGTTGTGTAAGCTTTAGTGTAAGGAACATGTTCCTAACTTGTTTAATTAGGCGTAGCAACTTACTAGTGCTTCATAACTGCTAGCATTTTCTCATCAGCATATCGGTTCTTGAAGAAGTTAACGAACAAGGTCCTCAGAGTGAAATGCAGGTCCAGCACTTGCTTGGACACCTCGGAGCTGCGTTTGCAGCAGTGGAACGTCAGGATCAGATCCAGTTCTGGAAGGAGGATCAAATGGTATACATACCTATCAGGTGGCTGGTTCCCATAGTATTTACCTACCTACTGCTTCGTTTAGTAAGGGACTAGATGAAATGGACCGAATGGTTGTGTGAAAATTCCTCCAAAATCTATATTCATATTTAGGTATAATACCTAGCTATCTATCGACAGCCTTCACAGCACAGTTAGTAGTAGCTCTGCCTTCTGCGATGTATGCCGTGGGTTCGATCCCCACCGAGAACAAACATTTGTGTGATAAACATAGATGTTTGTTCTCTGTCTGGGTGTTATAAAATATTAAAAGTAGGTAGGTATGTACTCGTAGGTATTTACAAAAAAAAGTATATAAGTATTGTATCAGCTAAGTATCTGGTTCCCATAGCTTTGGCCTAGTTTGAGGCGAGATGGAATATCCACCAATGTTTAATCCCGATTATAAGCCTAACAATTTGCACGATAGGTATATCTACCTACCGTGCATCGTAAGTGCACCGGTGGTCTGGTGTGAGTGACCCCGCCTTCCGATCTTAAGGTCGCGTGCTCGAATGCGGACGTGCACCTATGGATTTTCCATAATTTGTTTATTTTTATGTGTGCAATTCTAATGCTCTCAAACGGTGAAGGAAAACACCGTGAGGAAAGCTTACTCAGCTCCTCACTTATTGACCCGGTCTTCCTATGCATTAGGCCGCCTAAGCTGTGAGGACTAGGTATACTATCGAGAGCACTGGTGGTCTAGTGGTAGCGGGCCCGCCTCCCGATCCTAAGGTCGTGGGCTCGAATCCGGTCGTGCGCCAATGAGTTTGTCTGTTCAAAAATTTATGTGCACAATGCCAGTACTCTAAAACGGTGAAGGAAAACATCGTGAGGAAACCGGCGTAGAACCTAAAAAGTTCTATAACATGTGTCAAGTGCTCGAAAGGAGCCTCTTGAGGCGCACTTAAAATCCTTTCACAACAAGAAAGAAAGAGAATTAGGTATACTTCCATCGATAACCCTGACCTAAGCACCCCGGTGTCATTAGGGGCACCAGTGGAAAAAGTTGCTCCTTATTTCCTGTATGATGATGATCATTTGAACTGCAAGAGATGCAACAACCTGCTAACTTTTACCTTTTTTTAAACTACTTGCTAAAGGAGAATGCAGATGGCCTACCTGATGTTACGTGGTAACCATCACCACAGGTACAGGTTTATATCTGCGTGACTTTAGCATTTAACTAATAACTACAGACCAATTTCGGTTCTTCCAGTCCTATCGAAAATATTAGAGAAAATCTTAAACAATAGGCTCATGAACTATCTAGAAACTCAAAATATATTGTCAGATCAGCAATTTGGTTTTCGGGCTCGAAGGTCAACTGAAAATGCAGTCTTAGATCTCTGTAATAACGTGGTTGAGTCCTTGGATGGTCAAGATAAGTGCCTCGGAATATTTCTTGACCTAGCAAAGGCCTTTGACACCGTGTCAATTCCTAAACTAGTGAAAAAACTGGAAAGCATTGGTGTGAGGGGGACCTGCTTGGATATTTTCAGAGATTTTCTATCGGATAGAAAACAAAAAGTTAAAATTGGTCAATACATAAGCCAAGACTCTAATATATCCTATGGAGTTCCACAAGGAAGCATACTTGGACCAACTCTCTTCCTGTTATATATCAATGGACTGTGTAACATGAATATTGATAACGCTAAAATATTTACATATGCTGATGACACAGCCGTTATATTTCGGGGAGAGACTTGGCCGAAAGTATACGCCACAGCAGAGCAAGGACTAAATAAAATGATGACATGGCTAAACGAAAACCTGCTAACACTAAATATAGACAAAACTAAACATGTCACTTTCACAATTCGAAGACCTACTCAAACCATTCCAGACCTTAACATTAGAGTTCACACATGTAGAGACAACATTAACTGCTGTTGCCAGTCCATAGAAAAGGTCCCTGAAATCAAATACTTAGGGATAATATTGGATCAACGGCTGAACTGGTTACCTCATATCAAACAAACTACATCCAGAGTCAGGAAACTGATATGGACTTTTAAAAAACTGCGACAAATAATGAATATCGAACTTTTAAAAACCACATTCAAAACTATTTGTCAATCTGTCATAAGCTACTGCATTACAGTCTGGGGCGGAGCTTACAAAACGCACATGATAGGCCTCGAAAGAGCTCAAAGATCAGTCTTAAAGGTCCTACTTTTTAAGCCATATCGGTTCCCGACAAGTGATCTCTACAAAATAAGCGAAGTACTATCAGTAAGACAGCTATACCTACACAAAATAATTATGTACTTGCATTCACGCATACCATTTAGTAGATCCTCAAATAAACGTCGAAAAGATAAAATTTGCAAAATTAGGAAATTTCGGACCAAATTTAGTAACACACAATACTGCTTTATGGCATTTTACCTTTACAACAAATTAAATAAAATTCTTAACCATCACTCCCTCAACAAAATAAACTGCAAAATGAAAATAAGAATGTGGCTACTGACATTAGATTACACTGAAACGGAAAAAATACTTAAAATTGAATGCTAAAAAAAAAAAAAAAAAAAAAAACACCGTCTCATACACACTTCCACAAACACACCTATTTACATGCACCGTACACTCTAATCTTACACTTAGGCACCCTGTAATAACCAGACTCTTACGAGGCTGGTTGGCACAGGTTAATTAATAATACTTAGGTACCTACATATTATCAATTATGTGACTCTTATAGTCTTTCATCAATCAATTGCAACTTAAACTTAGTTTTAATTATTTATATACCTATTTGATTATGTTTAGTTTCATCTTACTTTGTAAAAAAATTGTCATACTTACCTTTTATACTTTGTTAATATTTATTGCCTTATTTTGTCCTACTTATATTTATGTTACCATTTTTACGAGGGGCGGGCGCTGAGAGTCGGGAAACAGAATTTCTTGTCCGAAGCTCAGAGCACCAAACCATAGTATGCCTTTAGCTTCTAGTAATAGAACGTAGATATACTATAATTATGTAACCTTTTTCTGAACAATAAACGATAAATTATTATTATTATTATTACTTACTTAAGTGGCAATGTTTTCTTAGTTATGGTTTTCTTAGGTGATGGTTACCACGTAACATCAGGTGTTTAGATAGTTGTATAAAAAAGCGATCTGAGAGGAAATCTTCCGTTCAGTAGGATTCAAGTTTGCAACCAACTTATTGCTGAATCATAGTCCGTTTTGCGACGCACAAAGGTATTTTTTTTTAGTTAGTTAGGTACTAATTACTATACGATTACTAGTTACTATACGATTACTAGTTACTATACAATTACTAGTTACTATACTATTTCTAGTTACTATACAATAACTAGTTACTATACTATTTCTAGTTACTATACAATTACTAGTTACTATACTATTTCTAGTTACTATACAATAACTAGTTACTATACTATTTCTAGTTACTATACTATTTCTAGTTACTATACAATAACTAGTTACTATACTATTTCTAGTTACTATACAATTACTAGTTACTATACTATTTCTAGTTACTATACTATTTCTAGTTACTATACAATAACTAGTTACTATACTATTTCTAGTTACTATACTATTTCTAGTTACTATACAATAACTAGTTACTATACTATTTCTAGTTACTATACAATTACTAGTTACTATACTATTTCTAGTTACTTTACAATTACTAGTTACTATACTATTTCTAGTTACTATACAATAACTAGTTACTATACAATTACTAGTTACTATACAATAACTAGTTACTATACTATTTCTAGTTACTATACTATTTCTAGTTACTATACAATAACTAGATAATATACTATTTCTAGTTACTATACAATAACTAGTTACTATACTATTTCTAGTTATTATACAATTACTAGTTACTATACTATTTAAGTCTTTGGACCTAACTAAGTCGGCTGGACCGGACAATATCCCGGCTACACTAATAGTAAAATGTGCCGAAAGTCTAGTTATACCCCTTTCGCTTTTATATCGCCGCTCTCTCACTGAGTGCACTGTTCCTAATATTTGGAAGGCTGCTCTAATAACCCCCATACATAAAAAAGGTCCCAAAAACAAGGTAGAGAACTACAGACCAATATCAAAATTATGTTTATTTGCTAAGGTTCTAGAGAAGATCGTTTACGCTCAACTGTATTCCGCTCTTAAACAAAATAGGGTAGACCGAGGCGAATCGGATCAGTGGGTGAATCGGATCAAAATAAGAAATTCGGTAATATTTTGAAAAACGCGTTGCTACGGAACTCAAGCTACTGGCGCCTTAAGACCCACTCCAGCCCCGCACCTCCCACCATTATCAGTGTTTCTATTCGACTTGTACATCAGTGTCAAAACCGCGATCAGCGCGTCTGGTTTTTGTGTGTGTTACAATTTTGGTGCGCATCTAAGGTAGGTACTCACCATTTTTTGTGTAATGCTAAGGATTCTTGTCAAAACTTTGAATTATATGTTTTATATTGATCGGGATGTTTTATATTTTAGAAAACATTATAGTTTTTAAGCGAAATATTATAGGTTAATGTGTAAAATATTTATTTCAAACATCTTATTATATGGGGTTATTCGGATCGCGTCAGCGGGGGTGGATTGGATCACTTTTTTAAAATGATTTATTTTATATTTAAGGTCAATGATTAGTTTTTATTTCCTTGTAGATGCTTCGCACATACAAAAGAAAGACTAATGCGTGAGAATTGTCCCAAGAAAAAAATAGAGAAGCTGCAAATAAAGTCTTGGCCAAAGAGTTAACCTTACGTCAGGCTGCTGAGATTGACGAATTACCATACACGATTCTATAAAGAAGAGTGGCTTTCTCCAGATGTGTCATTAAAAAGCATGGTGGACAGCCAGCCTTAGATGAGACTGCTGAGAAGATTTTAGCGGACCGTTTACTGCACTTAGCAAGTCGTGGCTTCGGCATTACACCCAAAGCGGTTCGTAAATAAGCATTTGAATTCGCAGAACGTCAAAAATTCCAACACAATTTTAACAGAGCAGTAGGAATAGCTGGTCAGCACTAGTTCCATTGGTATGTGGAAAGAAATAACCAAAAAATTAAAAGAAAATAATATCCATCAACCATCAGAATATTGGATTCAATGCCATGCATGCGAAGAATGGTGCCACATAAATGTTTTGTTCTAAGAGAGAAAAAGTCCTGTATAATATGTGATTTATGTGTTACTTATTAATAATGAACTCATTATTCATTATTTAAATGTTGGTAATGATTCCAAAGCTTAATTTTAATTATTGTATATAAGTTATGTTTGATCCTATTCGCCCCGAGAATTGGGGCGATTCGGATATTTCTGCCTTTCAAGTTTTTAGTTAATATTTTGGAGAATGAATGAACAATCTAAGTTTTAAAATGTTTATTGCGTAGCTAGATAGTTTCTGAATACTATTTTGTCGATAAAAGTTTCATAGATTACAGCGAAGTATGATTTTAACATGCTCAAAAAAAAATTGATCCGATTCGCCTCGGTCTACCCTATTTCACATCAACAGCACGGGTTCCTTAGAGGAAGGTCGACCACTTCCAATCTTTTACTATGTACTGAGTTTTTAACACAATTTATGTCTGAACCCTCGCAAGTAGACGTTATATACACAGACTATTCCAAATGTTTTGACCGCATCGACCACTTAGCTCTTCTTGAGAAGCTTCAAAGAATAGGTATTAGGGGCAATCTGTTTAGGTGGTTCTCATCTTACGTTCGCAATCGGTGCCAAACTGTCGTTCTAAGTGGCTACTCTTCGTTGCCCATGAACATCCCATCTGGTGTCCCTCAAGGATCCTTATTAGGACCATTGCTTTTTACGATTTTTATAAATGATATATCTTCCTGCTTTATTCACTCCAAAATTCTTCTATACGCAGACGACATGAAAATTCTTCTTTCTATAAATTCACCTAGTGACGCTCATTGTCTTCAGGACGACCTTAGCAGGTTCCAAAACTATTGCACACTCAACAAATTAGATCTAAATGTATCCAAGTGTTACGTATGCTCTTTTACACGTAGAACAACAAAGCTGATTTATAACTATTCATTCTATGACTCACCTCTAACTAGAGTAGACAAAATTAAAGATTTAGGTGTAACATTTGATTCTAAGTTGTTATTTGACGAACATGTTAACAATATAGTTAAGAAGGCATCTCGTGCACTTGGTTTCGTGTTTAGAATGTCATCGGAATTCGCAAGTATCAAAACATTCAAAATCCTTTACTGTGCATACGTACGTAGTCACCTGGAGTACGCCTCACAGGTATGGAATCCTTGCTACTTGGTTTATTCATCGCGACTAGAATCCATTCAAAAAAGATTTCTACGATACCTACAATATCGAGCTAAAATCTTCTTACCGGATTATATTACAAGATGTCGTAAATTTCATTTTCTTCCCCTTTCCAAACGTAGGGAAATTAGCGATTTGGCGTATCTACTCAACATTGCTAATGGTAACGTCGATTGCCCGGATCTTCTTGAGCATTTAGGATTACGCACTAACACGGCTGCATTGAGAAAACCTAACGTTCTTTATGTTCCTCTAGTTAGGACAAATTATAGGCAAAATACATTTCTGATCAGAGCAAGCTGCTCGTTTAACTCTTTGGCTGAAGCAAACATTGATGTAGACCTATTTAATACAAGTACGAGTAAGCTTAAACGCTTACTTTGTGACAACTTTTTTCATACATGAACCTTTACTTACTACCTACCTAATTTATAGATGTATGTGTTCCGTCGTCTACTGTTACTGTTTTCATACCTACTTCTTTTTATATATCTGCGGAAACTTGTAATTGGCCATCAGTATATGTGTAGCAACTTTGTACGCTGCATGTATCTACACTAATATTATAAAGAGGAAACATTTGTATTTTTGTATGTAACGAATAAGCTCAAAAACTACTGGTCCGATTTCAAAAATTCTTTCACCATTAGAATGCTACATTATCCCTGAGTAACATAGGCTATATTATATTTTCAAAATAATCAGGGATCCTTACTAAAACTTCAATAATGTAACCCAAGGTGGAAAACAAAAAACCTTACATCGCGTGCGCTGCGAAAACTATTGAAGATAGAACAAAATAATGTACTACGATTTTGTAGAACACGTTATCATCTACAAAAAATGTCGCGACAGCATATGTCTAACTATTATAGTTATGTCACAATAAGTGTTCTTTTATTATAAAAAATTTATTGAAATGACTCCGCTAGAAAAGGGTCTTTATTTGTACCTTGGTATTAATCCTTATCCAAATAAATCATTTCATAATTAAGACGGTTTCAATACCTATAGATTACTTCTTAAATTATTCAAATCGGACATTCCATTCAAAAGATATGACGAAATTGAAAATGTTAACGGGTCCACGGGTCTCGCGCGGGGTGCGATTTCACTTACTCAAGGAGAAGCGCGTGCAAATGTATGAAATAAGTAGACGCGAGGCTCGAACCCACGGTTTAAGTTTATCCTAAAATGTTCAAAAAATTTATGACCACCCATGCGAAGCTGGGACAGGCCGCTAGTTTAATATATACCTAATGTATACCGACCTAGCTGTAAGTTTTCCCAAAATTGTTAAAATAAAAATAAATAAATAAAATACTATTTCTAGTTACTATACAATAACTAGTTACTATACTATTTCTAGTTAATATACAATAACTAGTTAGGAACTTTACAAATTTTCTTTTATTTCTTCTTCCAAAGCTGTGAGTCTATTTTCGTGTGAGGCTATTTTCATTTCATTTCTATATTATTGACTTACTACAAAGATATTTCTAGTAAGGTCTTCAGCACATCAAGAACACATAATCTTGAATGAGGTACTAGCCGCCTGAGACGCCATAAAAACCTAAATAAGGCTTCGAAGGTCGGCCTTGATCTATAAAATACAGGCTTGGGTATCTTAAGCTCGTAAATATACTACTTTTTCTCCATTTTTTATAAGAAAAACTGACGGAAAATATACCTCCTGATCTTGAGCTGCTCTTTCTGTTCTATAACAAATTGTATTCTCCAAGAGCACGTCCAAAGATATCACTCTGAGATGTAAAGTTAAAAGGGGGACCACCGTCAAACAACTTCTCGCTCGCTGCGTCTCAAGTCTCATGTTAAAGATATTTATTTCTCAGAGTTCACTTTCCGAGAATAATATATTTTACAGAAAGTGTGAACGTACACAGTGGCATAATAGTGATATACTAGGTGTTCCAATACTTGTATTTAAACCTTCAGGGGGTTTTATTTCATTACTTGTAAACGTATTATTTTTATTGATTCAAAATAAAATCTATCTTGCCACAATTTAGAGGCTTACGGCCGGTTTCTGAAAGCCCGATCAAAACTAATTGGATGTCAAGTCACTTGCTATATCTATCTAATTCTATGTAATAGCTGAAATGGCGAGTGACTTGACATCCGATTAGTTTTGATCGAGCTTTAAGAAATCAGCCGTTACTCGATTATTATAGCCATTCCTAAAAAAACTTGTCAAGCAGTTATACCAAGGGGCCATTACCAACAAAGCATTGCCTTGTAAGTCAAGCACGATACGTGCCCTACGATACACTACCCTGCCTCCATCAGAGGCGTAGCTGTTAAGCTTAATGTGCCTATAATTACACCGGCAACCACACTCTTCAAACCGAAACACAGCGTTGCTGCTTGGCGGCAGAAAAAGGCGTGGTGGTAGTACTTCTCCGGACGAGCCCTACACAAAGAGCTCTTCTACTCATGCGTTAGAATACTTATACCTACGTAGTATTATCTGACAGCTTCCTGGCTATAGAAACACTAATAGCCAGTTATCTAATTGGTAGGTAGAAGACAGATCGTGTCGCCATAGCCTTGTCATGATAATGATGTACGCTGATGGTCTATCTAATTATACCTAACTACATAATATTACATGTCACATAGTGGTCAACGTTTTTTAGGGTTCTGAAGCCAGACAAGGGATCCATTTGTTTGTCTCTTGATAGTTAGTCATATTTTTCCAATTTTTTTCGGCTCTAATTATGAGTGAAACAACTGTCACGAGCTCCGGGGGTCTGGTGAGAGTGGTCCCCCTTCCTTCTGATTTTTAGGTTCAAATCCAGTCGTGCACCTATGACTTTTTTTCTTCGAGAAAATTATGTGTGCAATGCCATTGCTCTCAATAAGTTGAGGAAAACATCGTGAGGAAACCAGTTAGTACTCTAACAGCGGCGATGGGCTTGCAACGTGTCACGTATGGAATACCAACTTCTGCAAAATGTGGGCATGTGCCAAATGTAATTTTTCGACGTACCTCTGACTACCCTTAAACATCCTCAAAGAATCTTAAGTTAGGAGGTACTTAGTAGGTACAAAGATATCTGAGGGAATATCTACCGTGCCTGAGGAAGCTGTTTCAGTGGTTTTTACCAGTAATCGATTCCCCTGGCAGATGGGGCTGCGACTCGAGCCACGCCCTGAACTTGCTGATGTCTTGAGGAGTGATGTGAGTCTTCTTCTTGTATTCTTCTTCCAGAGGGAACTCCTTTACTTGGTCTAAAGTCATTTTTCTGAAAATAAAAATACTCAAATGTAGGCTTCTTAAACCTAGCTTCAATATAGTTGAATCTTCTTGGAAATGCATAAATTGAATTACAAGGATCACTTTCGTCGGTGAATCTATATATCTATATAGATGCCAGTTCCACGTAAGATATGGGGCAAATTTATGTCTAACAGTAGTTTTTCATCATGATGTTTATATTGTTTATTTTCAGGCCACAACAATACAACAATAATTACCCATAAATAAAAAGGTTAAAATAGGTTACGTACCAATCTATGTTTATTATACTACTCTGAATTTTTTTGTGATAGGTATTCTGTATGTTCTCTCCTGTGTTTAGGTTTTTAATTCAATTCATTTATTTCAGATATCAATGATTCATAGTTTGTTATTGGAACTTAATTAAATATGTCCAATGTGTACAACTATTCAAATTTACATAAATTGACTGAAATTATTAATTGGATACCTTCACTTAAGTCCCGATTAAATAGTCTCTCGTAGAACCTATTTAAGGCGAAGACAAGAGCTAATGTACCTCTCGCTCGCACGTTTCGACATGTTGAAAGATATAAAATCACAACCCATTTTCGAAAAAAAACAACCATTGTGTGTGCAATCACATTACACACCTTTAGTAAAAAAATCATTTTAATCGATACAAGTTTTCCTACTCAAAAGTTTGCTTTAGTAGTTTTCGTATTAATGCAAACTACTAAACCACTGAACTTTAAGCAATGTGATTGCACACAAAATGGTTGATTGCGATTTTTTTTAAATGGGTTTAGTGATTTAGTGATCTTTCAACATGTCGAACGTGCGAGCGAGAGGTACATTAGCTCTTGTCTTCGCTTTAATAGGACCCCGAAGGACTACGAAGGAATAAGGTTTTTGTTTTAAAGGTTTGTGACTTTTAAATAATGGACTTCATTATTTCTTGTTTAATTATGGTTTTAAGGAAATTCCTAATAACTTTGACCTTCCTTAAATTACGAATGAAACATACTCTTATGTAGGTGACCTACCTGATGATCTTGTAATTTAAGTACCTAAGTACATGTCTCTGGGCACGCAAGCTCTATAAAAACTTGTACCTATACTAGAGGATTTTTATAGGACATATTTTTTAACCACAAGTTGAGTTTGAAGCTCGTTGCATTGGTAGTTTTTAGGGTAAAACGTGACCATATTACTAAGACTCCGCTGTCCGTCCGTCTGTCACCAGACTGTATCTCATGAACCGTGATAGTTAGTCAGTTGATATTTTGATAGATGATGTATTTGCCGCTATAACAACAAATACTAAAACATATAATAAAATAAATATTTAAGGGTCCCATACAACAAACGTGGGTTTTTATAGATAATGGTACGGACCCCTTCGTGCGCGAGTCTGACTCGCACTTGGCCGGTTTTTACTAAATATTGAAATGTATGTATGTATTTAACAGTGAAGACATAAAAGAATCTAAGATATAGAAACATTTACTCATCCACCATCACATACAAAAAAAAAACAATAAAATAACAGATATAAACAAACAACTCTATAATATAGAAACTTAACTAGTAAACTTTTTAACAATATAATGGATATTTCAGTGGAGTGGTGGAGAAAGGATCCTTAGCTCAGCTGATTGCCACAGCGTGTTGCCACACTGCAGCGCTGGGTT
The DNA here is from genome assembly GCA_932294275.1 of Chloroclysta siterata. Classification (NCBI taxonomy): domain Eukaryota; kingdom Metazoa; phylum Arthropoda; class Insecta; order Lepidoptera; family Geometridae; genus Chloroclysta; species Chloroclysta siterata. The sequence continues at coordinate 721,395 of OW028607.1, forward strand.
CCTACTAAGGGCAAGTCTGTTGACCTCAAAGGAAAAATATGGATACCTTTCTGAGGGTCTCAAGAGCCTTCGTTTTGCTCCTCGTTGGGTTGAAATTCTAGATCCGTGGGGTATTGATGTCTATCGGGTTTTAAAAATCGTAACTATAAAGTTTTTTTTAATGTATTTTGGCTTATTTTCACTGGAAGTCCTCGGGACTGCTCCTTTTGAAATAGACTAAGTAAAAAAAAATAGTGTTTTGTTGATTGACGGACGACAACACCGCCCTATTATAGATATCCGAAAAAACATCTTATGACAAAACCCTATTCCTAAAGTTATTGCTAGCAAAACATTTATTATATAAAAAATATTTTTCATCTAACAAGTAGGTAGGTACGCTCTTCTAGTTTCAATGTAAAAACGTTTTAATGGTCACTAATTATAATTATATATTACCTACCTAAGTTTGTTTTCCATAAGAATAAAAAAATAACCTAATAAGCACTACAGCGTAGAGATACTACCAACTGAGCTGTGAGGCCGTCAACTTTTTTTTTTTTCATACTACTTGCTGATAAAATAACCCACCTGATGTTAAGTGTAACAACACCTATAACAAATAAATGCCTCGCCAATCTCTCACGATATGAACCCGCACTACTATGTACTGACTTGTAATTTCACCCGCACGTTCAAACCGAAACACAGAAACGCCTGGCGCCGGAAATAAGCATGGTGTTAGTACTTTCCCGGATGAACCCTTCACATAGAGCTCTACAAATCTCATTAATTAATTAAGTAATGCGAAGTAAATAATTTTAAATGTTCTACATTGTATCAGTATTTTTCCTAGTAGGTACCTAACTAAATATAGTATGTATGCTACAATTTCATTTGAACCTTTCGCTTTGCCTCAAAGGTTTGCTGGAATATAACTATTTTTAGGCTCAAGCTCGCCTTTTGACACGATCCATGCAGGTAATCACATTTATTATGTAAATGGTTTCTGTGTACAAAAAAGAATCTAAAAATTGCAGTTTAAAAAAAACCTGAATACAGACACCATTATTGTAATCTGATTAAAATGACACTTACATAATTCCTTATTAGCACAATCACTGCTACAACTTCTAGTCACACGTCTGCCTCACACGGTGGTTTGTTACACTGTAGTACAGAAGTTGTCACAGATTCGACTGAACTTGTTAAGGTATGATCACGTACGTGACCGTGGGACCTGACTTTACCTACTTTATGTTGCAGGGTTACTGTCAAAGCCTAGATTGTTGTACTAAAACGGTTTTTGACATACGTGTCTGTACTCAACGGGCTATTTGGACAACCGCTGGGTTACTTCTGGCTCGCGCTTTTCAACATTTTTGAATAGTAGAGCTCTTTGTGAAGGGCTCGTTCGGGGAAGTACTACCACCACGCCTTTTTATACCGTCAAACAGCGTTGCTGTGTTTCGGTTTGAAGAGTGTGGTTGCCAGAGTAATTACAGGCACATGAGGCTTAACATCTGTATGCCTCAAGTTGATGGACGCAGGGCAGTGCATATTAGGGCAAGTTCCTATCGTGCGTGACTTACGAGGGAATGATTTGTTATAGGTGATGGTTACCACTTAACATCAGGTGGACCATCTGATTGTCCCATCAGCTAGATGTCAAAAAAATATTTATTTTTAAAGTGAATATTTAACCAAATATTCTGTGAATATTTCAAGCGTGTACTTGTTGCCGTTATCAATATCGAGCAAAAAAATCACGTTTGTTGTATTGGAGCCCCCTTTAATATTTATTTTATTCTGTTTTTTAGTATATGTTGTTATAACGGCAACAAAAATACATCATTTGTGAAAATTTCAACTGTCTAACTATCACGGTTCATGAGAACAGCCTGGTGACAGACGGCCAGCACAGTCTTAGTAATAGGGTCCCGTTTTACCCTTTGGGCACGGAACCCTAAAAGTTTGGGCTTGAACTAGCTCTAACTCATTACAAAAACTAAAAATAAAGTAAGTATAGGAGGAGGAGGAAATAAATAAAAGAATACTAGTACTGTAGGTAGGTTACTTTTTATTTTATTTTACTTTATTAGGAATAACAAACAGTTGATACATTGTAATCTTACTTACATAATGGTACTAGGGATTGTATGAGTAAATGTACAACCCACTACGTTATCCACAGATTACTAAGAATGATTGAAGTTTGAAATTGTTGTGAAGTTTTTGAATGATTATAAAGTTAAGTTGCTTTATAGATTGAGAATAAAAGAAAACTATTTTTTAGTTTTAAAGTAAAGGATAAGTGTGTGCGTGTGCAAGTAGTTCATATTGTACATTTAGACATTAAGTAGCATATTTTTTAAAGTTCTCTTAAATGAAGGTTCAGACATAAGGAATAAATCAACATGGGTAAACTTGTTTTTGTAAGTGTTTACAATACGACGCAGGCGCAGGTTCTTGTGCGTTTTTCTAGGCTTCGGTTACGAAAAACTGGCGCTAGCTAGAGTCACCTAGTTTAAATTACGTTTCAAAGTCATCGTTTTTGAATAACCTTGAGATTATTTTACCCTTACCAGTTTTCGCCGTCACGGAAAGGTCGCCGGATTAATTTAAAGTAGTACATTTCTAATCTTGGGTATAACTAAGGTAAGGTTTCAATATTCATTTTCCTTTAAAGATATTTAAAATTTATGTTGTATACTTTTCCAAGGTGTCATGTTTTTATTTATTTTAGGAAGACCAGCTTATTTAAAATTAATTGCTATTCAGCGTGGCAATGCAGCCGATGTCTTGGGGGCGTTTCCGATTGGCGTTTATTTGTGTCAGTAGAGCTATCTCTAGATCGTTCGCAACAGTCTCCAGATAGCTCAACTGTTTCATGTGTATTTTGTACATTTTGCAAATAAAGTTCACTGAAATTTTCTTTATGTTCATTCGGTTAGTCTGTAACCGCCATTAGAAGAGGCCACTGCTCACACTTGTTCAAATCAAGTCTGTTGTCTTATTATCATTATAGGTGTTATACAATTGCTCTATAAACAATGTTATAATATACGCTTCTGTTGATGATTCGTGTTATGTTGAGAAGTTGCACGAATAAACCTGGATTTTCAATATAAAATTAGGCTACATGTTCTAATATATTATTTTATAATAATGGGTAGGCTATTATTATATTTTATCATTGTAATCTAATAGCCTTGGATCATAGCAATTCTAAATTATAATAGATTGTACAGGGTGTAAAAGTACTATTCTCGAAAACAAATACTGTCAGGATTAGGTACATCAGTATAAGCTTGTTAAAACATGTCATTAACTAAAAATTCTTTAATTGATCGAGTGAGCGAAGCGAACGAAGATCTTAGTTTCAACTTGGGCGATTTGGCATTTTATGTATGTATGTATGTATGTATGTATTGAGAATTTACTTGAGAAATTTACTGGTAAGTATATGAGCAAAATCGGATGAAGGGTTTTTAAGATATGGGGGTTTTTAAGGGGGCAAAAATAAAAAAAGTTACATAAAAAAATCAAGTTACACGTCATATGAAAGGGCTATGTTTGGACATTCCAAAACAATTTTTGCTTTTTTTCTGGGACACTCGGTTTTTGAGATACAACAAAAAAGTTAAATTAAGATAACCAGCGATCCAAGAGCTCCCATCTCTAAGAGTTTCGTTGACATCAAGGTTTTTCTACTGGTCGCTCAGTTCCTTTGCTTTTTGTTATTTTTTTTTCTTGAAATATATTAAGGAGGTACTCAGTTTTCATAAAATGGTGACAACGACCAGGTCTGATGATGGAGCCAAGGTCTGTTCAACGGAACTCTTCAATAAATAGGCCAATAGAGTTGAAACTTGGTTACCATACCAATTTAGTAGGCAGTAGTCAGAAAAAAGTCCAAACATAATGTTTGGACTTGCCTCTGACTACCACCTACTCAAAGTTTTGGTGCGTTCGTCGGGTCGCATCACGAGATCTCAGTTCGGGGCGAACCACTAGTAAATTGGTATCAATTTAATTCCGTACATCAATATGCATTAATATGCCCTATAATGCAGGGCAGTGCACCATAGGGCACGTTCCCATCGTGCGTGACTTACCATTAACATCATTTAACACGGTTACTATTTAACATCAGGTGGGCCATCTGCTTGTTCCATCAGCTAGTTGTATAAGGTGGGAATAGTTGAGATTCAAGCCAGGTGTAAAGCATTGTCTTTTAAGTCACAGAACTAAAGGGAACAAAAATCCCAGTAGTTCTGTCAACAGAACAGGTGGGAGTAAACGTTGATTCTTTCGTACACGTCGCTTTGATTCTATTCATATACACACTGTATAAAAATAATTCAATTTTAATTTGGTAACAATTTTAAATGATTATTTTGATCAAACGAAAACGATGATTTTGGAAATTGATCAATTATGTACTTACATGTTTTAATGTTTTCGAAACCTGACGTTGACAAAGGACAAATATTTGCTTAATCACGGTTAAGTATGTGTGTTTATGTGGTTTTATGTATGTGTGTTTAGTAACTAGTACAGTCAGCGACAAATGTAGTTAAGCTATTTCAGTTATTGTGTATGTGCGCTAACCCGGTCCTCTCAAACCAGTTGCTATTCTCAAAGCAGCGATGGACATGCAACTTTTCACGTATGGAATACAAATTACTGCTAGTTTTTATATTAGACGTTCCTCTGACTACCCCTATGTGATACCTATTTCCACCTAACAACTATGTTTATACCTAAACCATGTAAAATCAAAAAATGTATTGAGTATTATTAGTTGGTATTAAAATTGGTACTTGGTACTAAGAGTTTGAGTTTGAAGATAATTGTATGTTTTCGGTGGAGATCGAACCTACGGTCTAAAGCGCAGAAAGCAGTACCCTAAGTCCGAGTTTCGTTTACCATATTTCGTTTTTCTTAATGTCAGGCCTTTTTTGAATGGAGATTCGATAAGCGCTGGGCTGCACTGGGCTGTGAACGCTGTCTGTAGGTTAAAACTTTGATATAAAGTGTTCGATATATTAAAACTTAATAAACCAGAAAAAATTATCTACTTTTGTCGCTAACCGTACACTTACAAGGTAAGTCATTTGAAATTACGCTTACGGACATAAAAACGAGCAGTGTATAGTCTGATGCTTATCCGGGTGTACTTAGTACAGTCGGATATTTATTATCCGTATATACGGATGTACGGATAATAAATATTATCCGTGTACAAGGATAATAAATATTATCCGGATATTATCCGTAGGTACATACGGATAATAAACAATATAAAAAATATTGGTGGACTTTCCACACAGCACTATCTAGCCCCAAACTTAGCAAAGCTTGTTTTAAAGGAACTATATTATATTTAATACTTATATTCTATTTTTTGTAAATACATACTTATGATATACACCCAGATAAATAATAATAAATTAATAAACATTTATTAGACAAAGGGAAGACTGTACATAGTTCAAGAAACACAGATAAATATAATCAAATGAGCAAAATCACAATGTTGTACAGTGACGGAATGAAAAGGTTCGTCAGTTTTCAACTTGATTCGTTCATAGTATCACGAGCACGTATTACCTTTAGAAACTGAATAGACAGAATACACCGAGTGGCGTACCAGGAGAACCCCCCATAACACACACTCACTCACTCACACACACACACACACACACACACCCTCTCTCACACACACACTAGCACAAACACTCAATAAACAACAAAAATCCACCCTTACAATTCTATCTCTAATACTATAAGACTCAAAGTCCTGACTGACTGACTGACTGACTGACTGACTGACTGACATATAGACAACGCACAGCCTAAACCGCTGGTCCTAGAGACTTGAAATTTGAGGAGTACATAGCTCTTATGGCGTAGAGGTGCACTAAGAAGGGATTTTTGGAAATTCAACCCCTAAGGGTGTAAAAAGGGATGAAAACGTTTGTATGAAAAATTGTATTCCTTGAACCTACAAACTTGAAACTTGGAGAACATATACCTCAAAGCAAAAAAATAGGAAAGGCATTTTTAGTTTTTTAAAACTACCCTTAATAAGTGTGCAAAGGGATGTAAAAGTTTGTATGGGAGCTTTTTGACCGATGGTCCTAGAGACTTGAAATTTGAAGAGTACATAGGTCTTATGACGTAGAGGTGTACTAAGAAGGGGTTTTTGGAAATTCAACCCCTAAGGGTGTAAAAAGGGATGAAAGCGTTTGTATGAAAAATTGTATTCCTTGAACCTACAAACTTGAAACTTGGAATACATATACTTCAAAGCAAAAAAATAGGAAAGGCATTTTTAGTTTTGTAAAACTACCCTTAATAAATGTGCAAAGGGATGTAAAAGTTTGTAAGGGAGTTTTTTGACCGATGGTCCTAGAGACTTGAAATTTGAAGAGTACATAGGTCTTATGACGTAGAGGTGTACTAAGAAGGGGTTTTTGGAAATTCAACCCCTAAGGGTGTAAAAAGGGATGAAAGCGTTTGTATGAAAAATTGTATTCCTTGAACCTACAAACTTGAAACTTGGAATACATATACTTCAAAGCAAAAAAATAGGAAAGGCATTTTTAGTTTTGTAAAACTACCCTTAATAAATGTGCAAAGGGATGTAAAAGTTTGTAAGGGAGTTTTTTGACCGATGGTCCTAGAGACTTGAAATTTGAAGAGTACATAGGTCTTATGACGTAGAGGTGTACTAAGAAGGGGTTTTTGAAAATTCAACCCCTAAGGGTGTAAAAAGGGATGAAAGCGTTTGTATGAAAAATTGTATTCCTTGAACCTACAAACTTGAAACTTGGAGTACATATACTTCAAAGCAAAAAATTGGAAAGGCATTTTTAGTTTTGTAAAACTACCCTTAATAAATGTGCAAAGGGATGTAAAAGTTTGTAAGGGAGTTTTTTGACCGATGGTCCTAGAGACTTGAAATTTGAAGAGTACATAGGTCTTATGACGTAGAGGTGTACTAAGAAAGGGTTTTTGGAAATTCAACCCCTAAGGGTGTAAAAAGGGATGAAAGCGTTTGTATGAAAAATTGTATTCCTTGAACCTACAAACTTGAAACTTGGAGTACATATACTTCAAAGCAAAAAATTGGAAAGGCATTTTTAGTTTTGTAAAACTACCCTTAATAAATGTGCAAAGGGATGTAAAAGTTTGTAAGGGAGTTTTTTGACCGATGGTCCTAGAGACTTGAAATTTGAAGAGTACATAGGTCTTATGACGTAGAGGTGTACTAAGAAAGGGTTTTTGGAAATTCAACCCCTAAGGGTGTAAAAAGGGATGAAAGCGTTTGTATGAAAAATTGTATTCCTTGAACCTACAAACTTGAAACTTGGAGTACATATACTTCAAAGCAAAAAAATAGGAAAGGCGTTATTAGTTTTTTTAAACTACCCTTAATAAGTGTGCAAAGGGATGTAAAAGTTTGTATGGGAGTTTTTTGACCGATGGTCCTAGAGACTTGAAATTTGAAGAGTACATAGGTCTTATGACGTAGAGGTGTACTAAGAAGGGGGTTTTGGAAATTCAACTCCAAGGGGTGTAAAAGGGTTGAAAACGTTTGCATGAAAAATAGTATAGGTACCTTGAACCTACAAACTTGAAACTTGGAGTATATGAACTTTTAGGCAAAAAAATAGGAAAGGCCTTTTTAATTTTTTTAAACTACCCATAATAAGCGTGCAAAGGGATGTCAAACTTTGTATGGGAGTTTTTTAACGCATAGTGCGATTGATTTCAAACTTGAAGTAAATATACTCCACAATAAATAATTTAAAATCACGTTTTCAATATTTTAAAACTACCCCTGCAAAGTTTCAAGGTTTGTATGGGAGATTTTTAACTGTAACTGTGTAATTAACTTCAAACTAAAAGAAAATGTGTTCTGTGGATAAATAACATTACGTACACTCCAATAGACGTTACCCTCCTTCGTTGCGCTCGAGTAAAAAGAATACCTACAACGAGGCGTCAATGTTCTAAAAACGGGAATCTTGAGTTGGTACGAAGAGATCTGAGGGTACCTATATACCGTGCCTGTGGATCAATGTCGTGAAGCTGTTTCGTTTCGTTTGCTTTTGGGGTAGAAACTAGGAACAAATAAGTACATATTTTCCGTGTAAGGTTGTCTTTGTTGTGTTTGTCATGTTTGTACTAAACTCAGTACCTATACCTACCTACCTAATATAGGTAATGTACGCCTATAGGTATCCCTTATACCTACGTAGGTATTTAAAATCCTACCCTAATAATAGTACGTATTTAAAATCCTACCCTAATAATATACAAATCAATGCGAAAGTTACGATGTTTGGATGTTTGTGGTTCAATCACGGTTCACCACTTCAACGCGTGCGAAGCCGCGGGAAGCCACTAGTCTTACAATAAAACGATAATAGAAAATATCGTTTTCTACATAATATTGTGCCTTGTTTTTGTTCCAAAATAAACTTTTTTTTTTTGAGTAAGTTGACATTGTTTGCAATCTGGTGTAAGCGAAAACCGGCTCTAAGGTGACGAACCTTTTCATTCCGTGACTGTACAATGTACATGGTCGTTAAAACAAGATGGACTGCTTGAGATCCAACAACACCCAGGAAGAGAACAAACATGTATTTGTAATGTTATTTCTGTTGTAAATAAATTATTGATCGAGTGAGCGAAGCGAACGAAGATCTTAGTTTCTACTTGGGCGATTTGGCATTTTATGTATGTATGTATGTATGTATGTATGTATGTTTGTCTGGCGATAACTTTAGAACCGTCGATCCGATCTGCATGAAATTTGATAAGTCGATAGCTTGTACTTGAGAAATTTACTGGTAAGAATATGAGTAAAATCGGATGAAGGGGTTTTGAGATATGGGGTTTTTTAAGGAAGCAAAAATAAAAAAAGTTACATAAAAAAATCAAATTACATGTCATATGAAAGGGCTTTGTTTGGACATCCCAAAACATTTTTTACTTTTTTTTCTGACGCTCGGTTATTGAGATAAAGTAATAAAATCTAAATTAAAGTAACCAGCGATCCAAGAGCTCCCATGTCTAAGAGTTTCGTTGATATCAAGGTTTTTCTACTGGTCGGCCAGTTCCTTTGCTTTTTCTTAATTTTTTTTCTTGAAATAAGTTAAGGAGGTACTCAGTTCTCATAAAATGGTGACGACGACCAGGTCTGATGATGCAGCCAAGGGCTGTTCAACGGAACTCTTCAATAAATAGGCCAATAGAGTTGAAACTTGGTAACCATACCAAGTTAGTAGGCGGTAATCAGAAAAAAGTCCAAAGATAATGTTTGGACTTGCCTCTGACTACTACGTACTCAAAGTTTTGATGCGTTCGTCGGGTCGCATCACGAGATCTCAGTTCGGGGCGAACTACTAGTTTGTAATTTAAAAAACATTATCATGCAGGGCACAATTTATCCCCCCGCACCGGTTTCTCTACCTTCATTTAGCAGGGTGACCTTGAGAAAACCAGTGACCCCAAAATACACTATGTAATTAAACAAACATATTACATAGTCATTCGAACAAACACCAGTAAGAGCTTGCATGTGTGTGTCATGTTTTTCTGCCAAAAATTACTGTATACGAGTACATTTCTATATGGTCGCTTGGAAATGGCACTTAGATTCGCCAAGCTTTCAAAGTGATCCTTGCGATTCAATTGAATAATTACCCTTTGAGAGCACTGGTGGTCTAGTGGTAGCGGCCCTGCCTTCCAATCCTAAGGTCGTGAGTTCGATTCCATCATGCACCAATGAGTTTTTCTGTTCAAAAATGTATGTGCACAATGCCAGTACTCTCAAACGGTGAAGGAAAACATCGTGAGTAAACCGGCATGTCGTAGAACCTAATAAGTTCTATAACATGTGTCAAGTGCTCGAAAAGAGCCTGTTGAGGCGCACTTAAAATCCTTTCACCACACTGTTTCGAAAGTAACTAGTGACACGACAAGAGAAGAGAGATTACCCTTTAACTCTTTTGAGGTGGCAGTCTTTGGTATTCACTTGCCATTCACATCAAAAAGGCTCCCAATAGATTAGCATTCAAACGATTAGTCTATGAACATTTCCATAAACAGATCCCATCAGATAACTTGTGTTATAATATTGTTTATATTATTTAAACCACTCATCCACTGTATTTCTGTTTGTAGTTTCGTATACTATTAAATGTATTTGCAGGTATATGTTTGTGTTAGGTGTAATAATTTATTATAAGAGTTTTTTTTCGTAACTTTACATTTATTTTTAAGTAGTTAACTGTTTATTTTTATAATAGCAGGCCAACATCATTATCTACCTTTAAGGTTAACTTTTTGTACACTTAAATTTATATTTTTGTGCATTAAAGTGTAAATATATATAACTTTGTCTTATCGGTCAAAGCTAATATAGCGCTCAGCGACCATATATGAATATGATCATAAATACTAAAACTCATAGTAGCATTAGCACCAGTAAATAACGAATGACAAATTTCGAAAAAATACCTAACAGAAGTATGTAATAAAAATATAAATCATTTACTACGGCCTGTAATAACACGGCTACTTTTAATCCATGTGCACGCAAGTAAAGTCAGGTAAAACAATTATAATCAATTGATATGATCTAGCTCGTATTTTATAGAATTTTATCCTCATCTTAGTTTATTGCGTGCCTAAGTAAATAAATAAATTTATTCATTCAATTGATAAACACACACACACAAATACATATCAAGTTACACAAAGCAAAAAAAGATGGCTCTCACTATAATATATATACTTATATAGAAGCGTATCTGTGTATAGGTAAGGTACATAATAATATGATAATTAAAAATTAGCTAAGTTAATTAAAATTATTATAAGTGATTTTATTCAGGAATGAATGGCAGAGAAGCGCGTTGATGTCTTTTGTATTACATTTTGAATACGATTTTAGTTATTGTTATTTGGTAATTTTCAACGGTTTAAATAAATAATTTTGAAAATAATATTTCTTGAACTATAAAATCAATATTTTAATACGAACGAAAGTTATTTTCAATCGTATCTTTTCTAAAGTTCTTTCTGTCTTGTTTTTACTAATTTTTTTACCGCGCTATAAAATATTTTTGCATTGTATCTCGACTATTGTACCGCCACAACAAAGTGCATGTTGTAATGAACCTTATTTCAACTAGACTACAGTGTAATTTGTAATGTAACGTATCGCGATGCTTATCTAGCTAACTATGCCATGCTCTCTTATTATTGCACGTGCATGGTAAAAATCCCCATTAATCTAGTTGACCTCTAAGCCGACCACTTGCTCTCAAGATCGGCTTGTTAGGTAAATTGCATCTATTATCTGTCCTGTACAGTCAGCATTGGAAATTGATGTTCCTTTTACATTAGTACTACCACCATGCATATTTCTGTCGCCAGGCAGCGTTGATGTCAGGCAGGTTTGAAGGGTATGGTTGCCGGTGAAATTACAGGCACATGAGGCTCAACATCTGTATGCCTCAAGTTAATGGGCAGGGCAGTGCATTGTAGGGCACGTTCCTATCGTGCATGACTTGGGAGGTAATGAAAATGGTATCAACAGTCATACCAGTATTCCCTCCTTTCTTACTCATGTCATCTTTCACATATCCCAACGCATTTGTCTTTGAAACTATGCTCAATAATCATGATGTTGACTGTACATACTAACAGTTGTTTACTCTGTGGTGGTCACTCAAGGCCACCTCTCACGACGTCACTGTGACGTCATGAGGATACTACTACGAGTAAAAGTCGATTGACAACATTGAAAAGTACGGCTGGTAGACTCGGATAGGTACGGCTCATACTAAACAGTTCGCCGCGCGCCGCTCGGCATCGTTCCGTCCCTTTCTTACGATTCTCTGTATTGTGTTGTAATGTAAGCTATGAGTATATAGGGTGAGTGAGTAACCTAATGTGTATGTACTACATAAATTCGAGTACATTCACATACACATTCACATTCATTATATTTTGTTGGTGAGATCACTTTGCGTCACAGACACATACTCACTCGTACATTACTGCACGATTCAAAATCAAAAATTAATTAGTATTTATTTGGAACACTAAAAGATTACACTACATAACAACTCGGTTCAAAATAAAAAATGAAATATTATTTATTTGAAACAATAAATGACCTTTTTTCTGTTATGCCTACGCCTCACTAAATTATATTGGCACCACACTGAAGTTTCAATAAGTTATAATACAATTGTCATACAAAAGAACGGTAGGAACCAAACCGTAAGTTTGTTGCCTGTTCTTCTAGGCTTTGATCGCGTGGAACTGGCACCTAGCGCACCCTAGAGTCACCTTGCTTTAATACGTTTCAAAGTGATCCTTTCTAATTTTATGACCTCAAATGGGCTTTTGTTCATTAATTAAAGAAAAATTCTGACCGAACAAATATGTCTGTACCTAAGCTGTTTGCTGCTACGCCACCAGCAGGGCTTTTTTAAAACATTTGGAAAAATTCCGTTCGGACACGTGAGTTTCAATATTTTTTGTTTATAGTTTGCAATCACAACAAGAGCAAGAGACGAATTCTGACGTTTCCGATCAGAAATAGTACCGAATGTTTTCAAATAAAATATAATCTAGTTTCAGTCGAGCAACACTCGATATTTAAACCCGTAGTAGGAGCTCGAATTTACTACTAGCATTTCTAATCAAATACGGACCTTAACTTCCCAGTTTTAAGGTTCAATATTAACCAACTCTTCAAATCGTCATACTCATTCACTCATTTAAACCATTCGCTCTATTGTTCGTTCTCTTGAACGTAAGAGCTATTGTCTAATAGTGTTGTTTTAGTTAGTGCAATCATATTGAGTGGGGTGCTTGTGTATAATCGGCTACAGAAATTAATTAAAAGTGAGTGAATACCATTTTCTATTAGAATTAAACAGGTTACCTTTAGTTTTTCAACTAATTTAGTCTAGAACAGTCTAATACGGGTTTTCAAAGCTAGTCTCTGTAAGTTAGAACTTTTGAAGCTTGTTTTGATAGTGTGTTGAAATCAAGTTATTTTTGTTCGCGTGTGTTTTGGTCAAAGTTAGTATAGCAAAATTACAATCACTGTTGGTATATACGGCCTATATTTAGAAGTTTTTGCGTAACATTGGACACCTTTGCATACAACTTTACGAAATGTATATCTCATGAACTAACTTTTGAACATGCATTTCACATTATTCTTGACATGATCATAAAGTTACGATTATTATGACCGTACATACAAATTAGCACACGAATCCTTGAGAAAGTTACCGTACATACATTAACTTTCTCAAGGATTCGTTTTTCCTACAATTTAAACAAAAATTGTGCTTGTTAACAGTTTGATAATTGGATCATAGCTACAGATAATCGTTATGATACCGTGTACTTTTTTTAATAATACTTGCTGATAGAACAAGCAGATGGCCCACCTGATGTTAAGTAATAACCATCACCAAAGCAATGCCGCGCAAGTCACGCACGATAGGAACGTGCCCTAACTCACTGCCCTGCGTCCATCAACTTGAGGCATACAGATGTTAAGTCTCACGTGCTTGTATTTTCACCGGCAACCGCACCCTTCAAGGTAGATACCCCTCAAATCTCTTAGTACCAAGTACCAACTTAGGATTCTTTTAGGATGTCCTAGGTAGGAGGATAGTCAGAAGAACGTATAAGATATGGCTGATGCCGTATAAAATATGGCTGATGATCCGTATAAGAGATGGCACATATCCACATTTAGTAGTAGTTGGTATTCCAAATGACACGTGAAATAAAATATTTCAGTGAAGTTTTATTCCGCAAGCATTACCTATTTACATGCCTATATTTCTGAGGCCTAGCAGGGTAGCTGTGTTTCGGTTTGAAGGGTGTGCTTGGCGGTGAAATTACAGGCACATGAGGCTTAACATCTGTATGCCTCAAATTGATGAACGCAGGGCAGTGCGTCGTAAGGTACGTTCCTATCGTTCGTGACTTATGAGGTAATGCTTTGTTATAGGTGATTCATCACTTAACATCAGGAGGGCCATCTGTTGTTCCATCAACTAGTCGTATAAAAAAATGTTTTTTTTAAAAGGTGGAAAGACGAGCAGTACACCTCTTGATCTCGTCTCTCGCCATCTTGAACCCATGAGGACGCTCCACTCCGTCAATTGAGTTTGCCAAATCGTACGAACTTACATACATACATAAAATCACGCCTGTTTCCCACAGGGGTAGGCAGAGACCACGGATTTCCACTTGCTACGATCCCGACAAACCTCTTTCGCTTCATTCACTCTCATAACATTCTTCATACATGTTCGTCGGTTTAGGGTACTTTTGACCTGGCCTTTCTCTAGAACGTCTGCTATCTGATCGAAATACGTCCGCCGAATACGAACGTCGTACGAACTTGACTTTAATATGTAAAAAGACCATAACAGGACTAGCTTGCGCAAAAATGACTAACGATGCACGACGCAGAATGGTCTTAGGGCTCTAGCCTACCTCGCTATAGGCAAACAAAAAAAGGATATCGAAAGCATGGATTAGGTATATATCGCAGTCCGATCATGATGATGATGATGATGAATAACAAATAAACCTTTTAAGCTAACCCTAACATGCAGGGCATTGACTTTGAGAGTGACCAAAAAAAACGAAAAAAGGTACAGTCGAATGTGATACAAGATTCTTTTAGACTTTATTTTATGTACGTTAAAAATAAGGCTCAATCAAGTTATGCGAATATAGCTTCCTTGAAAACGGCCACCGTCATTATGTAGACCGTTATCTTGCACGAATTTTCACGTTTGTATTGACATCCCTCAAGAGATAATCTGTCAACAAAACTCGCCCAAGTGACCGCGGAATCTGCGCTGAGTTTAGAATATATATTGTATATTCATCACTTGCGCCACCCGTGTGAGTGTTTTGGCGAGTGGAAATGTCATCGTGAATGAGGCGAAGATCGTGATTGCATTGAGCGTGGATCCACTAGGTGAAACTCTTGATGATTTGTTGCTTGGAGAATCGGCACGCTGACACTGACATCTAGGCAATACAGCCACATGACGGCCATTAAATATAGAGGTTAGAAAAACACACGAGAACAATGTTACTTATAGATGTAGATCGTGATGTGAAAACGTCTTATGCTGACCCCACTTAGCGTTGGATAAGGGCAGAAAGATGTTGTCCGCTATAAGACGGTGGTCGCTTTCAAGAAACCCCTGCTTTATATAACGCGCCCGCCAGATAGCATTTAGTTTTATGAATCCACGTTATTATTTCGTCGGTATGTTGGCAATTTTATTATTTTTACAATCCGACTTAAAGCAATCATTGGCACCCCAAGGTCGGTCCAGTATGTAAGAAAAGGTGAGGTGTATCCGGTTTCGACACTATTGAAATTGTATTAGACTAGTGTGGAGTATACATGCGCTGTTGCACGGTCAGTGGGCAGCGCAGACTGTGCCGGCACAGATTTAGCCACAGGTAATCCAAGAACCTTGATAGATAGATAGCACCACATTGTACACAAGGATACATCATAAATCTATATATATAATCTATAAATCTATATATATTATAGATGTTTGTTCTCTGTCTGGGTGTTATATAATTGATCGAGTGAGCGAAGCGAACGAAGATCTTAGTTTCAACTTGGGCGATTTGGCATTTTATGTATGTATGTATGTATGTATGTATGTATGTTTGTCTGGCGATAACTTTAGAACCGTTGATCCGATCTGCATGAAATTTGATATGTCGATAGCTTGTACTTGAGAAATTTACTGGTAAGTATATGAGTAAAAACGGATGAAGGGTTTTTGAGATATGGAGTTTTTTAAGAGGGCAAAAATAAAAAAAGTTACATAAAAAAATCAAGTTACATGTCATATGAAAGGGCTTTGTTTGGACATTCCAAAACAATTTTTACTTTTTTTTTGGGACGCTCGGTTTTCGAGATAAAATTTAAAAAGTTAAATTAAGATAACCAGCGATCCAAGAGCTCCCATCTCTAAGAGTTTCGTTGACATCAAGGTTTTTCTACTGGTCGGCCAGTTCTTTTGATTTTTCTTATTTTTTTTTCTTGAAATAAATTAAGGAGGTACTCAGTTCTCATAAAATGGTGACGACGACCAGGTCTGATGATGAAGCCAAGGTCTGTTCAACGGAACTCTTCAATAAATAGGCCAATAGAGTTGAAACTTGGTAACCATACCAAGTTAGTAGGCGGTAGTCAGAAAAAAGTCCAAAGATAATGTTTGGACTTGCCTCTGACTACTACCGACTCAAAGTTTGATGCGTTCGTCGGGTCGCATCACGAGATCTCAGTTCGGGGCGAACTACTAGTATTATAAAGTATGTATTTACAAAAAAAAACTATATAAGTAGTATATCAGCTATCTGGTTCCCATATCACAAGCTTCGGCTTAGTTTGGGGCGAGATAGTGCTGTGTGGAATGTCCACCAATATTTATATTTTATTTATTTATTTATCTAGGCGTAAATTTACAAAGTATAATGGGCGGCCTTATCGTTGAAAGCGATTTCTACCAGGCAACCTTGATCTGCAGTGCGTCCGCTCATTTAGTCTGGAACTAAAATTCATGTATGCGAGTTAGTCCAGCATTCTGAAATGGACCTTAGTCGCGTAGTAAGTCATAGAGCAAAGTAGTCATTGAAACAGACCCCTAATATAGCTGATCTTAAAGATAAAACGCTACTTTGTGTTTTACAAAGATTAGATTACACAGATTGCTTCAAACGAGAGTTGGAGCTGTTAAGTTATTTGAGTGACTGTGAGAGAGATGCAGCTGATATTGGCGGAGTCATTATAGTGTGAGCTGTTGCAAATATGACTCCATATTTACCCACGACCAATTTGACCAATCATCTTAAATAAATATTTATAAAGCTAAGCAAGTTTTTAAACCTAAAAGTTGTAATCAAACTTTTAGGTAGGAAATCTTGTTTGGATCAAAATGATATTTTTGTTAAACTTTTGTTTTTTAAAATGTTGCCAGTGAAAAGTGGTTTGAAGGTTGTCAGCCTCTTAAATGTCTTAGAAGCTACGAGAATCTAGGCGCCTTTTCCTTACGTCTATAGATTTCTCGATGAACAATTATATATCAATATCAGTCACTTCAAGGCAAGAGTGAATAGGTGTCTTCTAGACCGTTCTGCTCCAACGTCGGCTACATCGTCGCTTACCATCAGGTGAGATTGTAGTCAAAGGTCTATTCAATGTAAAAAAAAAACTAGCATAATTAAATTACATTGAAACAAGGATCATACAAAAGAACGGTAGGAACCAAGCCGTAAGTTTATTGCCTGTTCTTCTAGGCTTTGGTCGCGTGGAACTGGCACCTAGATTCACCTAGCTTTAAGACGTTTCAAAGTGATTCTTGTGATTTTATACAACAAATACCTTCTGGCTTCGACTTTCCATCAGTAAATTATATAAAGAAATAAAAAAAAAGTGTCTTTGGTGAGTGTGAGTGTGAGTGTCTTTGCTTAAGTTCTATCTGATGCGCAATGTATGTCGCTCAGGTTCCAGCAAAGGCGCCTAAAGTTCAAGGCACCGCTGACCTTGGCGCGGGCTAATCGTGACAGTCAAATATTTCTTCTGTCTCATCAACACACAAGCTATTAAGATTCTTGTTTTAAACGCTGTGTTTTTATAGTATTTTATTGTACAAATAGAAAAGGCAAACTTAATGATGGCTAATGAAATAATTTACTTGAATACCTACTAGGAAAGTCGTCGTTTCTCTTCGTCTATCATCATACAGATGTTAAGGCGAAGACAAGAGCTAATGTACCTCTCGCTCGCACGTTTAGACTTTTTGAAAGATATAAAATAACTTAACCCATTTTCGAAAACACACAATATAAAATTTAATTTTGATTATTAAGTTTTCCACTCAAAAGCGTATTTGCATAAGTACAAAAACTAGTAAAGCAAACTTTTGAGTAGGAAAACTTGTATCGTTAAAAATGATTTTTTTACTAAGCTGTGTGCAATGTGATTGCACATAAAATGGTTCAACATCTGATGATAGACGCAGGGAAGTGCATCTTGGGGCATGTCTCATCTTCCCTTCCGTATTCGTCTGGAAGTCTGAAGCCTTAATCTTGGCTGCCGACTAGAGCCGACTATATCCGTGTGTTTATTAAGGATTTTTTTTCAAAGCATAAAATACCAATCGTTACAAATCGACAAACCGCTCTCAATAATATCAAATTGACTACCAATCCATCATCGACCGTACACTTCTGGCCATAAATCATACAAAATTATACACAAATCAGAACTGAATGAAACAAGAATGTCGATAATAGGCTCTGGCGAAGCATAGCGTTGCTCAACATCTGGCGCAAGGTAGCATCAAATGTTATGTTGTAAGTACTTTGCGGTTTTTTTGCAACTTAGTATACGTAGCTATGGCATTCCTAATTCTGAAGAAGGTAAAGGTCATGAAAGTTATGAAGGTTAGAATTATTCTTCTTATTTCACTAGTTACTTTCGAAACAGTGTGGTGAAAGGATTTTAAGTGCGCCTCAAAGGGGCTCCTTCCAAACACTTGACAAATTTCAAGTTTTAGAACTGGTAAATGTAAGAGGTAAAAAAAATTAGTTATAAGGTTTTATTGCAAAAAAACGATAATAATAGATAGAAAATTATTTATTGCACAGAACAATGTTTCGTACACAGGCGAACTTAATGCTAGAGAGCATTCTCTTCCAGTCTGTTAATTTGTTCCAATAATGACGTAAATAATGTACTAAAGGCTATAAAATATTAGGTAGGTCTTAGGTACCAGTCATCACACAACTCTTCTCATCAATCTAGGGCACTTATCATCAAAATATAAAATAAAATCATGGAGCGTAGCGTAGCCTGAGTAAATATGTAAATAGCATAACACATGGGCGGTTGACTGTTGTTAGAAATTTCACATTAGCGGTTGTCATCATCTCAAGTGAACAAAATCAAACCCATTCATAGGCCGAACCATGAATGTTAGATTAGTGTCAAAATCATGTCAAAGGCACATCTGGTGCTATTCCATGAAAAACATTCACTCAAGTGAACGCGAAATCCGCGGAGTTTTCAATTTGATATTCTGTAATAAATTCACCCGCCACCCGCGTAAGTGGAAAGAGTAAGTGAAACGATACTCGCGATCGAAGTGAGCGCGGAACCACTTGGTGATACTCGTTATTTTATCGTTTACGGAATAGCACTACAGAGTCATTCATAGGCCGAGCCTTGAGTAATGTTAGATTAGTGTCAAAATCATTTCCTAGCAGATGTGCCATCTGCCACACCACACTGAATCATAGCCGCGCTAGATGGGCGTATAATTGTGATTATCAGTTGTGGGCGAACACATTTTCTATTGTTTGATATCACACATGCATTATGTAGTAACACCCTTTGTAGTTCGAGCTGCGAATGTTAGTAAGGATTTTTGATCTTTTGAAGCCTTTAATTAAAGAAATTTCCTGCCTTTTCTTCTAAGCTTGAACGTCTATCTGGCGACTACTTACGCTTATACTTACTTACATCCATAAGTTTATAAGCTGCCTTCAAAAATTTCATTTTCGAGGTTCTCAATAAAATTTCGGTCATGGTACAAATCTGTCCTGATACGAGTATGTTATAGAAATCTATCCAGATATTTTAGTATCATCAAGTTGCGCAACTGAAAAAAGTGTATAAAATTCAGGAATTAAAATCAAAATGTCGGAACTAATTAACTACTTGTAAACTAGCGCCTATGTATTATCATATGTACATAATGTAAAGCGTTAATTGCACATGCCACGCTCTATTGGGTTTCAAATAACTTTGTTATGTATCAATATGTTATCAGTCGTTTTTGTACCTAATCACTGTCTTAAACTTGTATTGTGTTTGAAAGAACTAAGTTATGTACGCGATGCGATAACCTAGATTTTTTTTTTGTTTCTACTGGTCGATTTAATTAGTGATAGCGATAATGCAAACATAAGAGGCCGACAACCGCCAAACAACTCGCTCGCACATTCCAACATTTTTGAAGATATAAAGTTTCTAATTACTTCAATATAAAATAAGAATTTGCACGCCTTATGTCAAGGCAAAACATAATGAAACCAATATTACCTACTTTATGCACCAATATTACCTACATACCTGAATGCAACTCTTCTACTTATGTTTTGCAAATAAAATATATTTATCTTTATCTCAAACATTACAAATTTGGCCTAACCATCATTGGAGTTTGCGACTATGACAAAAGTTCAACAAAAATATCATTTTAATCCAAATAAGTTTACCCGCCCAAAATAATGCAGATGCGAAAAATAATTAATTTAATTTTTTTGAAAGTAGCGCCTGTGTTGGATAAGTTCTGTCATAGGTGATGGTTAGCACCCACATCAGGTGGGCCAACTGCTTGTTCCATCAGCTAGTTGTGTAAAAAAACCAAGTACCAACTTTCGATTTTAAGGTACGTGTAAATATTACATTTCTTTACAAATTTAGTTATCTTATATCTTCAAAAAAGGTAAAATGTGCGAGCGAATAGCTGTTCGACGGTTGTCACGCGTGTTGACACGCTTAAAGCCTTGCGAACTAGCCAAAGGTTCTAAACAGGCCAGATGCAAAGCACAGATCCAGTTTCGCAACATTTCCGGTATGGCCACACCGCGCAACTCTTGCCTCGCTGCTATCAACATCAGATAAACAGAACATTTAGCAGGTTTTATCTGTGGTTCAGATCTGGCACGGTTAGGGTATAGACATTAGACTCCAAGTCACATCTTGCGTATTTAGCGTTCTGAAGTCTGACAAGAAATCTTTGTCTGTCTGTATATTCTTCGATTACATAGCCTTTTTATAAGTGGCATCCTGAAATTTTGCTGGAATAAATACCGAGTGCTACTTGAATTAAGTTTGTTGATAATATCCTAAAAGTTATCCGAGTCGGATTAGAACCCAAGATACGATACCTCTTGATACGGAGCTGCGCTACTGCGACCGTACTGTATAAAGATGTAAAAATTTACTTCCAAAAAGTCAGACTACTACGCTCACTGAAGTAAGCAAATCGTTTGAACGGCAATGAGTACACGTACACATCCATAACAAAATCCCATGCGACATGCATCAGTTGCCGATAAGAAAATTGAATAAGTTTAGAAATAAAACTTTTTATTAAAGCGTGAAGCTGTCCTATTTATTTATTTTCTAATCTAATGTATATCTAATACATATGTTTTTTTTATACAAATGTATATCTACCAAATATCTATGCAAAAATAGATCCAATTCCGAAGGTCTTTCAAACATACATTACGTATACCGTTACATACATACGTCACAGTCAGCTGGTCCGTAAAAAGTGACAGGGTGTTGGGTCAAGGTGGACAGACAAAACTGACCGAATTATTCCCGCTCAGATGAACTCAGGTATGTGGTTTCAGACCTTGATTGCAACTGGAGTATGGACAATGTTTAAACCACTTGGAACAAGAAGATGGCCTGATGGAGTAAACATGACCTCTAACTCTAAAAGTCTCGCATTAACAACGTGCCCTACGATGCAAACTTGCGTCCATCAAAGACATTAGATATTAAACCTCATGTGACTGTAATTTCACCGGGACCCTTCAAACCAAAACACAGGAACGCTGCTTGTCGGCAGAAATAAGCGTTCACGGAAGAGACAATTGCAAAAAGCCCTTAAACTACTAAAATCTTTGAATGTATTTTTCAGTTAAAGTCTGTGACAGGATCTCACAGACTTTTCACTGAAAAATGCATTTTAGTTACTGCTTGAACCAATTTTCATTATATTTTCATTTCCACGTCATGTCTGGACCGTGTCAACATGTCCGGTTTTGAAAAACGGAATACTTATAGTTAATCTGACATTTTGAACGAGGATTGTTTGGTCATGAGTTACTTTTTTTTTAAACCTACCTAGTCTAGGTAGGTTTAAAAAAAAAATCTTAAAAAAACGTCAGATCGATACGATGCATGTAAGATAATGGCTTTTCTTATCATAATCTGATTCCCATAGTACAAGCTTTGCATAGCCCGGGGCTAGATAGCACTGTGTGGAATGTCTACCAATATTTATTTACTTATTAATCGTGGACAAAGTCGTCAATAACCGGTCATCTTCAATAAAATATTCACAATCGTAAACCATTAAATAAATAACATATTCTTGGAAATTCTAACATAATAATATGAAGTCGTGTGTTGGTAGTGAGTCAGTTCATCGAAGAATCGATGATATATCCTTGTTGTTCAATGATTACTTAGAACCAACATTATGATTTAATCGGATTTAAGATATTACGTAAATAACTAGATGAACACGAGATTTAATTTGCGTAGAGCTTTGAGTAATGTATACCCAATGTGAAAATAATCACATTCATATGGCACTAGATACAACATACAAGATATTAATTCGAAGAAATTAGTGTTACACTAGATTTTATTAAAGAAGTCACTGCACTTTAGACTTATTCACCGCACATATATTAAAGTAGATATATGTATAGATATCGCAAAATATAAATATATTTTGTGCGCTAAATCTTAAATTAGTGAAGTACGATTAAAACTTTAACTTACCAACATTCCCAATCTGAAAAAAAAATACTATGGGAATTAGTTAATATATAAAACTCTTTTTTATGTAAGTATATACGTACTAATAATACATTTAAAACGCACAGACCCAGAACAGACATCTGTGTTCATCACACAATCAATGTTTATTGGTTATTGAAGGCAGCACAGTAAACTATCAATTAATAGCGCAGTAACATTATCTGCTAGAATAAATCTTGATCGTCTCTTAAAAATCAAAGTTGGAAGTTTAAGTTGATCTCATAATATTTTTTTAGTACCTACTGTCTAATTCTTACCTAAAGATCCGGTCCAAAATCAATGGCTACTAAAATATAAACTAAAATTCCAGATAAAATTTAGACGACGAAAAAGAGATTTACTAGTATAAAACAGCTAATACTATTAAAATTACTTCTTCAATGATACACTACTCGCATTAACTACTTTTATATTGCCAACTTCGGCCCGACTCTACTCCAAATATTGCCATGTCCTAAACAAAAGGTTTTTTTTAATGTCATCCACCATTTTTGACATTAAGACCTTACCATGTAACATAATAATTGCAATAAACTGTCTAACTATCACGGTTCATGAGATACAGCCTGGTGACAGACAGACAGACGGACGGACATCGGATTCTTAATACCTAATAGGGTCCCGTTTTACCCTTTGGGTATGGAACCCTAAAAAGCTTTACACGAACGAAGTCGTTATATTCGTCTAGTTATTTACTTTATTAGCTACTAGCGGCCTGTCCCAGCTTCGCATGGGTGGTCATAAATTTTTTGAACATTTTAGGATAAACTTAAACCGTGGGTTCGAGCCTCGCGTCTACTTATTTCATACATTTGCACGCGCTTCTCCTTGAGTAAGTGAAATCGCACCCCGCGCGAGACCCGTGGACCCGTTAACATTTTTAATTTCGTCATATCTTTTGAATGGAATGTCCGATTTGAAAAATTTAAGAAGTAATCTATAGGTATTGAAACCGTCTTAATTATGAAATGATTTATTTGGATAAGGATTAATACCAAGGTACAAATAAAGACCCTTTTCTAGCTGAGGCATTTCAATTAATTTTTTATAATAAAAGAACACTTATTGTGACATAACTATAATAGTTAGACATATGCTGTCGCGACATTTTTTGTAGATGATAACGTGTTCTACAAAATCGTAGTACATTATTTTGTTCTATCTTCAATAGTTTTCGCAGCGCACGCGATGTAAGGTTTTTTGCTTTCCACCTTGGGTTACATTATTGAAGTTTTAGTAAGGATCCCTGATTATTTTGAAAATATAATATAGCCTATGTTACTCAGGGATAATGTAGCATTCAAATTCTAATAAAGAATTTTTGAAATCGGACCAGTAGTTTTTGAGCCTATTCGTTACATACAAAAATACAAAAATACAAAAATACAAAAATAAAAAGTTTACCTCTTTATAATATTAGTGTAGATTAGAACCATCGAAACCGGTTGGCTCAAAGATCACCGTTTACGACCAATAACCCAAAACAGTGTCTAACGATTCGATTGCCGTAATTGCTGTAGCACTACCGGAACGTGCGGTTAAGAAGCGCCGTTTGCTAAATAGCGGCACCGACTTTATAAAAATAGTAAAATGAACAAGCTAGACGTCAAGTTGATTTTCAAATCTGGAAATCGCCTTCTTGAAATTTATTGATTATCATTTTGAAATTATAATCCGTCAAATATGATTGCATTTCATTTTACGCATTGTTCTCTCATGGTGGCACATCTCATCGCGTTGGCGTATGAATATTCGTGTTCGCGCATTTTTTTACGAACAAAACGAGTACGCAAATACACGAGCTAATAAAAATTGCAAATACCAAATAGCGATGTGAAGTGAATCAAAAGTAGTGATCATTTAGACGTGAATCTGCATACCCCGACATTTTTAAGCATCTTATGAGTAGAGATCTGAGGAGCTGAATATAATTACTAATTTATCATCCCAGAATTTAGCTTAGAGTTGAATCAATGTCAAAAGGTTTTTATTCAATTGGATCACAAGGATCACTTCGAAACGTCTTAAAGTTATGTGAAGGTGCCGCCAGTTCCACGCAACCAAGCCGAGAAAAACAGGAAACAATCTTACGGCGTGGTTCCTACCATTCCACTGTCATTTCTCATCTATAATAACTAGTTATTCGTTTTAATTTGACAATAAAACGATTTCCTCAAAGTTATGAACCGAAAGAAATTCACTACCGTACCATTAACGTAACCTAGATAAATTAACGAATTGAAACTGTTATAATGCGTAGTTTTACGTTAGACAATATTCGCTAAATATATATTAACATTGATTCAACCCTCAGCTAAATTCTGGGATGATAAATTTGTAATTACATTCAGCTCCTCAGATCTCTACTCATAAGATCCTTAAAAATGTCGGGGTATGCAGATTCACGTCTAAATGATTATTACTTTTGATTGTGGGACTTCATATATGTGTTTTTTTAGGTAGGTACGTACAAAACAAACGAAAGTAGTAGTTGGTAGTCTTCGCCGCCGTTCTTAAAAGTGAAATGACAGTAAAGGAAAGTGTGATCACCAAAATCTGAAGTTGCCTGCGCTGGCACTGCTACGTCACGACCGGTTACGCTATGACGGAAGACCGGGGCTTAACCCCGTAGCATCTCACGGCGCGGCGTGACGTGCGTGACGCAACGGAAAGGTCACAGAACCTGTTCTAGCAGCAACATTCTTGCGGACATCTCAAGATGGAAACCCTGCGAGGATAAATCCTACTAATTAACTATAAAATAACATTTATATACAAAGAAAATGACAACGAATACAAGTTTTTTTTTATTTATTTTTATATGTAAATGATAGACAAACGGGCTTACGGCCCACCTGATGGTAAGCGGTCACCGTCGCCCATAGACCCCAACAACACCAGGGGCGTTGTCGTTGCGTTGTCTACCCTGAAGGACTTTATTAACATTTTTCTTGAAGCTGTTCATGTTGCATATTGGCGGAAAAACCTTTGATGGTAGCTCATTCCACAGTTCATGGGTATATGGGGGAGAAATGGTTATTATAAACAAAATATCAAGTATAAGTATTTACAATTGCTTATTCAGCGTGGCTGCATTGCCACGCTGAGTAGCAATGCTGATGCGCTGCGCCAGATACTCACCAGCCCTCGGGTCACGCGTCACCTCGATAAGACAAATAAATAAATATTACCGGACTTTCCACAAACCACTAAGCAAAGCTTGTGATACGGGAACCAAATAGCTGATATATACATTTTTTTCTTTTTTTTGCAAATTCTAAAAAGACAGAGGACAAACATCTATGTTCACAAAATTTGTTCTCGATGGGGATTGTACATGCATCTGATTCGTGCATGAAGGGAAGACTGGCCAAACTGAAACATTTCCACAGATTTACTTCTCTGTGATACCGTCGTGATGCTGTTTCTTTTTCTGTTTCAATATTTGCAAATGTATTTTCCCATTTTTTTCTACATCTCTACATTTTCTACTCTCTCGTTTCCAGATGCTGAGCCGCACGCTCGTCCTGTCTCTCATCGCGCTGGCCAGCTGCGACGTGTCGCACCTGGAGCCCACCACCAGCACGGAGCCGCCACCGGCCCGCCCGTATCTGTTCTCGTACACTGCTGGCCGGTACCCGGGGCACACGGACCGACAGCACAGTGAGGTCAGCGATGGAAAAGGAACTGTTAGAGGTGAGGATTTACTCCTAAATGGGCTTAATAGGAGCTCTATTTCACAGAAAGCGACAGCCTTGCCCGTTGTGTCTCAGACCGCCGCGTACACCATAGTAAAATAGGGTTCGTTTAGCAACCAGTCGGGCATGCGTGTTGTTTTTGAAGTTTCAAAGGACACATCGGAGATGGCGTCCGGAAAACTACAATTTAGTGGTTGCGCAACCAGCGTGCCACCAGTTACATTCCGTGCACGCATCGATGCTGGTTGGACGACCAAATTGGTACCAAGCGAGCAACAGGTACCATAAAACTGTATGCATATTTTGGGGGCTCGACCAGGTTGCGCAACCGTGGTCTCTCAGTAAAATCTTCTTATCGTGTCCATGCTTAAATAATTTTGGCTTAATAAGCCACCTCAATAGCGCTACCTGTCGCTGCATTAAGGTCTTCCCTCGTGCAGGTATTTGGGCACGAGGGGCACACTAGCAAGTGATGCATAGATTGTGTTGGAGCACCACAGTCGCAGTCTGTTAGGCTCAGTGAAATGGGGCCCTAAGTCTCACTTATCAGGTACTACTTAACCAAGCTTATAAGAACAGAATGCTGAGTCGTGAGTTATGCTTTTCGTTTTCTGTGTAATTGTGTGGAGTCATGATAAATGACCCTAGCGCGTGATGAGAACTTGCATCACACAAAAAACAGGGAGTGCAACTCAGACTGACTCTGTACTGGCAATAGTCTTACGGCTTGGTGGAGTGTACCTGCTAAGGGGTCTTTTGAGAATGCATTTCCAAGAAACTCCTATATAAAACAGGTGGAATATTATTCAGTAGTAAGCACCAAATGTTGACAATCAGCGTTGTTGTTGAGTTTGACAGTAAAGTTCTAAAACATGAGTTAAGTGCACAAAAGGAGCCTCTTTGTGGATCACTTAAAATCCTTTCACCACACTGTTTCGAAAGAAACTAGTGACACGACGAGAAGACTTACCACGAGGCTATGGCCTGCAATACTTGGCAGGCTCAGATCTCGACATGCCAAATTACGCGTTAAGGAAGTAAATAGCTCACCAGCTGATGACGTAACGCACAGCATTCCAAGAATACAAAACAAGGGTACAGTCGTAAGCATAATATCTTGTTTTTTACTAATTGATGGAACAAGCAAATGGTCCTACCCGATGTTAAGTGGTAACCATCTCCCATAACATTGCCTCGTAAGTCACGCACAATAGGAAAGTGTCCTACGATGCGCTGCCCTGCGTCCATAAACTTGAGGCATACAGATGTTAAGCCTCATGTGCCTGTAATTTCACCGGCGATCACAACCCTTCAAACCGAAGCACAGCAACGCTTTGGCGTTGGCAGAAAAAAGCGTGGTGGTAGTACTTCCCCGGACGCCACACACAAAGAGCTCCACTATTATTTAAGTTGAAGCTGTCACAGACAAAGGAGTCACGAAGTGAACGAATGCCAGGTTCCATGGCAGTTCCATAGCTATATGAATTTATGATGTTCTATTTATTGAGTATCTGGCTCAGCGCATCAGCGTTGCAATTAAGCGTGGCAATGCAGCCAGCGTCTTGAGGTCGCTTCCGATTGGCACTGGTTTGGATCATTTGAGTTATCTCTAGATCGTTTGCAATGGTTTGCTAATAGCTCAGCTAACAAGTATATTTTTTTCATTTTATACATTATTTTATTTATTTTAATTTTGTATTTTAGTAAATAATAATCACAACCTGGTTTTACGTTTAACTAAATAGTTTTAAGTTAGATAAAAAGTGGTTTCCTTTAAGTCGCAAAAACTATACTTTTTCGCTTAATTGTACTTAAACACGAGGTAGCTTTGAGCAGACAAGATTTATTAACGAAACGTGAATAATAAGTAGGTGGTGGTACCACGTACCTCGCTTATAAATGTTAGATTTCTAAAAATAAATTTATGAGCACCTAAATGTCAGTTCATCACATACTCGTATAATGAAAAGTTAATGCTGCAATGAGAGGGTCATACAGTTCTAAGAACCGACAACAGCTGAGGAATAAAGGTTCTTGAATGATCACGAACCGGAAGATAGAGCGAAGGACCCAATAGACAATATTATGGAGAATTCTGTATGGCTACGCCTCACTAAACTTAAATATTGTATTATATTACTTTGTAAAAGGATCATACAAAAGAACGGTAGGAACCAAGCCGTAAGTTTGTTGCCTGTTCTTCTAGGCTTTGGTCGCGTGGAACTGGCACCTAGAGTCACCTAGCTTTAAGACGTTTCAAAGTGATCCTTGTGATTTTATTGAATAAATACCTTTTGACTTTGACTTTGACTTTGAATTAGAAAGGTCAGTGGATGTAGGTTTGAAATAAATCTTCTTGCAAACTAGTAACGTAAAGTTGTAACGTGTTGAGAAACGTTACCTACGTTGCTGTTGTGTGATTGTTTCGTCAGTTGATCTTCGCACAATCTACCTATGGGCAGACACATTCCTCCAGTGCATCTTGCACAGTACTAATAAGTGTTTTCCCTCATTCCAGGTTCATACTCGTACGTGGACCCCCGCCAGCAAGTCCGCACGGTGGACTACATCGCGGACCGGGAAGGGTTCCACCCGATCCTGAGCGAGGTGCCTCCCCCCCACCCCGCCGACTCCGCGTCCGTGGCCGAGGCCAAGGACAGGCACTTCCAGCTGTACGCCAAGATCGCTGAGGAACACGCCACTCACCCACACCCTGATGGTGAGATAAAACGGACTCTAACTACGTTACGTTAGTCTAGATCAGTTGGAAGAAGTAAACTGAGGAACTGCTAGGGAATAACTGCCTTACTAACTAACAGCTGCTACAGAGTGCTCGAAAGGATCCTCTTTGAGGCGCACCTAAAATCCTTTCACCACACTATTTAAACTACTCCAGCTCTCTGTCAATAGCTAGGGACACGTCAAGAAATTGTCTTATTTTTTTAAGACGCAAACAACTGTTGATTAACTATTTGCTCGCACATTGCACCATTTTGAAAATGTAAAATTACTGTAGTTATGAAAAACCGTAAACATTCCAGTTTCGAACATAGCTTTTCTCCACAGAAAACTATATGTAACAAACAACCTCTCGTTTCCGGAACCCCAAAAGATTTTATAATATCCTCGGGTAATCAAAGTTATTATCCGAGTGTGATGTACCTACGACCTTCTCCTCCATACGGGGCTACGCCAACCACCTGCGCCATCCGACTCTAATTTCACACGGCGAATAACTCGGGGATATGCTACTGCGGTGTCTATACGACCGCCGTCGCCGTCTATCCCATTAGTGAACAGTGCCCTGAAACTGTACATTATCTTCCAGAAACGTCCGTCCCGCGCCAGTCAGCAGCCGTGGTGGCCGCGGCCGCGAAGCACACGCAGCTGTTCCGAGTGATCGCCGAGCAACACGCGCGGATCGCCGCCGAGAGAGAGGCGCTGCAGTTAGAGGAGGAGAGACAACTTCTTCAAGAGCTGGAGCACGACCAGTAGACCATGAGAAAACCGATAGGCAGGCAGTAGTGCAGTTCCATAGACCCAAGACAAGCAAGAGCGCATCCAACGTCATAGAATCTTCTCGCTAGACCTATTTGCAGTGGTCCAATCACAAATCGCTTTGGTAAGCTTGACTGGTGTTTTAACCAATCAGCGGTAACTAGGCCTCTTAGATAATCAGTTGTTATCGTATAGTCTTGTATGTCTTGTCCATCTTCCATATTTGAATTCAAATAGAGGGCATTTTAACCAACATTACTCGAGTTCTTAGCATAAAGTGTAGTTGGAATGAAAGAGTTATGTGATGAGGATATCACATAACTCTTTCATTCAAATCTCATGATTTTAACGAAATGTTTTGGTTGGTTTTGAAGAAACCGCTGACATTTTCTTCAAAACCTGACATTGACGCACATTATTCCACTTAACACTGGTAAGGTTGTCTGTCAAAATGACGGATTCCTACCAAAGAGCCAAGAAGCGAATATTCAAGTAGAAAATAATAGGTACCTACTCTTTTTTATAGTCTTATATCTGCCTTGCTTGCCCTTGCAATCTATAACGTAGTAGGATGACTGTGGACGTTGTAACGAACTTATGGATACTCCAAAGAGCTTTTCGATGTGAAACGATATATAATTTAAACTTAAATTGTAAAAGCTATTATTAGGATATAAAAATGAAATATTTGTAACTTTAATATTTTTGCACTCGTATTTGTAAATAGTTTTGTATTAAAACTAATAATACTCTAAAATTGCCATAAATGATAATAATTTAGTGTATTTTGTATTTTTTATAATATTTTTGTATTATGATGTTCTGTCGAAGAGTGAATAAAAACATGTAAATATTTTTTTTCTGTTTTAAATAAAACTACACACATTTTCAAACCGAAAGATTGCAATTAAGTGAGTGTGTTTGTTCCCAACTCACCTCCGTAACGGCTGAACGGATTTCTATGAAACTTGGAATATACATAGTTCATTACCTGTAATTGTATAGGTAACTTTTAATTCTGTTAGGTACAAGACAGTGGAGTTGTGGTGCGGACAAACCTAGAAAACCAAAAGAAAAAACTTTTTGTGATATAATATTTGCTGAAGGAACAAGCAGATGGCCCACTTGATGTTAAGTGGTTACCATCACCTATAACAAAGCATTTACTCGCACGTCTCGCACGATATGAACGTGCCCTACAATGCACTGCCCCGCGTACATCAATTTAAGGCATGCAGATTTTAAGCTTCATGTGCCTGTAATTCCACCGGCGGCAAACTCTTCAAACCAAAACACAGTAACGCCACTTGTCGGCAGAAATAAGAATCGTGGTAGTTTTTTCCCGGACGAGCCACACAAAGAGCTCTACTATTCTTACTCTACTGTTCTATAACATGTGTCAAGTGCTCGAAAGGAGCCTCTTGAGGCACATAACATCCTTTCACTACACTGTTTCGAAAGAAACTAGTGACACGACAAGAGAGAGAGACTGTTCTGTGTATTTTTCACAAACAACCGTTTTAGTGTAAGAAATATGATGAAGCCGAGTACGTCAGTTACATAAAGTAAGTAAAACAAAAAACTGTGCATAAACCATTATTTTATTAGTGAATTTGTTACGAATATTTGCAGCAACTGGTTAGCGACGGGTTTAGGTTGTGTCGGATCCGGAAGTGATGTTGCCTGGAAAACGAATAACACGGTAACACAAGGTGTAAAATCTACGCTAAAAGGAACTAAGCTGACCTTCAGATTGGGCTGAGCATTCGGGCAGTTTCGGTTTAAATGCCAGGAGCCAAGCCGTGAGTATCTGGTCGTTCTACAGGGGTCTCTCTTGTGATCAGCTGCATTTGTGAATTTTGTATCACGGATCACAAACTTGGTGCAACTCACCCTTAATGAAGCACTTATACATTTTCGATATGATGATACCTCTTCTTTGAATGATTATAACAGTGGATATAAGTGGAAAAGTATCCCCCCTAGTAGTAGTAGGTAAAAAAAATCCGTTCTTCCCTACCTGTAGGGATAGATTGGAACAGGCGGCTTCGGTTGGGAGTGTTGGTACCAGTTACGAAAACGGACCAAAACAATCCCTATTCATTAAGTCAAAGTCAAGAAATATAAAAAAGGATAATTTTGAATCGTCTTAAAGCTAGGTGACTCTAGGTGCCAGTTCCACGCGGCCAAAGCCTAGAAGAACAGGCAACAAACTTACGGCTTGGTTGGCCTACCGTTCTCTTGTATGATCCTTGTTACAATATTTGATTACAAGTATTTGATTTGAGTGTTATACGTACTGGGAGGTGGTCCAGGTGGTGGTCCCCCGTGTCCGCCCCCGCAGCCCGCCTTCTGCCCCCCCGCGCCGGTACTCATTCCACTCTGAAACATTATAAAGAAAAGATTTGTTCATAGCAGTTTCCGGAGAAGTACCTACTACCTATATTATATGACTTCTGTATAAGTATAGTATTTCTGACGCCAAGCTGTGTTGCTGTGTTTCACCTTGAAGGGTGCCCGTGAAATAACAGGCACATGAGGCTTAATATCTGTGGTCCAATCACGAATTTGACGTTAATCGCGTAAACATATCGAAATTTATGTGCACAATGCCAATACTCTCAAACGGTGAAGGAAAAAATCGTGAGGAAACCGGCATGTCGTAGTAAAGTTTTATAACATGTGTCAAGCGCTCGAAAGGAGCCTCTTGAGGCGCACTTAAAATCCACCACACTGTTTCGAAAGAAACTAGTGACACGACAAGAGAAGAGAGTCGTGGTAAGGTCCCTGTATGCCTCAAGTAGGTAGATGGACGCAGGTCAGTGCACCAAGGGGCACGTTCATATCGTGAGTATGTAGTGAGGCAATTATTTGTCATGCGAGTTTACCACTTTATATTAGCTGGTTCTATCAGCAAAAAGTATAAAGATAATGGCTATATCTACTAGTAAAATCCGACTTGCCTAGTAACTTTTTCGAAACAGTGATAAAGCATTGCTGGTATAGTGGTAACGGCCCTGCCTTCTGGTCTTAAAGTCGTGGGTTCAAAACGGAAGAAAAACATCGTGAGGAAACCAGCATGTCGTAGAACCTAAAAAGCTCTATAAACATGGGTCATTTGACCGAAAGGACCTTTAAGACGCATTTTTAAAATCACTTCACCACACTGTTTCGAAAAGAAACTAGTGACACGACAAGAAGAAGTCATAAAGTTATATAAAGTTTGGAAGCCGGGATCGCTTTGACGGGCTACCAAAGTTTTCACCTTCTGAACTAAGTTTATTTTTATTTATGTGTGGAAGGTACTCACCGCAAGAGCGAAGATCAAAGCCATCATGACCGCCAAAAATACACCAAAGAACTTCATATTGAACGCTGAATGCCAACTGAATACCCTGCTTACACGATGACATGTTTTATACAAAATCGACAGGAAGTCAGGAAATTGGTGACTTGTTCAAAATTCGATCCTGAATAGACTGTTATGCTGCAGTAGCTTTTGTTTGCGGCTTCACTTGCACAGAAGCATCCAAGGTATATTAATATATATATGAAATTTATTATTATTTATTTACAAAGAAATTTACAATGGATACAAGTACAAAATACATTATGAAACAGTTGAGTAATCTGCACAACAATCTAGAGATAGCTAAACTGATCCCAATCAGTGGCAATCGGAAGCGTCCCCAAGACACGGGCTGATGCGCCGAGCCTGATAGTCACCAGCCCTGATAGTCACACGTTGCCTCTATAAGACGCTCGATATATGAAACTGAAACAGCTTTGATCTGAAACCGCATGACTTTGATCCCCAGTCACGGTAGATATCCTCTCAAATCTCTTAGTTCTCTTACTCTAACTCCAGATTTATTGAGGATGTCTAAGGAGGGTGGTCAGAGGTACGCCCAATGTACATAAATTCATTATAATATTAGCTGGAATAAAAAAAATTGCCTTCATTTTGGGCTCCATGCCCAAATTGGATGCATTTTTTTGAATTCAGCTTTTAGTATATTTCTCCATGCTGCAAGAAACGCCCTTCGGCTTAGGTTGAGCTCTATACGTCAGTCAGTTAGTCAGGTCTTTAATGCTTATAATAAGTATTTAGATAAATGAAATAGTAAAATGCAATAATTATGATCATAAACGCGATGATTTGAACACGTGTCGACCCGTGAAATTATATTTACAAGGCCGCTTGACAAATAGCGCATGTGATAATGGGGTAATGTGCTTATTTAGACACATTGGCCACGAGGGTCATAGAATTTCTATTTAGGAGTCTACATTTAATCAAGATCCGCCTTATTCTTACCATTTTTTACTAAATTACTTTTAGAATCATGGCAAAAATAATCTTTTTTCAAAAGAATATCATATTATTTCGAAACGGTCTTAATTAATTTATTAATTAAACTACATAGGTGTAATGTTTGAATCAACCAACTATAACTTGTTAAAGAAAATGGAAATTTTCAAATGAAATAACAAAGAACTATCAATATTTTATTACATACTCTCTTAAAAATATATTATCCTTAACCTTTTGACAGTTTACATCTAGACTCCTCTTCAAAGTTTATTTGAACATAAATTACGTCAATGGCTGAACACGTGACTAAAGCTAGCTTCCTAAATAAATAAATATACATCCTTGATTCACAAATCTTATTCATAGACCTAGGTATGAAGCCTAACGAGTAGGTATGCCCCTATTCTAGTTGAATCTACACCTGAAAACAGCTGAATAAAATAACAGCCTTTTACCGAACAACAGTCTGTCCAACTCAAATTTCCCATTTGGTAGCTCAGTGTAACTATGAATATTATTAACATTATAAATTCGATTCTGATTCGTAGTATAGAGATATTGCCACAGCTTAAAAAAAACAATGCGGTTTGGCTGAAGGTGGCAGGCTGACTTTCCACTGGCAAATACACATTTTCAACATCTTATGACACTGATAAAACTGTGCCAAAGAATCTATATCGATTCCCTTTGCATTTCCAGTGCAACCTCGACAAGAACCCGTAAAAAACCACTTGCAACTAAACTTGAAGGCTCAAACCAGTACCTTCCACACCCTAGTCAATATCCAGCTTCTTAAAGCTGCCTTGTAACCCGAATAGGTCCTGCACCTTGCTCTTCCCGCCGGGACGCAGGTTCTCGGCGACGCGGCGCGGGTTTTCGTCCCGGAAAAAGTCCCCGTTCGCTTTGAACCGCTCGATCAGCTCATCTGTGAAAATCAATATTCAAATCAAAAGTCAAAAGGTATTTATTCAATTAAATTTATATTAAATTTAATTAATAGCTCAAGTCATGAAGTGGTTACCTCTGATGGTTTCTCGACTCTTGTACATTCCACCGTCGTCCTTCGGAAAGGCTTCCTTCGGGATGTACTTCTGAATGCTATCGCTTCCCACTGGATGAACGTAGATGATGTCCATGAGCGCTTTCTTGAGGAACGGTCGCATCAGCATCAGCAGTTTGTCGATGAAGTTCGGCGCGTTCAAGAAGTGGACCTCTTTCAGTTTGACGAGCATGCACTCCTGGGAATACATAACATTTAATTCCTTTAAACTTGTACTTAAAAAGAGATGAGAAAATTATGACGGTATACGTATTGTCAACATCCAGGCCTCTCTCATAGATTTGCTACTAATTTGGAGTAGTTTGTCGTAGTTTCTACGCATGGCAGACGGTTAGGGGACCTTAGAGTGTAGAGATGCTGTTACCCGTCTCTGGTGCGTTTCTTAACTCCTAGTTTAAAATCCTTTCACCACACTGTTTTGAAAGAAACTAGTGACACGACAAGAGTGTCATGTCACTAGTTTCTTTCGTGAAAGGATTTTAAGTGCGCCTTACGAGCACTTGACACCATGTTACTTTTGTTAGAACTTTTTAGGTTTAACTCTTAGTGATGATAGGTACAAGTAGGCAAATTAAATATCCTCGTTTTAAAATGTAAGAAAAGTGTTAGAATTCAATAGACATCATGCGAAGAGAGGAAAGCAAATTATGATATGGATATTGATACAACAGTCTCAACACCGTTGAATGATTCAGGAAATCCACGCACCTGTACAAAATACAGAACTTTCTTGATAGCCATCACCTCTAGTTTCGTGATGTGCCCTAGAGTTGCTTGATCCATATCTATTATCATTACGAACCTGCAATACAAAAAGGAAAACGTTAAAATTGTCTTAGACTTTTATAGTTTCACCTAGTTTGTAAGACGCTTGAAAACGTGAAGCCAATTGTGAGAGGAATTGGACAAAGAAGATTAGGTGCCAAAGGACAAACCATGGTATGCGGTTATGGTAGAACCAAAACCGCAGGAGAAGCTATGGTTCACAGATAAATAATACGAACCAGAAGATACAGCGTAGGATGGTCTCAGCATAGGATTGGAAAATCTTTATTTTATAGCATTATTTTAACTTTCCTTCTTTAGCAATTCGCCCGATTTTCCCAAAATTTACTTTTAACAGCTTAGTTGGTAGTGGCTTTACCTTCTACGCCGTAGGCTGTGGGTTCGATCCCCACAGAGAACAAACATTTGTGTGATGAACATAGATGTTTTTACTCTATCTGGGTGTTATTATAAATTAAAAGTATGCATTTACAAAAAAAAATATACATGTATTATATCAGCTACCTGGTTCCCATATTACAAGCTTTGGCTGAGTTCGTGGCTAGATAGTGGTGTGTGTAAAGTCCACCAATATTTATGAATTATTTATTATTATTAATTATGTTTTCCCACACCATTGAACAGCTTACCCCGGCCAGGTCCCCTCCTCGTACTGCCACAGGTCGAATACCATCATGAAGGTTCGCACGACGTCGTTGAAGTTGAAGCTTTTGCTGTCGAAATCCAGGAGACGAAGGTAGATGATGCGGTAGCCGAACACAGATGGCGTCGGCAGAGGAGCAAAGAGCCTGAAAGAAACGGTGAAACGAATTTGTAGCCAGAGTTCTTGAATATAATTTTACTAATTTAATCACTTCTCAATACATCGAATTTAAAAAAAATCTAATAGGGTCGTGCGCCTATAGATTTTCTGTTCAAAACGTTTATGTGCGCAATGCCAATGCTCTCAATCAGCGAAGGCAGTTACTGAGAGATGTGAGGGGATGTCTACCGTTCATGGGGATCAAAAGCTCGCTTTTTTCCCCTGGGTAATAATAGTAGATTGTTTACCAAGGGAGCAAACAACTATTTTTATGGCGAGAGTGTTTTTTGAATCCAGAGCGGAGCGAAGGATTCTAGAGTAGAATCCCGAGCGTAGCGAGGGATTCTAAAGTAGAATCCTAAGCGTAGCGAGGGATTCAAAGTACTTCACTCGAGCTTAAAATAGTGTTGCTCCCGAGGTGGACACTCTACTTTTTATCACCCTCTATGAGAAAATAACTTAGTGCAACTTATGAATAATCATAATCATAGTCACAAATACACGAAGTCACAAAGTCACAAAGTCACAAAGTCACAAAGTCACAAAGTCACAAAGTCACAAAGTCACAAAGTCACAAAGTCACAAAGTTACAAAGTCACAAAGTCACAAAGTCACAAAGTCACAAAGTCACAAAGTCACAAAGTCACAAAGTCACAAAGTCACAAAGTCACAAAGTCACAAAGTCACAAAGTCACAAAGTCACAAAGTCACAAAGTCACAAAGTCACAAAGTCACAAAGTCACAAAGTCACAAAGTCACAAAGTCACAAAGTCACAAAGTCACGGAGTCACATAGTCACATAGTCACATAGTCACATAGTCACATAGTCACATAGTCACATAGTCACATAGTCACATAGTCACATAGTCACATAGTCACATTGTCACATTGTCACAATGTCACATAATCTCATAGTCATAATCATGTATTTATTGTAATTTTATTTATTTTCATAAAACTAAGTATAATCTGAATTTGAGTAAACAATTATGAACATAGGTGGAATGCGCGTTTCACGTGTTTTTGTTTATTTTTATTTAGTTCAGGCGCTTTTTTTTTAATCATAAAGCCTGCTTGTTCATACAGTGTTCGTGATCTCTTTGGTGATTGGAACTTTTACTCAATAAGCACATTCCAAATTCAAATCACATTACCGCCCTTGGGCGGTAAAGTACTTTACCGCCCTTGGGATCAAAGTGCTATTTTGCTACCTGTTTTCGAAGAGCAAACTATCTATTTTCGAATTGATGTGATAAAAAAGAATTATACTCACACACTATGCAAAGTAGACTCGACTTTGGCGTCAAAAATACGATCCCTGAAGAAGGTAGTGAAGAGTGTTCTCAGGGTATAGTGCAGATCTAGAACCTGCTTTGACACCTCCATGCTGTGCTCGCAGCAGTGGTACACCAGGATCAGGTCCAGTTCTGAAAACCGGAGGAGCTAATGGTTATTGTAAGTAATTGAGTATAGCAATATTGTATGCCCGATAAAGGTAGACTGTTGGAACAAAATAACCTTCTGTAAGATCTTTTTACAATGAACAATTGTTATTTTCATTGTAAAGAACTGAATGTAAATGCATAGCTGACACTACGTAGGCCTCATTATCGAAAATATGGCTTTATTTATGACTAGCGGCCTGTCCCAGCTTCGCATGGGTGGAAATAATTTTTTTCAACGTTTTAGTATAAACTTAGACCGTGGTGGGTTCGAGTCACTTCTAACTCGCGCCTCGCCCGGGCCCGCGCTGGGTGAGAACGCGCCCCGTGACCTTATCTTTTTTAAATCTTTTGAATGGAATGTCCGATTTGAAAAATTCAAGAAGTAATGTATAGGTATTGAACCAGTCTTGAATATGAAAAGATTTATTTGGATAAGGATTAATACCAAGGTACAAATAAAGACCCTTTTCTAGCGGCGGCATTTCAATAAAAATTTTATAATAAAAGAACACTTATTGTGACATAACTTTAATAGTTAGACATATGCTGTCGCGACATTTTTTGTAGATGATGACGTGTTCTACAAAATCGTAGTACATTATTTTGTTCTATCATCAATAGTTTTCGCAGCGCACGCGATGTAAGGTTTTCTTTTTCCACCTTGGGTTACATACAAAACAACAAAACAACAAAAATACAAATCTTTTCTCTTTATAATATTAGTGTAGATGTAGATGATGTTTTTTTTTCTTAGATTATGGCAGTTTCAGTGAGTATCAAGCATGCTGTGTTTGTATCTAAAAGACCCTGCACCCAATTGAGCTTTGTATTTAACTTGAACTTAGCGTTTAGGGTTTAGGGCGTAAGAGGGTAGATGTTTGCTTTTATTCGAAATTTAGTTGCAAGAGAAATTTAGTAGAAAAAAACTA
This sequence comes from Chloroclysta siterata, assembly GCA_932294275.1. NCBI lineage: Eukaryota > Metazoa > Arthropoda > Insecta > Lepidoptera > Geometridae > Chloroclysta > Chloroclysta siterata. Next base: position 760,651 of record OW028607.1, read on the forward strand.
AAAAGTGCCAAAAGGAAGGTGTCCGTATAAATTGTCCGTTTTAATAAAGTTGCTAAGGCTTTAATTACAAATTATAAATATTATACTTTGTTTAAAATCGTTGCGATTTCTATGAGTAGTGTAAACACAATAAAACTATTAAAGAACACTTAGAGATTCAATTGATTCTTCTCGTTTCCCGTAGCCCTAACGATGTTCAGATTATAAATGCGCAATCGTATGACGCAAGCCATCTGACTAGCAATTATAAGACACGCGATGCAAGTAGCTAGAGGTCGGCCCTGCCCATCGCGCTGCATTCATTATGATGAGTTATATTGTTCTAACAAATAGTTATTGGTTTAACCAAATGTTACTTTACCTTTTTTCAAAGTTTCAAAGTGATCCTTGTGATTGTACTGAATAAAGACCGTTTTGATTTTGACCTCCTGACAACTCAGTTGGTAGTAGCCCTGCCTTTTGAGTTGTAGGCTTTTCGACCTTTTTTATTATTTTATTATTGACTAGCGGCCTGTCCCAGCTTCGCATGGGTGGTCATAAATTTTTTGAACATTTTAGGATAAACTTAGACCGTGGGTTCGGGCCTCGCGTCTACTTATTTCATACATTTGCACGCGCTTCTCCTTGATTGAGTGAAATCGCACCCCGCGCATGACCCGTGGACCCGTAAACATTTTTAATTTCGTCATATCTTTTGAATGGAATGTCCGATTTGAAAAATTTAAGAAGTAATCTATAGGTATTGAAACCGTCTTAATTATGAAATGATTTATTTGGATAAGGATTAATACCAAGGTACAAATAAAGACCCTTTTCTAGCGGAGGCATTTCAATTAATTTTTTATAATAAAAGAACACTTATTGTGACATAACTATAATAGTTAGACATATGCTGTCGCGACATTTTTTGTAGATGATAACGTGTTCTACAAAATCGTAGTACATTATTTTGTTCTATCTTCAATAGTTTTCGCAGCGCACGCGATGTAAGGTTTTTTGTTTTCCACCTTGGGTTACATTATTGAAGTTTTAGTAAGGATCCCTGATTTTTTTGAAAATATAATATTGCCTATGTTACTCAAGGATAATGTAGCATTCTAATGGTGAAAGAATTTTTGAAATCGGATTAGTAGTTTTTGAGCCTATTCGTTACATACAAAAATACAAAAATACAAAAATACAAAAATACAAAAATACAAAGTTTACCTCTTTATAATATTAGTGTAGATGTAGATGAACAAGATGTTTGTTTTCTGTCTGTGTTATTATATATTCTACTTGCTGTTAGATCAAGTATATGGCCAATCTAAAGTTAAGTGGTAACCATCACCTATAACAAAGCATTGACCCGCCAGTCGAGTGCGCTAGGAACGTGCTCTACTATGCACTGAATCGCACTACACTGTGTCCATCCACTTTAGATATAAAAAGTGTTAATGTGCCTGAAATCGAATCATCCACACCCTTCAAGCTGAAACACAGCAAAGTAGCGTTGCTGGTAAGAATAGGCATGGTAATACTTCCTATGTACTTTGCCTATTACCTGCTCTTTGTGTGAGTCTCCAGACGAGACACACACAAAGAGTTGTTCTACTCTCAACCTACTTTATATTTTAAATACTTGTTGTTATATACATAACGTAGGTAAGGTACAATTATGTGGTGTTACTGTTAACCTTTATGCTGGGGCAACAACTTCCAGACCGGTAGCTATTACCATGACAGTAAAACATACGTTAGCACTCACCTCACGCACATTCTGCGAACCTGTGTCTTCAGATATCTACATAAGTACCGCTCAAATACAAATATAGCACCGCATATACGTCAGAGCAGTTCAGCTAACTTATTGAATAAGACTCTAGCCTCGTACCCATTGCCTTTTGGACTCCGGCCTGACCGAAAAACACGAACTTAAGTCTTAAAAAAGCCGTGGAAATGATAGGGACCAAGCCGTTAGTTTGTTGCTTGGCCGATTGCATAGAACTTGCACCTAGATTCACTTAGCTTATAAGACGTTTCAAAATGATGCTTGTATTTTTTTACATGTAATTAATTGCCTTTAAATTTGAAGAGTAAACTTACGTAGTTTATTTATTTTAGTTGGTCACATACCTACTAGAACCATAAAAATACACCAAAAATCTATTTTGAAACAGTTGAACAGATTTTTTTGCAATCATAGCTAAGAACACTCTGGGTCAATTCACCTAAATTCAAGCACATAAAAAAACTAAATCTTAGTCGGTTCATCTCTTTGGGGGTTACCGATAAACCGTAAATATTTCGAGAAGTCAGTGGACAGAGAGTGCTCAAACTATATAGGGGAGTAGAAAGAGGTATGGTATTATATAGGGAGGTCCAGCATTGGACTTCTACAGGCTAATCACGATGCTACAGACAGATACACTCGTTATACTCATAAATACCCCTCAGTTTGGGGCTTAAAAACTAATGATGAAGGGATAGATAAATACCTGTAAGGAGTTTCCCGGGCAGGTGGGGCTGCGTGTCCAGCCATTGCCTGAACTTCTGGATTTCATCGCGAGCTATGTCCGGGTTCTTCTCATACTCCTTCTCCACGGAGAACTGTTTCACTGACATTTTGCTGGAAATAAATGAATACAGGAATGAAATTTCTGAATGCAGTCTTAGCAGTAATAGGGCTCCTTGTGTGTGGCTCGTCCGGGGAAGTACCGCCATTCCTATTTTTGGCAAGCAGCGTTGCTGTGTTTTATCACCCTACATTCTTCTTTTTGTCGCCTCACTAGTTCTTTCGAAGGAGTGTGGTGAAAGCATTTAAAGTGGTGTGTAGTGTGTAAAATGGTGAAAGCATTCCTAAATTTCGACTCCAAAAGGTAAATGGCTCGTTTATGGGGAACGGTATACGCTTCTATAATAAACTTCCAGAAAGTGCCACTGGGCTTCCTATTAGAAAATTTAAGTCATACATTAAGAATAATCTAATAAGTAAAGCTTATTATACTTTAGATAGCTATATTGATGATAAAAGTGCGTGGCCCGATGTCCCGGTCGCTCTGCCCATCGGCAGCTAACATGTCTGCAATGTCTGTACTGTACCTACTATTGTGTGTTTTATTTTTCTCTGATTTAATAGATTGTATTTAATTTTATGCATTAGGTATTATTAGTTTGAAGCGTAGCGTGTGCTGTCTTATAAATTTGATTATGTTTACCTTTTTCTGTATGCCTACGCCTCACTTAACTTCAATAATATATTATATTACATTGTAAAAGGATCATACAAAAGAACGGTAGGAACCAAGCCGTAAGTTTGTTGCCTGTTCTTCTAGGCTTTGGTCGCGTGGAACTGGCACCTAGAGTCACCTAGCTTTAAGACGTTTCAAAGTGATCCTTGTGATTTTATTGAATAAATACCTATTGACTTTGACTTTGACTTTGACTAAAGCGCGACTCAAAGAGGCTCCTTCATTAAAGCATTACCTCGCAGGCCATGGACGTTAGTAACGTGCCCTACGATGCACCTCCGTCCATAAACTTTAGGCATACAGATGTTAAGCCTCATGTGCCAGTTATGTAACCCAAACTCAGCAACGCTACAGACGGCATAAATAAGCATGATGGCGTGATGGCAGCGACATAATGAATATCATAAATAATACAAACAGTTACTGTTATAGGGTTAATTTCAAACAATATAATAATATTATGTATAGGTTTACGAGTATGTAAATAAGTCTTGTTACTCGCTTGTCTACCTATAGGCATGCTGCCTGCCTCGCTGACCTATATCGTAATAGCACAAGATTTTTTTAATATCACCACTGTATTTATTAGTTTTTTAGAGTATAATAATTGGTGTTCAATATGTTAAACTAATGGTTCGCCCCAAACAGAGATCTCGTGACGTCTGCTCCAGTCTTACATTCATGCCAATCACAATGTTTGGACTTGTCTTTGACTAGCTCTTACTAACCTGATTATATATTTTCAGCTCAATTGATTTTATTTTATTTTATAGAGTTTTGTTGAAAAATTCTTCATACAATGCCAAATCGCCCAAGTCTGTAAGATCTTCTTTCGATTCGCTCACTCGATCAATAACTTGAGAATAAAATTGTGAGCCAAAATAAACATTTTCTAGTTATATCGTAAGAAATATACTTAGTTTCTGTTTGATCTCTTCAATAAATGTCAAGTTTATTGGATACTTGACTTGTAGGTACAATGATTTATTTATAGTTTGCCAAGTAGCATGTCCGTGCTACTTGCTTATACAACGTGTAACATAATACCCCTATAACCCCGAAAGCAGGGTATTCTACTGGTCATGGCGAATAACTATTGATATAAGACTTTTGAAATTTCGAAGTTTTCATTCATGAAATGCCTCTTAAACATTCCGCCAAAATGAAACTAACACAACATGACGCAGCCCTACTTACAGCTCTTTTTTTACTTTTAATTGTGAACTGTAGATAAAATAGGTAACAGAACTGCCACCAATTAGTAAACGCAAATAGCGTATGTACCAAGATCTCTTACACATTATCAGGGTTGTTGCAAATTTTTGAGAAAATATTAATTTAACCTTTGTATGGGAATTTCGAAAACGAAGAATTCAAACTTTGCACACGTCAAAGCGTATTCCAGTGCTTGGTCTGATCAATTGGACTTTGGTCTTATAGTGGTATAGGTATTATGTTATGTATGTTGTAGACATACCATAAGTACCTAAGTTTGTATGAAAGTGGCCAACTCTTGTGGCAAAGTTACTAGGTCCACTCAAGGATAGAAGGAGAGTCTTCCTAGAAGACTCTTTCTAAAAAAAATGTTTGCCTCAAAGTGATATTTTTGCTGAATCTTTGTATTGTTATCCTCAAAAACTTTGTAGTTTGCGATTTTCCATAACTACATTCAGTAATTTTAAAACTTTAAAAATGTTAATGTTGAAATGCGCGAAAACTTAGTCGATTTTTTTTCAGTTATTTTGAAGTGGTATTTTCTTTGGTTAGATTCTCAAGGAATAAACTGGCTCTTGATTTATATAATACTAGCGGCCTGTCCCAGCTTCTCATGGGTGGTCATAAATTTTTTGTACATTTTAGGATAAACTTAGACCGTGGGTTCGAGCCTCGCGTCTACTTATTTCATACATTTGCACGCGCTTCTCCTTGAGTGAGTGAAATCGCACCCCGAGCGTGACCCGTGGACCCGTTAACATTTTTAATTTCGTCATATCTTTTGAATGGAATGTCCGATTTGAAAAATTTAAGAAGTAATCTATAGGTATTGAAACCGTCTTAATTATGAAATGATTTATTTGGATAAGGATTAATACCAAGGTACAAATAAAGACCCTTTTCTGGCGGCGGCATTTCAATTATTTTTTTATAATACTAGTAGTTCGCCCCGAACTGAGATCTCGTGATGCGACCCGACGAACGCATCAAAACTTTGAGTAGGTAGTAGTCAGAGGCAAGTCCAAACATTATCTTTGGACTTTTTTCTGACTACCGCCTACTAACTTGGTATGGTAACCAAGTTTCAACTCTATTGGCCTATTTATTGAAGAGTTCCGTTGAACAGACCTTGGTTCCATCATCAGACCTGGTCGTCGTCACCATTTTATGAGAACTGAGTACCTCCTTAACTTATTTCAAGAAAAAAAAATAAGAAAAAGCAAAGGAACTGACCGACCAGTAGAAAAACCTTGATGCCAACGAAACTCTTAGAGATGGGAGCTCTTGGATCGCTGGTTATCTTAATTTAACTTTTATTATTTTATCTCAAAAACCGAGCGTCCAAAAAAAAAGTAAAAATTGTTTTGGAATGTCCAAACAAAGACCTTTCATATGACATGTAACTTGATTTTTTTATGTAACATTTTTTATTTTTGCCCCCTCAAAAAACCCCATATCTCAAAAACCCTTCATCCGATTTTACTCATATACTTACCAGTAAATTTCTCAAGTACAAGCTATCGACTTATCAAATTTCATGCAGATTGGATCAACGGTTCTAAAGTTATCGCCAGACAAACATACATACATACATACATACATACATACATACATACATACATAAAATGCCAAATCGCCCAAGTTGAAACTAAGATCTTCGTTCGCTTCGCTCACTCGATCAAAAAGAACACTTATTGTGACATAACTATAATAGTTAGACATATGCTGTCGCGACATTTTTTGTAGATAATGACGTGTTCTACAAAATCGTAGTACATTATTTTGTTCTATCATCAATAGTTTTCGCAGCGCACGCGATGTAAGGTTTTTATTTTCCACCTTGGGTTACATTATTGAAGTTTTAGTAAGGATCCCAGATTTTTTTTGAAAATATAATATAGCCTATGTTACTCAGGGATAATGTAGCATTCTAATGGTGAAAGAATTTTTGAAATCGGACAAGTAGTTTTTGAGCCTATTCGTTACATACAAAAATACAAAAATACAAATGTTTCCTCTTTATAATATTAGTGTAGATGTAGATTAGTGTAGATGTAGATATAGTATTTATTATTAAATATTTGTAAATCTTTTTAAAGAAAATGTCGAAGTATTTCTCTCAAAGAATCAGCACAGCGCCCTGTAATTCAATAATGTTCTTATCGCTTACGAGAGCTAAGCTACTTGTAGTGCTACCACAGAATACAGTATAATATAAATATTACTAGACCAGCTAGAAGAACAGAATAAATAATAGTAGGTACTATGAGGTTTCATGAGGAAATGTGAAGGAGTCCGAATAGTTTCGCCAAAAAATCGTAATCATAATAACTTTATTGCAAATATAGATAGGAATATAAGGAAATGCTGTAACCCAAGTCTGAATTTGTATTTCTTTTTTCGTATGTAGTTTTTCGTAACGTCAGGCATTTTTGTATGGAGACTCGTGAGTTCCCATCATGCTCAAAAGAGGCGCTTATCGAATCTTCATACAAAGGCCTGACGTTACAAGAAACGAAATACAAAACTCAGGCTTGGGGATACTGCAGATCAAAATATTATGTTAAATAGTTCGTAGTTACGTGCCCGGGTTTTACTGACGCCAATGCCGTTGTTTCCAATAATTACTTTTTCCTTTACCTCGAAAAAAAACCACATTGTATACGTTTACAAAGATACTTTTGTTCAGTAATATAATTACTGAAATTATTATTATACTATTGTACTTTTAATTATAAATTTTTGAAATAAGTCATTCAATTATTTATATTTTAAACGGTAAATTTATTACTAATTACATTAATGAAATATACATACCATTTACATTATAATCAAAAACTATATTGCAGCAATAATATACAGGCAAAATACACATACAAATTGCAATTAAACTTAAGTATACAGGGTGTTAAAATACTAGTACCGAAAACTTCAGGGGGCTAAAGTACCCATCAATACGAATAAACTAATAACTTTTTCTGAGGAACCTACACTGTGAACGGGAAAAAAACAGCTGTTTCATGCAAAAGTTCAATACCTACCTGGCTAAAATGTATGAAACAGCTGTTTTTGTTTTCTCGTTCACAATGTTGGTTCCTTAGAAAAGTAATTCATATTATTGGGTACTTTAGCCCCCTGAAGTTTTCGGTACTAGTATTTTAACACCTTGTATAGTACTAATTAGTATTTGTATGGGAATTTAGAATACGATGTATTCAACCATTGCACGCGTCAAAGTATACCAATGCTTGGCCTGATCTCATGGTCTTTGGCTTTATATTATGTCACACGTTGCATACCTTTCGCAAAATGTAAGATACACTGACATAATGATCTTGCATTGATCGAAATACATATCACACATAATTTTTATCCATCCGAAATTCGAGGGTTAGATGGAAACATGAGACCTATATGACCGTCTATGTAGCAGCGTTGCTGGTTAGTGCCGGTGAAAAAAAAGACACATGAGGTTTAACACCCGTATGGACGCAAAGCAGTGCATCGTAGGCCACGTTCTTAGTATTCGTGATTTGCGAGGCAATGCTTTGTTATGTGATGGTTACCTACTGCTTATGATCGTACAGAAACCCCAGGAGCAAAGCCAACAGTTTGTTGCCTGTTCTTCTAGACTTTGGTCGTGAGGAACTAGCACCGTTTCAAAATGATCCTTGTGTTTGAACAACTGTATAAAGACCGTTTAGATTTAGATTTTGGCGATATCTGCTTGTTCAATCAACAAGTGGGATAAAAAAAGTTTCATTATAACATTAGTTGGTTCCGAGGATCATAATCTTTAGAACGATAAGGCTTGGATGTATGTATGAGATGACAATAGGACAAGATAGATGAAATAGGTTTAACTAAAGAACCTTTTAGTTTGTTCCAGCATACACCTTCAAGATTTAGATCTCCAAGCACGGTAGATATCGATAGTTTGACGATTAAATAACGAAAATACTTTAGGTAACTAGCCTCTATTACCAATGTTGGTATCTACTCCAAGTTACACTTGAGAATGAATCGGATGATTTAAATTTAAAAAAATTTGAACTTAGATTCTGAAATAACACTCAAAGACTGTAAGACAACATTGACTTTCGAAGACTTTTCATAATTTAAATATATTTTCAACTTTTTACTTTTAATATTTTCTTTCATTAATACCAGTTTGTATTATAATCGAACATTAATAAATTATAATAAAATTATAGCATGATCACAAACCTATCTTAGACTGACTAGCACGAAAGGTTAATTTCGAACAAGTTAAGTTCAATGTTGATTTTCTAACCAAATATTTTATAAAGTACTAGTTTAAAATCCTTTTTTTTTTTATTAATATTTGTTATTTTAAAATCCATTAAAAACATTCGCTTAATCAACCAAAAGACTTACCCAAGCAATTATTTTTCATATAAATACAAACTTTAATTCACCATTGCACTGGTCGTGGCGTGTCGTTGTACTGAGCCGATCGCCGTTCTTGCCATGCCCCTTGTGCCTAGGTAGGTAGGTACTTATCGACTGTCAAGTCTTGAAGCCTGATTCATAACTACGGGTATTTTAACAGCAACAGTAAGCAGAAAAACAAGATGGGAAAGCATAATAATTACAAAATAATGTCACTTGCTTTCTTCTTGGGTCAATTCATCGCAATATTTTGAATTCCCGCTTCTTATTCTTGTCGTGTCACAAGCAAAAATTTTTTTTGGCTTAGCTGGCAGACGAGCACCACCTGATATAAAGCGGTCACCGTCGTCTATAGACACCTGCAACACCAAAAAAAAGGGTAATATCTCCGTCACAAGACTTTATGTAAGTGTAACATAGTTGGTAAGGGATAATATTGTAACTGGCAAGGCAACAAAGCATTGCCTCGCAAATCAGGCAGAAACTAGCACCATGGCTATTTCTGCCGCCAAGCAGCTGCTGTTTTTCGGTTTGAAGGATGGTTGCCGGTGAAATGACAGGTCATGAGGCTTACCTGCTTTTCTAAGGTTATGCTTTGTTATTAAAATTAAAAAATTAAAATTTATTTATTTCAGATGTCATAGATCCATACAAATTTAAAAATAACACATAATTGATCGAGTGAGCGAAGCGAACGAAGATTCTAGTTTCAACTTGGGCGATTTGGCATTTTATGTATGTATGTATGTATGTATGTATGTATGTATGTATGTTTGTCTGGCCATAACTTTCGAACCGTTGATCCGATCTGCATGAAATTTGATAAGACGACAGCTTGTACTTGAGAAATTTACTGGTAAGAATATGAGTAAAATCGGATGAAGGGTTTTTAAGATATGGGGTTATTTATGGGGGCAAAAATAAAAAAAGTGACTTAAAAAAATCAAGTTACATGTCATACGAAAGGGCTTTGTTTGGACATTCCAACAATTTTGTCTTTTTTTCTGGGACGCTCGATTTTTGAGATACAACAAAAAAGTTAAATTAAGATAACCAGCGACCCAAGAGCTCCCATCTCTAAGAGTTTCGTTGGCATCAAGGTTTTTCTACTGGTCGGCCAGTTACTTTGCTTTTTCTTATTTTTTTTCCTTGAAATAAATTAAGGAGGTACTCAGTTCTCATAAAATGGTGACAACAATAATAATCAATAATCAATAATCATTTATTTGGTAAGCATATTACACGTCATTTAATATAGGAACAGAACCCAGAACACATAAAAACAATAATAAACTTCAAGTAATAATCTAATCTAAATCTCAACGACCAGGTCTGATGATGGAGCCAAAGTCTGTTCAACGGAACTCTTCAATAAATAGGCCAATAGAGTTGAAACTTGGTTACCGTACCAAGTTAGTAGGCGGTAGTCAGAAAAAAGTCCAAACATAATGTTTGGACCTGCCTTTGACTACCACCTACTCAAAGTTTTGGTGCATTCGTCGGGTCGCATCACGAGATCTCAGTTCGGGGCGAACTACTAGTATAGTTATAGGTTACACTTAACATCAGGTGGGCAATATGCTTGTTATATCAGCAAGTACTATAAAAAATCCAAGTGTTACATTTGGCACATATTGCAGGAGTTGGTACTCCACACGTGAAAGGTTGCAAGCCCATCGCCGCGCCGCCGCTAGAACTCTTGAAAACTCTTGATTATCTCAAGAGTTTTCAAGAGACAAACAAATTTATCAGCCATTTAAGCTACTGTATTGTACAAAAGGCGTTCGTGAATATGGCAGTTGGTATATACAAGAAATGTACAGGTACCTTGAGCTCAGGACAAAAGTTGTAGGGTTACTTTGCAAGGGCAATCTTTGAAACTAAAGGGGTAACATTTCCGATATTATTATCTGATTATGAGGAAAAATGCTATATGAGGAAAAAATATCGTAATAATCTTTGTTTTTAGAATTATCCACATGAAGGTTAAGTTGCTCTTGAAAGAACCTTGTTTACCCTTTACTGTTTACCTAGGTGCATGCTATTATTAGGTAACTAGAAGAAGTAGGTTCCTAAGTTAAGGCACTAGCTGCAGCCTAAGGCTTCGCTCGCTTTTTAGTAGTGATTTTCATACATACCTATTTATGGCGTTTTCTTTTATTCGGTTCGTTGATTTTTCTTTCCCGTTCGCTATAATTTTTCAAGATAGTAAAGTATGATAATCAATATTAAGTCGTTAAGCTGTTTTTGTGCTATAATTATAAATACACTAATTCAAAAAAATATATGATAATTTGGGTTACGGACTACATTTTTCCAAGTTTCATTCAGATTGGTTCAGTGATTTGTTTAGGGTGTGATTGAACCACAAACAAGTGAATATCGTAACTTTCGCATTCATATATTAGTACGAGTAGGATAAGTTAGGATAAGGGAGGATGGGATAAGATATCTTTGAAACAAAGAAGCTCTTGACTTGAAGACTTGATTATTACTAACATAAAAGAGTAGTAGGTGAAGGCTCTTTGTGAAGGGCTCATCCGGGGAAGTACCTACTACCACCACGCCTTTTTCTGCCGCCAAGTAGCGTTGCCATGTTTCGGTTTGAAGAGTGTGGTTGCCGGTGTAATTACAGGCACATGAGGCTTAACATCTGTACGCCTCAAGTTGATGGACGCAGGGCAGTGCATCGTAGGACACGTTCCTATTCCTATCGTGCGTGACTTACGAGGCAATGCTTTGTTGCTTGTTCCATCAGCTAGTTGTACCTATAGCGGTCACTGCTTGGGAACGCATGTTAGGCATTGTGTCACTAAACCAAAAAGCGCCAACCTAAAACTTTCGTCATCAGGGTTAGCCTGGCCACTAACTCATACGAAGATACATAATAAAACAAGGAGATGTCATTCTCCAGCGTGCTGGTAGGAGTCACTGGAGACAGACCTTCTACGCCTGCAGAACAACACTGTTCACGACTTTCAGGAATGAAGTACCGGCCATGAATACCTACTTCATTTTCATGGTTTGCTATCCACCATATTTTGTTTGGTGAACGTCTGTCAAAGGAGACCTACAAGATTTCGAATTCCGTCACGGCTACATCGGGTATCTACTGTGTTTTGTTTACAAAACAAAAAATAAGACAAACGAATCAAATACTTGTGTGTTACATTTTATTTATAATGGTTTTTTTTTACCTTACATTTACTGTATTTACACAGTATTTTTAAGCTTGTAAATATGTTAAATATACGTCAAATTTGCCTTAGTGCATTCTATGAGCAAGACGCAACAGGCGCGCTTAGATATTCATTTATAAAGGGGCCTAAAGAACCCATTGAGAGATGTCCACGTTTCTAATTTTTATTTATGATCTACTTACTGAGTGTTATAATTAGGTACTTTAGTATGTATTAAAAAAAAAGCTATTTGCTTAGTTTGGTATTACTTAGTTTGGTATTTTAGTTCAAAGTGTTTTAGTTCGTTTATTTAGCTTCATCAAAATCATAATAAGCCGGAGGAAGTTCACTGCTGGATATGGCCTACCCTATATATTTCCAGGTAGAACGATCCTGAGCTCACTCCATCCACCGACTTCCTGCGATTCTCACAATGTCATCGGTCCATCGGGTCGGAGGGCGTCGCTTCGTCTTCGAGTTCCTGGTCACCTTTCGAGAACCTTCATCCTCCAGCGATGGTCAGTTCTACGAGCTATGTGACCTGCCCATTGCCACTTCAACTTGCTATTTGAAGCTATTTATTAGCTGATTTGTGTTTATTATTGTTTTCACACTATTTATAAAGAACTCGTGACACGACAAAAAGAAGAATAACAGAATAAAACAAATCCCGCGCAGATCTATTTTGCATATTTTGTTTGAAATTCTTAGCTCCGGCAAAAAAAAACATGTAAGGTATATAATTTGAAGAACCTACCTCGATTACATCTAGGTACTTACTTATATAATTTATACTAAGCTAAGAGAGCGTGGATCACCTACATAAATAATTAATATTAATTACATTTATCTAACCCGACATCGACTAAGACCATCTAGAACGAATTACTTAACAATATTTTTTTTTAAAGTTTACGGTTTTCATATAACTTGCCGCAATTTGCACCGAGATCACAGACGTCACTCCTACTAGTGCTGCACCACTATTTTTATCAGGATATCGATTAAATATAAAATAAACGATCAAAAAATTCATATGTGCGTGTAATTACCTAGTTTATAGGTAAGACGTTTTAAAGGATCAAACTGAACAACTTTTTGATTTGATAAGATATTGATTTCATGGCTTGATAAAAACACTTCTTACAGTTTTACAATTTGGAAAAGTTGATAAACGGTGCTCAAACTTTACTTGTTATTAGGAAACATCAGACAGGTCATCTGATGTTGAGGGGTGCCTACAACCGCTGTACCTCACAGAAAAAGTTATCCTTGGAAGACCCTGTGTGGCATTGCTTTTCACTCTGACGTCGACAAACTCTTTTTCAAAGAGTTTTTTTCTACAAAACCTTAAAAACTTATGCGTAACGATCCGTTGGAGCAAAACGTTCTCATTGATTGAGTCGAAGCGAATGAAAATTTTACATTTAACTTGGGCGATTTGTCATTTTATGCATGTATGTTTGTCGGGCTATAACTTTAGAACCATTGAACCGTCGATAGCTTGGACTTGATAAAAGAACTGGTAAGTTTATGAGTTAAATCGGATGAAGAGTTATTAAAATATGGGGGTTTTTAAGGCAAAAATAAAAAAAGTTACACAAAAATATTAAGTCACATGTCATATGAAAGAGCTTTGTTCGGACATTCCAAAACCATTTTTACTTTTTTTATAGGACGCCCGACTTTTGTGATTCAACAAAAAAGTTAAATTAAGATAACCAACGATCCAAGATCTCTAAGAGTTTCGTTGACATCAAGATTCTACTGGTCGGCCAGTTCCTTAGCTTTTTCTTATATATTTTTTTTTTTGAAATAAATTAAGAAGGTAATCAGTTGATAAAACTTTATTTGCAGGTAGTATAATTTTTATGTTTGTTATTTGTGTATAGTCTGTACGGGGGTAACATAGTCATTGTGACAAAACTCTCATTTAAATACAGATTAAAAAAAAAGGTAATCAGTTCTCATAAAGCGGTGAGTCTGATGATGGAGCCAAGGTCTGTCCAACGGAACTCTTCAATAAATAGGCCAATTCAGTTGAAACTTGGTTACCATACTTACAGGTAGTACATATAATTTTCGGAGCGTTCGGATCGCATCACTAAATCTCAGTTCGGGGCGAACCACTAGTAAATTCGTATTTAACTGAAAATTCTTAAATAAATAAAAATGTTAAATACAGGGTCAATGGTAAGATAAATACTGAATCAGCATTATAAAATAATGTAAAAACAGAAGACAAATCGAAGATCTAGTCTCGCTCATTTAAGGCTCCTATGCGTCTTTTTGACAAAGAAATTTGCCAGTGTTAATTGGAATAATTAAAAAGTGTATATTCCAGTCAGTTACATTACGTCAAGTCGGGCTGTCAGTATCAGATCTTTTAGTAAGGAATTTTTATGTTGCTTTCCAAGATGACAAAAAAAGAACCGCCCTACTTGAATTCAAACATGGAACATTAAAAGGTCCCTGACTTTTAGAAAAAAGGTCTACTGTCATCATAACATAACAAGCGTTATAGTCCAAAGAAGGTTGATTGAATATCGATATTTAAGTAGTCCATCGATCTCTCCTCATCTAACACATCGTGAGTAGCACTAACTTATATTCTGTGGCATCAGTCGCGCGACCAACGAAACTGAAAGTGAACCACAGAGTAACGAGGTAGTATGCGTGCCTCGTGGGAAGGTTGTTGCATCTTCGCGAGGTAATTGTAGGTATTGGCTTATAAATCAGACGGATTATAGTTTTGAGTTGTTTCGTTTGGCAATTCGGTGATTATAAAAAGATGAATAAACTCTGTTTCGTGGTGGTCTTAGAATGATTGGTACCTATCTATTAGCGAGAGTGTCGCCAGCCCATGGCCCAGGGGGGGGGTCAATAAGAAAAATATGAATTGTAGGTACCTACAGTCAAGAGCATGAAGCTTTACAGCTTGTAGCGCGAGTCTTTGCCTCTATGGCGATTGTAATAAGAATGGTTCCAACTTAGGCATCAAGACTTTAGTTTCTTTGCAGTTGGCTACATTTTTTTTATCTCTAGGGGGGGGGGGGCAGCTGCAGGGGGGCAGATTCGAAATAATTAATAGAATAGAAAACGTACTTAAATAAAGGCTTATTTACTTATTTTATTATCGTTAAAAAAACTTGTGTATTGAGTTGGATAATATGAAACGGTCGAGTAACTCAGGCCTCGTTCAAGGTGAAGGTTTTGATCAAAAAACTCTTTCTAATTATTATATAATTTGTTTTTAGTTCAATTCAGAATGTTGCACAGAAACCGTCGCTAAATATTGATTGAAATAGTTCCTTTTATGTTAAATTACAAGTCTTTTGTACTTTAGTGGACACTTTTTATAGTCAGGTTGTGCAAGTGATTAATACGACTTTCTTACAAAAAAAACAAAAACATTCAGTTTTTACGAATTCCCACCTTTTATTTCGCTACATATATATTTGTAGGTAATTCTTTGTAGGCGTTCGAAACATAGACTAAAAAAGCTCTATTTGCCCTAAGCATAAAAATTAAATATACCTTAAAAAACAGGTTAGTGAGCTATGTTTATCTAGCTTCCAACCTATTTACACTATAGGGTTTATAGGGTGAATAGTTTAGGAGCCAGATAAATCTCAGTACTTTTTTTGCGTTCTTGTTTGCACTCAGACATTTCATCTCAACTAACCAAGTTACAAAACGCATTTCTATAAAAACAGACCTATTAAGACATGATCAATTAAAACTGACACAACAGCGACTTACGGCATTCACACACGCACTTGGCACAAACACGGCGTGAAAAACGTAAAAACCTATTATTCTCAAGTTTTGCAGAATTGTTGACATAAACGTCTTGAATTTACTGCTCGATATTTGTGTTACCTTGTTGTTGATCGAGTGAGCGAAGCGAACAAAGATCTTTAGTTTCAACTTGGGCGATTTGGCATTTTATTGATCGAGTGAGCGAAGCGAACGAAGATCTTATTGATCGAGTGATCGAGTGATCTAATTTCTTATATTAAGTTAAGAAATTTTACCCTTTACGGAAGAGCGAGACTCTCTATCACAGGTATTCCCATACTTAAAAGAGGGTCTCAAACCCATGAAATGTACTTCTACCAAAGTTTACTGAATAAATATTTTGTATTTTGTATTTTTTTTTTGAGTGAGCGAAGCGAACGAAGATCTTAGTTTCAACTTGGGCGATTTGGCATTTTATGTATGTATGTATGTATGTATGTATATATGTATGTATGTATGTATGTTTGTCTGGCGATAACTTTAGAACCGTTGATCCGATCTCCATGAAATTTGATATGTCGATAGCTTGTACTTGAGAAATTTACTGGTAAGTATATGAGTAAAATCGGATGAAGGGTTTTTGAGATATGGGGTTTTTTAAGAGGGCAAAAATAAAAAAAGTTACATAAAAAAATCAAGTTACATGTCATATGAAAGGGCTTTGTTTGGACATTCCAAAACAATTTTTACATTTTTTTGGGACGCTCGGTTTTCGAGATAAAATTTAAAAAGTTAAATTAAGATAACCAGCGATCCAAGAGCTCCCATCTCTAAGAGTTTCGTTGAAATCAAGGTTTTTCTACTGGTCGGTCAGTTCCTTTGATTTTCCTTAATTTTTTTTCTTGAAATAATTTAAGGAGATACTCAGTTCTCATAAAATGGTGACGACGACCAGGTCTGATGATGGAGCCAAGGTCTGTTCAACGGAACTCTTCAATAAAGAGGCCAATAGAGTTGAAACTTGGTAACCATACCAAGTTAGTAGGCGGTAGTCAGAAAAAAGTCCAAAGATAATGTTTGGACTTGCCTCTGACTACTACATGCTCAAAGTTTTGATGCGTTCGTCGGGTCGCATCACGAGATCTCAGTTCGGGGCGAACTACTAGTGTATGTATGTATGTATGTATGTATGTATGTATGTTTGTCTGGCCATAACTTTCGAACCGTTGATCCGATCTGCATGAAATTTGATAAGTCGATAGCTTGTACTTGAGAAATTTACTGGTAAGTATATGAGTAAAATCGGATGAAGGGTTATTGAGATACGGGGTTTTTTAAGGGCCCAAAAATAAAAAAATCAAGTTACATGTCATATGAAAGGGCTTTCTTTGGACATTTCAAAACAATTTTTACTTTTTTTCTGAGACGCTCGGTTTTTGAGATACAACAAAAAAGTTAAATTAAGATAACCAGCGATCCAAGAGCTCCCATCTCTAAGAGTTTCGTTGGTATCAAGGTTTTTCTACTGGTCGCCCAGATCCTTTGCTTTTTCTTATTTTTTTTTCTTGAAATAAATTAAGGAGGTACTCAGTTCTCATAAAATGGTGACAACGACCAGGTATGATGATGGAGCCAAGGTCTGTTCAACAGAACTCTTCAATAAATAGGCCAATAGAGTTGAAACTTGGTTACCGTACCAAGTTAGTAGGCGGTAGTCTGAAAAAAGTCCAAACATAATGCTTGGACTTGCCTCTGACTACCACCTACTCAAAGTTTTAGTGCGTTCGTCGGGTCACATCACGAGATCTCAGTTCGGGGCGAACCACTAGTTTACTTAATTTACTTAGAAAACAGAAACAGCTTCACGAATTTTATCCTCAGGCACGGTAGATATTCCCTCAGTCTCTTAGTACCAAATACAAAGATTGTTTGAGGACATCCTCAAACAATCTTGGAATAGTTAGAGGTACGTCCAAATATTACATTTGGACATTTTTGCAGTGATTGGTATAGGCAATAGGCTTGCAACCTGACACGTATGAAGATACGTGACAGGTTGCAATTGGTGATCTTACTTAAAAGCTTTATTTACTTGGGTAAAAAACAGTATTCAAAGTTATCGATATTTTAATGGAAACTGATGATCCATCCCTGTTGTTAGCCCTTTTGACGGACGGCAGAGGGTATTTAAATTTGACGCTTTATATAATTTTGTTCTTATTTATTCAGTGTAAATAATTAGGTTTATCTATAAAGTGCAGTAAGTAACGATGTTCTAAGCACAGGCGCGGTCGCTTTCTACTTGCGCAACATGTGTGTAGGTACCGATGGTAAAGTCAGGGACCGTATACCTCTTTTAACCAGACAGTTTCCGAATTTGACAGCTGATTCGGTAACTGGCATGTTGAAGACGAGGTAAAGGTTGATATTGTTATGGCATCAAACGTAGCTTTATCTGTACTTTAACGTCTATACAATAAAGATTTACAGACATTGTGCTGACAAACGGTGATGGAAAACATCGTGGGTAAACCGGCAAGTCGTAATACCTAAAAACTTTTTTTCAAATAATCGAAAGGAGCCTCGCCAAAAACCCTTTCACCACACTGTTCAGAAGAAATAGAGGAAGGGTACTTTGTAAAGGTGTCTTCCGTAAAAATACTACCACGATGCTTATTTCTGCCGCCAATTAGCGAACCCTGAAAATACTTGCAGACTGAGCAAATAAAATTTTTGGCATCACAGGAATCGATCCTGTACCTTTTACGTCTCTTTCATCATTCCGATAATATTTGAGTGGTGATAAATCTTGAAATGGGCTGACTGTACCAAACTAATCCAATTCAAAGTAGCAATGCATTCATGAACTACATTGCGTACACGACACACGTATCTCATCTAGTATTGACACATAGCCCTTATACCCAGGGACAGAGGGTTGAAATTGCAGATTTCAAATAGAAAAGGTAAAATAAAGGTTGGTCGTAGGTGGTTTAAGTAGTTTTGAGGCCAAGAAGTGTGGCAGTGAGCAGGACCCACTGAAAACATTATAACGATTTCATAATACCGGTTATAAAGTTTATTATAATTATAAAGTTAAGTATTTCCAGTTTCTTAGCCCTGTGACGAATCAAGCCGTAAATCATAATTAACCAACAGATAAACTTTATAATAATCAGAATTCCCAACATTATGTAGCTTAGATAGATAAATACAATATGGCGGATATATTAGACAGCGCAGACGTCTAAAATCTAAATAAATAAATAAAAAATATAAATATTTAGACTTTCCACACAGCACTATCTAGCCCCAAACTGAGCCAGAGCTTGTAATATGGGAACCAGATAGCTACATAATATACATACATAATACAGAGAGATACATAAAAATAATACATAAATAATATTTTATAGTTTTTATTGATTTTGAAATAAAAGCGATTTTCGCATAAGTATTATTTTATATCACTTGCTAATTAAATGAGCAGAATACCCATAAGACAAAGGAATGCTTTCAAAGGTCACGAACTCTAATAACTTGCCATATAATGCATTGCACTGCGTCCATCAACTTGAGGCTTCGTACCTGTAATGTCACCCACACACTATTAACAGAAACACAGCAATGTTGCTTGGCGGCAGAAAAAGGCATGGTGGTAAAACTTCCCCGGACAAGCCCTTAAAAATAACCCTATACACTA
Organism: Chloroclysta siterata; assembly: GCA_932294275.1. Classification (NCBI taxonomy): domain Eukaryota; kingdom Metazoa; phylum Arthropoda; class Insecta; order Lepidoptera; family Geometridae; genus Chloroclysta; species Chloroclysta siterata. The sequence goes on from OW028607.1 coordinate 780,132, forward strand.
CCAGCCTTTCGTTTATACGTTCTAAAATCTTATGTGTCTAAAAATGTTTTATATATAACTTTTCTAGTGATTTGACATAAATATTGCGAAGATGACGTTGTATCTAAGACATTCGCATAACAATCGGTCACTTGTAAAGAAGCCAGTGACCATTGTTTAGGCTCTACTCATCAGCCCCAGGGTGTCTTCAAGAGCAATCGTTCAAGCCTCTAGTTCACAATCCAATCTGCACTGTCGCAGTGAGACGCGAAAAACTGCGCCAAACGCACGCGCCCGATCTATGACGTTCCGAATTTGAAGTTTGACAGTTGTGTTTTTTTTTAAGTTTTTGGATTTTGTGTGGGTACTGGCTGGTGGTTTGAGGTAAGAGTAGTTTATTATTTAATCGCGTAAATATATAATTATGGAGGTGCTTTAGATTTTAAACCCTTTTACGCTTATTTATTTGTTCACCCCCGAAGGTCAAGAATTATAGGTGAATATTTTTATAATACATTAATCTTATTTCTAATGGATCACTTATGTACCTATATAAAAGGTTACCTACTTAGTAAGTGCAATGCACTCAAATCAACACGAATACGGAAGTAATTTTTATCGTGAGTAATTATTTAAGTTTTTTTTTTTTTTTAATTTATTTTTTTATTTATTTAAGATCATTATACATTTTCAACGAAAGTTATCAATACATAGCAATTAAAAAAAGGTTTATCGAATAAGAGTCCAGAATAGATTTATATATATCTTTTGATTTAAAAACTCTAAGATAGCCTCACCATTATGTAAAAAGCAGCTTCCTAAAAATCCGAAAAATTCTAAATTCAATTACATTTTTGGTCAATTAATTTCGGTAAGTACCTACATCTAAATGGACCCGGGAGAATCTACGAATAACTGACCTCGATATTACCTTTCCCTTTTTATATTCACCATAACATAGACTGGCCGATCTTATTATTATAACAACTTTAAAAGTTTTTAGCCTTCAATATTCACAGCTTAATTATAGGTCTTAGCACTTCTGTGAACGATTTATATTATGTGTATTATAAATTATAGAATAGGTTCACATTAACATTAAAATTTTCACTGAACCTGACTGGTTATGATAGAACCAGCCGATGGCCCACCTGATGGTGAGCGAGTACTATGCAGTGATACCGATGCATAGTGTGTAAACAGTCTTACTTTATAGTAGTTATTCATTGCACGAAAAATTCCTTAATGCTAGAAAAAAAAACCTTAAATGTAAAAACTAAAGCACCGTAAAAAGACATGAAAAATAGCGCAGATTGTTTTGAATTTATCTCATCTTTACAGAAAAACCCTCAACCACTGTCAGGTACCGGTACACCCTTTGATTTCTAGGTATATACTTCAGACCCTCACGAACCATAGAAGGGGACCAGAGGCATATGTCTAAACAATCCTAAGTTCCTATTATAATGTTAGGCAATTACTATTATTTTCTTACGCATTTAACGCAAAAGTGTGTATGTGTGTATGTTTATTTCCACTCATCTGCGTCACTAAACAAATGTTGGTCCCCCCACCATTTTTTAATTTTCTATCAACCCTCTCCACCCAAAGGTTGTCTGAAATAGACCGCTAATGTACGATAAGGCCTGTGTTTGTTTAATTTTTTCTAGTGTATGTACTCGTAGCTACAATGAAGTGCTTTTCATTCATTCATTTATTTCTAAGTAAATTCCTAAGTTATTAGTTCACGGCGCTAGATGATATCTGTGTTCCAAGAAATGGCATTAGAGCCGCACTGTGCGTTCCATGGCGCGATTCGCATTGCGACAGATTGCACTCAGCTCACACATTGACATAACTCTGTGCCGATTCTCTAAACAAAATCAAGGGGAGCTTCACCTAGTGGACCCGCGCTCACTTGTAAAGGGTAGAGATCTTTGTGTGCGGCTCGTCCGGGGAAGTACTACCAGCATACCTATACCCGCCGCCAGGCAGCGTTGCTGTGTTTCGGTTTGAAGGGAGTGGTAGCATGTTGATGGACGGAGAGTAGTGCATCGTTATGGGTACGTTCATATCGTGCGTCACTTGCGAGGCAATGCTTTGTTATTGATGGTTACCACCTAACATCAGGTGGGCCATCTGCCAGTTCCACCTTCAATTAGTATTAAAAAAAACTTCGATCTCAAGCTTCGCTTCACATTGGCATTTCCATACACACGGGTAGCGCTAGTGATGGGATTACAAACTGCCAGACTTTCAGAATTCCAAATTAAAAACTCACTGCGTATTTCGCGGTCACTTGGGTGAATGTTGTTGATGGAACAGCTCTGCTGTACTCTAAAAAAACTAATACTATTTCAGGATTTAATTTTGCAATAAGACTTATTACTACTCGAAATTTGAAGTTTAAATGTCAGCCGCTAGTTTGCAATCATCATTGACAGCTAATCGTCAGCTAATTTAATTACCTAAACGATTCGTTTTCTGACATTTCTGGAAGCAACATAGCTTTTTCATTTTAATTGTTTTTCCAGTGTTATTTTGAGCTGTGTTGTGTAATTTCGGTGGTATTTTAACCAACATTACTTGAGGTCTTAGCACAAAGTGTAAACATTTGGAATGAAAGTGTATTGTGATATCCTGATTTGGCCGAAAATGTTTCGAATGTTTTGAAGAAAACCGCCACCATTTTCTTCAAAACAAAATGACGGCCGACTTGACTAATGGACTGACTTGACTAAAAAGTATTCATTAAACTAATAAATATTTATCACTTGACACTGGCAAGATTGTCTGTCGAATGACGGACAGGAGCCATAAATTGAGAGAAGAAGAAGAAGATTACCTAAACAGATTATTTCCACTTCGGAGTATTCTTAAGAGGCTGGCAACTGTCAAACAACTTTTTCCTCGCACATTCCAACATTTAAAGCTCTCTAAATTATCAGATAGATCCCAGTGGATTTAAATTCTATTATTGCTGAACCTTTGTTACCTTCTTCTTCTTCTCTCCTCCGTTTCTGGCTCCTGTCTGTCATTCGACAGACAATCTTGCCAGTGTCAAGTGATTTGTATTGAATGAATACTTTTTAGTCAAGTCAGTCCATAGTCAAGTCGGCAGTCATTTGTCTTGAAGAAAATGATGGCGGTTTTCTTCAAAACATTCGAAACATTTTCAGTCAAATCAGGATATCACATAATACACTTTCATCCCAAATGCTTACACTTTGTGCTAAGACCTCAAGTAATGTTGGTTAAAATACCACCGAAATTACACAACACAGCTCAAAATAACACTAGAAAAACAATTAAAATGAAAAAGCTATGTTGCTTCCTAAAATGTCAGAAAACGAATCCCTTTCTTACCTTATTAACCGAAAATCAGTTGTTAACTACGAACATTCAAAAATGTTGAATTGAAGGAGCGAGAATTAGTTGTAAAGTGCATACAAAAATCAGTTCAATATAGCACTATGTGCAAGAGTACGTCCAGCGAAATGTCATACGTATCATCGTCTAGCATTGTCTAGTGATAGTCGCATTACTGTGTTCCAATTTAAAAGGTATAAGCGCATGCGCCGATGCAGTTACTGGTACATGAAATTTAATAACAGCATTATGTCTCAGAAAGATGGTTGAAGTGCAATGCCATATATGTACAGCATGTTCTGTAGACGTAGTAATGCAATGAATATAGGCAAAAATAACAACTTAAGAGGCTGACAATCGCTTGCACATTCTGTATTTTTTGTAGACAAAATCACTGAATGGGTTCAAAATTGTAAACAACCAAGTTTTAGAGAATAATATTACATAAGTCCAGCAACTTAACTTCATCACTTTTATTGGAACATCCTACCTAAAATGTTGCCCGATCAGCTTTGGGACCAACATTCAAAGTGGACGCGGTTCAGCTGTAAATGTTTCTTACTACCTATATAATTCCGTCGGTGTACGTACAGTCAGTGTATATAATTAAAATGCCAATAGTAAATCGGAAATACAAAAGCCTAAAACTAGATTCCAAACAAGTCACGTAGCTACAAGCCACAAAGTATTACAATAGAGTAATAATAACCAAAACATTATTTAAATATCTTGCTATAAGTTAGAGTAGTTCAGACTGCACGACCGCGATGAAATCGGTGACGCCACGCAACCGCCACGCAACCGCCACGCAACCGCCACGCCGCATAGCCGCTGCAATAAAAGGGCAATGACAAATTGACCGTAAAATAACCATTTTACGTTTATGCGTAAAGTTTAGTGGGTTCAAAGTTCGTACGATTGGTAAGATTGGATGACGGATTCAAACCGATCTTAAAATCTTAATTGATCAATAAAGTAGATAGATTATCTCCTAAGCCACACTGATGGACGCAGGGCAGTGATTCGAAGGGTCGTTCATATCGTGCGTAACTTGCGAGGCAATGTTTTGTTAAAGGTGATGGCTACCATTTAACATCAGGTTCCGCCAGCAAGTAGTATAAAAAACCTATCCGATGGTGCAGGATGAATATTTCCTTAAAGAATTTTCACCAATCTTCATGAAATTTCACTTAGTATTTTAGTCAGACAGGGAAATTTCAATTAGTATTTTTCAGTAACTTGTAGGCAGGTCGATAGGATACATACATAAGTTAATAGGGCTTCTTTTGAGCATAAAATCGATTACCAAAGTAAATTAATGTCCGTTCGACAACCACTTGTTAGCGCGTTGAAATCTTTTGTTCCTAAATCATTACTATCCCTTTGAAGACGTCCAAAATATGAATTACCAAAAAAAAATAATTAGGGTTTATGTTTTTCAAAAAAGATAATAATAATAATAATTATAAATGTACTATGGGAACCAGTAGCTGTAATAATACATATATAATTGTATCTCTAAATACATATCCAATACAATATAACACCCAGACAGAGAATAAATATCCATTATACAAATCCCAGACAGGTGGGGATCGAACCCACGGCCTACAGCGCAGAAGGCATACCGACTGAGCTGTGAGGGCTATCAGACACTGCCAAGGCTGTAGAACGCAGAACAAATGAGGTGTACCGCGGATATCCTATGACCCCAGCTCCACCCATCACTTCCCATGTTATCTGGAGATGGTGAAGCGATAAGTCCGCCTATTGTTACGCCATTTTCATTACCCTATTGTGCGAACACTATGCTATCAGCATGGGTAAATCTTAACCTCGCTTGTGAAACGAAAAGTTACTCATTTATTTTATTTGTATAAGCTTCAATTTAGATATTGAGGTCATCCAAATGTCGGGGTAACTTCTAATTGGTTTGCTGAATGTATGAATGGATTTTTTTGGAACTAGACTAAAATTGTAATTTAAGCTATTCTATTTGTGTAACGAAACTAATTAAGCTATGCTTAGTTAGTGCTGTGAATTGACGACCTATTGTGGCTAGTCGTTAAACAGCAGGAATCTAATCAATATTGCCAAATATTTCACACACTTAAATACGTAGGTATGTTGTTAATAAGTAATACGAATACGTTCATCATCATCATCATCTTCCTGCCCTTATCCCACGCTGCATGGGGTCGACACAACAGGTTTTCTTCTTCCACTCTCCTCTATCATTCGTCATCTCGGTGCTCACTCCTTTCTTCGAAAACATTATAACAACCAAACAAAAAACAAATATCTGATCATTGTACAAATGTTGTCTTTGGTAAGGATCGAACCCGCATCCTACGGCGCAGAAGACATAGCTATTACCGACTGAGCTATGCGATTTGTCAAATATTTCAAAACTGCTTCTAAATCACGGATACAGTTTTTGCTACTTTTTAAACTTGTTAACCTTTCCTTATCTACCTTTCTAAACTACATCCTGTCTTAAAAAACTATGAAACCGTAGGTAATATATTATTAAAAGTTCATTTAAGTTTGGCCGCATAAACTTATATTTTATATTAAGTAACCTTGTATTTTTTATACCTACTACTTGCTGATAGAACAAGCAAATGGCCTGATGTTAAGTGGTAACCATCACCTATGGCAATTCTATGCCTCGAGTTACCTCGAGTGGTAGTGGGGAAAGTGTGGTTGCCGGTGAAGTTACAGGCACGTCAGGCTTAAAATCTGCATGCGTCAAGTTGATGGCCGCAGGGTAGTGCATCGCAGGGCACGTTCATATCGTGCGTGACTTGCGAGGCAATGCTTTACCATGCTGATTTTTCCATCAGTAAAAAATATACTTATAAAAAAAAACTCATGTTGAACCTTCTTCTTTTTGTTTTGATAGTCTTCATCTATTGACAGTCGTCTTCAAATATTATATTATTATTATTGAATTCTTTAGGAGGCGTCGGAATGTTCCTCTTTTATTGACGTCACTTCCAATAACAATTAATTGATAAGTAAATTATTGATAAATAAATCATGCAAAATTAAGCAGTGTAGCTAACATTGCTGTTGGGGTTGGTAGCTAAAAAAATTGTATTGAAGATTTTTTTTTAATACAGTAATCTATGTCAATGTCGAATGGATATTGTTTAAGTTTCAAGATAATAATTACCGCCGACATTCACATCTTTAACCTTGACCATATAATTTTTAGATCTTTAAAACAAATTAAAAGATTTTATAAAAGTAAGTAGGTACCTACAGGTAAATCACAATTAAAATCTACCAATTATAAAGAAAAGTAACTGTGTTATTAATTGGTTAAATATCTACCTTCTTACGTATCCAATATTTTAAAAAACAATTAATAGTCTCTTTGCTGCAATCGCATCGAAACTTGTTGAACCATTTTGATATTGCAGTTAGATGGTACTTTCAAACGGTATACCACTTATACAAAAATAAAACCGGCCAAGTGTGAGTTGGACTTGCGCACGATGGGTTCCGTACCATTATCTATAAAAACGGCAAAAAAAATTGTTTGTTGTTGTTTGTTGTATATTAAATATTTCCCCTTAAATATTTGTTTTATTTTAATTTAATTATTTATTTTTAATTGAATATAATAACTTAATATTCTGTGAATATTTCAGCGTCTACCTGTTGCCGTTATCAATATCGAGAAAAAACGACCAAAAAAATCATCGTTTCTTGTATGGGAACCCCATAAATATTTATTTTATTCTGTTTTTTAGTGTTTTCTTTTTATAGCGGCAACAGAAATACATTATCTGTGAAAATTTTAACTGTCTAACTATTACGGTTCATGAGATACAGCCTGGTGACAGACGGACAGCGGAGTCTTAGTAATAGGGTCCCGTTTTACCCTTTATGTACGGAACCCTAATAAAAAGTAGGACAAAAGCCTCACAGTTCTATCTGTGTAGTGATGTAACAATATCGATGATTTATCATTCGATAGATTAATGACAGCAATTACAGCTGTGCCTAATAGTGATGTGCCATGTGTCTTGTTACTTGTTACGGAAGCACATTGTAAAGTATCTGTTATAAACCGTTTATTTACGACATTTTCATATTTTATTCCGCACTTTGAGTGACTGTTGCTGGTTGCGTGCTAGAGCATTGACACGGACCGATTTCCGCCACAGTTGTGCTAATATCGTAGTTTATCTGTTCTTAAAAAAAAAATATGATACCAAGTGTTTGTACCTATCTATCTAGTAGAAAAATACCCTATTCAATATTTTTTTTTGTTTAATGTCATGTGGGGGTAAGCTAACTTCGCTCTCATGTATACAAGCCATGGAGGTACTATATACTGGAGGGAGCGATAAGACTTACATCCTTTTTCAACTGTGTATCAAACATTGATCATCTATCTTTGTTCTTCCCATGTAGCCTAGCTACGAGTAAAAGAAAAGAAGATGTAACTTCACTCACTCCATCTCACTCACTCACTGTCTGCGTAAATCGTGGCCGTCAGTTGATGCAATGTTTTGATCTTGTTTTGACGTTTTTGAAAAACTCGCAGCAACATTGCGATGCAGCGAAAGAAATTATGAAAATTTTTAAAGAATTATTATTGTCTAGGCAAAATATATTTGAAAAGGTGAAAGTATGTCTTGTGAAGCTGTGTTTTGTGTATCAAAAACAACAAAAGGAGGAGTTAAAGACCCGGAATTGTCATTTGATACGTAATATTCTTTTTCTATTTTCATGCTAAAAAAATACGTTTTTTCTCCCATAAAGACTGTAGGAATTACATTTTATTAGTACTAGTCATATTTTCCTATGTGAAAATGATGTAAACCCATTAATTATTGCAAAATAAAATGCATTGTTTTAGTCTTCTGTTCTAGAGATGTACTTCCACCGACCAATTTAGCTTTATCGATAATATTTAAGTTTCCGTTTTTTATATGAAATATCTAATGCGGTGGGTCAGACCGGCTGTTCTGTTGTAGTTTCAATTTTTCACACCTTATAGGCGTCTCGCGAGGGATCAATTTTTGTTAAATTTTACATTATTTTTTTAGGTTCTTAAATGCCCAGAATGAAGACGGGAGTGGATAAAAGCTGTTAGGCGTGAAAACTGATAGCCTACAAAATGTTCTTATGCATGGACGAAATGGCCATAAGAAATTGTATCGAGTGGGATGGACATCGCTCTCACGGTTAGGGCAATGTGGGAAACATTATTGACGATGATAGTGTTCCAGTGTCTATAATGGTTTTGGGCTTTCGCAATAAAAGTCAGCAACCAGTTAAAATTAAAAAGTTGGATTCCAATTAAAACGACTTTTTCATCCATTTCTTATTCTATCGATAGGTTAGTCAATGTTGTCCCTTCTCTAGTCACTCACGCGAATACATACAAACTAACAAAAAACGGACACGCCGAAAAACCGTAACACTACGTCTATATGATACTTAGTCTAAGATACAAGCGGTTAGGTAACTGTCAGTTTCAAGCTCCTGTCAATGTCAGCCACATGACTTGGCGGGTTGTCGACAGGGTTAGGCGGGAAAACCGGCAGACACGGAATTTGAACAACAGGCGGCGTACAAGATACCGGCTTGATGTACCAATCTACATCTACATCTACACTAATATTATAAAGAGGAAAACTTTGTATTTTTGTATGTAACGAATAGGCTCAAAAACTACTGGTCCGATTTCAAAAATTCTTTCACCATTAGAATTCTACATTATCTCTGAGTAACATAGGCTATATTATATTTTCAAAAAAATCAGGGATCCTTACTCAAACTTCAATAATGTAACCCAAGGTGGAAAACAAAAAACCTTACATCGCGTGCGCTGCGAAAACTATTGAAGATAGAACAAAATAATGTACAACGATTTTGTAGAACACATTATCATCTACAAAAAATGTCGCGACAGCATATGTCTAACTATTATAGTTATGTCACAATAAGTGTTCTTTTATTATAAAAAATTAATTGAAATGCCTCCGCTAGAAAAGGGTCTTTATTTGTACCTTGGTATTAATCCTTATCCAAATAAATCATTTCATAATTAAGACGGTTTCAATACCTATAGATTACTTCTTAAATTTTTCAAATCGGACATTCCATTCAAAAGATATGACGAAATTAAAAATGTTAACGGGTCTACGGGTCACGCGCGGGGTGCGATTACACTCACTCAAGAAGAAGCGCGTGCAAATGTATGAAATAAGTAGACGCGAGGCTCGAACCCACGGTCTAAGTTTATCCTAAAATGTTCAAAAAATGTATGACCACCCATGCGAAGCTGGGACAGGCCGCTAGTGGTTAATAAAACAAAAGATCTGAGGGCATGTCTACCGTGCTTTTCAACAGTATTTTTTTTCTTTATAAACTAGTAGTTCGCCCCGAACTGAGATCTCGTGATGCGACCCGACGAACGCACAAAAACTTTGAGCAGGTGGTAGTCAGAGGCAAGTCCAAACATTATGACTTGGACTTTTTCTGACTACCGCCTACTAACTTGGTCTGGTAACCAAGTTTCAAGTCTATTGGCCTATTTATTGAAGAGTTCCGTTGAACAGACCTTGGCTCCATCATCAGACCTGGTCATTGTCACCATTTTATGAGAACTGAGTACCTCCTTAATTTATTTCAAAAAAAAAAAATAAGAAAAAGCAAAGGAACTGGCCGACCAGTAGAAAAACCTTGATGTCAACGAAACTCTTAGAGATGGGAGCTCTTGGATCGCTGGTTATCTTAATTTAACTTTTATTGTTTTATCTCAAAAACCGAGCGTCCCAAAAAAAAAAGTAAAAATTGTTTTGGGATGTCCAAACAAAGCCCTTTCATATGACATGTAACTTGATTTTTTTATGTAACTTTTTTTATTTTTGCCCCCTTAAAAAACCCCATATCTCAAAAACCCTTCATCCGATTTTACTCATATACTTACCAGTAAATTTCTCAAGTACAAGCTATCGACATATCAAATTTCATGCAGATCAGATCAACGGTTCTAAAGTTATCGCCAGACAAACATACATACATACATACATACATACATACATACATACATACATACATACATAAAATGCCAAATCGCCCAAGTTGAAACTAAGATCTTCGTTCGCTTCGCTCACTCGATCAATGAGTCTCAACAGTATTTCAACTAAGCTTTGTGTGAGGTTTTTTCTGCGCAATATTTGGCATCACCCTTGACCTTAAATTAAAATCCCATAGAACAAAAATGGTTCGTGGGCACACGAATCATAAACAAAACGATCCATTTCAACATAATCGTCTCTGAAAAATAGGGTTTTTGGGGAAGCAGTTACCGTATTATAACGGCCGATAAGAACCTCTGCAGATTTCCGGGTATCTACGAGACGAGTCAGGGATATGTACTTCAACTTAGTTATTAAAAATACCCATCTTAGTTCTTGGATATTATTTAAGAGAACAGTTATTAATAGGTATCTTCTAGGTAAGCATGCATCATCACTAACATCAGGTGGGATTTTGAACAAGCCTATAATTTGTATAACTCTGGTTTAAAACTCTTTGCATAACGCGCAAATAAATTGGAGCTTTTGCAGCTAAAACTAAACATGCTAACTCAGTTTTAACTTTTGCAATTGTCAACGTTTTTATCAATTTCTTTTGTAAATCCACGTTCTGTGATCCGAATGGAAATACATATAAATCTATGCCGTCATATAACGAACACCGCAATCTAAGAACCTATGATTGAGCGATGATCTGCAACCGAGCCGACCTTCGAGTTACAACACTATTTCGAGACCAAACTGTAGCCCTAGGCCTGGAATTGGCAATTTGAAATTTATGGAAATGTGTAGGAAACCGTAAATTTTCAGCTTGAAAGGATAATGAGATCAAATTGATCATAGATTGAGCTTTCGTGGACAATATAAATCGCCGGCATGAACGAGGCATATAGACTTTTTTGGCATGATTGAGGCTTTTAGGCGGACTCTTACGAAACCTGTGACTTAAATTAGAGAGCAATGCGGACTGAAAAATATAGTGATGAGATTAGAAATGCCTTACTAAAAGAGAAGCATACTAAACAAAATGTTTCCCAATCGATTCCTAGATGGCGTTGTACCGGAAATTAAAGTTCCTTTTTGTTCAAGTTAAGCCAAAAGGCTTTTATTCCGTTGTATCAAATACATCGCTTTGAAACGTTTTAAAGTTAAGTGAATCTAAGCGCCATGCCAGTTCCACGCGACTAGGCCTGGGAGAACAGGCAACAAATGAGAAAGTTGAAAAACTCACTCAAAATAATATATTTCAAATCAAATGTAAACAGAAACAGTACCCCAAGTCTGAGTTTTGTTTTTCGTTTTTAGTTATTAGTTTTTCGTAACGTCAGGTATTTTTAGTATAGATACTCGTGAGTTTTCAACGATAGAGCCTATCGAATTTCCATACAAAAAAGGCCTGACGTTACGAAAAACTAAATTTGAAAAACGAAACTCAGACATAGAGTACGTTCCCATTAATTTCAACTTGAAACTGCATTTCGACACCACTTGCACTATCATAGAATCAATCAATCAATACCTGGCGCGGTGGGCGTCGTCCAGCCATCCGAAATGCCAAGCTACCGGCCATAATAACGACGCTGATGTGACACCTTAGCTAAGAGCTTGTCTCAGCTTATAAAGCTCTTACTACTCTGCAATAAAAATATATAACAACTTACCCTTACAATTCAAATTGCTTACAGGAAATGCTTTTAGTAACATTTTGAAAAAATGGCTAATATCACAAGAATTTTATAGCTTGCAGGAATATTTAGATAAATAAGTGTCAGTCATAAAAAGGTACCTACCAAAGTAAACTATAGTTCCTTTATAATTAAGTTAGATTTATAATTAAGAAGTTTTATTAGATAGAGATAAAATATATATTAAAAAGTTTAGGTATGTTAAACCTCCATTTAAATTCATAGAATTTAAGCAAAAATGTTTGTAACATTTAATTGTACGTCCGAATAGGGCAGACTGTTTGTACTTTTTATATACTCACCACCTTATACATTCAACAGTTTACAATAAAGATTATTCTGATTCTGATTCTGATATATTACGTGTCGGTGGCAGACATGTGAACCTCTTTCCTAACTATGAAAGTGAGAAAATCACAGCCTGTATACTGATGTTTTATTGAGGCAAGGCGTGACACGATAGCTGCTGAGTATCGGTACCCCAAGTCTTAGTTTTTCGTAAAATCAGGCCTATTTTGTATGGAGACACGCGAGTTCTCAGCGCACCCAATAGAGGCGCTTATTGAATCTCCATACAAGAAAGGCCTGACGTCACGAAATACGGAAAAAGAAAAAAAAACTCACAATTGAGCTACTGGCCCAGCGCATCAGCGTTGCCATTCAGCGTGGCAATGCAGCCAGTCTTGGAAACGCTTTCGATTGCCGCTGATTTAGATAAGTTGAGTTATCTCTAGATCGTTCGCAATGGTCTGCAGATAGCTCAACAACTGTTTGATTTGTTTCGTACATTTTTTTTTTATACTACTAGCTGATGGAACAAGCAGATGGCCCACCTGATGTTAAGCGGCAACCATCACCTATAATAAAGCATTGCCTCGTAAGTCACGCACGATAGGAACACGCCCTACGATGCACCACTCTGCGTCCATCAACCCGAGGCACACAGATGTTAAGCCTCATGTGCCTGTAATTACACCTGCAACCACCCTCTTCAAATCGAAACACAGCAACGCTGCTTGGCGGCAGAAAAAGGCGTGTAAATACTTACTTGTATTAATTGTAATTATGTGATCTAAATCTAAATGTTTAATGCAGTTTGTGTCATCGACACGACGAAGAATAACAAGAAATATGTAATATTAGCCCCAAAGGTTCACAGTACACACTGAGTAAAGTAAAATAATTGAATAATTCAGCCGAATCGAGTGACGAGCATCAGGGGTCAGTTCCCTTCGCTCGCTCAAGTTCGAGTGAGCGGCAGGAAGCCATCTTCGTGTAATGTCAAGGGAGTGAAGCGAACGTCTGGCAAACCGGTCCCAGTAGGTACCTACCTACCTACTTTCAGACTATTTTTAGTGTTTTTGTAAACAAAATAAACAAGTGCTTATGCTTACTTTGACTTTGTTTGTGTGAAGCATTTTTTTAAGCTCAAATTGTAGCTGGGGGCGAATTTTTAAGTCGTTTCTTATGTAGGTTTTAATTGAGTTAGGTAGGTACCAAAGTAATTTAGTACGCCTGTATTGGTAGGGTTTTAGTGAGACTATATTTTTTTTACCTAAAATTCAAACAAAATGAAATATTTGATTTGATTTAGTGACCACCTACACCTCTCTAATAGTACCTATCTGTGCTGAATCTCAGATCTTTAGGCTTTGTAGTTTTGGGGGTTGTGAGATGCGGATGAGTGAGTGATTACTCCTTGAAATACAAAAAGTATTTTTATTAATATTTGATGTAGATAGGATAACTAGGATAACCTATTGAAAAAGTCTCACGACTTTCACTCATGACTTCAGTAGACACGTAAGCACGTTTTACTCGAATAAAAGATGGCATATTCACACTTGCTTAATTGCTTTGTTTAATACTCAATGTCCCCCCGAACCTTTTCTTTGATCGCGTCTTAGTAGTGATATTTAAGGCCTTTTCCTATCCCGTTTCCGGTAATGTTTCGGAATAATAATATAGCCATTTCAGGTAGCGATTTATAAATATTTGTTGTATGTTTTAACTAAGCAGCTAGGGCGTGATTGTGCGACAAACATCCATACATCCAAAATCCAAACATAACTTTTGCAGTAGAATAGGATAGAATAAGTAAAATTGTAGAACACCAACCCCACAACCCAACACCAGTACCCCACAGTTACATGTGTAGAGATATTGTGGTGGCCGCCCTCATTGCCCTGTGGTCGGGCCGAGCCACAATCGGCTGTAATTTTGAAGTCATCAACAAAATGATTATGCAGTCATCCATAATGAGAGCTGAGGTAACCGCGGTCGTCGACCATTTAAGACGCAATCAGCTTCATGTAAATATAACTGTTTAAAAAGCTTTTAAAGTAGTTCTTGAGATGTGGTTCACATTTTGTTTTAAAGGTGAATAATTCTTCCGTGAGTCAGACGAATATCCATTTAAATGTGTAAAATAAAACGACTTATAACATTGGAAGTGCATGCACAGGTTGTCGATTCTCTTTATCATAAAATCACGGAGAGTTTCACTTAATGGACCCGCGCTCACTTCGATCGCGAGCTTCGCCTCACTTACGGCATTTCTCTTGTTGATTCACGCGGGTGGCGCTAGTGATGAGTGAATTTATTACAAAATGACAAATTGACAAAACTCACTGCTGATGCCGCGGTCACTTGGGTGAATTTTGTGTACAGAATAGCACTACAGCTGCCACTATATTTGCAGTATATCAAGTCAAAATAACAATCTGTAAGGATTATCAATGTTATAGTCAAAGTCAATAGGATCAGTTTGTTTAAAGTTAGGTGAATGATGCCAATTCCACGCGTTAGATTAACAAAGGATTAAAGGGCCGTTAACTACGTCAAAAGGTACGCGTTTGACATCTAAGGCTAGATTTAACGGCCTGTTTAATCCTTGATAAGTAACTAACAGAGCATGGTGAAATCAGCTCTTAGCCACAGATTTACCAGGCAACATATTTTAACAGTTTCAACATGAGTCTTGCTGTATGAACGATCGCCATTACAGAAGCTCTGAAGTCCTGAAATGCGATGCCTAAACGTGTCACGTGACAAGACCAGATAATATCAATGATACAACATGATAATAAGTGTGGTCATTGAACCCAATAAAAATTGTATAACTACCTAGTACTTATATAAAACTACGTAATAATGAATACTTTACGGTACAATCGCCTGACGAAGCACATTTTAATACCAGACTTTAGTTTATACCTGCCGTAATGAAATGAAATATATTTATGTTAGGTAAGTATCTCAAAAGTTGATATCCGAGTGAGATTTGAACCCACGACCTTGCCCTTGATACGGGGATGCACTAACCACTCTAATCACCCGGCGAATAACTACGATAATAAGGATATTTTGATAAACCAATAAAAATTAAATGTACCTATTTGCCTGCATGTAAGTACATAAATAATAATAAATAAATAAATAAATATTGATGGACATTCCACACACTATCTAGCCCCAAACTAAGCCAAAGCTTGTGATATGGGAACCAGATAGCTGATAGCTGACCTATATACTTTTTTTTTGTAAATACATACTTATAATATTCTATAACACCCAGACAGAGAACAAACATCTATGTTCATCACACAAATGTTTGTTCTCGGTGGGGTTGAACCCACGGCCTACGGCGCAGAAGGCAGAGCTACTACCAACTGAGCTGTGAAGGCTGTCGCACATGAAGCTGTAATACATTTCATTTTTATTGGTTTTCTAGTGTATCAACATATCGCTATTATCCTAGTTATTCGCCGGGTGATTAGAGAGTACATTGGTTTGTCATGGCTCATCTTCTAGGCTTGGTCGTCTGGAACTGGCACCCAGACTCACCTCGATTTAACACGTTTCAATTCAATTGAATAAATACGTTTTGACTTTGGCTATGACATATTTCTGCCGCGAAGCAGTGATGCGAGCATTTCCGTATTCCGATTTGAGTGGTATCAGTGCAATGCCACACAAAACGACGGATATAATGCAATTGTTATAGGCAGACGTAACCACTCAACATCAGGACCCTCTTGCTTGTTCAGTCTCGTCTTATTCATCTCGTGATAAAAGGTGCAAGTAAATAACTAAATGGAAACATAAATCGCGTGAGAGTAATAGAGCGTGTGGCTCGTACGGAAAGTACTACCACCATCTTATTTTTACAGCGTTGCTGTGTTTCAGTTTGAATAGTTTGAATGTACCTATCTGTATCCCTCAAGTTGATGGACGAAGGGCAGTGTAGTTCGTTCTCATTGTGCGTGTCTTGTGATGTAATTCTTTGTTAAGGTGATGAACTTAACATCTGCTAGTTCCATCAGCAATTCATATTAAAAGTAAGCTGAAACAGAAACGTAATCGCCAAATTGTTACCAAACTTTCCCATCCCAGCGCACAACAATTGACAAATTAAAAAGTGCTAATAAATGCAAATTGCAAAAATCATAACTAGAGCTCAAAATGCGCCTAAAAACGTAACTCCTCAGAACTGGAACACGCAATGTAACTCCAGCGACACGATTCACACGAGTGTGAGACGCAGATAGCTTAATGTCGTTTCAAGGTGCAATAACTGATACAAAATGTTACGTCAACTGGGAAAGTACAGTGAAATAGATCTTGCCTAAAGCCCGGAGGATTAGCATGTTGAAGTGGCAATACGCAGAGCATATAGCTAATGCACCGGCGATTTTGAGAATCATTTATATTCTGTCGCCCCCTTTTTTTAGCTTCACTACATCATAAAAGGAGATTTTTATTCAACTTCAAATAACTTTTCGCTCGCACAATTTAACACTTTTGTACATATAAAGTACTGAATGTAGTTATGAAAAAACGCAAAAAATATAAATTTCTGAGAATAACATTACAAAGTTTCAGAATAAATATTATTTTGTTCCACCTAAAAGGAGGATATATCGCCCACTGAAAAAGACTGACGTAGCTCGAAGAATTTTATTTCCTGATGGAACAAACAGATGGCCCACCTGATGTTGAATGGTTAACATCACCAAATCATTGCTCCCTACCCAAGTCACGCACGAAATGACAGTGCCCTACGATGCACAGTAGCCAAAACAAAATATTCAACCGCATGTTGGTTACTGTCAATCATTGTGTTACACTGTCAAACTGTAATGAATGAATGTCAAACTGACAGTCAATTTGACACGTTCATTCATTCAGTTACTGACATGACTGCATTCGACCTTGACTGATGTGCCGCGAATCATGGTGTGTCCAATGTGCGTGAGAAGTGGAGCGCAAATGTGTCATAAGAGTTGACGAATACTGTAATCGGGCAATTATCATGTTATGTATGGCAATAATAGTAACTTTTTTTTTTTTTAATTAATAGACTGTCCTTTTGCCTTGCCACTATCTCACCTGATGGTAAGTAACTATATTATCTACTAATACATCCATCCTAATTCTTACCAAACGTTATACATATTTAATACCCTTCATATTCGTGAAGTCGCTCTTCGTGTCCGCGTTTTTTTTTACAACTTGCTGTTGGCACAAGCAGATGGCCCACCTGATGTTGAGTGGTAACCATCAACTATAACAAAGCATTGCCTCGCAAGACACGCACGATAGGAACGTGCCCCACGATGCAAATGTTAAGCCTCATGTGCCTGAAATAACACCGGCAACCACACTCTTCAAACAGAAAAACAGCGTTGCTGCTTGGCGGCAAAAAAGGCGTGGTGGTAGTACTTCCCCGGACGAGCCATACACAAAGAGCTCTACTACTTACTCTTCGTATTCTACTAGTAAACGTCTTATTTTCCCAAATACGACGATGTAAGTGACTCTATTCGCCTATATTTGCCTATTTGCAATCTTATAAATGCAAAAATATGCAATCTAAGAGCTTATAGGGAAATACAAGTAACATGCCCGAAATTGGATATCCAGTTCACAAGATATCTTGTCACATTTGTTTGAAAATCTTATCATCACCGAGAGCACCGGTGGTCTATTGGGAGTGACACCGCCTTTCGATCGTAAGGTCGTAGGTTCGAATCCGGTCATACAGCAATAGATTTTTCCTATCGAAAAAAATATGTTGTAGAATGTTGCCTAGTCCAAAAGCAACGTACATCGCAGTACCTACCAAAATCGATGTAACCGCGTTAGCACTGAAAACTTCGAAGGCTTTGACCAATCAAAAACAAACTTAAGGACATATTAGGACCTTGACTGATTTAAACATAAGCCATTAAATTAATTAGTTATATACCAGCACTTTAAAATAATTAAGTTACATGTAACTGCTGGCCAAACATCCGTTTAAATACATAAGTACGCGAGAACTCTTATACTGTTTACTTAAAATAACCTGCCATAGTTTTTCTCTCTCAAAAGAACAATATAAAATAACTATCTTTTTTGTTTTTGTTGAGCCACTAAGTTTCTTTCGAAATAGTGTGGTGAAAGGATTTTAAGTGCGCCTCATTCCTTTCGAGCACTTGACACATGTTTTCGAGCTTTTTAGGTTCTACGACATGCCGGGTTTCTTCACCAATTGAGAGTACATGTCATGTAAGTGAATATTGTATTATTATGAAAAGTAAATAATCTTAAACCCGATATAGTTTTACGTTTGAAAGAAAAATGAAGGATACTTCAATTTCAGCACCAACATAATCTTTTATTTTATTTATTTATTTAATTACTAGCGGCCTGTCCCAGCTTCGCATGGGTGGTCATAAATTTTTTGAACATTTTAGGATAAACTTAGACCGTGGGTTCGAGCCTCGCGTCTACTTATTTCATACATTTGCACGCGCTTCTCCTTGAATGAGTGAAATCGCACCCCGCGCGTGACCCGTGGACCCGTTAACATTTTTAATTTCGTCATATCTTTTGAATGGAATGTCCGATTTGAAAAATTTAAGAAGTAATCTATAGGTATTGAAACCGTCTTCATTATGAAATGAATGATTTATTTGGATAAGGATTAATACCAAGGGACAAATAAAGACCCTTTTCTAGCGGAGGCATTTCAATTATTTTTTTATAATAAAAGAACACTTATTGTGACATAACTATAATAGTTAAACATATGCTGTCGCAACATTTTTTGTAGATGATGACGTGTTCTACAAAATCGTAGTACATTATTTTGTTCTATCATCAATAGTTTTCAGCGCACGCGATGTAAGGTTTTTGTTTTCCACCTTGGGTTACATTATTGAAGCTTTAGTAAGGATCCCCGATTTTTTTTAAAATATAATATAGCCTATGTTACTCAGGGATAATGTAGCATTCTAATGGTGAAAGAATTTTTTAAATCGGACCAGTAGTTTTTGAGCCTATTCGTTACATACAAAAATACAAAAATACAAATGTTTCCTCTTTATAATATTAGTGTAGAAGTGTAGATTTCCAAAAAAGACCTCGTACAGACCACTAACCTAGCTAAACTTAAAATTAACAATACGTAGGTAGTAATAGGTATAAAATAAAATGTTTATAATATAACTGGTGGCTGGTGGCCGAATCAGATTTGCAATACTCATTAGTTACTGATAGTGACTCATTAAGGGAGCGATTTAAAGAAATTAATATTCTCACAGTCATTTCACAGTATATTTATGAAAATCTATTATACACTCATAAACACATAGATAGCTTTAAGAAAAAGAGTGATGCACATAACGTTAACACTAGAAATAAAAACAAATTATGTATACCTAAATTTCGACTTCAAAAGGTAAATGGCTCGTTTATGGGGAACGGTATTCGCTTCTATAATAAACTTCCAGAAAGTGCCACTGGGCTTCCTATTAGAAAATTTAAAGTGTACATTAAGAATAATCTAATAAGGAAAGCTTATTATACTTTAGATAGCTATATTGTTGATAAAAATGCGTGGCCCGATGTCCCGGTCGCTCTGCCCATCGGCAGCTAACATGTCTGCAATGTCTGTACTGTACCTACTATTGTGTGTTTTTTTTTATTTTTCTCTGATTTAATACATTGTATTTATGCATTAGGTAATATTAGTTTGAGGCGTAGCGTGTGCTGTCTTATAAATTTGATTATGTTTACCTTTTTCTGTATGCCTACGCCTCACTAAACTTCAATAATATATTATATTATTACATTGTAAAAGGATCATACAAAAGAACGGTAGGAACCAAGCCGTAAGTTTGTTGCCTGTTCTTCTAGGCTTTGGTCGCGTGGAACTGGCACCTAGAGTCACCTAGCTTTAAGACGTTTCAAAGTGATCCTTGTGATTTTATTGAATAAATACATTTTGACTTTGACTTTGACTTTGATACACACCAAACTAGTTAAAAAACTGTATCTCGGAGGGTAGTAGGTACTCGTCCTCCTCGCGCGGTAACAATTGCCGATGCTTAACCTTGGTTCAAACACTATTGCACAGTTTATGCAAGAATTATAGACAAAATAAGAAAAGGAAAACAAAAATCATATTTTTTTTGCTTGTTTTGCGAAGAGTTCTTATTTCTTCATATCTTTTCATGGATTTTCGTGTACTGTAGTATATTTTAATTGACTCCGTGAAAAGAAAGTTTTAAAAAACTCCATTTTAGATATTTTTCAAAAGGATTTTTAGTTATATTTTTCAAAAAAAAAACGATGTTTTCTGCTTCTTGAGACATGTTCTCTTCTTCAAAGCGTGTCCACTCCGGGTCTGCCTCGAGCAGTGGAACTGCCTCTGGGAGTAAATCATGATGGATTATCTTCGAAAACTTAGGCCTGATTCGGGAAATGTGTGGATCTGAGCTTATTAAATGACAATATTGTTTTCGATTCGTCCTGTTTTTCTCCCTTATATTCCTGAAGTCCTTGTTACGAGCTTCCGAAGCTTCTTCTGATAAGAACCCTAAGATAATAAAACATGGTTAATTATTACAGGAATAAAAATTTTACTTTTATGCAAAGAAAGTATTGATTCTGCTTTACTTACCAATAGGCAAAACAGAAAAGTGGCTACAAATGTCTGCTCCATGCATACTAAGTTTGTGGACACTGACTGGCATGTAGTACCACGGATATAAATGCGCATAAAGTTCTGCTGTTTCTCTACATTAGCTCCGGAAGTTTTTAATGCTAATTTTCCTTCTTGAAGATATAACCTGGAGAATAACTGAAAATCGACCAATAAGGTTTTCGTCAACTCCTGTTATTTGTGCCGTTTTTTTGTAGTCACCGAAAAAGCGTCTTGCCGTATTTCCGTCGCATTTTTTTGGCTTGTTTCATTTCTTTGTGTTCTCCACGAGCACTCCATCGATGAAAGTCTATGTTATAAGATATATGAAGCACACACTCCATACATCTTATCTTCATATGTAGTGATGAAATTCCATATAGGTACAGGTCACTTCGAATGGGATTCGTAGCCAAGAGTTGTAAATTATTCATTTCGCTTGGCTTTGCCAGGCAAATGGGGCACGTTGCTGAAGAAGGTACATCTGCAATAGTATTAGCGACTTTCCCGTTGATCATAGTCATGTGGAGTTCGTGGACTATCTCGGCACACTTCGTTGGTACCAATTCTGAAATTTCTTGCTGCATTTCCAAGTGTGTGTTCGGAGTTGTGTACTCCGCTGTCTCTGAAGTGAACGTGATCTTCACTGGTCGACAGTAATATGTGGAAGAAGGGTTCGGGTTCTCCCAAATCATCATCTCTTCTCCATCAACAAGTTGGAGAGGGACAATGCTGATCATCACAACAGAGGAATCGTCAAACTCGGTATCTGAAAAACTCTGTTTGTAATTACTCTGTGATGATGATCCGTCAAGGCCCCATTTCCATGTTAACTTCAGCCCTTTTTCGGTGCTTTCGATGGGTCCCAAGTCTAGCAAAATCCTTTGAACAGTGTGGTCCAAAAGTCCTTGTAGTCTGAAAATAAAAACATAAATAAATAACGTGAATCTCAACGCTTTATAATATAATTATATTATAGGATTGTTTAAATGAAAATAACCTAATCCGAGCCCTTTTCTCCGTTACTTTCACATGTTCATCGGAAGGGTAACACCTCTTTTTAGCGCACAAAACCTTCCGATAAGACTGAAGAGCACTGGAACAATTTTCTTCTTTGAGGAACGTTCTTAGCGATTGGTACTGCCACTTGGACAGTTTAAGGGAGGTGCAGAGTGCCAATGATTTATCTTCAGAAATTTATTCTGGTTTAATTTCTTTAAAAAGCTGTTTTGACAAATCTGATACAATGCCAGGATTCTTGCTTAGATGATCCACAATCTTCGCCAAAGCTAACTTTCCCGTTTCTTTTAACTTTGATATATAACAATATTCCAGTTCTTCTTCAGAATTGTCATTTATAATGGAGCCAGAACGCCTTTTCTTCTGCTTGTTGCTCAAATCCGCGAATGGCATTCTTTTCTCCTTCTCTGTAGAGGTTCCAGCTTCTGAAGTGCAGACATTTAGAATAGGTTCCGGCAAATATTCTGGCACTTCTGGCGCATCAACCAAGTCCTCAGGAATTGCCATTACGGTAACTAAATCAACCGTATCACAGGTAGGCCATTTGATATTTGTCTCCAGCCATTTCCCGATTCAGAAATGTCTTTAAGCATCTGCTTGAAGACATTTCTCTGCCCATTTCGTTATTACTCGTTTGGCGAACAAACGGCAAAACTCAATGATTTTCCTACGGTCTTCTTCAGATATTTAACTTGGAATTTTAGAAATTATAACTTCACTTAGATGATTGTAATTATTAAGATCTCCACTCCCCCTAAGACTCAGAAACAAATCGAGATAAGAACCGAAACCAGCCATTTTAGATTGAGAAACGTTATTCCGAGATCTTTCACAGTTAAGTGTTGAAAATAGAATGAAATGAAATTAATCATTGCAATATATTTGTAGTTTTGCAGCTGTGTCGGTAATGAGTTTGGCTATTAACGACCAATCACAGCCCAGTACCGGAATGACCAATTTGTTAGTAGATCAGGATTAATTATCTTTACCACTCATCCAATAAACACAAACAAACTTATTTTTACCTGTACGAAAGAATGAGCCATTTCAGATACTTGGCCCTTATCGTAAATAAGATAATCTCTTTACCACTAATCACTTAGGCACCTGCAAATAATAAACTACCTGCACCTAGCTTGGGTACTGGACTGAACCCTTGTCAACAACTGAAATTGCGTTGTTATTTTACAATTTAATTTCAGATCTTCACTTTCAATTAAATACGTACAGTCTCTTGTACCTTAGCAAAAATTTTTAATATGGCAGATAAATATAACTAAAATGTAGTTTTTTATTACTTTCTCTTCACGGAGTCAATTAAAATATATTACAGTACACGAAAATCTATGAAAAGATATGAAGAAATAAGAACTCTTCGCAAAACAAGCAAAAAATTTTTTTTTTATTTAGAGTCAATTTTCTCCCGTGGCTGCAAGTGACTGCGCGTGTTATATTTTTTTTATGTTAGTATATCACCTGGGCTATGACACAGTACCAACCAAACACGGGCCAAATTGATCCAATTCGAGAAAAAAAATAAAGTATGTTTTTCTCCATACAAAAAATAATTGATTATTTTTTTTCTCGAAAACTACGCTTCTTACAGATTTTTCATAGAACAAAAGTTGTCAGGATAGCTGAGATCTATTCTGTATAAAAAAATCAGATCGAAATTCCGACTTTCGACCCTATGTCCACTTATTTTTGATTTGGAACCACTGTGCGCCGTGCATTTACTCGGATATGTTAATCTTTCGCAAAGAGACCAATATAAGATTGCGCAGTGCATTACTCTAAATAAAAACACACTCTGGTATGTTCTAGTAGGTATAAAGTTATTGCAAAATACATGGGGGCAACTTTCCGAGTCTAATACATCATAAACAGTAAGTACATACTATCTGTACCATATGTTATTACGTAAGTATTTAAATGTAACGCGTTTTATAGGTACAGGTAGTGAAGTGACCTGTTCAAGTTTGGTATGGTCAGCGATAAAAGTAGATGAACTTAACCGATTTTTAAAGTTCAAATATTTCTTAAGCCTCACTTCAGTTCTACTCCTTCGCTAGTTATTTATTTTATGTATTTAAATCTACATCTACACTAGTCTACACTAATATTATAAAGAGGTAACATTTGTATTTTTGTATTTTTGTATGTAACGAATAGGCTCAAAAACTACTGGTCCGATTTCAAAAATTCTTTCACCATTAGAATGCTACATTATCCCTGAGTAACATAGGCTATATTATATTTTCAAAAAAATCAGGGATCCTTACTAAAACTCCAATAATGTAACCCAAGGTGGAAACCAAAAACCTTACATCGCGTGCGCTGCGAAAACTATTGATGATAGAACAAAATAATGTACTACGATTTTGTAGAACACGTCATCATCTACAAAAAATGTCGCGACAGCATATGTCTAACTATTATAGTTATGTCACAATAAGTGTTCTTTTATTATAAAAAATTAATTGAAATGCCGCCGCTAGAAAAGGGTCTTTATTTGTACCTTGGTATTAATCCTTATCCAAATAAATCTTTTCATAAGTAAGACGGTTTCAATACCTATAGATTACTTCTGAAATTTTTCAAATCGGACATTCCATTTAAAAGATATGACGAAATTAAAAACGTTAACGGGTCCACGGGTCACGCTCGGGGTGCGATTTCAGTCTCTGGCGTGCAAATGTATGAAATAAGTAGACGCGAGGCTTGAACCCACGGTTTAAGTTTATCCTAATATGTTCAAAAAAATTATGACCACCCATGCGAAGCTGGGACAGGCCGCTAGTATAAAATATAAAAAAACTCTTTCAGTATTAATCTTAAATTATAATAAGTAATCAAAAACTCTTACTTTACTAGTATTCAGTATTCAGTATATTTATTGCATTATTATGTATGTACGTAGATTTAACATTGTCAGGACTTATGACTAAGTAATTTGTGATTCAATACATAATGTACCCAGTAAGGGTGTTGCAATAGAGAGAAGCGGACCGATATTAAAAATCATGCAATATTATATTATTATTAATTATTATTATTTACTATTTACTAATTACGGGAATAAGCGCGTTGAAGTCTTTTGTATGGAATAGTCGTATAGACCGTTACGTTTTTCAAAGAACGTTAAGATATCGTAACAAAATTGGTAAACGTAATTGTTTGCAAGTCAATTTTATTTGAAACGATTTACTTACATCATGCAATGGGAATCTGCAAAAAAATGAATGAATTATATTTTTTTTTTATTCAATGAGTTGAATGTAAAATAGTTTTTTTTTGCGACTAAACACGTACCATTCAAATACAATGGCATGTTATTGTCCTAAATACTCAATTATTATGTGCAGGCCTCAAAATGCACTGATGCAATCATATCATTATGAACCTTCAAAGCCTTCAGTCATTGAGAAACATTGTCTGGTTGGTTCTTGATGGTGATTGAAGCCTACAGAAGGCTATTTTTAGCCAACTTCAAACAAGGAGGTTATGAATTCGACTGTATGTATTTTGTCGTTTGTTACCTGTAATTGATTTTGATGGTTCTCTTTTTGTTTGATAGGTCATACTTCGGAAGTGGTCCTATATAAATTTTATCGCGATTGATTAGACGCTCTTCGATAAATCAACAAAAAAAAAATATATTTACACATGACGTTTTGGTATATGGTTCCCTTCACGAAATGTTTTGTTTTTCAGTGTATTTGATGTCAGATAATAAATTAATTATTAAAATGGCGCTCAAAAATTCTCTTATAATAATTCGTTTTTCATCTTGCATGAAAAGAGTTTCCTAATTGCATGAAATTCGAATTATTTTATCGAATATACAACTGGCTGAGTATCATACGAAAACACACTGTAAGAATCGAGCCGTTAGTTTAGTGCTCTATTTGCTTTTTTCTAGGATTGTCGCGTGAAACATCCGCCTAGATCAGTTTGATGTTTCAAAGTGATCCTTGTGATTTTATTAATTAAATAATCCTTTGCTAATAATATTAGAATGTCACCATATAGTAACGAGCTTAAAACAACTTACCCCTAAACATTTACTTATTCATACGTTTCTTCATAAATACGATTACGGTTAGGTTGGATCCACCGTGCCTGGAGTTAACAGCCTAATCATTTCATTATCCTTTGCGTTTCAGTTTACCTTTGGTTGATAAAGATACTACAACTGCATCGAAAAAGCTTTCGCTATATTTCCTATTTTTTTTTAAAGTGATTTCCATAACAACCATTGCAGACCGCAATTATGTTACAAGTTACAACCAAATCGGATTATGGATAGGCTTACCTATCCAAAGAGTTACCATGAGCAGCAACTTACCAATAAAAGATCACTTGATCAGATGTACCTACTAACTACATGGCATTGCCCCCGGGCTGGCTTGCACAAATGCTACAACCTTGAAGTGACATAATCACTCTACCAGATTTGAGAATAAGCCGTGTGTGTCTAATTACTGGTTTTGAGAAAAGTTGACCTTTGTAAATATGAACGTGGTTTTGGCATTAACCTTGATAGGATCGCTTGGTTTCCTAAGAAGTTATAGTTGAACACATCGTGACTAATTAGACTTGGTAGAAGTAGAGCTGTTTGTGAAAGAGTGTGGCTGGTGTGTGACAGGGCTATTTTTGCTGATGGAACAAGCAAATGGCCCCCATAAGTCACGCACGATAGGACGGTGCCCTCCGATGCACTGCCCTGCGTTCATCAACTTGAGGCATACAGATGTTAAGCCGCATGTGCCTGTAATTTCACTGGCAACCACACTCTTCAAACCGAAACACAGCAACGAGTACTTCCCCGGACAAACCTTTCACAACGAGCACCTACTCTTCTTTATCTGCGGTATATGGTTGACATTCGAAATCCTGTCAACAGATGGCGCTCGCGTGCGACTGCCCGATGACGCAGCCGGGGCCGACGCTGGCGGCGACGTGCGGCGGCGGCGCCTTCATGCTCTTCATGGGGCTGCTGGAGGTGTTCCTGAGGAGCCAGTGTGACTTGGAGGATCCTTGCGGGAGAGCACAGGTAACTACTTCTACACCTTCCAACCATTTACTAAAATATACGCACCACTATCTGTTTCACTCATTGCAATCAAAATACATATATACTTAGGTAATTCGTACAAAACATTATTCTAGTTTTGTTCTGGAGGAGGATGTTTTAGTGCTAATTTCCTATACAACAAAATTACGAAGAGATTCATCTAGTGCATCGCGCTCACTTCGATCACGTGCGCCTCACTCACGTTGGCATTTTCACCGCGAAACACTTACAAAGGTGGAACTAGTGATGGGTATTAAAAAGATTTATTTATCACACAAACATTAGCTGGAACTACAATTCAAAAGCGCTAATAAGTACCTAGGTACATACTCATAGTATAAGGTAGTACCTACTAAAGAAGATACAAATACCTAAAGTTAAAAAGAGTAGGTGAAGTTTTGGCCTCCATATGCTAGATGCGACAAACACGCTCCGTCTCAGCGAAATGCGCTGGTTTTCAGGCATACGTAGGTATTAGGTAGGTACAGAATGCCAAATCGAAAACTCACCGCTGATTCCGCGGTCACTTAGGTGAGTGTTGGTGTCAGAATAGCACTTCTGTCATTGCTAAGTACTCAGTTTTAACTTTTGCATGTGTCAAGGTTTTCATTTGTTTACCTATACCTCTATATGGCATGTGCTGTGCTACAAATAAATATATTTGATTGATTGATTGAAAATACTTTATTGCACATTAAATTAGCAGTACAAAGGCGAACTTTATGCTACGAAGTGTTACCTCCCAGATAATCTTTGTGTAATTTGGATAAAATATATTTGATTGGTATTGGAATATGTCTATAACACCATAAATGTTCTGCTCGCGGCCGTAAAGAACCAATGGAATTATACAATCAAACTGCTCCAACCTCTGACCCCCAAGTTTAGCATATAACCCGCCATTTACCTGTCACGAGAAGACGATCAGCTTTCACTGTCGTGAACTCGTGATCTCAGGGCATCGATGGCTGCTCAGATTGTGGAGACGCGACGGACCGACGTCAATTATAGTTAGCTACCCAAAATGACATTCCAACTGGCAGAAACTTTCACTGTGAAATTTTGGACTAGGGTAAAGAAACTTCTTTTTCTTCCAGCAAACCTGTATCTGGTAAATATTGGATGAGATTTGAGTCTGCGACCGAGCTAAAGTTGTGCGTGCGGGAGAGACTTATCTACATCTACGTCCAGCAGTGGACTAACTTTGGTTGATGATGATCAATTGCAATTAGGTAGGTAACTCGTGGAAAATCTAGAACAATGTTAACCAGAGATTTGTATTTATTTATTTACTTTAATTAAAACGGCACATACAACTATATGTAATTACATTAATTAAAGAACATAAGAATTTAATAATTATAAAATAAAAGAAATTAAACATTTAAGAAACAGGGAGGGATAGGTAATTCTAGTGCCTAGATTTACCTAGTTTCTTTTATGTACTACAGTTATACAATAAATAGTTTATGATAAGAAGTTTCAAGGGAAAGTCTCAATCACAGATTTTTTTACATATTCGTAGTGAGTATTTCCTGCAGATTACGTTCCTAGTTTTTGTTTTAAAACCTCAATTTTCTAACATATTTTCACTGAACGATACCTACTTAAATAAATCGATCTAAGATACGTAATTAAGACACTTAGGTAATCGTGCTAATGATATCCTATTGTTATAGTTCCTCGCTAGATTAATTTATTCAGGGAACAATGGTAACGAAGAGATAGCAACTAATTAAGTCACAACTTAAGTCATTACGGAAGTAGAGCCATGAGGCACGTGCCGTCGTACGCCTCTCTGCACAAAGATTTGCCAACTCTTAACACAAACAATTAGCACGCCAAGGAAATGCGACTGCTAAATTAAACAAATTATAAGAGATTGTTTTGTCTATAGTAGACAAGAATTTTGGCTTGATATTATTAATACTTGATGCACACCAAATAAACTTAAACATAACAAAACAGAAAAACATCAAAGCGGAACACAATGGGCGGTCTAATAGCTAAAAGGCTCGTCTTGTGTAGCCGCACTAAGACATGAACTTCTTAAAATCACAGAAGCGTATTGATTAAAATGCTAATCACCATTTAAATAGTAACCCCGCTATAGACCTTGATCTTACTAGCCTAGGATTATGGAGGAACGACCACGCAAGCTATCGTGTTTATTACTGAAAGCTATCTAACCTTACAGTGATTAGCCCACTTCTGGTGGGATGGCCCACACACAAGCTCAT
Organism: Chloroclysta siterata; assembly: GCA_932294275.1. NCBI lineage: Eukaryota > Metazoa > Arthropoda > Insecta > Lepidoptera > Geometridae > Chloroclysta > Chloroclysta siterata. Next base: position 809,540 of record OW028607.1, read on the forward strand.
GTTGTTTGTTTGTTTCTTTAGTTCCGCCGGCACATGGACTCTGTGTATGACTTCATAGTGGTGGGCGGTGGCTCAGCCGGCTCGGTGGTGGCAGCCAGGCTGTCGGAAGTGCCTGAGTGGCGCGTACTGCTGCTGGAAGCAGGTGAGGACTATCTAACCTTCGTGGAGACAGCGGCATGTCATAGAACCTAAAAAGTTCCAAAACATGTGTCACCTTAAATTATATTAGAAAGTACATTCCAAAAAAAATATGAATTATAATAAAACGGCATTTTCTTGTGCGCGTGCACAATGCAACAACGACGCAAGCAAAGCTGCAGGACCATGATAATATAAAAGTCCAAAAATATCCGACCACCTAGGTTGGAATTCGAACATGTGTCAAAAGTCACAAAAAAGTGCTCGAAAGGAGCTTCTTTGGGTCGCACTTAAAATCCTTTCACCACACTGTCTCGAAAGAAACTAGTGATACGACAAGAAGATCCAGCATCCTTGCATACAGGCCTCTTTTCTATAACGCCATAGTCTACTGTTGGTGTCTGACTTGAGCTGAGACGTGATGCTTTCACTGATGTGTTCAGATTTAAAGGTTATTGGATGCCGGTATCAGTTAGTAATAGACGCAGTGCATTGCCTCATAAGGCTCCTTTTCAGTGGACGTGAGAGATGAGGATATGCAAATGTTATTGGCAGAGATAACTAAATAATAAATATAAATAAATATTGGTGGACATTCCACACAGCACTATCTCGCCCCAAACTAAGCCAAAGCTTGTGATATGGGAACCAGATAGTTGATATACTACTTATATACTTTTTTTTTTTTTTTTTGTAAATACATACTTATAATATTATATAACACCCAGACAGAGAACAAACATCTATGTTCATCACACAAATGTTTGTTCTCGGTGGGGATCGAACCCACGGCCTACGGCACAGAAGGCAGAGCTACTACCAACTGAGCTGTGAAGGCTGTCAGAACTCATTAACATCAAGTGGTAAGAGTAGTTTTAAGAGTAGTAGAGCTCTTTGTGAAGAGCTCGTCCGGGGAAGTACTACCACCACACCTTTTTCTGCCGCCAAGCAGCAATGCTGTGTTTTGGTTTGAAGAGTGTGGTTGCCGGTGTAATTACAGGCACATGAGGCTTAACATCTGTATGCCTCAAGCTGATGGACGCAGGGCAGTGCATCGTAGGGCACGTTCCTATCGTGCGTGACTTACGAGGCAATGCTTTGTTATAGGTGATGGTTACCACTTAACATCAGGTGGGCCATCTGCTTGTTCCATCAGCTGGTTGTATAAAAAAAAGAAAAAAAAAAAAAAAGTGGACCATTGGCTTGTTTAGTCGTTGTTTTCATAAAAAATCCACCACCAGATTGAACGTCTTCTGTGGTTGATTACCAGAAACGCTACAGAGTTTACCAAAATTCACAGAACTATCGTTACCAATTTTCAGGATTCGACGAGCCTACGGGAGCTCAAGTTCCGTCCATGTTTCTGAACTTCATCGGATCGAGCATCGACTGGGGATACCAGACAGAACCCGAGCCCGCCGCCTGTCTCGGCGAGGAAGGCAGGAAGTGCTACTGGCCGAGGGGAAAGGTGAAGAAACTCTTCCCTGATGATACTATTATTTATTCAGCCAAGACGTATGTCTAAGCCATGGCACGAGAACGAGTAGTTTTAGCCACTACTAGTACTATACTTAACGTTCCAACTTTGATCTACAAGAAACCCTCAAGAAACTGTTCATCCGAGTGGTAGACTGCTCCAGAAAAGAATATTAGGCCGAGTTGCTAGAGTTGGTTAAGAGTTTCAAAAAATTAAGAGGTTATCCTAATAATTACAGTTCAGGGTTATTGATTCTTAATCTTCAGGTACTGGGTGGAACATCAGTGATGAACGGCATGATGTATATCCGTGGTTCTCGCGCCGACTACGACTCCTGGGCCGCAGCTGGCAACGAGGGGTGGAGCTATGAAGATGTGCTGCCGTACTTCATGAAGTCTGAGGACAATAAACAGGTAGAATAATGATTAACAGTAAGCTTAAACAATAAGCCTAGGCTGACACTCGTGCTTTAATTTCACTAATTCTCTCTTGGTTACTTTGAAGTGGTCTCAAAGGTATTCGTGGTCGATGATGTATGAAATAGGTTCGCTTTGTGAAGGTTTTTGACACAGGTACACGCAAGCTTTTTTAACGTAAAAAACCCCGTGATAAGGAATTAGCTAGCTCCAATTGAGTGGCTTTGCCGAGATCTAGATATAATACTAACATATTTCTTACAATCCTTAGATGGACAAGATGGATCATGGATACCACGGAGTCGGGGGCCCGCTGACAGTGGCGCAGTTCCCGTACCATCCTCCCCTCAGCTACAGTTTAGTGAAGGCTGGAGAAGAATTAGGTAAGGATATAACAATAACTGACTGCCAGAAATTGAAGTTGCCAATTTGTTATACGAAGCACTGCCCAGTGTCCATCAACTTGAGACATACAGATGTTAAGCCTCATGTGCCGTAATTCCCCAGCATCCACACTCTTCAAACCGTCACACAGCAACGCTGCTTTGCGGCACAAAAAGGCATGGTGGTAGTTCTTCCCCGGACGAACCTTTCACAAAGAGCTCTATTACTCTTAAATTCTTGTCTGATGTAAGCTTGCGATTTTCCATCTCAATTTTTTATCCTTCTCCCAGGCTACGAGTCTCGCGACCTGAATGGCGAACAGCACACTGGCTTCATGATCGCCCAAACCACCAACCGCAATGGTTCCCGTCTCTCCGTGTCCCGCGCCTTCCTGCGACCTGCGAAGCACCGGCCCAACCTGCACATCATGCTTAACGCAACTGTGACGAGGGTTCTTATCAATCAGACCACCAGGCAGGCGTATGCGGTCGAAGTCAGGAACAGTTATGGAGGCACGGAGGTGATCTTCGCTAATAATGAGATCGTTTTAAGGTTAGTTTTAGCTTTTGACAGCAGTAGTATCTTTTTTTTACAAGGAGTTGACCGTCTTTGACTACAATCTCACCTGATGGTAAGTGACGATGTAGCCGACGTTGGATCAGAACGGTCTAGAAGACACCTATTCACTCTTGCCTTGAAGAAATTGATATTGTAGCGGTCAGGAACAACAACAGAAGGTTATGAGTTCCACTCCTTAGCGGTTCGCATAATTAAGTTATATGGTGGTGCGGAAAGGTAATACGGAAGGAACAAGTAAGGATGATACTGGGCCGTGCGTCTACTAGCCCTGTGGTTTGTGGCTATGGAGATGATCCTCTAATGATCATGTATCTGAGATCCAACGAACTTCCTAGAGATATTGGTGTAATTTATTTACAAACTAGTGATTATTGAATTTTACACATCAGAAGAGCTGTCTTATTTTAAGTCGCTCACCACAAAACTATCACGAATATTATGTAGCTGGATTGTCCAGCTGTAAGTATGATGTGAATGCCTCCGCAGCGGCGGAGCAGTGGCCTCCCCGCAGCTCCTGCAGCTGAGCGGCGTGGGCGACCCCGCGGTGCTGTCGCGCGCCGGCGTGGCGCTCGTGCACCGCCTGCCCGCCGTGGGCCGCCACCTGCACAACCACGTGGCGCACTTCCTGCACTTCCACGTTAACGACAACAACACGACTCCGCTCAACTGGGCGACGGCTATGGAGTATCTGCTGTTCAGGGATGGACTTATGTCGGGAACCGGTGAGTTTGATGAAACAATGGGTGATCGATATAGGTATCTGCCTTAGATTGTTTGAGAAAGGCTGCTGCTAAATAGTCAGAAGACGAGTAGTTAAAAGAATAGAAGACTCTTTATGGAGGGCTTGTCCAGGAAAGTACTACCACGACGCCTTTTTCTGCCGCCAAGCAGCATTGCTGTTTCGGTTCGAAGAGTGTGGTTGCCGGTGAAATTACAGGCACATGAGTCTTAACATCTGTGTGCCTCAAGTGGACGCAGGGCAGCGCATCGTAAGGCAGGTTCCTATCGTGCGTGACTTGCTACGAGGCAATGCTTTATTACAGATGATGGTTACTACTAAACATCAGGTGGGGCTTTTGGGGCTTTTCAAAGCTTTTGTCTTTGACTTTGCTTTTGCTTGTTCCATCAGAAAGTAGTAGATATTAAAAAAAAATCGTTTTAGAAACGCTGTTGCTAAACTAGTCGTTGTATTTCAAAGTGAATTTGTGATTGAAGACCGCTTTGATTTGCATTTTGAGTCGAAATCCAATGGGCATGTAAGAACTGTCTCATTATTTCCAGGTATATCAGAAGTAACAGCATTCATCAACACCAAGTACTCAGACCCACTCGCCGATAACCCTGACATCCAACTCTTCTTCGGCGGTTTCCTGGCCGACTGCGCCAAAACCGGCATGGTGGGAGAAAGGCTGGACAACGGATCCAGGAGTATACAGATCATACCCACAGTATTGCGGCCGAAGAGCAGAGGGCGGCTGGAGATATCCAGTGCTGATCCGTTTGCGTACCCCAATATCTATGCCAAGTAAGTTTTTATCTTGCCGGCTTAGTACGCCACCAGAAACCCTTCTGTTTCCAAATAAGGATGGGCCCAGGCTGAGATATTTAAGGGCATAAATAAAAAATAAAGGACTATTTTAACACAACCTAGCGTCAAACCCAACAAAGCTTTATATTGGAACCCTTTATTTTAGGTTGAATGACAAATTAAAGTATTAAGGTACCTTTTCTACCGTTGTTGTCTACACACGCCAAGTGTATCTAACTAGTTTTCAATGTTCGATAGCTACCTAACCCACCCGGACGACGTGAAGACTCTAATCGAAGGCATAAAGTTCGCCATCCGGCTCTCGGAAACCAAGGCTCTGAAGCGCTACGGAGTAAAGATGGACAAGACGCCGGTCAAAGGCTGCGAGTCCATCAAGTTCGGCTGCGACGCGTACTGGGAGTGCGCCGTGAGGATGCAGACCGCGCCTGAGAACCACCAGGCGGGGTCGTGCAAGATGGGGCCTAGGGGCGATCCTAGTGCTGTGGTGGACAACTTACTGCAGGTACATTTTCTTTGAAACAATAAGCTCATCGTGAGCAACGCGTAGGTAAGGGAAATAATACTAACTTAAAGAATAAAAGCTTGAATTGCAACTGTTGAGAAAAACAATCCTTGTGCGAGACTGATGGTGAATGCAGAAAGCAGAAGACTAGCAGAAGCCTCCAAACCGTCATTGATATCAGACTCAGATTGGCGGTGCCTTATAGCCACTTATTATTCATCCAGGTTTTGAGAATTTCTGTCGATACAGTGTGGTTAAAGGATTTTATGTGCGCCTCAAAGAAGCTCTTTACCAGAACTTGACATCTTGTTTTAGATAAGCCCCTGAAAAGTTTATTTGCTTATAGAGGAAGTTTCCAATTATTTCTTAAAGGTCATATACCTACTTGCAAGAAATAAGAAGTAGATACCTATTGATGGGTATTAAAATGTTTTAGTTGGTTCTTGGGTGAAAACTTTAGAATATAACAATGCGTTTTTGTTGTACATCCGGAACGGACAAACTGTTAAAACTGTACATAACCATAGCTTTATGATCTTTTTTGTACTACAGATGTACAATAAATAATTTCTGATTTCCAAAAAATCCCAGAAACAGTTTTCTGAGATCTACCTACCTCAACGTAGAGTCCAAATGCAAGCTATTGTTCCAGGTACAAGGCCTCGACCGCCTGCGCGTGGCGGACGCGAGCGTGATGCCGGCCGTGACGTCGGGCAACACCAACGCGCCCACCGTCATGGTCGCCGAGCGCGCCGCCGACTTCATCAAGCGGCGGTGGCTCGGGAACTCGCAGGTAACTACGACTATCCAGTACTACAGCTCTTTGTGTGTGGCTCGTCCGGGGAAGTACCTACTACCAATTTCTGCCGACAAGCAGCAACACTGTGCACAGTGTTGCTGCTTGTATGCTTGTGTTGTCTGTCTTGTTGTTGTTGTCTGTCTGTCTTGTGTTGTCTGCTTGCTTGTTTGTTTTGTGTGGTTGCCGGTGAAATTATATGAAGCTTAACATCACAACACAACTGTTTCGGTTCGGGGTTGCCAGTGAAATTACAGGTAGGTACATGAGGCTTAACATCTATAGGTATGCCTCAAGTTGATGGACGCAGGGCCCCTTGCACCAGAGGGCTCGCTCATATCGTGCGAGGCAATGCCTTGTTATAGTGATGGTTTCCTTCCACTTAACGCCAAATAGGCCATCTGCTTATTCGATCAGCAAGTAGTTAAAGTAAAAAAAAGCCCCGGCTTTGTAGTAAAAACAGAAAATAAGATGAAAATGTTTTTTTTTATACCAAGAATCATACAAAAGAACGCTTAGGCTTGGTCGCGTGGAACTGGCACTTAGATTCATCTAGATTTAAATCGGTTCAAAGTTGTACTTGTGTAATATCTTTTAACTTTGTTACAGGCTTCATTCCCAGTGACGGGTAGCGGGGGTGTGTCTAACCTTCTGCAGGCAAGTGAGACGCGATACCAGGTGCCCACTATCTGGCAGAAATGGCTCTGATATACTCTAAGAAAAAACTCATTATATTATGTAAAATTAAGAATCTCATCACACTCGTATTTTTCGGAAAATCGATCATTGTCTCGATGTTTTTCGGATATTCCTTTCAAAAATCACGAGAAACCTTTTATTGATCAACTTATCAACTCGTCTTAATTAGTCTTTATTTTATACCGATTTATATCACAAACGATATGAATATTTGAACTCGATTGAAATCGATACATGATAATCGTTATCATTTAACATTACAGAGGCTATTTACGAAGGTACATAACTAGCTTTTCATAGCTTTTCTATAACTACTTTTTTCTTGTGGGAGTTAAAAATTCATTACATAATATGAAATTGTGTACCTACCTACTATTTTATCTAGGTAGTAAATTAAATAATTCTACGCTGCCTTAGTGATAAGGAAATTTGATTGTTACCACTATTATTTTAAGGTGTTTTATTGTACAAATTAACTGTATTTATTTTAACTAATAATTTAAGATTGAAATGTTAGTTATTAAGAAAGTTTAAGAACAGATTTTTCATACAATATTGTTTTTCAAACATACCAATCTGGATTTGAATAATGGTGCTAAAACTTAAAGGTTATAATATAAAATTTCAATAAATTTTTGAAACAGATAAAATTTGTGACGGCCATAATAAATTCTCGACAAAGAACAAAGATTTTCATTTATGTGATCATCAATAATAAAACATAGGTATTTACGAATTGAATTCTTTATTATTATTACAAATACACCACATTACAATACTTAAAATAGCATCTAGGAATAATAAAATTGCTACATACTCTTTTAAGTAACAAAATGAATACATTATTCAATAGCGGGACATTCACCGAGATTCTTTCGTGGGGGAATGTTTGATCGTGAAGGATTGAACGCCAGTAGATGTGCGAAAGTCATTGAATCTTGGTTTCAGTATTTTTTTTTATGCCAAAGCTGGCAGACGAGGATACGGGCCACCTGATGGGAAGCGGTCACCGTCGCCCATAGACACCTGCAACACCAGAGGCGTTACTGATGCGCTGCCGGTCTTTCAAGATGTCGTAGCTCCGAGGGAAAACCGCAGGAGGAAGATCGTTCCACAACTTAGTTGTGCGTGGAAAAAACGACCGAGAAAAGCGAGTTGTCGAGGAGAACCACCCATCCAGATGGTGAGGGTGGAATTTAGGCGTGTGGTGCGATGATGAAAGTTAGCCGCGGGCACCGAACCGAACAGTTCCTCAGAACACTCCCCATTGTACAGACGATAGAGCACGCACAGAGAACCTACGTCTCTCCGTAGGCTTAAAGGCTCCAGATCGTCTGTGAGCTTGGAATCGTCGACAATCCGAGCTGCCCTGCGTTGCATCCGGTCAAGTGGAAGGAGTTGATATTGAGGAGTAGTAGTAGAGCTCTTTGTAAAATAGTTATTTCATGGAATTCATTATTTGTAATGTTTGCATAGCATTCGAGGTGTAAATGTTTATTTTATTTATTAGTAAACTTTATTAACTAGTACAGTTGCTATTTCAATACAGTGCAATGACATACCCAATGAACTTATACGTCTCAAGGCCACGTCTGCGTTGTGACGCCACTGTTATAGGCCGCTCAACATAAGGTGCCTATGTTGTTGTCCCAGTAATTTTTTTCTATAAAAAAAGCTAGTTGCACTCTCGTGGCGTCATATGTTTGTACAAAACTCAGAACGAAAGAACGTCAGTGGATGGCCCGCATTTGCCGTTAGCTCGGTACATTATAAGCACATAACAAAGCTCCACGTCCACTAAACTCGCGTCTTTACTTCTACTCAGCCAAAGCTATAAACTATATTTCCTATGTTTACAATACAATACAATACAAAATCATTTATTTATGCCATACGTAAATACAGTTTATAAAAATACAAGAAATAGAAATAAAAACATAAAATATAATGGAACTTTATGGACACAATTTCAATTTTCGTTTTTTTTAATGTTCCTCATTCATTTCATAATCTTACTAATATATGTTGCGTCTATTTTATGGTCAGTAAAAATGGTGGTACAGACAGTGACAAAGTAAATAACATTCTTCTACGTTTTAAAATCTACAAGTAAAGTGCCCAAGTTTAAAAAAAACTTAGCATGCAAGTCATGTTCAGCTGGTGATTTTGTAAAAATGTGTATAAATAAAGAAATTTAAAAAAATACTTATTGTTTTTGTTAAAGTCTATTTCATTATTATTATTCAACTTTTGTAGCTGTCTGTACATCATTTACGGTACCCGTGACATTGTATAACGTTACATAATATGAGTAAAAAACACATTCCTTCTAATAAACCATACATTTGATATTTCATTTAAAGACATTCGTTTATTTATTTATTTAATTCCGTAAATAATTTGCCAAATAAATATCCTATGACATTTTTTTACAATAAAAAAGCACCCAAAATGGCTTAAAACTTCGCTTTTATACTTATAACTAGAATTTAACACCAATGAGAAAAGCTAGGACCTAAACTTAGATACTACAGAATAATTCATATAAAGGTCAATTTCATGGACTGGAAATTTTAAATCTACTGGAAGAAACCGCTACTGAGCAAAAGTCCGCCAACTGTACCATTCACGCCATTATTGTGTATTTTATAGCTGGTGTGTAAAGGTACAGATAATATTGAAATATTATTAAAACAATTTCGAAATTCCGAAGTCATGAATTTCTGGCGCCGACTGTACATTTCTATGTTAGGGTGGCACTTCACATCGCTTTTAGGTATTCGCGTTTTTATTTGCTTAGGGCCCATCCATAAATTACGTCACACGTTAAGGGGGAGGGAGGGGGTCGACGAGGTGTGACATTGTGTGACAAGGGGTGAGGAGGGGTCCCAAATTTCAATTTAATTTTTCAAGAGACATTTTTTTTCAATATAATATTTTATATGTCAGTAATACAACAATAAATTTTATGGAAATATAATTTAAATGTAAATAAAAATAATTTCGGAACACTTCCGTTTTAATTTCATAAATTTGTAATGTAAAATTGCAAAATATTATGTGACATCACACTAGGTAAGGGGGGGTCTCAAATGTGACCAGCTGTGACAAGGACGGGGGAGGGGTCAAAAATCATGAAATTCGTGTGACGTAATTTATGGATGGCCCCTTTTATGAGGCTTTATTGTGTAGAAGGCCGAATAACACGAACACCGTCCACACATCATCCGTATTCGTGTATAAATCATGAGTTTGTTGCTATTCTTCTAGGCTTGGTCGCGTGGAACTGGCACCTAGATTCACCTAGCTTTAAGACGTTTCAAAGTGATCCTTGTGATTCAATTGAATAAATACATTTTGACTTTGACTTTTCGTATTCGTCTTGTTCGTGCAAATATAGACGTAAGTATAGAGTCGTATTTGGGAGAATAACGGCCGGTTTCTGAAAGCTCGATCAAAACTAATCGCATGCCCAGCCCAGTCACTTGCTATCTCCATCTAATTCGATGTAATAGCTGAAATGGCAAGTGCCTGTCATCTGATTAGTTTTGATCGAGCTTTCAGAAACGGCCGTAAGACTAATACGCGAACACGAATATTTGAAGCCCCACCATTAAACTATATCCTATGCTAACAACTATTGTGCAGGAAACTTCCAAGAAATACAAAAATATTTAATTTCTATTGCTTATTATACATAGTAAGATCATTTTTAGCACAAATCATGACTCACTTAACCTAAAACTATTGCACTACATAAACGTCCATCGGAAACGAAAAGGCTAAACGCTTTCGTTTTCGCTGAACGTCGATCGAATAATATTCAAAAATAAAATAGATTCTGACTCGTATGGACCCGTTGTAAACCAAGCATTTTGTATTTTGATTTTGACTATGTATTTCAGACTTAGACTTAAACTACAATTAAACATACGTCTTAATAATAATTCTATAGATATAAGTTCATAAGTACAAGACTAATTTATGAAAATTTGATTGCCAAACAATTATATTGCCAGATTTTTTTTCCGCCACCGTCTTATGCTAACCCTAAACGAAAAATGCATTTGAAAATTTGACCATAATTTTTATATGATTTTATTCTGACTAATAGTAGACTTTTAGATAGTAAAATCCGCCCTTATGGCACAGATAACCGTCAAAGCACATCTCGCTCGCATATATAAATATTTTTGAAGATATGATATCACTGAATGCAGTTAAGAAAAAAAGCTTTTATTTTCTACATTCAGATTTCAAAAAAAACTGATACTGCTTCACGGCTTCTATCCCCAGGCACGGTAGATATCCCCTCGGATCTCTTAGTACCAAGAAGTACCAACTCCAGATTATTTTAAGGATGTCTAAGTCACAGGTCCGTCCAAATATTACATTTAGCATATACCTACATTTTGCAGTAGTTGGTATTCCAGACAGGTTGCAAGTCCATCGCCGATATTATATCGTCAAAAATCTTGAAATCTGTGAGCGAGAAGTTGTTTGACGGTCGTCAGCATCTTAATATAAGTAAAAAGCTAGAAACATGAAGCAAGACTTTCTTAACATTTAGAACTGCATTTTGATAAAACTACCTTTTTTAGATTTAAATTTCACTCTAATCAGTTTGCTCCTTCCGCTAATCTGCATATCAAGTGGACTCCACTTAACAATCACTCAATCACTTAGTTTATTTTCACATTTCAAGTCCATTGTGATAATTAAAACCATTTCATTTTACAATTATCACTCAATCACTTATTTTTTTCCCTTTTTAAGTGAATCTTCATCGTAACAATGTAAGTCCCTAAGGTGAGAACACTTCTGTCTTCACTCGGGCCCGTAGGATACTTATGTTATAGGCCCCGTTGTTATTGAACAATGAAAGTTGGACTCCACTTTTGACAATCACTCGATCACTTAGTTTGTTTTTTTCACATTTCAAGGTCTCCATTGAACGATGAAAGTTAAGGTGAGAACACCTCCGTCTTGACTCGGGCCCCGCAGGACCCATACGTGTGTTATAGGTCCACGTTGTTGAGATTGGAGCCCGAGTGCGTGGGCAGGTCGCTGCACACCATGAGAGTCCCGATGGGCACGACGGCGTTGTCTCTCTCTTTCAGCTTCGTCATCTCGTTGCGGAGCTTGTCTAGCACCGCGTGGTTGGGCTCGTTGTGTCTCGCTTTGTCCTGAAAGAGTACATACATGTGTATTGAAAACATTATTCTGTAAACAATCCTGAAAGTGTTATGTAAGCGGCTACAGCACCTGTGTTTCTCGCGAATCGCGCCGCGTTTCACAACGATCACCTACCGCGATCGATACAAAGCAAATGCTATCGCTGCGTTTTCCATACCGTGCGACTTTTTGGACAATTCAAAGTGATTCACTTCTGTTCCTCACATCGGACATTGGTCACGTACCTTAGGTTAATTAATTTTAACTAAACAATTATTCGGTCGTTTTGTATCCTCCCTCGCAGCCGTACATAATTAAAGAGTACACACATTATGTATATTGATAATATCCAAACTATTCTCAAAACATGTATCTACAGAACAGAACTAACGCCAACAACACAGGTTTTGTTAGGTTCACAATATAGGCATGTGTGTGTGAATAGGTATTACTTATTTTTTTGTTTTTTTTTGACGTTGTTTTTTGGTTGTTGACGGCAACAGAGATACATCATCTAGAGATATAGAGAGAGATGATGTATCTCTGTTGCTGTCAACAACCAAAAAACAACGTTCAACTGTCTAAACCAGACAGTTGAAATTTTCACAGATATAATATTTAAGGAGGCTCCCATACAACATGAACCGTGATAGCAGGGTTCATGAGATACAGTCTGGTGACAGACGGACAGACAGACGGACGGACAGCGGAGTCTTAGTATAAGGGTCCCGTTTTACCCTTTGGGTATGGAACCCTAAAAAACAGACGAATTTGGAACCTCCTTTTTGTGAAGTTGCTTAAAAACTAGTTTGTGTCAGAACTATACAAGGTGTTCCAATGGTTTTAAAACATCAGGGGGCTAAAGTACCCATCAATATGAATAACTATTTCTAAGGAACCGCGAAAATAAAGCTAAAATGTATGAAAAAGCTGTTTTTTTTTCGCGTACACAGAGTTGGTTCCTTAGAAAAAGTTATTCATATGAATGGATACTTTAGCCCCCCTGAAGTTTTAAAAGCAATTATTGGAACACCTTGCATAGGATGTGTGTGGTTGGCTCACTTGCAGCAGCGTGATCTGCTGCTCCTCCAGCTTCTTCTCCTTGCAGCTCTTCATGGAGCGCGAGCCGTACAGACGCAGCAGCGAGCCCCACGAGGTGATGTGCGGGTGCAGCTGCTGCAAGTGTGAGGACATATTCAATGAATACATTATCAATAAATAAACATAGGTGGACATTCCACACAGCACTACCTCGCCCCAAACTAAGCCAAAGCTTGTGATATGGGAACCAGATTGCTGATATACTACTTACTTATATACTTTTTTTTTGTAAATACATACTTATCTACACTAATATTATAAAGAGGAAACATTTGTATTTTTGTATTTTTGTATGTAACGAATAGGCTCAAAAACTACTGGTCCGATTTCAAAAATTCTTTCACCATTAGAATGCTACATTATCCCTGAGTAACATAGGCTATATTATATTTTCAAAAAAATCAGGGATCCTTACTAAAACTCCAATAATGTAACCCAAGGTGGAAACCAAAAACCTTACATCGCGTGCGCTGCGAAAACTATTGATGATAGAACAAAATAATGTACTACGATTTTGTAGAACACGTCATCATCTACAAAAAATGTCGCGACAGCATATGTCTAACTATTATAGTTATGTCACAATAAGTGTTCTTTTATTATAAAAAATTAATTGAAATGCCGCCGCTAGAAAAGGGTCTTTATTTGTACCTTGGTATTAATCCTTATCCAAATAAATCTTTTTGATCGAGTGAGCGAAGCGAACGAAGATCTTAGTTTCAACTTGGGCGATTTGGCATTTTATGTATGTATGTATGTATGTATGTATGTATGTATGTATGTTTGTCTGGCGATAACTTTAGAACCGTTGCTCCGATCTGCATGAAATTTAATAAGTCGATAGCTTGTGCTTGAGAAATTTACTGGTAAGTATATGAGTAAAATCGGATGAAGGGTTTTTGAGATATGGGGTTTTTTAAGAGGGCAAAAATAAAAAAAGTTACATAAAAAAATCAAGTTACATGTCATATGAAAGGGCTTTGTTTGGACATTCCAAAACAATTTTTACTTTTTTTTTGGGACGCTCGGTTTTCGAGATAAAATTTAAAAAGTTAAATTAAGATAACCAGCAACCCAAGAGCTCCCATCTCTAAGAGTTTCGTTGGCATCAAGGTTTTTCTACTGGTCGGCCAGTTACTTTGCTTTTTCTTATTTTTTTTTCTTGAAATAAATTAAGGAGGTACTCAGTTCTCATAAAATGGTGACAACGACCAGGTCTGATGATGGAGCCAAGGTCTGTTCAACGGAACTCTTCAATAAATAGGCCAATAGAGTTGAAACTTGGTTACCGTACCAAGTTAGTAGGCGGTAGTCAAAAAAAAGTCTAAACATAATGTTTGGATGCCTTTGACTACCACCTACTCAAAGTTTTGGTGCGTTCGTCGGGTCGCATCACGAGATCTCAGTTCGGGGCGAACTACTAGTCATAATTAAGACGGTTTCAATACCTATAGATTACTTCATAAATTTTTCAAATTGGACATTCCATTCAAAAGATATGACGAAATTAAAAACGTTAACGGGTCCACGAGTCGCGCTCGGGGTGCGATTTCACTCTCTGGCGTGCAAATGTATGAAATAAGTAGACGCGAGGCTTGAACCCACGGTCTAAGTTTATCCTAAAATGTTCAAAAAATTTATGACCACCCATGCGAAGCTGGGACAGGCCGCTAGTAATAAATAAATAAATATTGGTGGACATTCCGCACAGCACTATCTCGCCCTAAACTAAGCCAAAGCTAGTGATATGGGAACCAGATTGCTGATATACTACTTACTTATATGCTTTTTTTTGTAAATACATACTTATAATATTATATAACACCCAGACAGAGAACAAACATCTATGTTCATCATACACAAATGTTTGTTCTCGGTGGGGATCGAACCCACGGCCTACGGCGCAGAAGGCAGAGCTACTACCAACTGAGCTGTGAAGGCTGTCAATGTTCACTCTAACGTCTATTCTAATCTAAAATTATTTATTTATACAATAAACATGTTATTACTTGGTTAAGCATTATGTTAGATAGATAAAATAAATATTCCACACAGCACATAGCCCCAAACTAAGCCAAATGTTGTAATATGGGAGCCTGATAGCTGATAGTTAGATAACTTTTATTCTTCACCACACATAAACAAAATACAGAGCATACATTTAACATTTAACACAAATGGGCGGCCTTATCGCTGCGAGCGATCTCTATCAGGCAACCTTGGATAGAAATAATTTATAATTTACAGCGGTAGTCACTCACGGAAAATATGATAATTTAAAGACCATATTATTACAAAACATTACAACTTAAGGTCCCTAAACCTAATGCAACAATCTAAGCCTAATCCTAATACTTATTATACCTATATTGTTTAAGAAAAAAAAGATACGAGATTTTCTGGTTAATATAGTTTTTTATTGAATATTAAATGAATGCATCGAATGAATGAATGAATGACCTGTGGTCACACACGGCTTACCTGCAGTATATGTTGCGAGGCGCGTTGCTTGGCTTGCTTCTTGTTCTTGCAGACGACGGTGGCGGTGTGCTTGCCGACCTTCATAGTCAGCTCGATCTTCTGAAACTCCAGTTTCTTCATCTGAAATCAAAGGAAGTGCAGTCTTCAATTGTTTAATTCATATTCATTCGCCGGGCGAGACGGCTGCGCTGAGTGAGTAAGCGAACGAAAGTGAACAATTTTTTTTAATTTCGTAATATCTTATGAATGGAATGTCCGATTTGAAAAATACAAGAAGTAATCTATAGGTATTGAAACAGTCTTGAATATGAAATGATTTATTTGGATAAGGATTAATATAAAGGTATAGATAACATGGACTGATTCTGGTCGGCATTTCTATCTTTTAAAATTATAAAAAGAAGTTATAGTAACATAACTACGATAGTTAGACATATGGTATCGCTGAGTTTTTTCTAGATATTGATGTGTTCTTTAACATTGTAGAACATTTTTGTGTTCTATCGCCTATAGTTTCCGCAGCGCATGCGATGAAAGACCAATTTTTTAGCACCTTGGGTTACATTATTGAATTTTTAGAAGGGATCCCAAATTTTTTCTAGTAATAGATATAGCCTATGTTACTCAGGGATAATGTAGCATTTTAATGGTGAAATAATTTTTGAAATCGGACCAGTAGTTTTTGAGCCTATTCGTTACATACAAAACAACAAAAATACAAATCTTTCCTCTTTATAATATTAGTGTAGAAGTGTAGATGTAGATAAAATTCAGGGCGTGTGGCGACGGCTCGGCGGCCGCGTCGCTGAACTCCTGGATGCGCGGGTGTGACCTACGTGCACTACCTCGGTGTGTATATGCCTGTCGCCCGCGCCGAAGTTCCTCAGCAGGCAGGTGCGTAGGATGGCGTGCGGCGAGGGCTCGGCGGCCGCGCCGCAGAACTCCTGGATGCGCGGGTGTGACCTACGTGCACTACCTCGGTGTGTATATGCCTGTCGCCCGCGCCGAAGTTCCTCAGCAGGCAGGTGCGTAGGATGGCGTGCGGCGAGGGCTCGGCGGCCGCGCCGCAGAACTCCTGGATGCGCGGGTGTGACCTACGTGCACTACCTCGGTGTGTATATGCCTGTCGCCCGCGCCGAAGTTCCTCAGCAGGCAGGTGCGTAGGATGGCGTGCGGCGAGGGCTCGGCGGCCGCGCCGCAGAACTCCTGGATGCGCGGGTGTGACCTACGTGCACTACCTCGGTGTGTATATGCCTGTCGCCCGCGCCGAAGTTCCTCAGCAGGCAGGTGCGTAGGATGGCGTGCGGCGAGGGCTCGGCGGCCGCGCCGCAGAACTCCTGGATGCGCGGGTGTGACCTACGTGCACTACCTCGGTGTGTATATGCCTGTCGCCCGCGCCGAAGTTCCTCAGCAGGCAGGTGCGTAGGATGGCGTGCGGCGAGGGCTCGGCGGCCGCGCCGCAGAACTCCTGGATGCGCGGGTGTGACCTACGTGCACTACCTCGGTGTGTATATGCCTGTCGCCCGCGCCGAAGTTCCTCAGCAGGCAGGTGCGTAGGATGGCGTGCGGCGAGGGCTCGGCGGCCGCGCCGCAGAACTCCTGGATGCGCGGGTGTGACCTACGTGCACTACCTCGGTGTGTATATGCCTGTCGCCCGCGCCGAAGTTCCTCAGCAGGCAGGTGCGTAGGATGGCGTGCGGCGAGGGCTCGGCGGCCGCGCCGCAGAACTCCTGGATGCGCGGGTGTGACCTACGTGCACTACCTCGGTGTGTATATGCCTGTCGCCCGCGCCGAAGTTCCTCAGCAGGCAGGTGCGTAGGATGGCGTGCGGCGAGGGCTCGGCGGCCGCGCCGCAGAACTCCTGGATGCGCGGGTGTGACCTACGTGCACTACCTCGGTGTGTATATGCCTGTCGCCCGCGCCGAAGTTCCTCAGCAGGCAGGTGCGTAGGATGGCGTGCGGCGAGGGCTCGGCGGCCGCGCCGCAGAACTCCTGGATGCGCGGGTGTGACCTACGTGCACTACCTCGGTGTGTATATGCCTGTCGCCCGCGCCGAAGTTCCTCAGCAGGCAGGTGCGTAGGATGGCGTGCGGCGAGGGCTCGGCGGCCGCGCCGCAGAACTCCTGGATGCGCGGGTCCTCGATGCTCACGTAGTCGAAGAACTATGAATAAGAGGGATAGTGTTTACTACACTTAAGAATAACATAATACCCCTATAACCCCTACAGCAGGGTATTCTACAGGTCATGGTGAACAGCTTTTGTTTTACGACTTTTGATTTATCGTAATTTTTCATTCATGAAATGCCTCTTAAACGTTCCTCCAAAATGAAATTAACACAACATGACAGCCCTATTCACAGCTGTTCGTACGTTCCGTGTGTGCGTGACCTTGGTACTACGTAAACAGTATCATAGATGTTGCAAATTTCGAAAAAGAAATTTTCAAACTTTGCACACGTAAAAGTGTTCCAGTGCTTGGTCTGATCACATGGTCTTTGGCTTTATAGGGGTATTATGTTACACATTGTATAATTATTTATTTATTTATTTACTTTAATTAACACGGTGTATAACCAGTTACATTAATTAAACAAAAGTATAAGTATAATATCAGCTATCCGATTCCCTTAATACAAGCTTTGCTTAGTTTGGGGCTAGATAGTGACGTGTTGAATGTTCACCAATATATTCATTTATTTATCTAAAAGGTAGGTATACACTCACAGTGAAGTCAGGATCGTCTTTGCTGAGCTTCAAGTCGCCCGGACTAGTCGGCAGCTCGTCTCTCATCTCGGGAATCAGAATGTGTATGGAAGCTCTGTCGATAAAACATACACTTTAAACAAAAGCCCTCATCGGTGTTGGACCTAATCCGTTTATACCGAGTAATATTTAATATATGTCGCGAAAGTTGGTACAATACTAGCGGTAGTGGTCCAAAACTGGACTGCAGGAGCCGATCGGGTCTCCTCTGCATCCGAATCACCACCGGGGATGCTAGAACATTGCTGCCACCAACCCAAGGTCCTCCGCTATTTTAAGGAGTCGGACTGGCTGGGGTGAGGTTAGCAGGGGGACAATGGACGTCCGGGCAGATCTCATCCCCCACCACGCATTAGAAGTAGAAGTAGCGCGAGTGGGTACCTGGCGGCCTGGCTCTTGGCCTGGCGCTTGGAGGAGCCGCGGCCCACGCCGTACTGCATGCCGCCGATGTACACCGTGGCCTGGTAGGGCGCCGTCGCGTTCTCTGGACACATTCATTTCATAAAATTTAAGTAAAGTCAAATTAAATATTCCGGACTCACGCGATAGGTGGGACCGAGCGATAAACGTGTAAGTTGATTCGCACGTCGGGGTTCGAGGTTTCTTTACTTGTTAGGTTAGGTTGACTCATTTTTTATTCTTTTGGATGACATAATTAGTTTCTCAATAACGCACTGCATCAAACAATTCCACGCGAACACGTAAACGGAACACTTAACAAGGCGGAGTGAGAAAGATAATTCGCATAAAACGGGTTTATGCTTATTGGCTTTATTATATTTTGACAGTTTGTGTGCTCACCGAGCTGCTTGAACTCGTAGACGGGTTGCTTGTGCAGCGCGCGGCGCACGTACTCGTGGAACACGGACAGGTAGCTGCAGCCGTTCATATTCATTACCCAGTCGCGCTTAGCCGTCTTACCTGCAGAGACAACATTCATTCATCAAATGAGAGGGAAATTATACGTATTTATTCATATTTATTTATTTATAGACGAGCAGCTGTCGCTGAGAGCACTGATGGTCTAGTGGTAGCGGCCCCGCCTTCCGATCCTAAGGTCGTGGGTTCGAAACTGGTCGTAAACCAATGAGTTTTTCTGCTCAAAAAATGATGTGCACAATGCCAGTACTCTCAAACGGTGAAGGAAAACATGGTGAGGAAACCGGCATGTCGTAGAACCCAAAAAGTTCTTTAACATGTGTCAAGTGCTTGAAAGGAGCCTCTTGAGGCGCACTTAAAATCCTTTCACCACACTGTTTCGAAAGAAACTAGTAACACGACAAGAGAGAGAGCTGGCGCTGATGTGACTATATCTCAATGTTGGAATTGTTTTTATGTATGATATTTTTTTTATGCACGGATTGGTTTATTTGAAGCCAGTTGTCGAGCTTTGTTGAGAGTAAGCATTGTATTGAAGCAGTAACTACGTCTTCTGATAGTGCATTCCAGTTGTAAACGACTCTGTTGCTGAAGAAGTGGTAAGTGGCTGGCGCGTGATTATTTAAGCTGGTGTTCACGTGAAGGTCTTTGATACTCTTTTCTTTTATGAATATTTTGAATATTTGGTAGGGTCATAATTTCGCTGTACTCGGCGAGTCTGTGGGTCAGCTATACCCAAAAGGCTTACAATGCTTTGCGGGTCCAATATAACAACGCATTTAGGGCGCTGTTGCGGCTCCCGCGCTACTGCAGTGCGTCCGGTATGTTCACCGCGATGCGTACTGACTCATTCGACGCTATCTGGCGCAAAAAAACAGCGTCTCTTTTACATAGATTGCGCGGAAGTAGCAACGGCATCCTAAATGCGATTGATGAAAAACTAAATTGTCCTCTGGTATGGAAACTCATCCAGAGGACCAAATCGCTATTAGTTATAAGTTACTAACCTATGTATAAACTTTTTCTGTAACTAACACCATGGACCATATTGTCTGAATAAATAAATGAATTATTATTATTATTATTATAATAATAAGTGTTTTATATGCCTGAAGTATGGTAAAGGTATTAGGTTTAGGAGGCTGAACCGTTAAACAAGTTCTCGCTCACACATTTCAAAATCACAAAACTTATTTACGAAGAAACCAATCAATCAACAACCAATCACGGAAGCAATCAACCAAGTTTGATCCGATTTATACAACGTGTAACATAATTTTTTAATTAGGCCGAAGACCAAGAGCTGTGAATAGGGCTGCCTCCCATGGCGGAAGGAAATGCAATGGCATAATCCCCCCTTAAAAAATAAAATGCTGTGTTTAGTTTCATATAGCAAGAAAGTTTAAGAGGCATTTCAGGAATGAAAATCTTCGAAATTTCAAAAGTCTTAGAACTTAAGTTGTTCGCCATGATCTGTAGAATGCCCTGTTTCCTGGTTATAGGGGAGGTACAAAAAAAAACATCAAAATCTATTCATACTTGGAGGAGTAAACGCGCAACCTACGAACCTAATTATAATTTAAAAGAAATTCTAGTTAGCCTGAAAATCATTTCAATGCCCCAACGAGGCTCATGTCCTAGACATTTCTTACCTCTTCCTAAGATCTATTTTAAAAACATGAAACATTTAATAAATTAATGAATGATGAACAATTCGAATTGAGAACCTGCTCCTTTTTCAAAGTCGATAAAAAAATAAAAAAAAGCATAAATGTGAATAGGAGGTCAAGTTGAGACGTGAATGGGCGCTTAGTTCCATGGCAGTTGTTATTTATAGATTTTTTAAATAGTTGTGTATTTTTATCTGTATGTACCGATAAAATAAAGGTAATTAAATAAGGCTTATCACGTCATTAGATTAGGAGGCAGCAGATATCTAAGAAGCGGTGAAGAAAAAATAGTTTCCGCAAAACAGAACTAGATGTCGCTGCTAAAGATGTCCGTAATGCTAGATCGCGCTATCGTTGCGTTTTGAGAGAATGATGAGGTCTCTCAGTAAACTTAATAACTTTGAATACCCATAGGAGGGTATTCTATCCCACTCAGCGTTGCCAGACCTCCTGATTTATCAGGAGATTTCCTGATTTGTCTAATATTCTCCTGATCTACTGATTTTATTATGAAATCTCCTGATATTTGTGTTTTGAAATAATATACGTCTACAGTGTATGAACTATGTGTAAAAAAGGAACGTATCTGAGTCTTCTGGCAACTACTAATTTCTAATAGTAATATGTTTGTGGAATAAACAATCTATAATAAACTCTAGCCCAATTTAATAAGTGTTAAGTATTGACATTATTTGACCGTACATTATTGGCTCCCAAACTAAGTAGGCCTCTCTTTTTGCGTTTCCGGTACCTACGTAATTTCACAAATTAAACTTGATTAAAAGACCAAATTGAGAAATAAATTGAGCACCAGAGTTATTGCCGGAATCTTGAGAATGTACTGAAAAAAAAAATTATTTGATTTTCAAATTGACGATAAAATGACAACAAAAATGAACAGTCAAATGTATCAAAATAAATAATAATTGAGTATAAATCAATATTTTATTGATTTCCTGATTTATCAGATCAATCTCCTGGTTTTTTTTCTCTTATTTCCTGGTATTTGAAATTTTGGTCTGGCAACACTGATCCCACTTCTGATGTTAAGATATTTTTGAAGACGACGCACTTTAAAGCGTCTCATTAAAATAAACAAATCAATAATAATAAAACTAATATTATTAAATTACTTCAATAATATTAAAAAAAAACTCGTGACTTTGCTCGCTAGCGTATTAGGGTTCCCGCAAAACAACAAAACGCCGCCACTGGCATATTTCCTGTAGTTATAATGTCTCGTTTACCCAATTTACAATTTAGGCACGCTATTTAAACCACTACTCTAATTCAACGAAAAACTAAGAAAATCTGTACTACAAGACTGAGTTTTGCTTTCGGTACAGTCAGGCCGTTTTTGTATGGAGATTCGTGAGTTCTCAGTGCGCCCGATAGAACCGCTCATCAAGTGTCCATACAAAAACGGTCTGATTACTGACTATACGAAAAACATAACTCAAGACTTAGGTTACTCACCATCTTCCTGTCCTTATCCCACTCCATGTGGGGTCGGCACAACAGGTTTACTCTTAGGTCTACTCTCCTCTACTCTCCTCTATCATCCGTCATTTCAGTCGTCACTCCTTTCTTACCCATGTCATCTTTCACACAGTCCATCCATCTATTCTTAGGGATCTGTTCTATCAAATAACTCACCCACTCCATTCTGATCCCCTGTATCTTGCGCAGGGATGGTTATCAGCTTAGTTCCTTCCGGCAGGGTCGGATACTGCATCGTCTTACGAGCCTTTGTGTACTTGCGTCTATCTGCCCAGCGCCTGCTCGGAATTATAATAATTAATAAATATTGGTGCACTTTCCACACAGCACTATCTAGCCCCAAACTAAGCCAAATCTTGTAATATGAGAACCAGATAGCTGATATACTACATAATATACTTTTTTTTTTGTTAATACATACTTATTACCAAAAAATAAAAACTTCAGGGGGCTAAAGTACCCATCAATATGAATAACTTTTTCTAAGGAACCAACACTGTTCGCCGTTACCAACGCTGTTACATACATTTTAGCTTTTTTTTCGCGTTTACATTGTTGGTTCCTTAGAAAAAGTTATTCATATTGATGGGTACTTTAGCCCCCTGAAGTTTAAACAGAAGTATTGGAACACCTTGTATAATAACACCCAGACAGAGAACAAACATCTATGTTCATCACACAAATGTTTGTTCTCGATGGGAATCGAACTCACGGCCTACTGCACAGAAGACAGAGCTACTACCAACTCAACTGTGAAGTTTATACACTTCAAAATTTAAGCACCATGTACATTTAAGCAATGACGTGTACTCACTTGAAATGCATAATATAAATCTCCTTAAACTTGAACAGTTTCTTGCAGTATGCATTAAGTTCCTCCGCAGTGAGTTGCTGTGACTTCCAGCTGGTACTGACTGTCTCCACGCGTGGGGGAGGCATCACTATCCCCCCGGGGAGCAACACTGGCCTGGCTGCGAGGCTGTCCAGGTGGCTTTGAGATCCCTCTACATGGACTGAAACACCTGGGACCTCTCTTACATTTCCTTCGGCGGTTGATGTGTGGGGGACTTGGTTGTCTTGATTCTTAGAATTTGTAGCCTGTTCGTTCATAGGAGAGGCCTTTTGGTCGTTTTTGGGTTGTAGAAAAATCCTGGGGACAGCATTCTGAGAGCTTTCTTTGCCGGGGACTGCAGGCACTGTCAAACAATAGAGTTTTTAATACCGAAAGGTCAGGTTGGTAATACCCTAAGCAGACAAGCATTTATAAAGAACTAGTGGCTTCCCGCGGCTTCGCACGCGTTGAAGTGCTGAGCCATGATTGAGCCACAAACATCCAAACATCGTAACTTTCGCATTGATTTGTATATTATTAGGGTAGGATTTTAAATACGTACGTAGGTATAAGAGATACCTATAGGCGTACATTAACTATATTAGGTAGGTAGGTATAGGTACTGAGCTTAGCACAAATATGACAAATACAACAAAGACAACCTTGCACGGAAAATATGTACTTATTTGTTCCTAGTTTCTACCCCAAAAACAAACGAAACGAAACAGCTTCACGTCTTTGATCACCAGGCGCGGTAGATATCCTCAGATCTCTTCGTACCAACTCAAGATTTCCGTTTTTAGAATGTTGCAGGGGTAGTTTTAAAATATTGAAAACGTGATTTTAAATTATTTATTGTGGAGTAGGTATATTTACTTCAAGTTTGAAATCAATCGCACTATGCGTTAAAAATCTCCCATACTAACTTTTACAGTCGTTTGTACCCTTTGCAGGGGTAACTATAAAAAATTAAAAGTATCATTCTTAGTTATTTATTTCTTAGTATATTTACCCAAGTTTTAAGTCAATCGCACCACGCGTTACAAAACTCCCATACACACTTTAACATGCCTTTGCACACTTATTAGGGGAGTTTTAAAAAAATAAAAATGCCTATCCTATTTTTTTGACTTGGAGTACCTACATATACTCCAAGTTTCAAGTTTGTAGGTTCAAGGAATACAATTTTTTATACCTTTTCAACCCTTTTAACACCCTTAGGGGTTGAATTTCCAAAAATCCCTTCTTAATACACCTCTACGCTATAAGACCTATGTACTCCTCAAACTTCAAGTCTCTAGGACCAGCGGTCAAAAAACTCCCATACAAACTTTTACATCCCTTTGCACACTTATTAAGGGTAGTTTAAAAAAACTGAAAATGTCTTTCCTATTTTTTAGCCTTGTAGTACATGTACTCCAAGTTTCAAGTTTGTAGGTTCAAGGAATACAATTTTTCATACCAACGCTTTCAACCCTTTTAACACCCTTAGGGGTTGAATTTCCAAAAATCCCTTCTTAGTACACCTCTACGCTATAAGACCTATGTACTCCTCAAATTTCAAGTCTCTAGGACCATCGGTCAAAAAACTTCCATACCAACTTTTACATCCCTTTGCACACTTATTAAGGGTAGTTTAAAAGAAATAAAAATGCCTTTCCTATTTTTTAGTTTTGTAGTACATGTACTCCAAGTTTCAAGTTTGTAGGTTCAAGGAATACAATTTTTCATACCAACGTTTTCAACCCTTTTTACACCCTTAGGGGTTGAATTTCCAAAAATCCCTTCTTAATACACCTCTATTCTATAAGACCTATGTACTCCTCAAATTTCAAGTCTCTAGGACCATCGGTCAAAAAACTCCCATACAAACTTTTACATCCCTTTGCACACTTATTAAGGGTAGTTTAAAAAAACTAAAAATGTCTTTCCTATTTTTTAGTCTTGTAGTACATGTACTCCAAGTTTCAAGTTTGTAGGTTCAAGGAATACAATTTTTCATACAAACGTTTTCATCCCTTTTTACACCCTTAGGGGTTGAATTTCCAAAAATCCCTTCTTAGTACACCACTACGCTATAAGACCTATGTACTCCTCAAATTTCAAGTCTCTAGGACCAGCGGTTTAGGCTGTGCGTTGTCTATATGTCAGTCAGTCAGTCAGTCAGTCAGTCAGTCAGTCAGTCAGTCAACAACAGTAAACAATGCAATCTCTAGAGTCGTATACTGGTTTAATGTAAACAACTTGTTACTTAATGAAAATAAAACAAAATGCATTCGCTTTGTACTACCAAATGTCCAACAAATAAATGCTGATGTAAAAATCAAAAATGAAAAAATAGACCTCGTGGATACCACCGTATTTTTAGGCATAACCTTAGATAATAAGCTTCAATGGGGCCCACACATAGGCAAATTGTCGAGGAGACTTAGCTCTGCAGCATACGCAGTCAAAAAGATCCGCCTTCTTACAGACGTGGACACCGCAAGACTTGTCTATTTCAGCTACTTTCATAGCATTATGTCATACGGCATTTTGTTGTGGGGGAGTGCTGCAGATATTAACACCATATTTGTGCTGCAGAAGAGGGCTGTTCGTGCAATTTATAACATGGGTCCCAGAGAATCGTTAAGAAATAAGTTTAAAGAAATAAATGTAATGACTTTACCCTGTCAGTACATATACGAAAATTTAATGTATGTTAGAAAAAATATTAATTTATATGCCAAAAAGAGTGACCATCATAATGTTAACACTAGAAATAAAGATAAGCTCGCTGTTCCCACTACTAGGCTCACTAAAGTAAGCAAATCGTTTGCAGGACAATGTGTACGCTTCTTTAACAAAGTCCCAAGTGAGATTCACCAGTTGTCGATTAACAAATTCAAAAACATAATAAAAAGAAAACTTTGTACAAAAGCTTACTATACAATTTCTGATTATATAGATGACAAAAAAGCTTGGGACTGATCTATGCTCCAACTCATTAAAAACACTAAACAATTAAGTAGGTACCATAATAAAATTGTAAAAAGGATCATACAAAAAAACGCTAGGAACCAAGCCGTTAGTTTCTTGCCCGTTCTTCTAGGCTTTGGTCGCGAGGAACTGGCGATAGATTCACCTAGTATATAAGACGTTTCAAAGTGATCCTTGTGATTGTACTGAATAAAGACCGTTTTGATTTTGATTTTTTGATTTTGAGTCAGGACTTTGATTCTTATAGTATTAGAGATATGAGATGTATGGAATTATGAAAGTAGATGGAAAGTAAGTATTTCAGGATGTATATTATATGTGCATGTTAATGAATTATTGTTTTAATTCTCATTCTCATGACTTTCGAGTTTTTATTTTAATGAAGAGGATTTTATAGGAAATAGGCTTCTTTCTTAATCACCAGAAATTTACGTACATTCCACACAGCTCTACACAGCCAAAAACTAACCTACTTTGTACAATGGGTATTAAAAATGTGTTCTTTTGTAAATATATAATTACTAGTGGCTTCCCGCGGCTTCGCACGCGTTGAAGTGGTGAGCGGTGATTGAGCCACAAACATCCAAACGTCGTAACTTTCGCATAGATTTGTATATTATTAGGGTAGGATTTTAAATACCTACGTAGGTATAAGAGATACCAATAGGCGTACATTACCTATATTAGGTAGGTAGGTATAGGTACTGAGTTTAACACCAACATGACAAATACAACAAAGACAACCTTACACGGAAAATATGTACTTATTTGTTCCTAGTTTCTACCCCAAAAACAAACGAAACGAAACAGCTTCACGACTTTGATCCCCATGCAGGCACGGTAGATACCCTCAGATCTCTTTGTACCAACTCAAGATTCCCGTTTTTAGAATGCCCTTTACAAACATTGACGATTCGTTGTATCCTTTTTACTCGAGCGCAACGAAGAAGGTTAACGTTTTAGAGGTTGTTTTCGAAAATCAAACTGTTGTGGCGGCTAGCCACACACAGGTACTTGCAATCGGGCTGACGCGAAGGGTTTGTATGTAGCGTCGCCAGTCGTCTCTCCCCGCTCATTAGGTTCAGACATGTGATACCTACTTAAAAAAAACTAAAAGTGCCTTTCCTATTTTTTTAGCCTTGGAGTACATGTACTCCAAGTTTCAAGTTTGTAGATTCAAGGAATACAATTTTTCATACCAACGTTTTCAACCCTTTTTACACCCTTAGGGGTTGAATTTCCAAAAATCCCTTCTTAGTACACCTCTACGCCATAAGACCTATGTACTCTTAAAATTTCAAGTCTCTAGGACCAGCGGTCAAAAACCTCCCATATAAACTTTTACATCCCTTTGCACACTTATTGATCGAGTGAGCGAAGCGAACGAAGATCTTAGTTTCAACTTGGGCGATTTGGCATTTTATGTATGTATGTATGTATGTATGTATGTATGTATGTTTGTCTGGCGATAACTTTAGAACCGTTGATCCGATCTCCATGAAATTTGATATGTCGATAGCTTGTACTTGAGAAATTTACTGGTAAGTATATGAGTACAATCGGATGAAGGGTTTTTGAGATATGGGGTTTTTTAAGAGGGCAAAAATAAAAAAAGTTACATAAAAAAATCAAGTTACATGTCATATGAAAGGGCTTTGTTTGGACATTCCAAAACAATTTTTACTTTTTTTTTGGGACGCTCGGTTTTTGAGATAAAATTTAAAAAGTTAAATTAAGATAACCAGCGATCCAAGAGCTCCCATCTCTAAGAGTTTCGTTGAAATCAAGGTTTTTCTACTGGTCGGCCAGTTCCTTTGATTTTTCTTATTTTTTTTTCTTGAAATAATTTAAGGAGGTACTCAGTTCTCATAAAATGGTGACGACGACCAGGTCTGATGATGGAGCCAAGGTCTGTTCAACGGAACTCTTCAACAAATAGGCCAATAGAGTTGAAACTTGGTAACCATACCGTACCATAGTACCATAGTTAGTAGGCGGTAGTCAGAAAAAAGTCCAAAGATAATGTTTGGACTTGCCTCTGACTACTACCGACTCAAAGTTTTGATGCGTTCGTCGGGTCGCATCACGAGATCTCAGTTCGGGGCGAACTACTAGTTAAGGGTAGTTTTCAAAAACTAAAAATGCCTTTCCTATTTTTTTGCCATGAAGTATGTGTACTCCAAGTTTCAAGTTTGTAGGTTCAAGGAATACTATTTTTCATACAAACGTTTTCATCCCTTTTTACACCCTTAGGGGTTGAATTTCCAAAAATCCCTTATTAATACACCTCTACGCCATAAGACCTATGTACTCTTAAAATTTCAAGTCTCTAGGACCAGCGGTCAAAAAACTCCCATACAAACTTTTACATCCCTTTGCACACTTATTAAGGGTAGTTTTAAAAAACTAAAAATGTTTTTCCTATTTTTTTGCCTTGAAGTATATACAACGTGTTTATTAAGAATTGTAGGGATCCGAAAGCAGGATATTCTACCGGTCATAACGAACAACTTTTGTTCTACGACTTTTAAAATTTCAAAGTTTTTCATTCATGAAATGCCTCTTAAACTTTTATCTAAAATGAATCTAAACGCATCATGAGGCAGCCCTATTTACAGCTGTTCTTTGACCTCTAGTTGTTAACCTTAGATAAAATAGGTAAC
Source organism: Chloroclysta siterata (assembly GCA_932294275.1). NCBI lineage: Eukaryota > Metazoa > Arthropoda > Insecta > Lepidoptera > Geometridae > Chloroclysta > Chloroclysta siterata. The sequence continues at coordinate 838,125 of OW028607.1, forward strand.
AGAACTGCCACCAATTACCTAGTAATGTGCCTACCTAATAATGATGTTGCTGTTTTTAAAGATCTTGGTATGTAAAAGAAATATTTTCGCGACTGTAATCCCTAGTCACGGTAAACATTCTCTGAGATCTTTGGTACTAATACCTATTCAGTAACTAGGTACCTACGTGGCTACGTACTCAATATTTAATAGAATATTTATTTTTGTTTAATTACTAGATGTCGTAAACCAATGTTTATGATATTCATAGTTCTTTAAATTGTAACATGTTACTTTACCACCATGGTTCATTGACACGACAAAATTATTCAACTGCAATTTTGGGAAGTGTCTAGTCTGTCCTATTTAATCTTTGACTAACCTGTCTGTCATTGGTTGCATTTAAAAACGCATATCCAATCAGGACGGCCGACGGCCGCCGATCAGTGTTACCATTTGTGGCAGATTTCTGCCATTTGGTAGATTTTAAATATTTCAAGAAAAATCTTATTAGTTTGAATTTTTAATGAAATAATATTTATAATTTATTTATTTTTTACCGAACTGGAAACTTCTTATTCTTTTTTACCTTTATTGATTTGGTTTCTAAACAACTTCTATCTCGTTTTAGATAACTGCAAACCGTTACAAACGATCAAAAGATAGTAACTGAATGTAATGTAGGTATTTAATTTATTCCGTAGCCACGAAGGAGATGGTATGAAGTCATATTTTTGGTATTTTTATCGTCAAGCTTGGTAGATTTTGACAGATTTTTTGGCAGGTGTGTGGTAGAACCGCCACTTTTGAGATGGTCACCCTGTTTGTGTTTACATGCGTTGTTGTACATTGTTTTGTTGAGAAAATGTCGTCAAACGTGATAAAATGGTGATTGTTATGTAAAAAGCCGTCGTCAGTCAGTGTGTGTATGAGCAGCGCCTACGAGGTAATGGTTTAGTGTGAAGTTTGAAGCCTGTGTCGTGCGAAATCTCGCAAACTTACCAAAATCCAGTTTTATCCAGTGTTATTATAGCCAGTAAATAATGACAAAATCCATAGGAACCAGTAAAAATATCGTGTCAGGGGATTGGCGGCGTACCTACCTACCTACCGAAAGGTAAGTATTTCAAATTATCTCGTAGGTTATCGTTGTTTTTCTCTTTCCTAGATAGAAGCGCGCGTGCGTGTGACCTTGACACGTACACAGACAGGGCTGTTGCAAATTTCTGAGAAAATATTAATTTTACTTTTCTATGGGAATTTCGAAAACGATGTTTTCAACCGTTGCACACGTCAAAGTATTCCAGTGCTTGGTCTAAATACACGCTCTTTGTTTCCCTACATAACTTCATCAACACGTTGTATACTCCAAGTTTCAAGTTTGTAGATTCAAGGAATACAATTTTTCATACCAACGTTTTCAACCCTTTTTACACCCTTAGGGGTTGAATTTCCAAAAATCCCTTCTTAGTACACCTCTACGCCATAAGACCTATGTACTCCTAAAATTTCAAGTCTCTAGGACCAGCGGTCAAAAAACTCCCATACAAACTTTTACATCCCTTTGCACACTTATTAAGGGTAGTTTTCAAAAACTAAAAATGCCTTTCCAATTTTTTTGCCTTGAAGTATGTGTACTCCAAGTTTCATGTTTGTAGGTTCAAGGAATACTATTTTTCATACAAACGTTTTCATCCCTTTTTACACCCTTAGGGGTTGAATTTCCAAAAATCCCTTCTTAGTACACCTCTACGCCATAAGACCTATGTACTCCTCAAATTTCAAGTCTCTAGGACCAGCCGTTTAGGCTGTGCGTTGTCTATATATCAGTCAGTCAGTCAGTCAGTCAGTCAGTCAGTCAGTCAGTCAGTCAGTCAGTCAGTCAGGACTTTGATTCTTATAGTATTAGAGATAATATTTTATAACACCCAGACAGAGAACAAACATCTATGTTCATCACACAAATGTTTGTCCTCGGTGGGGATCGAACCCACAAGCTACGGCATAGAAACTAGTACACACGGATTCGCATCAGACTTTACACCATTCGCTTTAAAGTCGTTGTTGTAAGAGTCATTTTTCTTTGGCTATGTGTAGCTTCATCTGTATTCGTGTACCAACAGAGCTGTAAGGTGTGTCAGCTTAAAATATTTCAGTATCAAAAATTCATTTAAATACTAAAATTACCTGTCTCTTTGCTCCCTATCTCAGAATCCTGAGAATTCTCATCGTTTATCTTCGGACTATCAAGACCATATTGCTTCAACAAATTCAAATTCTTACTGAATGGACACTTTGCTTTGTTGTCAGATTTCGAACCGACTGCTTCAGAATTTTGACTGTCATTCTGCGAGACAATTCCAGCTTCGGGTTGTGGAACCGCCCCATTGGGTATGGTCTTTTCTGTTGGTTTGTTCACGTCAGTCCAGGTGCCGTTTTTGATTTCCTCGGCGATTTTCTTGTCTATCTCAATCTGCTTCTGTTCTTCCTTCAAGGCTATGCGGTATGCCAGACATGGGATTGCGCTTATAGGGATGTCGTGCCTCTGAAAATGGTAAGTTTTATTTTATTTACCAACAAAACTTCTAGGTCTTTTGGTCGCGAGGAACTGGCGATAGATTCACCTAGTATATAAGACGTTTCAAAGTGATCCTTGTGATTGCCCTGAATAAATACCGGTTTGATTTGATTTAATACCTCGGCCTGCCTCCTGTTGTTATGCACTATGCAGGGTTCATGTCAGCCTAGGATTTTAAGGATTTTAGCATAAGATTTGGTGAAGATTGAGGTGACATTTAACACAATAATTTAATTATTTTATGCCTATTGATTTTGTTAGTTTTCACTTTGTTGGCGAAACTTAATAATAATAATTAATTTGAATTTGAAAAAAAAAAAAAAAAATAATAATAATAATAAGTGCGCCTCAAGGAGGCTCCTTTCGGCACTCGACACATGGTTTAGAACTTTTTAGGTTCTACAACATGCCGGTTTCCTCACGATATTTTCCGGCACCGGTTTAGAGAACTGGCAATGAGCACATAAACAGAAACACTCATTGGTGCACAACCGGGTTTGAACCCACGTTAGGTTCTGAAGGCGGGGCCGCTATCGCTAGACCACCAGTGCTCTCTGCTTTTCTGCTTTTGCATTCATATACATATTAGTAGGAAGTAGACTAGGATTATATTTAAGAGTAATAAAGCTCTTTGTGAAGTACTACCACCATGCCTTTTTCTGCCGCCAAGCAGCAACGCTATAGGTATTTCGGTTAAATGAGTGTAGTGGAGGATGTTATTACAGGCACTTGAGGTTTATCATCTGAATATTTCAAGTTGATGGACGCAGGGCAGTGCATCGTAGGGCCACGTTCCTATCGTGAGTGACTTACGAGGCTTTGTTCCGATGGTAACAAAATAAAAAAACCAATATTACCTACCCCGACAGTTGGTTCTTACCCTAGTATTCCCTTTTCCCAGAAAGTAAGGCTTGGAGAGAGTGCAGACGCGCGAGGCGCGGTGCATGTAGAGAGGCATGCCGCTGCAATGTCGCACCATCATCCAGTCCAACGGCAACACTTCGAAGTAGTTTATGCCTTTCTCTGTTATTTAGAACAGAAAATATTGATTTTACAACACAAAACATAACATAAATACCGATTAGAAATAAAGACGCACAAGATTGGAATAAAACATCTTCTGATACACAAAAAACAGGTTCAATTTCAATTAAAAAAACTGAATGGACTGCAAAATGTTCAGATTCTATTTCATACCTATCAAACAATTGTTTTTTACAAATATCTATTTAAGTGGCTTAAGATATGTATGCCTCAAGGGCACGTTTCTATCGTGCGTGACTAGCGAGGAAATGCTTCGGTGATGGTTACCACTCAACATCAGGTAGGCTAAATGCTCCGTAAGAGCAGTATTAATAAAAAAGTTAATAATCGAATTACATTTCATAGTTAAGATTTTCGTAATTATAGCTTTGCATTAATTTAAAATAATCATAAACCTAATGAAACAATTCCTCTTGATGTTCTTTTAAAACCTGAATCTGTACCTTCAAGTATAATCTTCTGCCGTTTGATGTACTTCTTAGCTTTCGCCTTGGGCACTCCCTTAAAGTCTTCAGGCAGGTCTTCTTCGAGCATCTTCTCAATCTCTTCTTCAGGGAGGCCTGTAAATTACAATTACAAGGAATCACTTCTTGTCCAGTCTTTTCTTGGAAGTTTGTTAGAAATAGAGAATATTTATTTACGCCACATAACACAAATACCGTTAGTAGTAAGTAGTAGTAAGTAGTGAATGATGAATACCATGACACCATGGGAACGGCTGCATAGTTTTCCATAAACATATTGCAAATGAGAGGTGATGTTAGCAGGAGATAACACAATACACCCCATTGTGGGATGTCAGTGCAGGTCTTATTACCCCTCCTTGAATTAGAATTAGTTCCAAAACGAAATCTAACAAAATATAATTGAAACAGAATTGTTTTGGAGCTACAAGATTACAGACAAACAAACAAACAGAAAGACCCACATTCCAATCACTAAGGTCTCAAACTTATAATACCTCTTTGCTTAGTTGGCAGTTAAGTGTGATGCTGGCTTTCAACTCTTAATCTTAGCTCGCCCAAGGCATTGACAATAATGACATGCTTAGCTATCTAGACATAGAGAGACACAGACACAGACATTGTCAATATATCTATTGAATAAGCCTTTGTTTATCCACTGCTGGGTATAGGCCACTCTTTTCGGTCCTGCACTAATTGAATCCACCAACAACCCTCATAATATTACCTGACCTCAAGATTGATAATTGCAAGGCCACCACTAGGTCACTGTCTTTGTCTATCTACTGTCTTCCCATTTATACAAGTGTCCTACACATCTCCACTTTGACCGATATCCTCTAATACAAAGTAAAAAATAATGCAGTATTTGAGTACCATCAGAACTGTCCGACTTGTCGGAGCCCTCATCATTGCTGTCCTCATCGTCACATTTAACCTCATCCAGAACTTGGAATTCACGTAGCTGGTCTACCTCTTCAGCGGTAACATGGAGACCATATGTTTGGGAATCTTGTGTGTTATTTGCATCATCCTCAATTTTTGGTCTCTTTGCCGGCGGCAAGTCGCTAGTATCACTCATTTTTCACCTGTTTTAAAAACAGCTATTTAATCGGAAATAACATACATTGGATTTTATTTTTATATGAAATCACTGTCTTTTCAAGATGAAATGAATATATTAAGGGATGGCATGACCTTTATACATCAAATTGTGACAGTATACATAAATAAAATAATTTTACAGTTTTCTGCTAAAAACTTTAACAATTTCTATCCAAAAATTAATTTGAGTATTACTAGACATGAATAGAAAATTATTGTAAGTAGCTGGATACAGTCATGATGATTACAATTTAGATTATCTAATATTTAGTCTTAATAACCCTACTATTAAAAAGAAAAAACAGTAGGGACTCTTACTCATTTACACAAGGTGGGGTAGGGTAACTACGCCCCTTATCGTCCAGTTAGCGGAGTTGTCACATTTAAGCACCAAAAAGTCTATGTTATTGTAAGTTTATAGAGGTCAAACTTTTTCTGCACATAGCCTATATCCTCTATTTTCATTTAATGTAAAGTATTTAATTATGAAGTAAACTGCGAATTTTATAAAAATATTTTAATGTCAAATACCTATTTTGACCAGTTTTCGTCCACAAAATCCAGTTTTCGACCACCTACTCCCCAGTTTTCGACCATTCATTTCTGATGGGAAAATATTTCAAATATAGGAGTAAAAATTGATGGAAACGAAACAAAGTTATAGTTATCATGTCGTATATTTTAAGAGTCATAATAATAATCAAAATTTCTGCATTCCAAGTTCAAAACTTACTATCTAGGTATCGAAAATCATTTTTGCTAACTTCTGAAGAAATGTCCCTTTGCATTTTAGTTTCTATAATGTAATAGTGTACCACAAGAGTTTTAAGTACTTATTTATTATATAATATTATTCAATCGTAACATATCATCATCATCATCAACCTATGTCAGTCCACTGCTGGACGTAAGTCTCTCCCAAGACGTTCACTGAGCCCGGGCTTCGGCTCTTCTCATTCCGTATTTGCCAGCTACATTTCGCAACGATGATGACGACGAAGTGGGGCGACGATCTCGTCGCCCCACCTCTGCGGAGGGCGTCCTACACTACGCTTACCTAAACGCGGTCTGAAGAACCACTGGGACCACTCAAGTATTAGTTTGCTCCAGCCATTGTCAGTTCTACGGCATACATGGCGGGGCCACTGCCATTTCAGCTTGCTAATCCTTTGAGCTATGATGTCGACTAGTTTAGTACTTGTTTCGGATTCTATCCTTCGGAGAAACTCCGAGCATAGCTCTCTCCATAGCTCGCTGGGCGACTTTCAGTTTGTGAGCCGACCCTACTGTTAGTGTCAACGTTTTGGCAGCATAGGTCATAACAGGTAGGACGTACCTACTGGTTGAAGACTTTCGTCTTCAAACATTGAGGGATGGGCGACGATAAGACCTGAAGAAGTTCCCCAAACGCAGCTCAGCCCAGCTGAATTCTCCGGTTTAGCTCTCTCTCAAAGTTGTGTCTACCCAACCGCAGGGGCAGACCCAAGGTAGATATATTCCTGTAAAACTTCGAAAGGCATTCTGGCGACAGTGATCGGTTTGGGTGATGCGATCAATAATCATGATCTGAGTTTTATCCAAGTTCATACCCAGCCGACCCGTCGTGAGGCAGCAGCTAGGCTGTTCAGCATCTGTTGTAGGTTCTGCAACGATTCTGCCAATATGACGATGTCATCAGCAAATGCCGTAATGTTGTGATGTATTCGCCGTTAATATTAATGCCCATTAGGGTGCAACTCAGTGTCTTAAACAAATCTTCCAGTGCGCATGAGAACTGGAGGATATTACGTCCCCTTTTCTTACTCCGCAGCACAACTGGTAGGTTTGGACAGCTGGTTCTGGACCTGAACAGACATGGTGGCATCATTGCTTAAACATCTCAGCACTTCGATGTATCGCCAGTCAACCTGACATCGTTGCAAGGACTGCCGAACAGCCCTTCAAAGGCCTTCTCCACAAACCTAGTCCACAAACGTTAGGCACAAGGGCTGATTATACTCTTCATATTTTTGTATAATCTGCCGTATTGTGTGAATGTGGTCTAGTCCTGCTCGAAACCCAGCCTGCTCCGGTGTTTGAAACTCGTCAAATCTCGCGCAAGACGGTTGGAAATAACCCTACACAGCTTGTAGACTTGGCTCAAGAGCGACATATGTCTATAGTTTTCAAGAAGACTTTGTTGCCTTTCTTGAAAAATAACACCACGACACTTTTGCTCCACACCCTTGGAGTTCTTGGAGATGGTTAAGAACGGAATTGAAAACACGTTGGAATTCTTTCAGAACAGGAAAACTACCCGCCTTTAAGAGTTCCGAAGTGATTTCATCTTCCCCTGGGGCTTTCCTATTTTTCAACTGTTTCAAAACTATCTCGATCTCGTCAAGGCTGATCTTTGGATATCTTCTGTGTAGTGGCGTGTCAGTGTAGCTCTACCATCCTCGTTACTTGATTCGGGACACAATACCTGCGAGGGCACAATACTACCGACCGTAAAATTCCTCTATTTCAGCTAAGACCTCCGGCCTGGAGAGGAGTAATCAATAATTTCTTAAATGGTCGAAAACTGATCGGATGTATCGGTTTTCGACCACAGTATTACTAAGAATTTTAGAGGAAATTTATATGTAAATAATGCAAAACCTCAATAAAATAATAAAAAAGGAATTAATACATGTTATTCTATAGCTTAAAATTCAAATTTATTGATGTTTTACAGCATTTGTTGCAAATTAAAATCATGGTCGAAATCTGGAAGTCGTATTTACCCCATCCTGTTCTCGACCACTAGCATTATATTAGTATCTGTATTTGTTGATATAATCATATTAGCCTGGACGAAAACTGGCTAATAAATTTAGGAGGAGTAATAAGACTCAATATTGTTTTAAAGCAGCAGTTAGTTTTCATACATAAAAAAATAAAAGACTCCAATTTCTTGACATGATACCACCAGTTCCCGACCACGTGGACGAAAAATGGCTTTTCATATAAAAGCGTGGTACAGTTCTCGTCCACGTAATTTAAATAACTTATTATTTATATTTAAAGCGAAAAACATTATAAACTTATTATTTGATCTATTATGAAGGCATACGAATAACTATTATTCTAAAAGTCATAAAAATGAGTGAAGAACTTAGCGTGAAAGCGCCATCACTTCACTATTTTTTTCGTTGTTTTTAGCGCTTTTGTATCAGATCACGGCCGACCCCAAACTGATTCTATTATTTATAATTGTTTCACTTGTGCTGGTGACTTGAAACTTTTTTGAGTGTTTGCTTGGACATTCAAGAAGGCGCCAAAATACTCTCTCTCAATGTGTGCATGTTAATTTTGCTATTTTTAGTGTTTATCTACTAGTAGTGCCGCGAATGGTCGAGAAAGGGACGTGGACGGCGAACTAGCGCATCTACCCTATATTCTCTATAACATTTTTGGTGCAGGAATCTGTTTAAAAGAATAAATCTAGATTGTTGTTACTAAGGATAGTAACAACAAACTAGGTTTAGTTAGTGAGTATCTATGGATAAATACTGTAGAAGTTATTCCGAAAATCGTAAGAGTCAACAGTCAGTTCACAAGGCAATAGCACTGAAAACCAATGTGTGGAGACAGTTGGTTTCCATCCACAGCTCACTGCAAACATGATTGTACTCTGTGACCGCGAGATAGGCGTGCAATAGAAAGGCAGCCGATGGTAATGCGATATTGTAATAGACTCCTCTGATTACGGGCACAGAGTTAAATCTAGTACAACATCACAAACTGTAGGTAAATTTATTTCCACGACGCACGACGACCGCTGGCTCTGCGAAAAAATCTAGAAATTAGACTTGCGAAACAATTGTTCACACCTTTTCCAGCATAGAGACGAACGACTAAGTAATGAATGCAAAGCTAAAAAACTTTACTAAGAATAAATACTGTCTCTCGTTACCTGAGAAGGTGAATAGAACCATTTTGCAAGCCAGCGAAATGGAAGTCGTTACTTACGTGTCTATTTCGCGCAGGGCTAGCAAATGTTGTTTAAACACATCGCATTTCGTCGACGAAAATTATGCAATAAGTTTAGCAAGAAAACCCGAGTGCAGCGATTTTCCAAAAATACCGTACGTATTTCTCCTTCCTATAACACTCGCTCTGCTACAAACTCAGCAGCAGTGCCCACTTGCCCAGCGCCCAAGGAATGCAGGATAACAAAGTACTCTGTGAATGCAGGCTACTGGCTAGGCTAGCAAGAGCGAAGCGAGCACCTGTTTTTGACAAAACAGATAACTTGACACTTGAATTTTAGTGATGGGAGGGCAGAAAGAAGCGGAACAGCATACCATTAGAAACAAAACTCGTCATTCACATTCAGGATCTATCGATGAAAATGTTTTATTTTTTTTCGTTTATAAAATACCTTTGTAGTAATGTCGCTGTGGTTGCCTATAATTGAAAGAGCACCGTAGATAATCCAAAATCCAAACTGTATGGCATTTAACGTAATTTTGTGTGTCTTTTGTTGGTAATCCTAAATAAATAAATAAATAAAAACGTGCGATTATGAGCGTTTTGAAGGGATGTCAAAATTTGTACTCAATATCTCAATATCAATAAAGTTGTCATCGTGGTTATTGGTGGTTGTGTCAAGGTTGTAGGTATACTGGGGTGCTAGGTCGGGTAACCTCCTCGTGGTGCACCCTGGTAACACCATGAAACACGCCTGCAGAGTACTGCGGACGTGTTTCACGGTGGCTAATAACCCGACACGGTGGGCCTCTCCGCGTGTCCCTCTGTCTAGCAGAGGGCACAGTGTGATGAGGCAGGGTAGACCTACGGGTCTACCCAGGCGGTAGAGCGCGCGCGAGAGACGCGGAACATCTCGCGCCGCTCATGGTGGTGAATAGCGGGAGAAGACCTGGAGGGGCCTTCTCCCGCATTGCACATATTCACCACCCCGTCAGGCGGGAACGGCCGGGCACTCACGGTCGTTCCCGGGTCCCTCCCTGCAAAGGGGGGGGCGTGCGGGCCCCGCCGTAAAGGCGGGGGCGTTGCGGGGGCCCCGCTGTCATGGCGGGCCAATCGCCGGCGGGAGACTGGATGAAAAGGCTCTGCCAGTTTCCCAGTTCCCCTCCATATAGGCGACGCGGGAGTGTCGCCGGGTTGTTTAGTGGGTATACCGGGAGCGGAAAACCGGGGAGTCCCACATATCCCCTCCATCCTCCAATGGGGGGGAATGCGTAATGCATTTTTCCCAGCGTCAAAAAAAAAAAAAAAAAAAAAAAAAAAGGTTGTAGGTATACTGTCGATATAGTATCGCAGATTGTCATCATTACATCCTTAGTGTGTTGTGGGCGGGATATTACGTTTCATTCTACGCAGCTTTTAATAATATGAAAAATAATCATTTTTTTTAATACAACTTATTGATGCAACAAACAGATTGCCCACCTGATGTTAAGTAGTAACCATCACCTTGAACACAGCATTGCCTCGTAAGTCAAGCACGATAAGAACCTGCCCTACGATGCACCGCCCTGCGTCCATTAACCTGAGGCATATGGATGTTAAGCCTCATGTGCCTGTAATTACACCGGCAACCACACTCTTCAAACCGAAACACAGCGTTGCTGCTTGGCGGCATAAAAAGGCGTGGTGGTAGTACTTCCCCGGAAGAGCCCTTCACAAAGAGCTCTACTACTCTTTAACATTAAATTTTTACAAAAGTAATGCTCATGTTACGTTGCTTACATTGCTCATGCTCAGAAACCATTGTTATGCTTACAAACTAGTTATATAACATGTAAGAACACTACTACTTTGCAAGTTCTTGCACCTCGCTGATTTTATCTACATCTACACTAATCTACACTAATATTATAAAGAGGAAACCTTTGTATTTTTGTATTTTTGTATGTAACGAATAGGCTCAAAAACTACTGGTCCGATTTCAAAAATTCTTTCACCATTAGAATGCTACATTATCCCTGAGTAACATAGGCTATATTATATTTTCAAAAAAATCAGGGATCCTTACTAAAACTTCAATAATGTAACCCAAGGTGGAAAACAAAAACCTTACATCGCGTGCGCTGCGAAAACTATTGATGATAGAACAAAATAATGTACTACGATTTTGTAGAACACGTCATCATCTACAAAAAATGTCGCGACAGCATATGTCTAACTATTATAGTTATGTCACAATAAGTGTTCTTTTATTATAAAAACTTAATTGAAATGCCGCCGCCAGAAAAGGGTCTTTATTTGTACCTTGGTATTAATCCTTATCCAAATAAATCATTTTATAATTAAGACGGTTTCAATACCTATAGATTACTTCTTAAATTTTTCAAATCGGACATTCCATTCAAAAGATATGACGAAATTAAAAATGTTAACGGGTCCACGGGTCACGCTCGGGGTGCGATTTCACTCACTCAAGGAGAAGCGCGTGCAAATGTATGAAATAAGTAGACGCGAGACTCGAACCCACGGTCTAAGTTTATCCTAAAATGTTCAAAAAATTTATGACCACCCATGCGAAGCTGGGACAGGCCGCTAGTTATTCATAAGTCTAAATACGTACCTCAGTAATATCTATCCTGTGGGAATGTGGGATATGGGAAACTATAATAAGGGGATAGCCATGCATAAATTCTTTTTTGGTCACCTCTATAGTTACAGAAAAAAAACTACATGATTTATAGAAGAACTTTTTACTGATCTATTTAAATTATAACACACACCCTGAATAAAATATAATCACAAAAACTACAGATAAACGATTAATTTCTTAACCTATTTATCTTTATCACAGCAATTACAGCAGATATATTTACAAGATCAAGTTTACTCTACTAATCTTCAAAGAGTCCGTTTATGTAAATTAAATACAAACCTTCCAACTCATCAAGGCTTTGATTTCTTATTCACGGATATTTTTATAAATTAGCTGTTTATGCGGCAGTGAACCCTAAGCGCCATATTTCAAAACGAAACTCGTCAAAATATGGGCAGTTGACACATAATCCGAAGAATTATTTATTCCCTGTATCAAGATGATTAAAAGATCGAGTTAAACTAGAATGTTTAAAGACTAATATGTATTGCTTTGATTTAAAAAGATAGTTAGAAATACTAATCAATTTCCCCCAATCTTAAAGCGTTCACTAACTTCCAAAATATTTACGTACCTTTTCATTTCAGTCTATAAGAAAAGGACAACAACATTTCAGAATCACAGAACACCATAGACACTACAACCAGCTTGAGATATCAAGTGAGCATAATTTACGACGCTAATGCTGAAATCGTACTGTGCGGTCACACACGATGGCCATGAAATAGACAGACGTAAGAAAAGTAGGGTTTAGCGTTTCTTGCGGCGCGACTTCTCCTTAGGCGCGACGGAGACGGAGGCGGCTTCTATTTCCTCCGTGGACGCCACCGTCGTGTTCTCGAGCTTCCCCCTCGCTTCCACGAAGAACATCACGTCGCGCAGTTGCTCCTTCAGTTCGGCGATCTGGGAAATTTCGTTAATTTTTCGATCAGCACCCTAGCTCTCCGAAAGGTCGTAGATTTATAAAATTACCTTAGAACCGATCTCAGTTCTCCATTTACCCCTCCGCAGGCTCGTTTCGAATAAGGGTTAACTTTATCTAGGTACAGTAAATGGTATTTTGCTCTGGGGGAAAGCTGCTGATGTACAAAGTATATTTGTACTTCAAAAACGGGCGATACGTGCCATTTATAAAATGAAACCACGCGAATCATTGAGGGAGCGATTTAAAGAAATTAATATTCTCACAGTAATTTCACAGTATATTTATGAAAATCTATTATAAATATATATAAATAATATCATAAACACATAGATAGCTTTAAGAAAAAGAGTGATGCACATAACGTTAACACTAGAAATAAAAACAAATTATGTATTCCTAAATTTCGACTCCAAAAGGTAAATGGCTCGTTTATGGGGAACGGTATACGCTTCTATAATAAACTTCCAGAAAGTGCCACTGGGCTTCCTATTAGAAAATTTAAAGCATACATTAAGAATAATCTAATAAGTAAAGCTTATTATACTTTAGATAGCTATATTGATGATAAAAGTGCGTGGCCCGATGTCCCGGTCGCTCTGCCCATCGGCAGCTAACATGTCTGCAATGTCTGTACTGTACCTACTATTGTGTGTTTTATTTTTCTCTGATTTAATAGATTGTATTTAATTTTATGCATTAGGTATTATTAGTTTGAAGCGTAGCGTGTGCTGTCTTATAAATTTGATTATGTTTACCTTTTTCTGTATGCCTACGCCTCACTTAACTTCAATAATATATTATATTACATTGTAAAAGGATCATACAAAAGAACGGTAGGAACCAAGCCGTAAGTTTGTTGCCTGTTCTTCTAGGCTTTGGTCGCGTGGAACTGGCACCTAGAGTCACCTAGCTTTAAGACGTTTCAAAGTGATCCTTGTGATTTTATTGAATAAATACCTATTGACTTTGACTTTGACTTTGACTTAACAGTAGCCGGACGCACCTCGTGCACGAAGTCCTGCTCCTTGCGCTGCGCGTGCGCCTGCCAGTGCGCCTGCGCGTCCGCCAGCGCCGCGCCCAGCGCGCGCTCCGAGCCCAGCTCCAGCTGCATCGCGGACACTCTGCAACCGACGCCACGCATGTACCACATCTAACTTATTACCCCTATGACCCCGAAGCAGAGTATTCTACAGGTCATGGCGAACGCCTTTTATTTTACTACCTACTTACAGTCCTAATATGACTTTGGTTAAAGTCATAAAGCGGTTTCTGTTATTTTGCCGTAGAACAAAAACTATCAAGCATGACATAATATAGAATACCCTTAATTGTATGTGGTCTGTGGCACGTGGCATGTACATAAGAGTAAGACACACAAGAATAGTAGAGCTCTTTTTGAAGGGCTCGTCCGGGGAAGTACCACTAGAGCAACGTTTTTGTGTTGGGTGTGGTTGCTGGTGAAACTACAGGCATATGAGGCTTAACATCTGTATGCCTCAAGTTGATGAATGCAGGGCAGTGCATCGTAGGGCACGTTCCTATCGTGCATGACTTACGAAGCAATGCTTTGTTATAGATGATGGTTACCACTTCACATCATATAGATAGATAGATAAATACTTCTATCAGGTGGGTCACCTGTTTGTTCCAAATGCTTGTTGTATAAAAAATAAACATAAACTGACTTGGTGGTCATCTGCTGCACCTTCCGCTCCAAATTGTTGTTGTCCTTGGCCAGTGCGCCTCGCTGCTTGTCCAGGTCGGCGAGCGCGGCCTCGGCGGCGGCTGCGCGCGCGCACAGCGCCTCGCGCTCCGCGTTGTGCTCCGCTAACATTCTGAAAACCGAACATTTCAATTGGACATTTTATTTTTTTGGTTTAGTTATTTTATTCTTCTCACCACATGCCAAATACTAAATTTACTCGTTCGTCGATTATATTTTTAAAGCGAACTAAAGTTTTTAATTCGTAATATCTTTCGAAGGGAATGTCCGATTTTAAAATTTTTAAGTAATCTATAGGTATTGAAACAGTCTTGAATACGAAATGATTTATTCGGATAAGGATTAATAAAAAGCTATAGACAACATGGTCTGATTTCGGTCAGCATTTCTATCAACTTTTAAAATGTAAAAAAGAAGTTATAGTAACATAACTACGATAGTTAAATATCTTTGACTTTTTTGTAGATATTAATGTGTTCTTTAATATTGTAGAACATTTTTGTGTTCTATAGTCAATAGTTTCCGCAGCGCATGCGATGAAAGACATTTTATTGCCAATTCTTTTACACCGTGGGTTACATTATTGAAGTTTTGGAAGGGATCCCTAATGTTTTCTAGTTATAAATATAGCCTATGTTACTCAGGGATAATGTAGCATACCAATGGTAAAAGAATTTTTGAAATCGGACCAGTACTTTTCGAGCCTATTCGTTACATCCAAAAATACAAATCTTTCCTCTTTATAATATTAGTGTAGATGTTGATATGTATAGAGTTATAGTGGTCCTGACTTGTCAGCTCGTTCCTCGTAGTAGACGCGCTGCGTGTCGAGCTGCTGCGTGAGGATGTAGGTGAACTCGAGCTGCGCGGCGTCCAGCTTGGCGTCCTGCGCGGCGTCCCGCGCGGGCGCGCACGCGTCCTGCTCGCCCGCGCCGCCCGCCACCAGCTTGCCGTCCGCCTTGTTCTGCACGAGGCGGTGCACGAAGTTGTCGCCTGCGGGCACGACGTTACCCAACGTGACGTCATGCGACACGCGCGCGAACGTAGGATACGTTAACGCCACAGATGTCTAAATATATTCGTGATCGAGGTCCCGAAATGTAGAAATGTGCAAGAGAGAAGTTGTTCGACGATGGTGCCGATTCTATAATACCTTACTAAAATTTACTTTACTAATTTATCACTGTTATTTTATCTTTATGTTCTTCTGTTAGGCTCTCAGTATATTGTTATATCTGTGTTCTCTGTGTTTTGTGTGTCTAATAAACTATTCTTTTCCGTATGGAATTTTTACTCTCTTTCTGGATTTCTTGGAAAGGTCTCTCTGCCTGATTTCAGTCTAGGCCCTGAAGTTTATAAAAAATACTGATCATTGGGATGTCTACCGTGCCTATGGATAACAGTTGTTTGCCTAAGTAACATTTAACAGTAAAAAAACAAAATTGACCTGCATAATCCCACACTCTGTTAGATCCGATCTGCAAGGCGTACGTGTGATTCGACGCTAGGTAATGTTTGGCCGCATGTCCGCCTTCGTATCTGAAATATCATCGTTTTCAAATAAAAACAGATAAATTTGACTTAACTTGTACTAGGTGGTAATCGAACCCATAACCTACAATGCGGAAGGCAGAGCTACTACCAACTGAACTGTAAGAGCTTTGATTATGGCTGTGATATTATTATGGTCCCTATTTTTTAGGGATTATTATCAATTCCACACGTGACATGATCATGTGCATAGACATAGACATTTATGTATTTACTACAAAAACATAAAAACAAAGGCACGAAATAGAAGGATCGTAGATAATAGAAAATATTATGTTCACTCACCTTCCGCAGCCAACGTTTCCACATATTAGACAGATCCACAATGATCCCGCTTCAGCTTCTAGCATCCCTTCTCCTACATCGCTGATGTTGTAGTCGCGAGTTGTGTCTGTGCCTTCTGTCAAATACCGAGTTTGTTAAACCTTAAAAGAGTGCAATAAGCTCAGTCGCTCTAATAAATTCATTTGTAAGGTAGTGATAAGTATATGTAGCACGATTGGTTTCATACAGTTTTAAAGTACTTAGGGTATCTGTTTTCGCTAATGGATTGATTCTATGACGAAATAATAGGATTTAGCTACTCATGAGGGTGGTGGTGGAGTGAGGTTTAGGTGCCAGCGCGCTATGAGCTCCAGTATAACTGACCGTGTGCTGGTGAGACGGGACACTGCAGACACACGGCCGTGTCCCGCGGCTCGGGCACCTGTGCGCAGCGGCACACGGGGCAGCGCGCGTGGTGCCAGCGCGCTATGAGCTCCAGTATAACTGACCGTGTGCTGGTGAGACGGGACACTGCAGACACACGGCCGTGTCCCGCGGCTCGGGCACCTGTGCGCAGCGGCACACGGGGCAGCGCGCGTGGTGCCAGCGCGCTATGAGCTCCAGTATAACTGACCGTGTGCTGGTGAGACGGGACACTGCAGACACACGGCCGTGTCCCGCGGCTCGGGCACCTGTGCGCAGCGGCACACGGGGCAGCGCGCGTGGTGCCAGCGCGCTATGAGCTCCAGTATAACTGACCGTGTGCTGGTGAGACGGGACACTGCAGACACACGGCCGTGTCCCGCGGCTCGGGCACCTGTGCGCAGCGGCACACGGGGCAGCGCGCGTGGTGCCAGCGCGCTATGAGCTCCAGTATAACTGACCGTGTGCTGGTGAGACGGGACACTGCAGACACACGGCCGTGTCCCGCGGCTCGGGCACCTGTGCGCAGCGGCACACGGGGCAGCGCGCGTGGTGCCAGCGCGCTATGAGCTCCAGTATAACTGACCGTGTGCTGGTGAGACGGGACACTGCAGACACACGGCCGTGTCCCGCGGCTCGGGCACCTGTGCGCAGCGGCACACGGGGCAGCGCGCGTGGTGCCAGCGCGCTATGAGCTCCAGTATAACTGACCGTGTGCTGGTGAGACGGGACACTGCAGACACACGGCCGTGTCCCGCGGCTCGGGCACCTGTGCGCAGCGGCACACGGGGCAGCGCGCGTGGTGCCAGCGCGCTATGAGCTCCAGTATAACTGACCGTGTGCTGGTGAGACGGGACACTGCAGACACACGGCCGTGTCCCGCGGCTCGGGCACCTGTGCGCAGCGGCACACGGGGCAGCGCGCGTGGTGCCAGCGCGCTATGAGCTCCAGTATAACTGACCGTGTGCTGGTGAGACGGGACACTGCAGACACACGGCCGTGTCCCGCGGCTCGGGCACCTGTGCGCAGCGGCACACGGGGCAGCGCGCGTGGTGCCAGCGCGCTATGAGCTCCAGTATAACTGACCGTGTGCTGGTGAGACGGGACACTGCAGACACACGGCCGTGTCCCGCGGCTCGGGCACCTGTGCGCAGCGGCACACGGGGCAGCGCGCGTGGTGCCAGCGCGCTATGAGCTCCAGTATAACTGACCGTGTGCTGGTGAGACGGGACACTGCAGACACACGGCCGTGTCCCGCGGCTCGGGCACCTGTGCGCAGCGGCACACGGGGCAGCGCGCGTGGTGCCAGCGCGCTATGAGCTCCAGTATAACTGACCGTGTGCTGGTGAGACGGGACACTGCAGACACACGGCCGTGTCCCGCGGCTCGGGCACCTGTGCGCAGCGGCACACGGGGCAGCGCGCGTGGTGCCAGCGCGCGAGGCACTCGGCGTGGAAGGCGTGCGCGCACTGCACGCTCAGCACGCCGGCCACGCTCTCGTCCATGCGCTCTGAGGAGGAACAGACCATTACACATCCACTCTAGTCGAAGCCCGCACCTAAAGCTGATCGACGAAACTGGCACATGCCATGGAAAATAAAACTCGGAGCGCGAAAATGCTAAACTCATTATTCATAAGTGATCGGAAATAAAGACTCGACTTATTTTGATTTGATTGATAAATAAAAAACTGTTTATTTTTGAAAATGGAACTAAAAGCGCCAAATGCCGATCTCGTTGGTAGAATGCGTGCATTACATTGCGCCTACAGAAGAAATAAAAAAAAAGGCATTGGCGCGAACTTTACAATTTTCCTGGATTAGTGACCGTAATATAGTTTTCATATTGTATAGTACTTAATTTTCTCGGAATCGTGATAAGTGCAGCAGCAAGCAAGCAGTGTAACACACGGCGCTAAATCAGCTCATATCCAAGATCTCATAATATGTAAATGCCACTTGCAATTAAATGGTAACCTCTTAGAATGTAATAACTAAGTTGACGGGAATGACCAACAAGCTACTCCATGAGTGCTAAATTACTTAATTACAAGCTTTAAGTTCCACATACCTAGACATACTGGGCAGGTAGGCAACTCGGTATGCGCAGCAGGTGGGGTCCCATCTCGTCCCCATTCCACTCTCGACACCCAGGCCATGTGGCAGACAGCATTAGGCTCCAACGTGCTGTAAGGCACTCCATCAAACTCCTTGTGGAACTCTGCTGTGGCTTTGGAGGTACGGAATCTGTATTCATAAGATATCTGCTGGATTAAATCTAGAATAGACTTATGCTAAGTGTTCTAGAGTAAATGTTTAGACCTGATTTTAGAAACTATACACATAAGGCACATCTTCAGTGGACATCATTTGTTTGTTACCTTTTCTGAGTTGTACTCATGTAAGTAATGCCATGGTGTCTCATTGCCTACAAAGCATTTTTAGTTCCAATTAAACATCAATAGATGGCGATACCGGTTGCGATTGAATTATTGATATTTGTTTTAGTCCAGAAAAAAGTATTAAGGTCATGAATAGCTTATGTTATATTGTAAAAAAATCTCCCATAAGCACAGGAAGATGAGGAAATAAGCTGATAATGAAATCTTCATGTTTTTACAATAATCAATATTGACCTCGTTTTTTCTTGCGGAAATTATTTGAACTACGTTGTGGTTCGGTTTCAAAAGTTCAAAAGATGCCGCTATTTGCGTTTATAGAATTTTTTCGTTTCTTATAGAGGCATTTTACTACGTACCTACCTACGTAAAAAATAAAAAATAATTTATTTATTATTAATATAAAAAAAACGGTGTATATTAACATGATTCGATTTTTAGCCACGGAAATAAGAGTTGTAATACTTCTACTAGTACAGAATAAATAATAGGACTCTTACTGCGACGCAACAAGGTGCAATTCATCTTGCATAATTTCACCTAAACATTGCCGCACTCTTCTAACGTGAAACTCTGTCGCTGTCAGTGCTGGTGCTGGCGCGGGCCAGACAGCGACAAAAATCTGAGCCAAAAATTATGCCTTTTTAAGGGGCTGACAACCATCAAACAACTTCTCGCTCGCATGTTTCGACATGTTGAAAGATATAAAACCACTAAACTCACTTTCGAAAAATCTGAATAAACCATTTTGTGTGCAATGTGATTGCACACAAAATGGTTTATTATTTAATTGGTAAATGCTTATTTTAGTAAAAAAAAATATTTTTTCATCGATACAAGTTATCCGACTCAAAAGTTTGCATTAGTACAAAAACAAGTTACTTACTTTTACTTTACTTTTTAGAAGGAAAAAACTGATTGATTAATATCTTTCAACATGTCGAAACGTGCGAGCAAGAAGTTGTTTGATGGTTGTCAGCCCCTTAAACTTTACGGACGTACGTAGTGCCGTAGAAAGAAAATTATTTATTACGTCAACGCAAGTATATAGTTGGTAGGTAAATACAAAGTTTACTTGACTTACCTACTTTAGATAACCGCTCAGCATCAGGTGTCACTTCAATTATTTTAGAAGACCCACCTGATGTTCAACGGCTATCGACGATGGCCAACTACTAGGTATCTCAAATCCAAGAAATAAGCGCTCAACATCTTGGAGTGGGTGGTGAAAGGTAACCATTCAACATCAGGTGGGCTATTTTATGTTGAGAGATTACGTCTATAACCAACTTTTGTCAATTATTTCCTTTTCATATTGTACGAAAAACGGGTTCTGTTATTAAACACATCATCTACTTTAGGATTTCCACAAATAGGTAGTGACCATTCAACATCAAGTGGGGTGATCACTAATTATCGGGTTAGAAGTAACCGCGCGACTCCAGTACCCCAAGTATGAGTTTTGCTTACCATATTTGGTTTTTCGTTTTACGATTTTGTTCCGTGTTCATTGCGGGTTTTGTATGAAGACGCGATAGAGATAACGACACGGAACTTTATGTTGCAAGTATGATGAAAATTAGTAGTAGAACATAAAGTTCCATATCAGTATCCCTATCGCGGCTTCATACAAAACCCGCAATGAACACGGAACAAAAACGAATCGTTTTTGCTCCGTGCTCATTGCGGGTTTTGTAAAGTTCCATATCGGTATCCCTATCGCGTCTTCATACAAAACCCGCAATGAACACGGAACAAAAACGAAAAACGTAAAACGAAAAACGCAAAACTCATACTTGGGGTACAGGTAGCTCAAAAGAGGTAACAGCTCCACATCAGCTAGGCCATTAGATGTAACGCCTTTACATCAGCTTGAAGCCATCAGGTGGGCCATCAGTTGAACGGCTAATAAGAGGGTCGACTTCATCTCAAAGTCAATAGGTTATCGCTTTTCTTCTGGTGGGTTTTTTTTAAATAATGAACTTCGTCACAAAATTATAAATTCAAAGAAACAAAAAGAAACGATCTAATTTGCAAAGTAAAAATGGGGAAAAGTACTTTATTTGTTGCACGTTAAGGTTGATTACACAATAAATGTTATTTAACCTACGTCTTTTCATATCTAAATGAAAAGATTTCCTCGTTTTTGGTGACGAATGATCATAAGTGTGAGATAGTATTATGAAGATTTGTGACTTTATTACAAGGATCTATGGTTGTGATTAGGTTGAACTTTAAACTGTTTTAAAACTTTTGTCTCAGGCTTAATTTACATCGCCGCGGGTTGGAATGAAAGCGACTTTTTGCAACGAAATTGTCCATAGCATAGTGAACTTTATATCAAATACATAACATACAAACTAAATACGAGCCAAGTAGCTAGGGAGCTCGAGAATGCGCGGGGATTATTTGGAAGACTAATTTCGTTATATGTCTAACAGCCTTTATAGCTCAGTTGGTAGTAGGTCTGCTTTCAGGGCCGGAGGCCGTGGGTTCAATCCTCACCGAGAACTAACATTTTTGTGATGAAAATAGAATTTTGTTCTCTGTCTGGGTGTATAAGTAGGTCTATAAATTACCTACCAGTAAAAAAAGTATATCATGTATTAGTATTTTATCATATTAGCTTTGATTTTGTAAGTCACTTGTTATCTAGGTACCTAGGTTGATTGTTGATCGAAGCACGGGACACGACGAAATGACCACTGAGTGTGTTGCTGATTTTGCCTCGTCAAACTAAATTGAGGCACAAGTTGGGAGTTTGCCCAAACTTTTACCCTGTTACTTCTTGTAGCGAATAGATCCCAATAACGCCTGCATAATTGAAACAGCGATCAGTCAGTGCCTCCGAACTAAAACAGCCTAGTGTTCGAGCAAAAAAGTAGGTAGGTAGTTAGGTACCTAATACATCCTAGCTACTTAAACAAATTTCATAAGGCAGCATCAACATCTTGCTTAAAAAAAATACTTAAACGAATAGATGTAGACTACACAATAACACAACATACCTATCATAGGTATCTTTTAAATGCAAGTGGCCACCTACTGCTTAATAATCTGTGTAGATTCTTATTTTGAAACAAAACTGGCAAAACTATCATTGTGGGCGAAGGCACAGATAAGAGAATACGCGAAGGACTGCGTGCGGACACAGAATAAATAATAGTATGTGCGTGTTGGCAGAACTAATTTTATCGCCATCTATTGGTTGTAAGTGCATTTTACGTGATGCCGCTTGCTCGCAACGCAACTTCGCGACATCTAGCGGCTATGCGGGCTATTTTGTTTAGCTTCGGGCTATTTCATATATCCCGAAAAATTGCCCGAGTCACAGCCCGAGTTAAGACTGGAACCGTTTCAATGTATGGGATGAGGTATCTGTACTAGTATTCTCTTATCTGTGGTAATGCCAAGTAGTCAGGTTTTGTTATTCCATATTTTTATGAATCTGGTTATACTCACGTAAGCAAGGCCATGTAGTGGTCAGGTGAGCCATCTCTCAGCACTCTCACATGAGCAATATCCTGTTGACAGGCGGCTGCAAATGCAAGTAAGTCTGATGCACCGAGGGCTCCGGGGATCGAGAGGAGGCAGAGTGTCTTGGCTTCCTCAGCTTTCTTTAGTTCACTGAAACCATTTTGAATCATTTCTGTATCTCAAAGTCAAATCTCAATCTCAAAGGCAAGTCTGTATTGAATTATCTGTGATACATCTCAAAGTCAAAAGGTATTAATTCATGAAACATCTTAAAACTAGTTGAATCTCGGTGCCAGTACCATGCAACCTAAGAGGTTACACACTGTTTCTTAAGAAACAATGCACACATGCAGAGCCAAATTTTTTCAGCTCCAAGCAAATGCCCAGCCCCACACAGATACTGTTGCTAGCTGACAAAATGTAAAGTGGATATAACAGATAAATAGAGGTGACACACTAGGTAAATATTTTGTGAAAACCTCTAGATTTAGAAGAGACAGTTCAATGACATAACTTTTTGGTCAAAACAAAGTCAAGTCAATGATCCTACCATGAGTATCATTATTAAATTCTATCTTTGCCTCAATATCATCTAATATTATAAAATTAATACTACCAGCTTAAATTAGGCCATTTCAAAAATCCATTTCTAGGTGATTCTTGTGATTTTACTGAATTATGACCATTTTGATTCACTACATAGATTCTTCATTCAATCAATTTATAACCACTAAAGAGATAGACCACCAACTTACTTCTCCTTGTACAAATGCAGTATCCCTTTTGTGACTTCTACAAGAGGATTCCCGCAGAAGAAGCTGATGGTGTCACCATCTTCTGAAGTGCTGGTCTTGGGTGGTGATCTACGGGAGCTCGATGGAAGGATGCTGGTATCAGTGTTCGGCCCAGTGAGGATACTAGCATATGTCTCCACTGTAATGGTCTGGGACTCGCGAGCGCCTCTGTCTCGACGTTTCTGCTCTGCTGCAGCTTCTGTGACAATGAAAAAGAATACTGAAGAGTAGTTTTGAAAGATGGATAGTTTCTAACTTATTTATTTCTATAATTAAATATAGAGGACTCTATTCATGTTGTCTGATAGGTAGTCGAACAACGAGGCCAACCAGCAAGATTTCTTTGTTCGTTTCGTATATTGATAATAATACAGGACCATCCCGTACTTACCCTTTTCAGAAGGGTTATCACCCATTTCGGGTAGATCTTCGTCGATTTCTATCCGCAATACACACAAAGACACAGACATTTACAAAACCCAAAATTATAACAAATTCAATTAAATTTAGATGAGGATGAAAACATTACGTGTAACAAATTCTTTATTGACTACGTAGGTACAATAGTTAAGCTAGGTATAACAAAAGTAGTTTACGAGTATCCAGTAAATTTTTTGTTCTAGAAAATTTCGTTTTTAATTAATTTATTTTTCAACAAGATGAAGACGGGAGGGACACAATCAGAAATTCAGAATGACAAAATCACAAAACAAACAACAATGATAAAAATAGTGTTGCCGATCAATAGTCGAACAACGATAGTCTATCGATAGCCTATCGATATAGTATGACATGCAGCAATACCATTGAATTTGTCAAATACTATCGATATTGTCGATAGTATTGCAGTAAAAAAAACATCTAATGTGACTAAACTATCGATAGTATCGATATACTGTAAATAGTATTTCATACAAACCGTTGATCTAATTATTGATACTATCGATAGTAGTAGTAGTAGTAGTAGATAGTAGATAGTAGCGTTAGTACTTTAGAAAGGTACATGTAATTATTATTCAACAGTTATTGAGAAAAAAATATAACAAGTGTGTGTGTCTTGTTATTATTGAAAAATATGCCAATATCAATAGTCCAACGGCCAGTTTCTGAAAGCCCGATCAAAAGTAATCACATGTCAAGTCGCTTGCTATCTCTATTATAATTCGATGTAATAGCTGAATTGGCGAGTGACCTGACATCCGATTAGTTTTGATCAAGCTTTCAGAAATCGGCCATAATACTACCAACTTAAGGGAGACAAATCAACATCGAGCTATGCTTTGCTGTACTGCGCTGTGCTATGTCTAGTATTCTCTTATCTGTGGCTATGTTTGGTCAACTCGCTCGTCTAATATTTTAAAGAGGATACAATAGACATGGGCGTTTTCGTTTTTTCCCGCAAACGGTTATCTAACCGATATACAGTTTGCTTATCGATATAGAAAACGGTTTTCTGATATCGATATCAGTTGTATGGGTTGCAAACGTTAACATGATTTTTAGTTATGGCAAACTAACAACGAAACGACAAACGCAAACTATTTGGCTATTGTTACGTCATATTCGCTTCATCTCTTTTTAACCAGTAAAACAATTCATTCTTAGAAAGGGAGGTAGCGAATATCAATTGGTGTTTGTTTCATATCGTTTGGTTTGTGAAGTTTTCGTTTTGTTCGTGTCTTTAGTAGGTAACAGTTGAGGTTTTAAATAGTTTTTATGATATCGGCTATGTTGATATGAATATCGATATGGTATGATATCTAATCCATATCCGATATAAGTTACGTTTTGATATATCCGACTCATGTCTAGGATACAAACAAACCATGCTGTGCTGCGCTGTGTGAGGCTACGCTCTGTTTAAAAACGCAGAAGTCTCGAGCGAGGCGCGCTACCCGCCGCCGGCGCCGTGCTGAGCCGCGCTGTGCCGAACTGTGCTATGTTTTTTACGGAGCTGCTGATTACTTTTATACTGAGCTAAGCAAAGCGCAGCACAGCTTGATGTTGATTGTTAAATAAACGTAGCATTAAAACACACCACAGTGCAGTACAGCCACAGAACAATAATACTCCTGTCCATAGATTAATAATACTATAGATTGCCTACGAGCGTATACCTGAGCAAGACGGACAACAAGTACATACAATTTATGGGTTGCCACATCATACTATTTTCACCCAACCAAGCATAAGCTATGATGTCGCCGCGGCTCCAGTTGTTTGTTTAATGATGTTTAATTAAAGCTAGTTTCTGCAGTTTACTAGTTTGTACCCTCCTCTAGGTTACGCCATTTTAATATCTTCTAAGGAATGAGCTAGAAAAAAGCCTACACAGCTCAGTTGGTAGCCTTCTGCGCCGTAGGCCGTGGGTTCAATCCTACCGAGAACAAACATTTGTGTGATGTGATACTAGACGTTTGTTCTCTGCCTGGGTGGTTGTAATTTGGCTTAATTTGGGGCTATATAGTGCTGTGTGGAGCGTCCACCAATATTTATAAAAAATAAAATAAAAAAAACGGCGAACTGGCACTAAGCTGGCATTTTAGACATTGACATCAGAACCCTAGGCCTCGCGAGCTAGAGTCCTGGATTTACCTAGTGAGGGGAACAGAGCTAGCTAGTGGTGCTATTCTTCACATTCTACCACCTACCAATAGTTTAACTATGTTACTGCACCAGCTAGGTAAAATTTTTATGAATAAAAAACAATTTATTTATTTATCATTGATTTATTTATTCTACATCCCTACTCATCAGAAACCGTAATTCAAAAGGTTAATTTATAACGCGTGCTTCAATTTTAAATTAAGTAGGTATAAACAATACATCTTAACAGGAGTAAGCCAGCTTATGCTAGAGCTGACCATAAGCCTGAGCAATGCCACCACTTTGCCCTGAAGCGCGAAGTGGTGGCATTATGAATACAGCTATCCTCAGAACATCACTATGAATATGTCATAAATACATTAAAATATATCACGTGTAAGTACGTATTTATTTATTAGACGATAAATATTTAATAGTTTGTACATAACAATTTCAGATGAGAAGATTTTCTTAATTCACACTATAAAGCAAGATTTTTGAACATACTTTTTATATCCAGAAAAAAAAGCGGAGATACCGTTTATGTTGAAATAGCCCAAAAGTTTTTTAGTCCGTAAGTTTCTTGCCTGTTCTTCTAGGCTTTGGTCGCGCGCGAGGAACTGGCGGTACATTCACCTAGTACCAATTTAAGACGTTTCAAAGAGATCCTTGTGATTGTACTGAATAAAGACCGTTTTGATTTTGATTTTGGAGCTTGGTGACCTGGAGCTTGGTAACCCGTAGCTTTAACCCACCAGCCCAAAGTAGTTGCATCTTTGGGAAATCTGTAAAACAAACATGTTATTATTAGGCATATGTAGGTATTTAATCATACTACGCGATGGTGGTCTCAGACATAAAATAACTACTAACTTCTCATATGAAAATCGTGAGGAGACTTAAATTATTAAAATGTAACGCAAAGCTAAAAAAATAAATTAAATGAAATTAAAATATATGTACCTACTACCTATACTTATATTATATTTTTTTTCATTATGTACTTAAGTCAAACAAACCTTATTTCTTGGAATAAGGTAATAATAAGTTGCGACATTGTAATTTTTTTTCTAGATTATTGTGTGTATTTGAACTTATCCTAACATATCAGAGTCGAATCCACCCTAAAGTTGTTCGTTTCCCAACATTTTTGGCAAATAGATTTTGTTTTAGTTGGCAGCCCGAAAGATCGTATAACCCAGCCAAATTATGTTTCTATAGAACTGTATCGGTTTGAATCTTAGATCAAGTATACAATAGATAGAGCATCAAATAATAATACCAAGAGTAAGAGAGACGCAATAATACAAATTATACCTATGAGTGAGAGAAATATAATATAAATGTTCTGTCCCTTTCTGCGTATACGTTTTTGATTGTTTAGCACCAAGTTTGGTGCTAAACAAACCGCTTGGTGCTTGTGAGTTTACAGGTGTTTAGTGCCAAAGTTCTTTGAAAATAGTGTGTGCCTAAGTCCCAGTATACGTAGAGTTAAGTTTATAATGTGGTGCATTGTAGTATTTTAGGCTGTGATAATGATACAGCTCGGAAAACTGAAAATTAAGCTTCCTTCGGTAAGTAGCACTTTTATGTTCTATTTGTCAATTAAACTATAAAACGGAGAATGCACAGTGTCCACAATTAATCATTTAACGGTTGTGTTTACTTTCTATCGCATATCATAGTAGATTTCTAGAATTTAATTATTTTGTAAAATTGAGTATAGGTTACTATAAACCACACAAATGACATGGCTATTCAAACCGATACAGTTCTATAGAAACATAATTTGGCTGGGTTATACGATCTTTCGGGCTGCCAACTAAAACAAAATCTATTTGCCAAAAATGTTGGGAAACGAACAACTTTAGGGTGGATTCGAATCTGATATGTTAGGATAAGTTCAAATACACACAATAATCTAAAAAAAAAAATATTACTTTATTCAAAGAAATAAGGTTTGTTTGACTTAAGTACATAATGAAAAAAAATATAATATAGGTATAGGTAGTAGGTACATATATTTTAATTTCATTTAATTTATTTTTTTAGCTTTGCGTTACATTTTAATAATTTAAGTCTCCTCACGATTATGTTTACCTTTTTCTGTATGCCTACGCCTCACTAAACTTCAATAATATATTATATTATTACATTGTAAAAGGATCATACAAAAGAACGGTAGGAACCAAGCCGTAAGTTTGTTGCCTGTTCTTCTAGGCTTTGGTCGCGTGGAACTGGCACCTAGAGTCACCTAGCTTTAAGACGTTTCAAAGTGATCCTTGTGATTTTATTGAATAAATACATTTTGACTTTGACTTTGACTTTGATTTTCATATGAGAAGTTGGTAGTTATTTTATGTCTGAGACCACCATCGCGTAGTATGATTAAATACCTACATATGCCTAATAATAACATGTTTGTTTTACAGATTTCCCAAAGATGCAACTACTTTGGGCTGGTGGGTTAAAGCTACGGGTTACCAAGCTCCAGGTCACCAAGCTCCAAAATCAAAATCAAAACTCGTCTTTATTCAGTACAATCACAAGGATCTCTTTGAAACGTCTTAAATTGGTACTAGGTGAATGTACCGCCTTTTCCTCGCGCGCGACCAAAGTCTAGAAGAACAGGCAAGAAACTTACGGACTAAAAAACTTTTGGGCTATTTCAACATAAACGGTATCTCCGCTTTTTTTTTCTGGATATAAAAAGTATGTTCAAAAATCTTGCTTTAAAAAGTGTGTATTAAGAAAATATTCTCATCTGAAATTGTTATGTACAAACTATTAAATATTTATCGTCTAATAAATAAATACGTACTTACACGTGATATATTTTAATGTATTTATGACATATTCATAGTGATGTTCTGAGGATAGCTGTATTCATAATCACTTCGCGCTTCAGGGCAAAGTGGTGGCATTGCTCAGGCTTATGGTCAGCTCTAGCATAAGCTGGCTTACTCCTGTTAAGATGTATTGTTTATACCTACTTAATTTAAAATTGAAGCACGCGTTATAAATTAACCTTTTGAATTACGGTTTCTGATGAGTAGGGATGTAGAATAAATAAATCAATGATTATAAATAAATTGTTTTTTATTCATAAAAATTTTACCTAGCTGGTGCAGTAACATAGTTAAACTATTGGTAGGTGGTAGAATGTGAAGAATAGCACCACTAGCTAGCTCTGTCCCCCTCACTAGGAAAATCCAGGACTCTAGCTCGCGGGGCCTAGGGTTCTGATGTCAATGTCTAAAATGCCAGCTTAGTGCCAGTTCGCCCTGTTTTTTTTATTTTATTTTTTATAATTATTGGTGGACACTCCACACAGCACTATATAGCCCCAAAATAAGCCAAATCACAACCACCCAGGCAGAGAACAAACGTCTAGTATCACATCACACAAATGTTTGTTCTCGGTAGGATTGAACCCACGGCCTACGGCGCAGAAGGCTACCAACTGAGCTGTGTAGGCTTTTTTCTAGCTCATTCCTTAGAAGATATTAAAATGGCGTAACCTAGAGGAGGTTACAAACTATTAAACTGCAGAAACTAGCTTTAATTAAACATCATTAAACAAACAACTGGAGCCGCGGCGACATCATAGCTTATGCTTGGTTGGGTGAAAATAGTATGATGTGGCAACCCATAAATTGTATGTACTTGTTGTCCGTCTTGCTCGGGTATACGCTCGTAGGCAATCTATAGTATTATAAATCTATGGTTTGAATAGCCATGTCATTTGTGTGGTTTATAGTAACCTATACTCAATTTTACAAAATAATTAAATTCTAGAAATCTACTATGATATGCGATAGAAAGTAAACACAACCGTTAAATGATTAATTGTGGACACTGTGCATTCTCCGTTTTATAGTTTAATTGACAAATAGAACATAAAAGTGCTACTTACCGAAGGAAGCTTAATTTTCAGTTTTCCGAGCTGTATCATTATCACAGCCTAAAATACTACAATGCACCACATTATAAACTTAACTCTACGTATACTGGGACCTAGGCACACACTATTTTCAAAGAACTTTGGCACTAAACACCTGTAAACTCACAAGCACCAAGCGGTTTGTTTAGCACCAAACTTGGTGCTAAACAATCAAAAACGTATACGCAGAAAGGGACAAAACATTTATATTATATTTCTCTCACTCATAGGTATAATTTGTATTATTGCGTCTCTCTTACTCTTGGTATTATTATTTGATGCTGTATCTATTGTATACTTGATCTAAGCTCCTGTCGGAGAGTACAGCGCAGCATAACTCTTAGAGCAACACGGGCCACCGGCGGACCGGAGGGGAGTAGCCTTCGAAAGCATTCCCCTCTGTCAAAGTACAAGTCCACGCGGTCCTAGACGTACAATAAAACTGACACAGAATGTATCTATGTGTGCATGATATTGTTAGTGTATTTTTAATTAGGTATGTGTGAGTTTCGTAGTGACAGACGATTATTTTTGTGTGGGAATTTGAGAAAGTGTGCGTAACACAAATTTCCCCCCGCAAAAAATGGCAGACAGTTTTGTATCGGTAATAAACGCTACGGCCACTCCCCTCCGTGTTGCTCTATGAGCATAACTCGATGTTGATTTGTCACCCTAAGGTCCATAAAACCATACTACCTCGTCTTCCATTGCCGTTCGTTTATCTCTTATACTAAGTTTATCTTGATGAAAATAGTGGAGGGATCAAAACCTTTATGTCGATGATCAAAACCTATGAGATGGAGACCTTTGTGTTTGGCTTCACGATATCTCAGTTATCGGCGAACCACTTGTAACTATAGTATAAGTCGGTACAAGGCCGCAGACAATTTTTGGTTCAGCATCAATGAAGGCGAAACCGAATCAGCTGACAGATGTTCGAAATATTTTTTCGCCAGACAGACAGATAGATATTTGACAGTTGTATAAAAAAACTACTGATTAACATTTTTTTTACTTGACATCTATGACAGACATTAATGTTTCTTTCTACATTCTGATTCTATCTCTGAAATAATTTTATTGACAAAATACTATTGTTTGTTTTACATTGCTGGACGACACGTAAAATGTCATAATCCACTTATAAGTCAGCCAGCATTATAGTTTGAACTTTGCGATAAATGTTTTCATAACACATCGTTTGGTAATGAATGAAATGGAATTCCAGAAAAAAAATTCAATTCAATTCAATATGGCTACAGATCATACGACGTGAGCTGTCAGCTGTAATAAATAATTATTGTTTCTTTGTGTTTAGCTCTATAATAAAATGTTATGACCGATTGTGGTCGCTAATATGGGTGCGAAAGACTCAAAACCTAGTTTTATATCTTACGAGGATGCCGCAAAACGGGGTTGGTGTGTGTGCAATGTTGATCGAAGTGCGTTGTAGGAATGCGAGGAATTAATCGGTGTTATTTTATTTGCAGTGTCAGATAGTGAGTTAAGACGCATTCGCGAAGCGTTCAAGAGATGTGCCGGTGCGAATGGTACGGCCTTGAGCCTGGAGGCTTTCGTGCATGAGGTGTTGTGCGATGGAGTTCCTTACGAGGTAGCCGAGTGGCTGTACCAGGGCTGTGGCGGAACCAAGCGAGGCATCGCCTTCAAGGAGTTGCTGTGTGGAATCGTGGTTCTCACCAAGGGAAATATTGAGGAGAAAATCAAGTAAGATTGCTTCAGCAGTCTTGAATGTAAATAAACAATACCTATGAAACTTATAAACATAGCTAGAGGATATAACTATCTAGTTAGATTGATAGACCGAAAGATTATAATACTACTTTCCCTGATTTATTGGTACCTATAATATAGATTCTTATCTATTCAAATTTTTCCTAATGCTGAAAAGCCTCTCTTATGCATTTTTATATTTATTCTATGAACTTTTAGGTTTCTTTGGACATTATACACAAACAATCAAGGGGACAATGGCACCTATATTTACAAAAGAGATTTTGCAAGAACATTACATCTTGAGAATACATCTCTACCTGTCACTGGAGCTCAGCGCTCGGCTGAAATCCTTCTAGGTCTCTTTGGTCCTGGAGACAAAGTTACATTTGACCAGTTCCGGTCATGGCTGTTGATACACAAGGATGCTACAGTGCTGTCAAAGTGGCTGCTATCGGATATCATAGTGACTCATGATTTAGAGACTCCAACCTTTTATCAGAGTTTGGCTGGAGTTACACATTTGGAGGAAAGGGTGAGTTTATACTGGCTTAAATTATGACAACTCTTAAAATGTATTTTCGTTAACATGAAAGAAAAAATCTAGATGAACTATATACTTTTACACTTGCCTAAAACCTACCATGATATAATTTATCAAGCAAACAGGAAAACCACAGAGCTACCACAGCAAAGAGTTGTGTAGGAAAACCCAAGAATTCCCAGGCATAGATACACATGTTAGTTAGGTATCCTAATCACATTAAATGATAATGTTTAGGACAGTAATATTATTGGAAAATAAATAAACTTAAGAGAAATTCTGTATGCTGTACTACAGTTGTTGAAATTCTCGGACAATGCAAGATCTTATTATGAATACCTGCTGGTATTCCTAGCAACTTCAGTAACATTTAATACAGGGTTTGGTCACCATGACATGTCACTAGATTATAAGATGTGTGTGATCCTTGTGATTGAACTGTATAAAGTGCAGCTTATACGGACTATGTACAGCCGAGCTAGTACACAAGTCAAGTCCGAAGCTGGCGTTACTGACAAGTTCAATGTGGATGTAAGCTTGCACCAAGGATTGGCTTTGAGCCCTTATTTGTTCCTCCTGGTAATGGATACACTGACATCTGACATACAGGAGGAGGCACCCTGGTGCATGCTGTTCGCCGACTACATTGTTCTTGTCGGAGAAAACGCAACCGCGGTCCACAGCAGGCTGGTAAAATGGCAGGGGAAAATTGGAGAGTGTTGGATTGAAGATCAGTAGGTCCAAAACAGAACATCTGTTTTGTGACTTCTGTGATCCCTCCAGTTTTGCCAATATCGCCTTAGATGGTGTATCCCTACCAGTCTGTTCCGATTTTCGATACCTTGGTTCAGTAGTACAGAATGATGGTGAGATTGACAGGGATGTAAAGAGTAGAATAAATGCAGGATGGATGAAATGGCGAGAAGTCACAGGAACAACCTACGATCCTAGAATGCCCCTAAAACTAAAGGGGAAAATATACAAAACTATTATAAGACCTGTCATTTTGTATGGATCCGAGTGTTGGGCCACTAAAGGGATGGATGAAAGAAGAGTGCATGCAGTGGAGATGCGAATGTTGAGATGGATGTGTGGAGTGGCAAGAATGGATAAGATAAGGAATGACTTTATTAGAGGCAATTTGAAAGTGGCGCCAGTGACTGAAAAAATGAGGAGCAATAGGTTAGCGTTGTATGGGCATGTTATGAGAAGGGATGAATGTCATGTTACGAAAAGAGTTAGGTAGAGTTAGGTATGAATGTGGATGGATTAAGGAGTAGAGGAAGGCCAAAGAAAAGATGGATGGATTGTGTGAATGATGACATGGGAAAGAAAGGAGTTACTAATGAGATGACGGATGATAGAGCAAAGTGGAGAGAAAAAACCTGTTGTGCCGACCCCACATAGGCACTGGGACAAGGGCAGGAAGATGATGATGGTGATTTTGACCCAAAGACTGTTTTGATTTTACAACTTAAGGCTAGTAAACTCAAAGAAGGTGCTTGATTAACCAGTTTTCACCAGTTTTCCACTTCACCCACTGCTGGATATAGGCCTCCCTTAGTTTGTGTCATCATGGGCTCAAAATTGCCTCGTCAAAATGAATCACAGAGGCCTCGGTATGTGGTCTTTTCTGGCAATTTATTGTAGACAGGCTGATTTTACATCTTTTGCGACAATTCGGACGTGTGTGAATCCTCTGTTTCACATACAAGACATTAATGATGAACAATAAGAATAACTCAAGTGTCGTGAGGTGGCATGTCTGTACACATACGTAAACAAGTAACATTGTAACAACAACGCGTTAACCGCGGCGTTCTCGTTGACGATCGCCTCGTTGGAAACTCGCTCGCGAAATTACCTACGCTGATTAAAAATGAAATACGCAATCCCCAGGCACTCAAATCAAATTGGTCTTTATTCAGTACAATCACAAGGATCACTTCGAAACGTCTTAAAAACTAGCTAAGGTGAATCTACCGCCATTTCCTCGCATTGTTGACATCCTCTCAGATCTTATGTTTTTTTTATTTTTTGGTATCTTATGGTAATCCTAATCCTTGAGACGTGAAGGATTTTGATACCAGGCTAAAGGATATTGTGCCTAATGTTATATTTGGATGTAGGTACCTAGGTACCTGCCTATGACTATTTCCCGTAGTTAGTTAATGGCTGTGAGAGTTTGCAAGCTTATTTCCGCTGCAGCACTCAACCAAGCCATCTCCAACAATATTTTTCTTTACTATTGTAGAGTAGGTAGGTCAGCTCTCCAAATAGAAACATTATGTTATGTTAAACGTGAATGCTACACATCCTTACATGCTTCAGCATCGCTCCTGAGATGATTATCAACATATTATTGCTTGATGGGTAAAACAAAGCTGATATGTCAGTTATCTACTCCAATAACCTACTGAATGGACTTCCTTTGAGCACTGATAAAATGCATATACCTAGCTAGGTACTTGGGTCTCATTTACATAGTAAGTAGTAGGTATTTCTAATCTCGAGACAAGACAATTGCTATAGTAGTCCACTGATGTCTGATAAGTATGAGTAACTATGAATGAGTATAACTCTTTTACTAATTAATCGAGCGAGCGAAGAATTCAATCGATGGACGACCTTCGGGCGACGTATGTTTGTACAAGCACAACTATCGAACTGAATCCGATCATTGGATTTGGTAGATCGACATTTTGTATACAACATGTTGATGGCTATCGACAAGCAGATGACCCACCTGATGTTAAGTGGTTACCATCACCAAGACACGCATCATATGAACGTGTCATACGTTGCACTGCCCTGTGTCCACCAACTTGTGGCATACAGATGTTATGCCTCATGTGCTTGCAATTTGTTTTCAATCCGAAAAACAGCAACGCTGCTGGACGGT
This sequence comes from Chloroclysta siterata, assembly GCA_932294275.1. NCBI lineage: Eukaryota > Metazoa > Arthropoda > Insecta > Lepidoptera > Geometridae > Chloroclysta > Chloroclysta siterata. The sequence goes on from OW028607.1 coordinate 873,162, forward strand.
AGAAATACACGTCTTACATGTCTCTTACTCATAATTTCAGCAGTTAATCTTGATGTATTTATCAATTAAATTGGCCGAGGGTTTGTGAATATCGCGGTTCAAATTGGGCTTCCTAGAAAAGAGCTTTGTTCAAGTTTCTAGGACATCCGTCAAGTATTGATTTACACAGCTTCACAATGACAACTAACTCGCCCCAACCAATCGATTGCTTCTCAAACACTATGTGAGTTATTAAACTATAATGTCTACTTCGCACTATGACTATCATAACGCGACTAAGTCCCTCTAAGCATTAGGTTTACCTGTCTAATAATTCTTGATGATTTATGCATCGTCAAGGGCAACTTTTCATTCATGCCTCTGTCGATGAGACTATAGTGCCTGGCGCAGGATTTTAGATAGAGTAGTCTTCCAAATACACAGGAAAGACATGATCGTGATGATGAAGTGCTCTGGCCGCGGGTTTCCTGACTATGTTTCTCTTCACTGCATGAAAGAAGCAATACACTTATTATTATCTTATTCCCTTTCTTCTCTCCATTCGCTTCTTCTTTGGGTCACTGGAAGAAGTATCTAATTCTAATTCAAGGATGGGGAATAAGATCTGCATTGACATGACCCCCCGCGATAGGATGTGTGCATTGTGGAAGTGTGTGTGCGTATTTGGATAGAAAAATCCAAACATGTGATATTAGCATATCGATATGAAACCTGACACCACTCGATACGATAAGTATCACTTAGGTGCATCTCCTTATCAGGCAGTAAGTACTTGCATCTTCGGTATAACTGCAGACGCCATGTGTGTGTGTCAAAGTGATTACAAATTCGCTTTTGCTGAACACGACTGACTTATGCCAGTTACTTGGCGAATTTAGTTTAGATTGCTTACTGTTCGATGTGTTCGTACAATCGCAATTTGTCGATTGAGGTCGGCTCAATAAGCAAACAGATAGTCTGGTCGATACAATGCCGGGTACTGAATAAAATCAGTCCTTGAGTTAGGTAGTACATTTTATTACGTATTATTTTGGTGTGTAGTCGTACAGTCATTTGGCATAAGTTTTAGGCTAACTTTTGTGGCTAACCTTTGTGCCTCAAGGTGATGAACGCAGGGCAGTGCATCGTAGGACTTGCGAGTCAGTTATAACAATCATTGACTCGGAAGTCCTACGGTGATAGTTACCACTTAACATCAAACATGTGTTCTATCAGCAAGTAGTACAAAAAGTCAAACATTATTATCTAAATCTGACAGTCGCCGCGAAACTCCGGTCAAAGTTATCTTCGGTCGGTTTCATTATCTTTGGAAGGACATGCGTTTGTTCACATCTTTCTAAATTGGCAAGATTACTTTTTAACAGCTTCCAAGTTATGCGTATTCAGACAGACAGATGGGTCGATTCCATAACTCTGCTAGCATTGCATTACCTCCCAGATCAACCAAGGACGAGACTTGTGTGACATTGTGCTGTGTCCATCTTTCTGAGACTCATGTGCCTCAATTATAACGTCATTTTTACTCACCGACAGATATAGATAAAGTGGTAAGACTTCCTCGACGAACTATTTTATAGCTCTACAACTACTGCAACGAACTCTTCTACTTTTGTGTATCTGGGTAAACTGGGTATTCCCAGTATATCATAAAAGATGCAAGTAAGTTGATAATCAATAACAACCTATTCTGCCGTCAAGTAGCGTTGCTGTATTTCGCTTTAAAGAGTGCGGGTGTCGGTAAAATTACAGAGGCACATGAGCCTAACATCTATATGTATGCCTTAAGTTGATGGACGCAGAGCAGTGCATTTTAGGGCCAGTTCATAAAGTGCGTGATTTGCGCGGCATTGCTTTGTGGTAGGTAACGGTTAATCACTTAAAATCAGATGAGCCATCTGCTTGTTCAGCAAGTAGTATAAAAAAACCCCGCATCTTTAGCGAAACCTTTCTTTGTGACATTCTGCTTCTTCGTCAAGTCTGAGCAAATGTGTAAAGTTCATTGTTATTAGGATATCAATGAACTCTGGTTACCAATTCGCGTCTTTACTTACGCACATTACTATATGAAGTCTAGCCCTCTGGCACCAGCTCACGCTAACTTATTTTCGACTGTATCTAAATAGTTTTATGGTTGATTATCAGCATCGTATCTCTTCCAGGACATAATAGAGCTGGAGAAATGTTTCTGGTCGCTCCGGCACTCGGCTCCGACCGGCGAGCTCGACATAGAGAGCCTCACCCCCCTCCTGTCGCCCCCGCTGCCGCCCGCCGCGGTGGCGGGGACCTTCCTCGCGTTCGATGAGAACAGGGATGGGCACGTGGACTTCAAGGAGCTGTGCTGCGGACTGAGTGCGGCGTGTCGCGGGCCTAGGACTGAAAGGCTCAAGTGTAAGTACTCTAGTTGTAGATGTAGTCTTACTTGATTAGTCCTCTCCCCTTGTTACTCAAAGTCAAAAGGTATTTATTTAAATGAATCACAAGGATCACTTTGAAACGTCTTAAAGCCTAGAAGATCAGGCAACCAACTTACGGCTTTGTAACACTGTTCTTTTGTTACTTGCATTGGACTCCTGTATCCGCATTTAGACTGTAAGGCAGACACATAATGCTTGTGAAGAGTGATCTAAACTTGTATCCAGCCTAACTCCTCCCAAAAGCACAGAAGATTCCTGGGGGCTTCGCAGGCCTCACCCCTTACTGTACTTATGTTGTTTATAGAACCACCTCCTAACTAAACCTTTCATCTCTCACACTAACTCTTTTAAGATATCTCTTTCACTTAGACCTCGTCTAAATTCGTATAATGTCAGTATCCAAACCGATATATGAATACCGATACTTATGAATGTTTCTCAAGTTGAAACACTACTCAAAGTTAGCCTGTCACTGTTTCTCATTACCGATGGTGAGAGATGGCAAAAGTTGTAACACTGATTACCTTTTGACACATGTTTGTAAGTAAAGCTATTATTGTTACATTCATTGCAACCACAATGACAGAAAACAAAAGTTTCACACGTCTTGAGCTAATCTAATGCGTAGTTCCTTCAATTCATAGTGTTTCCTTTTCATTGTTGTGCATAGCATTGGTGGTGTTTACGTGAACTACCGTTCTATCTCAAGGACGTGGGTTCGAAGCTAGACATCAAGGCAGTAAACTTTCGAATCGTGAGGATTCGTGTTTCGATGGCGTGTGGCATGTGACCGTATGTCTTCATCGATCATAGGTCTCAAAAGGGTCGTCTTCCTTTTTGACCTATAGGTGCTACAAAACATCATTCAAGTAAAGACGAATACATAGTGTGACAATATTATGTTTAAGAAAAGAATCCCAAACATTAACTGCTAGTTTTTATATTTCAAACTTCGGCCCGCTTCTACTCCAAATATTGCCATGTTCTGCTACTAAAGGGTTTATTTGTAATCCACCATTTTTAACATTAAGACCTTCACATACCACATAATATAACTAGTAGTTCGCTCCGAACTGATATCTCGTGATTCGACCCTACGAATGCATCAAAACTTTGAGTAGGTAGTAGTCAGGGGCAAGTCCAAACATTATTTTTGGACTTTTTTCTGACTACCGCCTACTAACTTGGTATGGTAACCAAGTTTCAGCTCTATTGGCCTATTTATTGAAGAGTTCCGTTGAACAGACCTTGGCTCCATCATCAGGCCTGATCGTCGTCACCATTTTATGAGAACTGAGTACCTCCTTAATTTATTTCAAGAAATAAAAATAAGAAAAAGCAAAGGAACTGGCCGACCAGTAGAAAAACCTTGATGTCAACGAAACTCTTAGAGATGGGAGCTCTTGGGTCGTTGGTTATCTTAATTTAACTTTTTTGTTGTATCTCAAAAACGGAGCGTCCCAGAGAAAAAATAAAAATGGTTTTGGAATGTCCAAACAAAGCCCTTTCATATGACATGTATCTTGATTTTTTTATGTATTTTTTTTATTTTTGCGCCCTTAAAAAACCCCATATCTCAAAAACCCTTCATCCGATTTTACTCATATACTTACCAGTAAATTTCTCAAGTACAAGCTATCGACTTATCAAATTTCATGCAGATCGGATCAACGGTTCTAAAGTTATCGCCAGACAAACATACATACATACATACATACATACATACATACATAAAATGCCAAATCGCCCAAGTTGAAACTAAGATCTTCGTTCGCTTCGCTCACTCGATCAATAAATTGCAACAAACAATATGAGTATGACTGAGTACAGAGATGGCATGATAGGGTCTTTTCTTCCATCCTCCCCTATCATCCGTTATCCCGAACCCACTACAAAATAACGGTTGGAACCAAGACGTAAATTTGTTGCCTGTTTAGAAGAACAGGCTTAGTTGCTTGGAACTGGCACCTAGATTCACCTAGCTTTAAGCCGTTTCAAAGTGATCCTTGTGATTCTACTGAATACCCCTTGACTTTGACACCAAGTGAGAAAAGGCTGGACAATGATGATGTACGAATGCGTAAATGCAGCCTTTCAATCAACATCAGCGTAGCCATGCTTCAGTGGACAGCGAACTTTACGGGTGAATTAATCATGCGACCTACAAGGTCGCGTGTGTACTCACCGCCAAAAGTCTTACACAGTACCTTTTTATTGAAGTAACAGGTAAAAGTAAGTTCGTATGAGTTTTAGGACCACTCTAAAGCCTTCGTTATGGCTTGGTTCACGGGCATGGCATGAACTGGTGTGCTAGTTAGTTCAGACATGTACCGTTGATTGCTTGAAACTTTTTTTATGTATCCCAAAAATATCCATACTTGTCAAATGTAGAGGCCTCAAAAAGATCTTTTAGGTATTCAGTATCTCGGCTCAACTTAGACTTGATGTGACAGACTAGAGATTCCAGATCTAACCACAAGTTGCATTCGAAATAAAAGCACAATAGGTATTATGTCTTGTTACTCTCATCATCATTACTATCTTAGCCCATTATAACACACGGCGCTTTGGCCTCCTAAAATTTCTGTTAGCCTCTTCTGTCCTGTCTCTTTGGAGGTGTTTCCTAAGTCAAAGTAGGCAAAGTTTTATTCTGCACGCAAATCACGTTATGACTTTGACTCATTTTCATTTACATCAGTAAAACAAAAAAAAACGTTACAAAATAACTTACTTAATGATTGTACTAAACCGAATGCCTCTGTTCCATGCAGTAAACACGTAAACGACGATCTCTCATGAATCGCGCTTTGTTATGCGATTGCGTGACAAAGTGCACTTGGAAATGAACTTTATGCCAATACAGCACGAATCGTATTCGAATGTAGTTTGTAAAGTATGCAGCCGTTTGGCTCGTACTCGATTTTCGACCGAGATAGTGTATCGATTTGTTTTACAAGACCAAACAAAAGAGAAAAAAGATTTGTTAAAGAGCACTGGTGGTCTAGTGGTAACGGCCCCGCCTTCTGATTCTAAGGTCGTGGGTTCGAAACCGGTCGTGCACCAATGAGTTTTTCTGTTCAAAAATGTATGTGCACAATGCTAGTACTCACAAACGGTGAAGGAAAACATCGTGAGGAAACCGGCATGTCGTAGAACCTAAAAAATTCTATAACATGCGTCAAGTGCACAAAAGGAGCCTCTTAAGACGCACTTAAAATCCTTTCACCACACTGTTTCGAAAGAAACTAGTGACACGACAAGAGAAGAGAGACAAGACCAAGGAACCCGTTCAATGATATGTCATTATTTTGAGTGTCTTATCCTCGGGCTCTGTAGACATCTTGGATCTTTTGGTACTTTGGTTTGTACATACTCAAGATCTTTTAAATGTACCTATCTAAAGATGCACTTATTTGACTATTAATTAGCGGTAAGATGGTCCACCTGATTTTGAGCGGTCCCCTTTGTCTATTACCATAGCAACAACTCGCACACGCTAATATTATAGTAAGACTAGTGGAAACCCGCGTGACGTTAAGCTATTTTCAAACAAACTTCACTCCACGCAGAACCTCTGTAGGTTTTTGTCATCAGCACCATATCAGCCTGAAGCAGTCCACGCTACTAAGGCTTCCTCTATACATTTCCAGAAAAACTATTCTGGCCCTTACCATCCATCGATTTCCCGCGACCCTCACAATGTCGTTGGTCCATCGGGTAGGAGGGCGTCCCACGCTTCGTCTTTCAGTTCGTGGTCGTCATTCGAGAACCTTTATTCCCAGCAGTTGCCAGTTCGTCGAGCTATATGACCTGCCCATTGCTACTTCAACGAGCTGTGTCGGTTACTTTGGTCTAAGTCACTCAGATTGCTTTGACCACAAAACTATATCACAGATATCGTTTCTACATAAGCTAAAAATAGGACCGCTAAATATTTCCATAGCTGTAACATAACGTAATTGTTACACAATACCGTCTTATGATCGCTATCTGCTCTGCTCTTGAATCGGTTTATTTGCTCAATGATATGATGCAGTTACGGTGAGTGCTGATGACGTAACTAATGAGTCTGTCTGATACTGATGTGTTAGAAGTCTGATGTACATTTAAAAGCGTCGATTTTTAAGGCCACATACAATAACTGGCAAGACTTAAGAGTAGTAGAGCTCTTTGTGTGTGGCTCGACCGAAGAAGTACTATCACCAAGCCTTTTTTGCTGCCAAGCAGCGTTGCTGTGCACTTGCTGCTGTCTTTTGCTTCATCAGCTCCTTGTATGAGATTAATTTGTTTAGATTTGTTACTGAAGCGCACAGACAGATCTAATTTCGGGGTGAACAACTAATAGTCTATCACCATAACATTTCGACTTAGAAGTGTGTACTTAATACGATAGCGTAGTCCTTTCCTTGGTTTATGTGTCCTGAAAAAGGGAAGGTGGTAAAAGTACGATTTTTTACGTACAAGTGCCGAGCGCACGCGCTTGTAAGCTTAGAAACGGGTATCTTTAGAGGGTCGATACAAGCTTATACACGTTAAATCTGAAATCAACTTTAGAGCCAGATAATATTTGTTGTGGCCACTCTGGGTCTTCTATATCTTCAGATACTACTTGTAATGGTGGCACTTTACATACCCGTCCTTGTCACAGCTGGTCACATTAGTGAGACCCCCCCCCCCCCCCCTATTATTTTTATTTCCATTTAAATTCTATTTCAATAAAATTAAGTGAAAAAATACTTACAATACTTATATTTAGTTTAGTGTTTTACAATGGTTGGGTTTACTTAGGTTTAGGTTCGATTTAATGAAAGTATTATTAGAGTTAAGGTTGGTTACCTGTGATACCCACACTAGAGGTAGATAAAAATCTGTATCGTGAGTATCCATACGATTACAAAAATGGGGTGAATTAAGTGTTGTATAAAATATTATATTATACTTAGGTATAAAATATTATATTTTGAAAAAATGTGATGTCACAAACTTTGAGACCCCTCCTTTGTCACACAATGTCACACTTCGTTAACCCCCTCTCCCCTTAACGTTATGGATGGCCCCATATAGGCGATTAAGGACAGTACACATCGTCGTATTTGGGAAAATACGACAAATAGCGCTGTGAAGTGCCATGAATTATGTTTGTTCATTAACTTAATCTGCCAACCTACTTTGAACTCTATTTCAAAGTTCAAAAGGATCGAAATCTATCGTGACATTTTCCCTTCCAGTCTGCTTCAAGATCTTCGACCTAGACAGCGATGGGCTGCTCAACAAGAAGGAGCTTACCGATATGGTCGAGATACTATGCACCGTCGCCAATGAACACGCCAAGAACCAAAGCTCGCGGGCCTCCACGCCGGACGAGGAGGAGGCCGAGGGAAGCTTCGAACCAGAAGCTGTGCTGCTGAACCTGAGGGAGAAACTAGTGGTGGCGCCGAAGAAGAAGCCAGTCTTTCAGCTCGGCTCGGCGGAGGAAATGATTGTTTTGACAGAGGTGAGTGTGAATAGTAGTAGAGCTCTTTGTAAAAGAGTTCTTCGAGGAAGTACCTATCTAGTCTCTTTGCTGTTGTAACAAAAAGAACCGACTTCAAATGCACTGAAAAGGGAACTACAGACAAAAACATCTGTGTATGACCACCACCTATAAAGTTTGACCATCCAAACATAAAAGGGATCATCAAAACATCTCATAAGTGGAGGAGCACCAGGCACGTAACAAACATACAAAAAAATCAGGCCAATTAAAAACTGTATTATTTCGACATTTCCAGACTGAAAACGAGAATGTGATAGCAAGCGACACGGTGCTAACTCTAGAAGACTTTCTCATCTGGAGTGTGGAGAGTGCGGACGGTCTGGTCTCTCCCTTCCTCGCGCTGCTGTTCGAGACCTGCCACATTGTGCTGGGGCTCCGGCCGCAGTGCAAGCATCATGAGAGGAATATCGGTGAGTTTATTGACCGAGTAGTTTATAGAGTTCGCTTCCCAAGTACTATGATTGCGAAAGTGATATTGCCGAAAAAATATTCATAACATAACAACAATTTTTTTGTTATGTTCTAACACTAGATGAGAAAGATATTGTTAGTAAACCACGCGCGCGGGCTCAGTGCTCAGTTAACTGGTGCGGGGTCAGTGACTGCACAGTTTACGACTTGCCGTCCGGGGTCATTGACCACGGCTTCCTAATGTGAGGACCTTAAAAGTGCTTGATCATGATTTTGAACAAAGTACTATTAAAAAACTAAACCAAAAGAGGATTCTTTTTAATGATAAGTAACATCTGTTAACTGATCCATAGTATACCCCGTATAAGTTTAAGACAGTCACAAAATATCTGGATATGAATCTGTACTTAATATATCTAAACACAATCGTATTTTGATATGGAAAACTGCAAAATAAGTTCCCAAAACATCACTCAATCTACAAAGCTCTATTACGTCCTTCAACAATACTCGAACTGAAGTACATAATGTCATCGTTGAAGTACATAATAGTTAGCAGAATAGAACGCCTAACAAAGTGATCCGTTATCTATGGATAACAGCTTCAGCTGAATATGTTATCTGTTTATTTGTATTTACACAACTGTGTAGTCTGTCTACTTTGTAAAGTCAGTCAGGACTACGGTTATCATCATCAGGCTGAAAAAGTGTAAAGCACCTATAAACAAACCATTGTCTCACAAGTCCACACTACGATGCACTGCCCTGAGGCTTTCAAGTTGAGTCATACAGATGTTAAGCGGTGGAAGTTTCAACAACTACCCTCATTCGTTTCGGAACGCTCTCTAGCAATAAGTTTGGCCATGTACAATACATCGCTATAACGGTCGCGTGCATGCAGTGCTGGGCTGGCTGCACCGCTGGCAGTGGCGCGGCTACCGCGTCGGGCAGTTCTGGTACCTGGTGTGCGGCGCGTGGTGGCGCGCCTGGAGCCTGCACTGCCGGCACGCCGAGCCCTGCGCGCGCGCGCACTGCGCGCTGCCGCGCCCGCGCGCGGACGACGCCGCCGTCTGCGACGAGAGCTTCACCACGGACTCCACCGGTAACCCTCATTTATTTACCACCTATCATTATCTTAATAGCTCTATAGCCGAAACGATAGCGTAGTTCGCATCGCAATATTTTAACATCCTTATATCCTAACATGGTACATGTAATATTATAACGATGAACAACAAGTGGGAAGTGATCGGAGTATAACGAAATAGGATATTACGAATGTTTCTCGATATGTCCCTTCGAAGAAACCTTACTCGAGTGATGTAATTTATCCGCGAACGCGTCGGGATTCATATTTAGAATCGCGTCGAGATGGAAATGTGCACGGTAGAACGGTGATTGTCGTCGTGCGGAAGAGCGCGCAGGTTTTGGCGCGAATGGTTCGGGCTCACCCAGTGCGGAATTGTTCGGGTACGCTGAACCTACCACCAGGTGTCGCATCAGGGGTACCTATGCGGAGATCCGATCGACGGAACTCTTCGACCGAGTTGAAACTTTGTAACCGAATCGAGCGAGATGAGAGCGCTCATTCGGAACGTCGTGATCTGCATCGATGTAAGACCGAAGCGGACGTCGCGAGATCGATTCGGGGCGAACCGCCGGTTACATTTACATCGCTGAAAAGTTCAACAAAAATAAATACATGAAACGGCCGAGAGAAACCATTTTAGAGAAACCACACCCTCATACCGAAACACAACCGAAATGGTCATGGTCGTAGTGGTTCCCCGGACGAGCCCTTCGCGAAGATGTCCATTGGTCAGATAGCTGACGTTGTCGCATTGCAGAGTCGATGGGCTCGCTGGCGTGGCGCTGCGAGTCGGCGTCGCTGGGCAGCGGCAGCGCGGGCTCCAGCAGCGGCGTGGGCAGCGCGCCGCGCGACACCGCGCCGCCGCGCCCCGGCCCCATCGACAACAGCCGGCTGAAGGCGCCGAACACTACGCAGGTGAGGCCGCTTCCCGGGTATCGATCCCCCCTCTCGGGGTGACATTTTACTCGACTCGAAAAAAGGGGGGTGGTTTAAAAATCGTCACTATCGCCCTCACCATCAAGGGAGGGGCCCTTGATGGTGAGGGCGATAGTGACGATTTTTAAACCACCCCCCTTTTTTTCTTGGGTGGGATTTTGCTTGACCCCCTCCCCTGATGTGAAGAACATTATGTAAGTCCTACGGGCTCGAGGCGCCTGATACTACGACGCAGTTGAGGATCGAACCCCCCGAGGCAAAGGATAAGGGCAACGAAACAGATTTTTCGACCCTCCCTATTATCTTGGTATGAGATTTAGCTCGACCCCCTCCCCTAATGGTAAGGGCAACGGTGCAGATTTTTCGCCCCCCCTATGTCCGTTTTATTTTGTTTGAACCCCTCCCCGAATGGCAAGGGTAAATGTTGCAGAAGTCGCCAATACCATAATATATCGTCCCCACAGGTGCGTTCGCTGACCGGGGAAGGCGGGCACGTCCGCCGAGACATCCCCCTTGTCCAACACCGGGACTTCGAGCTAGTGCCGGACGCACTGTGGCGTGCACTGGCGCACTGGTACTCCGCACCGGACCCGCTGCCGAGACAGGCAAGTACCCTGTAGGAGACGTCCCCCTTGTCCGACACCGGGACTTCGAGCTAGTGCCGGACGCACTGTGGTGTGCACTTTTGAGACTTCATGTCCTAATCACCCCTTGTCCGAATAAACTCACATACTTGCAAGTAAATTTCTCAATCAAAACCTGCCGACTTACAAAATTTCATGTAGATCGGATAAATGGTTTTAAAGTTACGCTCGCACAAACGCTCACTCGATAAAAAAATGTGATGTTTAACTTCATTTCAGGTGATAAGGCCGCCTAACTCAGACGTCGAGTTAGAGCTGTATCCGCTTCAACTGATGCTGTACCGACACGTGCCTAGTACGCAGAGTAAGTTACAACCTCAAATGGTCTATGTGGTTAATACTTTTTGAATATAACAGAAATAGCTTTACGATTTTAATCACCAGGCACGGTAGATATGCCCTCAGATTTCTTAATACCAAGTAACAATTCAACATTCTTGTTTATGGGTGCGGGATATGGGCCAAATATTACATTTTGCAACATACATGCAGTGGGTGCACTCAGGCTAAATAGATAGTATTCTAAATTTAAAATAAAATAAATATTTTTAGACTTTTCACACAGCAGACACCTTTTTCTGCCGCCAAGCAGCGTTGCTGTGTTTCGGCTCGAAGAGGGTGGTTGCCGGTGTAATTACAGGCACATGAGGCTTAACATCTGTACGCCTCAAGTTGATGGACGCAGGGTAGTGCATCGTAGGGCACGTTCCTATCGTGCGTGACTTACTAGGCATATGTTATAGGTGATGGTTACCACTTAACATCAGGTGGGCCGTCTGCTTGTTCCATCAGCTAGTTGTATAGAAACCCAAGGCTAACACTACAGCGCAGAGCTACTAACTGAGCTGTCAGGGCCGTCAGGGCCGTCAGGTCAGCAAGTGTGACATGTTGTTCCGGCAGGGCCGAGCACAATGAGCGCCGGCGGCGGAGTCTCGCTGTACAGCGCCGTGCCGCTGGCGCCCGCGCCGCCGGAGCGCCAGCTCGCGTACTCCGCCGCGTTCTCCAGGCTCGCCACTGTCAAACAGGTATGTGCCATTCTTTAATGCATACATTCATGTAACACATCCATCGATAACTTTGATCAATTCTATTGAAAAAGAAACTGAAACAGCTTCACGACTTTAATCCCCAAGCACGGTAGATATCCCCTCAGACCAAGTAATAACTCCAGATTCTTTTTGAGGATGTCTAAGGGGGTAGTCAGAGGTACGTCCAAATATAACATTTGGCACATACCCACATTTTGCAGTAGTTGGTATTCCATACGTGAGAGGTTGCAAGCCCTTCGCCGCTGTTAGAATACTAACTGGTTTCCTCACGATGTTTTCCTTCACCGTTTAAGAGCACTGGCATTGCGCACATAAATTTTTCGATAGGAAAAATCCATTGGTGCACGACCGGATTCGAACCTGCGACCTTACGATCGGAAGGCGGGTCACTCCCACTAGACCACCGGTGCTCTGTTGAAAAAGAAAAACTTATATTTTGATTTTTTTTAACTTTGTCTTTGCGACTAGTGTGACAGAAGACCAGACCAACTTTGAAGATCAGATATTGTTAGTAAAAGTTCCAATCCCCAAAGAGATCGATCACGAAAATTTTATAAACAGTATACAAGTCGATTTAAAAACAAAATTGTTATAGAAGGTGATAAAAAGTAGAGTGTCCACCTCGGGAACAACACAATTTTAAGCTCGAGTGACGTACTATGAATCCCTCGCTACGCTTAGGATTCTACTCTAGAATCTTTCGCTCCGCTCTGGATTCAAAGAAACACCGCCCTTATAATAGTCGTTAGTTCCCTAGGAAAACTATCTACAAAAAATCTGTCAAACGACAAAATGGTGTTTCAATTTAAACAACGCTTAAACTATTTTTTTTTATCTCTTACCGATGCGTAATGGCAATCAGAGACAGAGACAACATTCTAAGCATGATTTAAATTGAAACACCATTTTGTATGATGAGAGTGATAGATAAGGTCGGCAATGACAACATCCGCAGGTGATAGAGTTCCTGTGCGCAGTGCTAGGGCTGGCGCGCGAGGACGTGCGCTTGTGGGCGCTGGGCGGCTCCTCCGCCGTCCTACTAGATGACGAGCGGCCCACGCTGCACGAGCTGCAGCTGCACGAGCGCAGCCGCGTGCTGCTGGAGCTGCGCAACGCGGACCTCACGTGGCCCGAGGAGATCGGCGCGCTCAGGTACCGCCATTTCACGAGTGTCGGTATACTTGCTAGTAAAATGGGTAGACTAGACCGGAGGACGGACTAGAGCCGGAGGTGGAGAGTTCGTATCCTCGTTTTATGAGTGTATTTGTATCCTGTTTTTTCTTCATCATGAATCATCATCTTCCTGCCCTTATCCCACGCTGCATGTCGGCACAACAGGTTTTCTTCTTCCACTCTTCTCTATCATTCGTCATCTTCGACAACCTTCACGGCTCAGTTGGTAGTAGCTCTGCCTTCTGTGCCGTAGGCTGTGGGTTCGATTCCCACCGAGAACAAACATTTGTGTGATAAACATAGATGTTTGTTCTCTGTCTGGGTGTTATATAATATTATAAGTATGTATTTGACCTGCCTCGTAGATACGTATTGAGGCCAGGGAGAAATAAGTTAGTATATCCGCGTTCTCAACTTAAAATACACAGCGACGGCCCATACGTAATGTCAATAAAAATTAATAATAACCTTCGAATCGAAATAAAAAATATAGAAAAAAATAGTCTATTTACAAAAACATTAAATCATTTCTAATTAATAACACATACTATGACCTAAATGAATATTTGCAATAATTCAATAAATAATTATAATTTAAACTTGACACTGAAATTACCTAGATTTAACTTTGACATTTATTTTTATTTAACATTCGGCTATACACACTTTGACCTAAATAATTGACTATTTTTTAATTAAATATTTCATTAACTTTGACATACATTCCCAATACCTTGTTTATTTAGAATACCTATTTCTTCTTTTTCGTGCCTTGTATAACAGATAACACCTACTTTTTTACTGTAACTATACCTGTCTGCCGACTATACGTATTATAATTTACTAGCGGCCTGTCCCAGCTTTGCATGGGTGGTCATAAATTTTTTGAACATTTTAGGATAAACTTATACCTCGCGTTCGAGCCTCGCGTCTACTTATTTCATACATTCGCACGACCCGTGCACCCGTTAACATTTTTAATTTCGTCATATCTTTTGAATGGAATGTCCGATTTGAAAAATTTAAGAAGTCATCTATAGGTATTGAAACCGTCTTAATTATGAAATGATTTATTTGGATAAGGATTAATACCAAGGTACAAATAAAGACCCTTTTCTAGCGGAGGCATTTCAATTAAGACAGCCTTCACAGCTCAGTTGGTAGTAGCTCTGCCTTCTGTGCCGTAGGCCGTGGGTTCGATCCCCACCGAGAACAAACATTTGTGTGATGAACATAGATGTTTGTTCTCTGTCTGGGTGTTATATAATATTATAAGTATGTATTTACAAAAAAAAAAAAAAAAAAAGTATATAAGTAGTATATCAGCTATCTGGTTCCCATATCACAAGCTTTGGCTTAGTTTGGGGCGAGATAGTGCTGTGTGGAATGTCCACTAATATTTATTTATTATTTATTTATTAATTAATTTTTTATAATAAAAGAACACTTATTGTGACATAACTATAATAGTTAGACATATGCTGTCGCGACATTTTTTGTAGATGATAACGTGTTCTACAAAATCGTAGTACATTATTTTGTTCTATCTTCAATAGTTTTCGCAACGCACGCGATGTAAGGTTTTTGTTTTCCACCTTGGGTTACATTATTGAAGTTTTAGTAAGGATTCCTGATTTTTTTGAAAATATTATATAGCCTATGTTACTCAGGGATAATGTAGCATTCTAATGGTGAAAGAATTTTTGAAATCGGACCAGTAGTTTTTGAGCCTATTCGTTACATACAAAAATACAAAAATACAAAAATACAAAGTTTACCTCTTTATAATATTAGTGTAGAAAACCTCGGCCTGCCTCCATGTTGCCATACCCTATGCAGGGTCCATGTGATACTTACTAACTACTAACAACAATGTATGTACCAAAACTAAACCATGTGTAAGCAATAAACGTATTGAGTATTGAGTATTGAGTATTTACAAAAAAAAAAGTATACAAGGTGTTCCATAAGTTGTGTATATAAACTTCAGGGGGCTAAAGTACCCATCAATATGAACAACTTCTTCTAAGGAACCAACACTGTGAACGCGAAAAAAAAAACAGCTGTTTCATACAAAAGTTCAATACCTACCAGGCTAAAATGTATGAAACAGCTGTTTTTTTTTTCGCGTTCACAGTGTTGGTTCCTTAGAAAAAGTTGTTCATATTGATGGGTACTTTAGCCCCCTGAAGTTTATATACACAACTTATGGAACACCTTGTATAAGTAGTTTATCAGCTGTCTGGTTCCCATATTACAAGCTTTGGCTTAGTTTGGGGCGAGACGGTGCTGTGTGGAATGTCCCCCATTATTTATTTATTTTTATCTCGGTGCTCACTCCTTTCTTACTCGTGTCATCTTTCACACAGTCGATCCATCTTTTCTTTGGCCTACCTCTCTTTCTAAAACCATCCACATCCATATCTAACACTCTTCTCGTGATATGACTTTCTTCCCTCCTCATGACATGCCCATCCCACGCTAACCTATTGCTCCTCTAACTTTATCCATCCTTGTCACACCGCACATCTATTTCAACATTCGCATTTCTGCTGCATGCACTCTTCTCTCATCCGTCCCTTTGGTTGCCCAACACTCAGATCCATACAGCGCGACAGGTCTTATGATCGTCTTGTATACTTTCCCCTTAAGTTTAAGGGGCATTCGTGGATCACATGTTGTTCCTGAGACCTGTCGCCATTTCATCCATCCCGCATTTATTCTATTTTTCACGTCTCGGTCGACCTCGCCGTCGTTCTGAATGGATGAGCCGAGGTACCGAAAGTCGAAATCGGTACTTCACCATGATTGAAAACCCCTAATTGTAACAGCAAAATAAAAAAATCAAAATCAAAACGGTCTTTATTCAGTACAATCACAAGGATCACTTTGGAACGTCTTATATGCTAGGTGAATCTATCGCCAGTTCCTCGCGACCAAAGCCTAGAAGAACGGGCAAGAAACTAACGGCTTGGTTCCTAGCGTTTTTTTGTATCATCCTTTTTACAATTTTATTATGGTACCTGCTTAATTGTTTAGTGTTTTTAATGAGTTGGAGCATAGATCAGTCCCAAGCTTTTTTGTCATCTATATAATCAGATATTTTATAGTAAGCCTTTGTACAGTTTTCTTTTTATTATGTTTTTGAATTTGCTAATCGACAACTGGTGAATCTCACTTGGGACTTTGTTAAAGAAGCGTACACATTGTCCTGCAAACGATTTGTTTACTTTAGTGAGCCTAGTAGTGGGAACAGCGAGCTTATCTTTATTTCTAGTGTTAACATTATGATGGTCACTCTTTTTGGCATATAAATTAATATTTTTTCTAACATACATTACATTTTCGTATATGTACTGACAGGGTAAAGTCATTACATTTATTTGTGTTCCAGCATGAGCAGCGGGTCCCGCGCCACGGAGCGCAGGGAGACGCTGGTGGCGCCCAACCTGCCCGGCGCCACCGGCCTGCACAACCTGGGGAACACGTGCTACATGAACGCGGCCTTGCAGTCCGTGAGTTACTGGTGCTGCACGAGCCTCCGGTCTCAGTTATCGTGTTTAGATTTTACTAACTTCGGGCTCTTCTGTATGGAGACTCGTGAATTCTCAGCGCGCTCGATGGAGACGCTTATCGAATCTCCATCCGAAAAAGTCCTGACGTTACGACCTGTAGATGGAACCGCGGTCGCAAAAGTACCGTTACCCTATGAGTTATTCGCCGGATGATTAAAATATGATGGTGCAGGTGGTTAGCACAACGTCGTGGCTTCGAACCCCCTTCGAAGCCGGGGACCGCTACCATCCATGCTTACAATGAAAAAGAAAATGTAAAGATATTTTGTCAGCGTTTTTATTTTATCCACATTCCAGGTGTGGAACACGGGTCCCCTCACGCGCTACTTCAACTGCGGCATGCATCTGTACGAGGTGAACACTAGCAACCCGCTCGGCACGCGCGGCGCGCTCGCGCTGCGGTACGGCGAGCTCTGCAAGGAGGTGAGACTCGTGCTCGTCGATCTAATGCACTCTCACGCGATGATCACCTTCCCGATGATAGATGGTCGCATGAGGGGCGATCGTCGTCGCTAGGGAAGGGGACGGACCGTGCCTTCCGGCGTTTAAGTCATCGCGAGGATCACTTCGGAACGTTCTTAAAGCTAGGCGGTGCTAGGTGCGACGTGACCGAGCCCAGATTTATCAAAATGCTAACAATATAATAATGACACTTAGCTTTGAACATGAACAAGTGTTATTGCATATATTTACATCCGAACCGTAAATCCAGGTGTCATCTCGGCGCGCTCGCTTCGCGGCTAGATAGATACGAGTAGCGGGGTGCGGAAAGTCCACCAATATAAGTATCGGTACTCGCAGGTGTGGTCGATGCGCGCGCGCTCGGTGGCGCCGCTGCGCGTGCGCTGGTGCGTGGCGCGGCACGCGCGCGCGCTGGCGGGCGGCGGCCAGCACGACGCGCAGGAGCTGCTGGCCTGGCTGCTGGACGCGCTGCACGAGGACCTCAACCGCGCCGCGCCCGCGCCGCGCGCGCCGCCCGCGCACGCGGACTCCGACGGACGCGCCGATCAGGTACTGCAGGACTGCCGGTCGCTCACTATTGGCCTCATCGACGAGCTTAAAGTCGCACAACGGGCCATGGAGGGAGCTGTGCTGAAAGTTTCACTACGAGATAGAATCAGAAATGAGTAAATCCGTAGAAAAACCAAAGTAACATAGCTCGCAGGCAGAATCGGCATGTCGAAGTGTCGATAGGCGAGTCATGTAGCTCGAAGAACTGACGATCGCTGGGGAAAAAAGGTTCTCGTATGGCGGCAACGAACTGGAAAATGAAGCGCGGGACACCCTCCTGATGGTCTGACGACATTGTTAGTATCGCGGGAAGTCTGTGGAGCAAAGATCATTCTTCCCGGTAATGTATAGAGGAAGGCGCTAGTTGACTTCGTCGCTGACTTCAAATTGTTTTCAAACAGTCTGGTGAAATTATTTTAAGTGCGACTTAAAGAGATTCCTTTCGAGCACTCGACACATGCTCAGAATGATAGTTGACGTATAGCTCTGCGCACCGGCAGGTGGTAGCGGCGGAGGCGTGGGCGGCACACGCGGCCCGCAACGACTCCATAGTGACGGAGCTGTTCTGCGGACAGCTGAAGTCGCGCGTCAAGTGCCACGCCTGCGGCACCGAGAGCGTGCGCTTCGACGCGTTCAATATGCTCAGTCTGCCGCTGCCCATGGAGTCCTATGTCAGGACGCACGTCAGAGGTATGCTGTACTGTTTTTATTTATTCTTAAGAAGAACAACAGCACAAAAAACAAAAGAGATAACGATATAGTAGCATATGGCGATATGTTCACAGATCAGATCATATCACTCCCCACACGACAAACAACTGTGCAATGAATAGTAGAGCTCTTTGTGTGTCTCGTTCAGGGAAGTACTACCACCCCATGCCTATTTCTGCCGCCAAGCAGCGTTGCTGTGTTTCGATTTAAAAGGTGTGGGTGAAATTACAAACACATGAGGCTTAACATCTGTATGCTTCAAGTTGAAGGACGCAATGCAGTGCATCGTAGGGCACGTTTATATCGTGCAAGACTTGCGGGCAAGGTATAAAGATGATGTTCACATCAGGTGAGCCATCTCCTTGTTCCACCAGTATTTTAAACTATTGGCCCTCTAAAAAGCTTATTTTATTCACTGAAAACAGCTTCGATCAACAATCAACCTAGATTACGTGTGACGGGCTCAAAAACGGCCCGAGAAATAAGAGCACAAATAAATTTGTGTTCTTATTTGAGTTTAGTATGCTCCAACCACAGCCAACGTGCGGACGTGCTACAATGCCTCAGTGTGCTTTAAAACTGCGAAAATAACCCCTAAAACAGTAAGGTTTCAGAAGGAATGTCTTTTTTTCGGTAATTACATGTCAGTTTCCGTTTTGCGATACATAAATCATTGTTTACAATTAAAAACAAATATTTTGTTGTTTATTCAAAGTCCGCCATCGAGGCACCTGTAGTGTGTGTGAGGAATAGTAAAATACAAAGAAGCAAACTCAATACTCAATACTCAACTTGAAACTGTTTAAAAACCTTTGAATCAGTTCGATGTAGCTGTTTATGTGTGTGTAAGTAGATGTTCAAGCGGACAGTTTTTAGCTTTGATTTTGTATGTGACACGGAATCTAGTGATTGTTGATCGAAGGAAAACAGGGAATAAAAAGCACGCTTAAATCTTTCTTTTTCTCGTAGTCATGGTATAAAGTATAGTATGCAACTCTTGAATAAAACGGATTTATATCGAGGGCCAAGAATCACTCGTGTAGCTCAGGATAGGACACTTGAATCATACATACTACAGTCGTTATTCAGTCGTTAGAATCCTTCACATGCTCGTGATTCATCGCTTTAAATCCGTCCTTTATTCACTAAATGCATATACTATTCTTCCTTCCGACTCCTCGATTCGATCCTTCGCGACCGACGCACTTCGCGATCTATTATGTAGAAGCTATATTCATGTCTGGGTGAATTGCAGTGATATTGCTGGACGGGTCGGTGCCCATCAAATACGGCGTGAAAGTCAACTCCGAAGGCACGTACATGGATCTCAAGAAAAACTTGTCCGAGCTGTGCGGATTGCCGCCCGAATCGTAAGTCTACTTTACTATACAATGTGTAACATAATACCCCTATAACCAGGAAACAGGGTATTCTACAGGTCATGGCGAACAACTTAAGTTCTAAGACTTTTGAAATTTCGAAGGTTTTCATTCCTGAAATACCTCTTAAACATTCTTCCGATATGAAACTAACTCACCGTGAGGCAGCCCTATTCACAGCTTTTGGTCTTTGGCCTTATACTTGACTCTATGTTTTTCAGAGTATTTGAAGTAGTTTTTTTTTGTAATAGTTATCTAAACAAGGTGTTCCAATACTTGGGTTTAAAACTTCAGAGGGCTAAAGTACTCATCAATATGAATAACTTTTTCTAACGAACCAACACTGTGAACGTGAAAAAAAAAACAACTGTTTCATACGTTTTAGCCAGGTTTGAATTGAACTTTTGTATGAAACAGCTGTTTTTTTGTTTCGCGTTTACATTGTTGGTTCCTTAGAAGAAGTTATTCATATTGATGGGTACTTTAGCCCCATGAAGTTTCGAACACAAGTATTGGAACACCTTGTGTGAATGAATATTTCGTATTCCAGAATGATAATAGTGGAGCTGAGCGGCGCGGTGATAGGACGCGTGTTCGAGGACGCGGCCAAGATATCCGCCTTGACCGCGCACGAACTGTACGCCTACCAGACGCCGGCGCCCTGCGAGGCCGAGCCCGCCGAGCCGGACCAACTCACCAACGGTAACTAAACTCATGCTATACCTTAACCTCAAACAAATAATAGTAGATTAGTAGCCAAGGGCTGTAAGGCATGGTGCTTACACCCGAGCAAACTATTCTGCTTTACATCTCGATTGTGTGGTAAGTAGAAAAAACCGGCATTACAAGAATAAACAATATTTAAAGTAAAAGTTTTCTATTCCCGCCTTTTTTCATTAAAAAGAATCAAGTAAAGAACTTTTAAATTTTTTTTTCAAGATCGAAATTGAGCTTCGCCGTTCGATATTTAAAATTGATGACTATTATACTCACACGAAGACAAGGCTGAATAGCAAAGCGACCTCTTTGGTCATTGGGTTGAATGCATGATGTCTATTGCCAGTATGATGGTTAGATGTACGCGAACTTTTTGAAAGAAAGAAGTGTTTTTTTTTAATTACTTATTTATTTATTTTAGAGCGCTAATTAGTCACCTACAAGCCCCATTTGGAGGTAATAAGAACCTACTTACCAAACATGAGAGATGTAAAGGTTATTTCGAACGTAAAGTACATTTTGCCGGGTATATTATGAGGATACGATTTCACAAATGAGTCTTTAACTGACTACAAATAAAGGTAATATTCCGCAGGCTGGAGCGCGGACGGCGAGAGCGGCGAAGGCGTGCGCTCCGAGGTGAGTGTGGCCGGCAATACTTCCTCACTCTGCATGCCAGCACTCTTCTGCTTCAAGGTCAGCTCACCTGCTACCCGCGCCTTTACCCTGCCTACCCCTGTACCTCACACCAAATACAATACTAGCCATACACACACAGAGACAGGCAATCGCAAATCCACGCACACTATAATAAAATACATAGGTACATTTGTATGTTTTCTTCTTTGTTTTTTTCTCTCAACTCATTACTTGTGTCTTCTACTCAGTATCAACTGTAAATTCAAATTGGTTAGTGAACAGTATCCAACAAATAGATTCTTAGAGCTGATTTCACCATGCTCTGTTAGTTACTAATCAAGGATTAACAGGCCGTTAAATCTAACCTTAGATGTCAAACGCGTACATTTTGACATATTTAACGGGACTTTAATCCTTTGTTAATCTAACAGTCCATGGTGAAATCGGCTCTTATGCTATTAGACAATGAGAGAAAACTGAATCTAAGAATAAATAAACATCAATTTATATACAAAGAGGCGTGTTTCGCAAACTGTGACAAATCCGTGTTGTCTCCCAGAACCAAAAATAGTGATAGGTAGAAAGTACACTGACAAATTTAATATTCTCTTGGGAGCCGTCCGGTTTGCTCATGCCCTTAAATAATTTAGGAACGAACGACACTATGCGGTGCAGCTTGCTTCGCTTTTAAAAGCTTATAAAGAATTAAATATCAATTATTTAAATAAGATATTCGTTAAATTGTTACCAAAAAAGTAATAAACTAAACACTGACTTTAACAAATGTATTTACCCCCAAACTATTAGCGAATCTATGAGGGATGCCTATGTCCAGACATCTTCAGGTTAAATGATGATGATGTTTAAGTAAACAATGTAAATATGTACAAACAAGCTTTTTTAATGATTGTGTTCGTTGCAAGATGTATAGGCGTTCTTTACAACACACACAAACTACAAAGAGGTCAGGTATTATTGGAAACACGTTCTGATTTCATTTTTACTCTAGAATTTTTAGTCAGTCTATGAAACTTTATTTCTATCTGTATGCCTCAAGTTGGACACAGGGCAGAGCATCGTAGGGCACGTTCCTATCGTGCGTGACTTGCGAGGCTATGCTTTGTTATAGGTTATGGTCGCCACTTAACATCAGGTTGACTATCTGCCTGTTCCATCAGCAAGATGTCATAAAAAAGAACAGTCCCCTAGTGTCGAAGGTCATAATCAAACTAGGTCATAGTGTTTTGAATCAAATTTTTGATTGAGTATTGTAGTTAGTTACACAGTGGTTTTGAAACTTGTATGGTACTTTGTGTGTTTTTTTAAACTATAGACTTTTTCACCGTAGTTATAGTTCTGTTGTGAATATTTTCTGGTTTTGGGATTGGTGTTTAAGATTCATTGTAGTTAGATATTTTGTATAATAACAATTCAGTATACAAATTCAGATTTTTTAACAATTTATTTCCTGTTTTTTCAGGAAATGAAAAAGAAAATACTTGAAAAATGAATGTTTTTTTTTGGAATTTACAAGTATTGTAATTTGTTTGAAATCTGAATCTGAAAATCTGTTTATATTCGTTTTTTGTATTGTATTTCTGTATTGCGAGTGACGACCATTCTCGTGGCTCTGAAAAAAATACTGAAAACTTTAACTACTCATTCAAAATAACCCATTATTACGAAAAATCTACCCACATTTCAGTATAATACAGTATTAAAAGCTTTAGTCGTATAAAGCTAACGTGTTGTTCGCAGCGCTCGCAGACGGAGATGCTGATGTCTCAGAGTCCGCCGAACACGTTCCTCAGATCGCACAGCGTCTACACAGATCACGCGGACTACAGGTGAGCTAACACGATGACAACCGCCGATGTACTGGACACTAGCTGTCCAGTACATCGGCGGGATATCTACACTAATATTTTAAAGAGAAAAGATTTGTATTTTTGTTGTTTTGTATGTAACGAATAAGCTCAAAAACTACTCGTCCGATTTAAAAATTTCTTTCACCATTAGAATGCTACATTATTCCTGAGTAACATAGGCTACACTGACACACTGAAAACAGTGTATAGACTCTCTTCAGCAAAAATAAAATTAGAAACAATTGGAAATCCATTCGCAATCAAACGAGGTGTGAAACAAGGTGACCCGATCTCTCCGAAACTTTTCACGTCAATACTAGAAACCATGTTTAGAAAACTTGATTGGTCTAAGCGTGGAATTAACATAAACGGAGAACAACTAAACCACCTAAGGTTTGCGGACGATATTGTTATACTATCAACCAAACATGAAGACCTCCAATACATGCTCAACTCATTAGACACTGAAAGCCGTAGAATAGGCTTGTGCATGAACCTGAAGAAAACAAAGGCTATGTCAAACGGAGTACACAGGCCTATTCAACTCGAAACGGGAGTCGTTGAGTATGTAAAAGAGTATATCTATCTAGGACAAACAATATCGTTCGAAGACGCCATGGCAAAAGAGGTGAACAGAAGAGTTGCTATGTCCTGGAAAAAATACTGGTCCCTTAAGGATATATTTAAAAGCAAACTTCCAGTTCACCTCAAAAAGAAACTAATGGACAATACGATCCTACCTACATTACTGTATGGCTCTCAAAGTTGGCCGCTGACGAAAAATATAGTAAGGAAAATAGCCACATTCCAGAGAGCAACAGAAAGGTCTATGCTCGGCCTAAAGCTTAACGATAGAGTCAGGGCCGACGATATAAGACAAATCACCAAAGTTACCGACGCAGTAAGCATGCTCTGTCAACTGAAGTGGAAGTGGGCGGGCCACGTTACTAGAGCACTGGATGGCAGATGGAGCGAACGTATTCTTCATTGGTACCCAAGGGATGCAGCTCGCACACGAGGTCGGCCGAAGAAAAGGTGGTGCGACGACGTGGTAGAGGTGGCGGGACCCGCATGGACCCGAGTGGCACGAGACCGCTGCAAGTGGAAGCGCATGGAGGAGGCCTACACCCATCTTTGGGTGCCCAACAGTACCTTTAGTGTTAGTATATAAGTTATTAGTATTAAGTTGTTATAAATAATAGTTTTATGTTTAAAAATAGTTATTAAGTTACTTGTTGGAATAAATGGCTTATTTATTTATTTATTTATTTAACATAGGCTATATTATATTTTCAAAAAAATCAGGGATCCTTACTAAAACTCCAATAGTGTAACCCAAGGTGAAAAACAAAAACCTTACATCGCGTGCGCTGCGAAAACTATTGATGATAGAACAAAATAATGTACTACGTATTTGTAGAACACGTCATCATCTACAAAAAATGTCGCGACAGCATATGTCTAACTATTATAGTTATGTCACAATAAGTGTTCTTTTATTATAAAAATTTAATTGAAACGCCGCCGCTAGAAAAGGGTCTTTATTTGTACCTTGGTATTAATCCTTATCCAAATAAATCATTTCATATTTAAGACGGTATCAATACCTATAGTTTACTTCTTAAATTTTTCAAATCGGACATTCCATTCAAAAGATATGACGAAATTAAAAATGTTAGCGGGTCCACGGGTCACGCACGGGGTGCAATTTCACTCACTCAAGGAGAAGGGAGTGCAAATGTATAAAATAAGTAGACGTGAGGCTCGAACCCACGGTCTAAGTTTATCCTAAAATGTTCAAAAAATTTATGACCACCCATGCGAAGCTGGGACAGGCCGCTAGTTTATAATATTAGGGATATTTATACAAAATCAATAATATTATTCCTTTATTGATCGAGTGAGCGAAGCGAACGAAGATCTTAGTTTCAACTTGGGCGATTTGGCATTTTATGTATGTATGTATGTATGTATGTATGTTTGTCTGGCGATAACTTTAGAACCGTTGATCCGATTTCCATGAAATTTGATATGTCGATAGCTTGTACTTGAGAAATTTACTGGTAAGTATATGAGTAAAATCGGATGAAGGGTTTTTGGGATATGGGGTTTTTTAAGAGGGCAAAAATAAAAAAAGTTACATAAAAAAATCAAGTTACATGTCATATGAAAGGGCTTTGTTTGGACATTCCAAAACAATTTTTACTTTTTTTTTGGGACGCTCAGTTTTCGAGATAAAATTTAAAAAGTTAAATTAAGATAACCAGCGATCCAAGAGCTCCCATCTCTAAGAGTTTCCTTGAAATCAAGGTTTTTCTACTGGTCGGCCAGTTCCTTTGATTTTTCTTATTTTTTTTTCTTGAAATAATTTAACGAGGTACTCAGTTCTCATAAAATGGTGACGACGACCAGGTCTGATGATGGAGCCAAGGTCTGTTCAACGGAACTCTTCAATAAATAGGCCAATAGAGTTGAAACTTGGTAACCATACCAAGTTTATTTATTTATTTATTTATTTATTTAGTAAATTTTACATTGCCATTACAGATAAACCAAAGCGACAATGGAAAAACTTATCAGCTACTACAAACTTAAATTTACTTACATAAAAAATGTATGACCATATCTGTGAATTTCGTCACGCTTAATATAAATATATCAACATCCTCGGCTACACAAAGACTGTTGATTGTTATAAGGGCTCGCGTAAATGGTGATTCACTAACGAGATTAGTTCGAGCCCTCGGAATTGCAAGCAGCCTAGGTCGACGTCGTGCGCCCACGTAGTTATCAGGTACGCACAAACCTACACACGCGAGCACTCGCGGATTGTGCACCATACCTCTCAGGAGTCGAAATATGTAAACTATCAGCATAGTTTCTCGTCTTACTTCTAATTTACAATAACCCACCATGCCTAAGACGAATAGAGTGGGGTACATTAAGGGGTAAAAGGGATAAACCCCATACAATTTCAAATACAGAAACCTTGTGAACTTGTTCTGCATTTTTTCCACCATATTGCTGTATTTTTTTTCATGGGGGCTCCAGATCATAGCTCCACACTCAAGTCTGCTTCTCACAAGTGCATTATAAAGCACCTTAATAGTTCCTATATTGTGGAAGTCACAGCTCTGGCGCAGTATGAAGCCAAGGTTTCTGAAGGCCTTCTTACAGATATCCTTAACATGATCGCGAAAGTTTAAATATCTGTCCATGTGAATCCCTAAGTCACGAACCGAATCTACACGACAAATGTTGTTTGCATCCAGCTTGTAGTTGTAAACAATCGGATTGCGTGAACGGCCGTAGGTGATAGTGCAGCACTTTGAACTATTGAAAAAAAGTTTATTATCGTGACTCCACTGTGCAACCCGGTCAATATCCCTTTGCAATCTTTCACAGTCCGAGCTGTCATTGATCTGCAGTAAAAGCTTTAGATCGTCAGCAAACAGAAGACAAATGGAATCCCGTATTACATTTGGCAGGTCATTTATCATAATTAAAAATTCCAGAGGCCCGAGATTGCTACCCTGGCTTACACCAGAATTTGTATAAAACGGGTCAGATAGGAACCCGCCATAGTCCACATACTGCATTCTACCCTTCAAGTAGCTGGCAAAGAATTCTAACAACCTTACAGTGAATCCCATCGAAGATAGTTTTATTAAAAGGATATCGTTATCCACGGTATCGAACGCCTTGCGGAAGTCAAAGTACGCTGCATCCACCTGCACCCCCGAGTCGACAGCAGGGACAGCATACGTCATAAAACATAGCATATTACTGTCCGTACTCCGACCTGGCCTAAACCCATGCTGCGCGTCAGACAGTTGATTACTTAATTGACTGTAAATGTACCGGTGCAACATAGACTCAAGGACCTTCGCAAAGGACGACAATACCGCTATCGGTCTATAACCCCCAACGTCTGTACTCTCACCCCCCTTCGGAATCGGGATTACTCGTGTAAGTTTCCATTCGTCAGGGTAAGTGCACGCTTCCAGGCAGAGGTTGTATAAATATAAAAGCGGCGCTGCCAGTACTTTCCCGCAGTCTTTTACCATAAATGGCGGAATTCCATCCGGCCCGTATGAAAATTTGGGCTTCAAGTTCTTCAAGGCTAATTTTATATCAGAGTAAGTAAACCGGTTTATTACCACTTGGTGCGCGCTACATTGTCCGGCTGCTTCGATCGCCTTCCGTACGTTGAGTCTAGGAGGACTATCACTGTAGACAGAGTGGAAATACGTTGCAAATTCCTGCGCGCATTCCATGCGGGACAGCTCTATGCCCTCCTTTGTTACGCTAGTATGAGAAACTTTCGACCTTTTAGACTTTATGAACGCCCAAAATGATTTAGGGTCACTAGAGAAACGGCTCTGCAGCCCATTTACGTAATTATAATAGGCCTCCATTATCATATTTTTTACAAGAGTTCTTTCATTTGAAAACTGGTCATAATCAGACTGCAGCTTGCTAATTTTGTAAGCCTTATGTAGCTTAGCCTTATACTTAATTCGATATTTAAGCTCCGCTGTGTACCATTCCGGGTAATTGTGATATTTCTTTCGGGTATTGTGTGTTTTACGCGGTACTGAATTATCGATAACATTATTTAGACTTGTATAGAAATAATCTACGGCCCTCCCAACATCTGTAAAGTCATATAACGGCGACCAGTCTATACCCCCAATTTCCGAGTAAAGATTACAAAGGTCACCCGTCCTGAAATTCCACTGGCATCGCTGATAACTAGACCTGGTAACATTACTGTCATTAGGCAAATCTGAGGATAGGTTATTGCTCCGTAGGCGCACAATCAGCGGGGGGTGCTGTTTATCGATAGGTACAATGGGGTGTGCACTTACCTGAACACTCAACTCATAATCGCACAAGTTTGACAAGATCAAATCAAGAACTCTATCATTACAGTTCGTTATACTGTTAGCTTGACGAAATCCACAAAATGCCATAAAAAATTCATAATAGTTATTCACATCAATAGAAGCTGAATATAGATTAAAATCACCTACAACTAAGACCTTATTATAACGCGTACAGAGGTTCTCAATCTCGTTAAACATCAACATATAGTCATTGTCCGAGCTACCTGGAGGTATATAAACAACACATAGAAGAAACAAATAACTATCACTATTGCTATGTACAGTTGCACAAACCAATTCGAACGCACATTTGTTCACATCTATGGATAGTGTAGTTCGTTTCAGGTCTAAGCGGGACGGTGACGCGGCTAATAGTGCGCCTCCTTGCTTTCGTCCGTCAACACGGTCACATCGATGTCCTTTGAAGTCCTTAGGCAGCAACTCACCATCATGGAACGACTCATTTAGGCCGGTTTCAGTAATCGCAAATAGATCTTCTGACGAGGATAGTAATCCATGAGTGAATAAATCCAGTTTTGTCCTCAGACCTCGTGCATTTTGATAGTAGATACCTATAGTTCTACGGCACGGCCGTCGTCCAGCATCAGCGCTATTGCGGACTTTGGTAAGTGTGTTTTGTGGTTTTCCGAAACCACAACCACTCACTGAACTCGGCGTTCACCGGCCAGATAGAGCCAGTTGATATTAGCTCATAGGTATTCTCGGGTACAGCAATGATAAAGGATGAGTAATTCCTCTGAATTTTCGGCTTAATTTTATCAACCTTCACTTCATCTGTATTACAGATGGATTTTATGTAATCGGTCAATGCTATTACCGTCGTATCGGGGTGGAGGAACCAAACGTGGAGGTATTTCTTTTTCTCTACCGCTAGAATAGAATTCAGCTGGGTGTTCTCGCCTTTTTTGATTTCAGATTGCCTTTTGTTAAAGGTTTTTCTAGACTTATTTTTTACCTCAGTCCAATCATCGATACCATCCTTCGACGGGTTGTTCCCCTTCGGCCCAGCAGCCTCCGATGCATCGACACTGTTGCTATTGTTTTGCGTGATTTCGTTAACGGAGGAAGTCAAGTCGGACGCTCCGATATCCACTTCTGCAACTTGAGATTCCGGTTTTGAGGAACCAACATATTTATGTAACTTGTTTACTTTGTGTTTTTCTGTGCTACTCTTCTGCAACGGGCTTTTGGTAGACAACGCGGGTTGGACATCACCAACAGTTTTTACTGCTGTTTGAGATTTCATGGCAGAGCAAGGACAGCGCACTTCAGATTCAATCATTTTATTATGCAGAGCTTGCACATGTGTGGCACATGACTCTAGCTTAGACTCGTAGGACATAATAATCTTTAGAGACATACCCAGTTGATCTTTAAGCGCCGACATTTCCTCCCTCAAGCCTCGTACCTCAGCTGACAAGTCGAACTGGTGGACTTCCCCCGCTGCAGGTGTAGGTTTTGAAATCTTCACTCGATATGTAACGTTGTCAGAATCATGCAATTTTTTAGAGTGGCGACCGACTGGTGTGTGGCTGTTATCACCACCTCTCTTGGTCTTACACTGGCATTCTGGGCAGACCCACGATCCAGGAGGGTCTGGCAATTTATTTCCGGCGCAAAGGAGGTGGTACTCTTTACTACAATCATCTATTGTACACCTTATGTGATCCTCATCGGAAAGGATAGCAGTACTACAAGCGGCACAACTCATTCTGAGAGAAAGCAGTATAAAGCAATAAAAGTGAGCAATTGCAAGTCGAAGCTGTGCTAGCAGTAACGTAGTAGGCGCTGCTCTACCCAAGCGAAAGCGTTCCGTGTTAGCCAAGCGGTGCGATGACTCAGCCGGAGAACAAAGGAGCGAGCGGGCGAAGCGCGAGTTGTCGTAGGTCAGTGATGTAGGCGTTAGCAAAATTTTAGAAATGTTTTTGCTTATATCCACAATGTTTGTGGATCGATTTTCGTCAAACAAACACCACAATATATAGATATTCACTGCTCACAAAATGTCACAACTTTTACTGTTAGAGCCGCACTTTTAACTATTTTACTTCAATAAAAATTACGGAGCGAACAAACAAAGCTGCTGCGCCGGAGACGGGTACCCGCGAAATTTTTAGCGAAGTAACCCGCGAAGTTAGTAGGCGGTAGTCCAAAGATAATGTTTGGACTTGCCTCTGACTACTACCGACTCAACGTTTTGATGCGTTCGTCGGGTCGCATCACGAGATCTCAGTTCGGGGCGAACTACTAGTATACAAAGTTTTAAAGGCTATTACTGAATATTTTACCTGTGCCCAATCAGTTGTGTGCACCACGTCTCTACCTAAAATTCAGTCAAAATATTTGATTTGGTGACCACTGTATTTGTTTTAACAATTTTGATAATGAAAAGAAAAACTTGTTTATATCAAAATTATATTTTTTCACAATTATCATAGCATATAGTCAATAATTCAATACTCATTCTCTGCTGTCAACACTATTGTATAAAGGACACAGCAAAAGCCGATTTAGAAAAACGCGCCGTTCGTTAATTGGATGTCAGAGAATTCAAATATAGAAAACGTGCTCGTCCAAAGAAGCCACTGCGATATAAAAAGGAAGAGTAGTAGAGCTCTTTGTGTGTGGCTCCGGGGAAGTACTACCACCATGCCTATTTCGGCTGACAAGCAGCAACACTGTGTTTCCACCCTTCCAACCAAAACACCACCAGTGAAATTACAGGCACATGAGGCTTATCATGTATGCTTTAAGTTGATGAACGCACGCCAGTGCATCGTAGGGCACGTTCCCATCGTGCGTGACTTGCAATGCTTTGGTATGATGATGGTTACCACTTAATATCAGCTGGGCCATCTGCTAGTTCTATCAGCAGGTATTAAAAAAAAAGCTCGGCCTTATCATCATCATCATCATCATCATCAACCTATGTTCGTCCACTGCTGGACGTAGGTCTCTCCCAAGACGTGCCACTGAGCCCGGTCTTCGGCTCTTCTCATCCAATGCCTGCCAGCTACATTTCGCAGATCGTCGCCCCACCTCGTCGGAGGGCGTCCTACACTACGCTTACCTAAACGCGGTCTCCACTCAAGTATTCGTTTGCTCCAACGATTGTCGGTTCTACGGCAAACATGGCCGGCCCACTGCCATTTCAGCTTGCTAATCCTTTGAGCTATGTCGACTACTTTAGTTCTCTGTCGGATAACCTCGTTTCGGATTCTATCGGCCTTTTAGTGACTCTGAATGCCGGGAATCATTCAGTTACCAACTTAACCTCATTCCAGAAGCAGTACCCTCCCGAAAGACTCGAAGAAGGACATCACTAACTCCCCGACTCTCAGCGTGCGGTCTCTCAACCTGAAGCCGTCGAGCCCTCGGCTCGGGAGAGTCAAGTTCTCGTCCTCTCCATCCAACATGTGCAATATGGAGCAGCGGCCTGCAGCCCGGGTCCAGTATCTGGTGGCTGTGCATAGGTGAGTTAACTTAGAACCTAGAACTTGATTGCCTCTACCTTTTTCTGTTATGTGTTCTCTATTTTATGTGGTCTATTTTTTGGGTTTCTTTACAAAAAAAATATGTTGAAGAATTAATCTAGCAAGTATGATACCATTTTGGAATCATTATGAAATGCATCAACTTTTAAAGTTACTTGCCAAACTACATATAGTACATTTTTTTTAAGTGCAGTCAGTTAAAGTCAGGTGAAGTATACATTTTGAATGCTTAGTTGGGCAAAAAGTAATGTTTTCTTGCAAAATGAGAGCAGTTGGTTTAAAATTTTTGATAATAACGAGAGGAATTATTCAGGATTACATCTACATCTACACTTCTACATCTACACTAATATTATAAAGACGAAAGATTTGTATTTTTGTTGTTTTGTATGTAACGAATAAGCTCAAAGACTACTGGTCCGATTTCAAAAAATCTTTCACCATTAGAATCCTACATTATCCTTGTGTAACATAGGCTATATTTATTAATAGAAAAAAATAGGGATCCCTTCTCAAACTTCAATAATGTAACCCAAGGTATAAAATAAATTGGCCATAAAATGTCTTTTATCGCATGCGCTGCGGAAACTATTGGCGATAAAACACAAAAATGTTCTACAATATTAAAGAACACATCAATATTTACAAAAAACTCAGCGATACCATATGTCTAACTATCGTAGTTATGTTACTATAACTTCTTTTTTATATTTTAAAAGTTTATAGAAATGCCGAATAAACTCAAACCATGTTATCCATACCTTTATATTAATCCTTATCCAAATAAATCATTTTGTATTCAAGGCTGTTTCAATACCTACAGATTACTTCTTGAATTTTTCAAATCGGTCATTTCATTTAAAAGATATTAAAAAATTAAAAAAAACTAGTTTGCTTTAAAAATACGGCCACGGGGCGCGTTCTCACTCACTCAGGGAGAAGGCTGTGCAAATGTATGAAATAAGTAGACGCGAGACTCGAACCTACGGTGTAAGTTTATCTAAATGTTCAAAAAAATTATGTCCACCCATGCGAAGCTGGGACAGGCCGCTAGTAGTCTTAATAAAAAAACTTTTGATTTTATTTGAGTGTGAACGCTCTCCGCGGACGCCGCTTGAGTGTCGAGTCGGTATTGTGCAGGAAGCAATGTCGCGCGGACGCGTACTTCCTGGCGTCGCAGCGCAGCCGCGCCGTGCTGTTCGGCGTGCCGCTGGTGGTGGCGCTGCGGCGCGGCATGAGCGGCCGCGACCTGTACGCCGCCGTGTGGACGCAGGTGTCGCGTCTGCTGTCCCCGCGCCCGCCGCCTGCCGACTGCAGCAACCACGCCACTGACTGGTCGGTACTCACACGCACACTACACATGCGCCGCCGTGTGGACGCAGGTGTCGCGTCTGCTGTCCCCGCGCCCGCCGCCTGCCGACTGCAGCAACCACGCCACTGACTGGTCGGTACTCACACGCACACTACACATGCGCCGCCGTGTGGACGCAGGTGTCGCGTCTGCTGTCCCCGCGCCCGCCGCCTGCCGACTGCAGCAACCACGCCACTGACTGGTCGGTACTCACACGCACACTACACATGCGCCGCCGTGTGGACGCAGGTGTCGCGTCTGCTGTCCCCGCGCCCGCCGCCTGCCGACTGCAGCAACCACGCCACTGACTGGTCGGTACTCACACGCACACTACACATGCGCCGCCGTGTGGACGCAGGTGTCGCGTCTGCTGTCCCCGCGCCCGCCGCCTGCCGACTGCAGCAACCACGCCACTGACTGGTCGGTACTCACACGCACACTACACATGCGCCGCCGTGTGGACGCAGGTGTCGCGTCTGCTGTCCCCGCGCCCGCCGCCTGCCGACTGCAGCAACCACGCCACTGACTGGTCGGTACTCACACGCACACTACACATGCGCCGCCGTGTGGACGCAGGTGTCGCGTCTGCTGTCCCCGCGCCCGCCGCCTGCCGACTGCAGCAACCACGCCACTGACTGGTCGGTACTCACACGCACACTACACATGCGCCGCCGTGTGGACGCAGGTGTCGCGTCTGCTGTCCCCGCGCCCGCCGCCTGCCGACTGCAGCAACCACGCCACTGACTGGTCGGTACTCACACGCACACTACACATGCGCCGCCGTGTGGACGCAGGTGTCGCGTCTGCTGTCCCCGCGCCCGCCGCCTGCCGACTGCAGCAACCACGCCACTGACTGGTCGGTACTCACACGCACACTACACATGCGCCGCCGTGTGGACGCAGGTGTCGCGTCTGCTGTCCCCGCGCCCGCCGCCTGCCGACTGCAGCAACCACGCCACTGACTGGTCGGTACTCACACGCACACTACACATGCGCCGCCGTGTGGACGCAGGTGTCGCGTCTGCTGTCCCCGCGCCCGCCGCCTGCCGACTGCAGCAACCACGCCACTGACTGGTCGGTACTCACACGCACACTACACATGCGCCGCCGTGTGGACGCAGGTGTCGCGTCTGCTGTCCCCGCGCCCGCCGCCTGCCGACTGCAGCAACCACGCCACTGACTGGTCGGTACTCACACGCACACTACACATGCGCCGCCGTGTGGACGCAGGTGTCGCGTCTGCTGTCCCCGCGCCCGCCGCCTGCCGACTGCAGCAACCACGCCACTGACTGGTCGGTACTCACACGCACACTACACATGCGCCGCCGTGTGGACGCAGGTGTCGCGTCTGCTGTCCCCGCGCCCGCCGCCTGCCGACTGCAGCAACCACGCCACTGACTGGTCGGTACTCACACGCACACTACACATGCGCCGCCGTGTGGACGCAGGTGTCGCGTCTGCTGTCCCCGCGCCCGCCGCCTGCCGACTGCAGCAACCACGCCACTGACTGGTCGGTACTCACACGCACACTACACATGCGCCGCCGTGTGGACGCAGGTGTCGCGTCTGCTGTCCCCGCGCCCGCCGCCTGCCGACTGCAGCAACCACGCCACTGACTGGTCGGTACTCACACGCACACTACACATGCGCCGCCGTGTGGACGCAGGTGTCGCGTCTGCTGTCGCCGCGTCCGCCGCCCGTTTCACTTACATTTTGTTAATTTTTTTATCGCCCCTTTACTTATTTTTCACCTTTATCGAGAATGTTGAGTCCCTCGTACGTTTATTTATTTTTTTATAATTTTCGTCCACAGCGACGACAGTCTCGGCTACGAGTTCCCGTTCACGCTGCGGCTGGTGGCGCGCGGCGGCGCGTGGTGCGGCCGCTGCGCCTGGCACCGCGCCTGCCGCGGCTGCGCGCTGCCCACCGGCACCGAGCCGCTGCTCACTGGACCCGGTGAGTACACGCTGCGCCTGGCACCGCGCCTGCCGCGGCTGCGCGCTGCCCACCGGCACCGAGCCGCTGCTCACTGGACCCGGTGAGTACACGCTGCGCCTGGCACCGCGCCTGCCGCGGCTGCGCGCTGCCCACCGGCACCGAGCCGCTGCTCACTGGACCCGGTGAGTACACGCTGCGCCTGGCACCGCGCCTGCCGCGGCTGCGCGCTGCCCACCGGCACCGAGCCGCTGCTCACTGGACCCGGTGAGTACACGCTGCGCCTGGCACCGCGCCTGCCGCGGCTGCGCGCTGCCCACCGGCACCGAGCCGCTGCTCACTGGACCCGGTGAGTACACGCTGCGCCTGGCACCGCGCCTGCCGCGGCTGCGCGCTGCCCACCGGCACCGAGCCGCTGCTCACTGGACCCGGTGAGTACACGCTGCGCCTGGCACCGCGCCTGCCGCGGCTGCGCGCTGCCCACCGGCACCGAGCCGCTGCTCACTGGACCCGGTGAGTACACGCTGCGCCTGGCACCGCGCCTGCCGCGGCTGCGCGCTGCCCACCGGCACCGAGCCGCTGCTCACTGGACCCGGTGAGTACACGCTGCGCCTGGCACCGCGCCTGCCGCGGCTGCGCGCTGCCCACCGGCACCGAGCCGCTGCTCACTGGACCCGGTGAGTACACGCTGCGCCTGGCACCGCGCCTGCCGCGGCTGCGCGCTGCCCACCGGCACCGAGCCGCTGCTCACTGGACCCGGTGAGTACACGCTGCGCCTGGCACCGCGCCTGCCGCGGCTGCGCGCTGCCCACCGGCACCGAGCCGCTGCTCACTGGACCCGGTGAGTACACGCTGCGCCTGGCACCGCGCCTGCCGCGGCTGCGCGCTGCCCACCGGCACCGAGCCGCTGCTCACTGGACCCGGTGAGTACACGCTGCGCCTGGCACCGCGCCTGCCGCGGCTGCGCGCTGCCCACCGGCACCGAGCCGCTGCTCACTGGACCCGGTGAGTACACGCTGCGCCTGGCACCGCGCCTGCCGCGGCTGCGCGCTGCCCACCGGCACCGAGCCGCTGCTCACTGGACCCGGTGAGTACACGCTGCGCCTGGCACCGCGCCTGCCGCGGCTGCGCGCTGCCCACCGGCACCGAGCCGCTGCTCACTGGACCCGGTGAGTACACGCTGCGCCTGGCACCGCGCCTGCCGCGGCTGCGCGCTGCCCACCGGCACCGAGCCGCTGCTCACTGGACCCGGTGAGTACACGCTGCGCCTGGCACCGCGCCTGCCGCGGCTGCGCGCTGCCCACCGGCACCGAGCCGCTGCTCACTGGACCCGGTGAGTACACGCTGCGCCTGGCACCGCGCCTGCCGCGGCTGCGCGCTGCCCACCGGCACCGAGCCGCTGCTCACTGGACCCGGTGAGTACACGCTGCGCCTGGCACCGCGCCTGCCGCGGCTGCGCGCTGCCCACCGGCACCGAGCCGCTGCTCACTGGACCCGGTGAGTACACGCTGCGCCTGGCACCGCGCCTGCCGCGGCTGCGCGCTGCCCACCGGCACCGAGCCGCTGCTCACTGGACCCGGTGAGTACACGCTGCGCCTGGCACCGCGCCTGCCGCGGCTGCGCGCTGCCCACCGGCACCGAGCCGCTGCTCACTGGACCCGGTGAGTACACGCTGCGCCTGGCACCGCGCCTGCCGCGGCTGCGCGCTGCCCACCGGCACCGAGCCGCTGCTCACTGGACCCGGTGAGTACACGCTGCGCCTGGCACCGCGCCTGCCGCGGCTGCGCGCTGCCCACCGGCACCGAGCCGCTGCTCACTGGACCCGGTGAGTACACGCTGCGCCTGGCACCGCGCCTGCCGCGGCTGCGCGCTGCCCACCGGCACCGAGCCGCTGCTCACTGGACCCGGTGAGTACACGCTGCGCCTGGCACCGCGCCTGCCGCGGCTGCGCGCTGCCCACCGGCACCGAGCCGCTGCTCACTGGACCCGGTGAGTACACGCTGCGCCTGGCACCGCGCCTGCCGCGGCTGCGCGCTGCCCACCGGCACCGAGCCGCTGCTCACTGGACCCGGTGAGTACACGCTGCGCCTGGCACCGCGCCTGCCGCGGCTGCGCGCTGCCCACCGGCACCGAGCCGCTGCTCACTGGACCCGGTGAGTACACGCTGCGCCTGGCACCGCGCCTGCCGCGGCTGCGCGCTGCCCACCGGCACCGAGCCGCTGCTCACTGGACCCGGTGAGTACACGCTGCGCCTGGCACCGCGCCTGCCGCGGCTGCGCGCTGCCCACCGGCACCGAGCCGCTGCTCACTGGACCCGGTGAGTACACGCTGCGCCTGGCACCGCGCCTGCCGCGGCTGCGCGCTGCCCACCGGCACCGAGCCGCTGCTCACTGGACCCGGTGAGGACGATATTTTATTCTTAATATAATAAAGGAGTAGCTTCATCAGTGTATGGAGCCTGGGTCGACTCGGTGTACGGTGTGTATAAATATCGCTTAGCAATATAGATAACTGTTTTGATTGCTTATTTTCTTAAATAAGTGGTGTTTCATGGCCCAGTATCCCTTCCAATCGTTCTCGGTACGTCTTGTGATTTCGAGTTCTTGTCGTCCTTGGAAGAATACTAGTTGGCCTAGGTACAAATAATCATTGACGTATTCCATCTCCCCACCCCCTACTTACTATCTTGTGTTGTACGCTGTTAGTCATCAGCTTGTATTTGTATGGTAATCTGCTATTTTATTCTAATTTTTCTACTACCCAACCCAGAATGAAGAATGTCCTTTACTCAAACTTATAGAGTTGATACAAAACTCAGCGGGTACAGGACATGTGCCACACCTGGTTTCTTGCCCGCTGTACGAGGCGACAGATAGGGCTATTGAGGTGGCAACATATTGGTCAAAGAAAGTTTGAGTGAGTCTTGACGCGAACAGAAGAAGATCTATATGTACCTTTAAATGTTGTAGGTCAGCCCCCAACGTCCAGCAAGCCGCCGTCAACGGCCCCCTGCCTCATAGACGACGCTCTACCCAACGCCAACTCTCCCATCGCTAAGGCGAAGCTGCAGCGACAAGCCAGTGCGAGAAGCAAACAGAACGAGGATGTAAGTGATCATTCAGGACATAACGGACATGGAAGAGTGCATAATCAGCCTAAGCTTTCTCTGGGCCCTGAGGTCCCATATTTACCATGTTGTGGGTGGGAGATAATTTTTCGAACGCTGCTATCCGAGTTAGATTCGTCGGCTGACTTTTTCAAGTTACTTAGCTTGCGGCTAGATGACTACAGCTTGGCAAAGAGTAGAGAATAATAAAGGCGCCACTTTATATACATTCTCGACGTTCACTCACATCCGGTCTTGCTTGCACCTGTGCAAAACATTATTTTGATTAATTATTTAGACTATACTCCATACAAAATTACAAGGATCTATCAAATCAAATCAAATATTTATTTATTTGAACAAAAACATAAGGTTTACAATAAAAACAATGCAAAACGTTGACAGCTGCAAAAAATATTACAAATATGGGTAACTAACTGTCAGTATTTTGTAGCAGCTGTTTACATTTTTATTTTATTTCATAATAAGATTCGCTACGAACCGGACTAGATAATCTGTGTCCCGGTTCATAGCGCCCGCCGTCGGATGGCAGTTAAATAATAACGAAAATGTTGAGTAATGTGTGTATGTGTAAGTATGTAAAGTATGAGGGTGTGTTAGGGTGTGTGTTTGGACTGTGATTGTGTTAGATGAGAATATAATGTCTGGATACAAAGGATAGTACTATAACTTTGTGTGAGTGTTAGTTCAGGATGTGAAAGTATTATTATTATTTATTTTAGTACTATAAAAAGCGCACAGTTATTTTATTTTGTTATTGAAAATAGGTTTTCAGTATCATCATAAGATTTACCCTGCGGCCATATCTCTACTGTGTGCTTACAGTTGGCCAAGTTTAACGTGTTGATCGAAGTGTCGATAGATCGGACAATAAGCTAGGTATGTAGTGCAGCCGTCGAAGCACAGGTGGCGCTGTGCTCAACCCTGCATGCCTCAAGCTTAGATTCGCTTAGGGCGGCGCGAGCGGCGGCGCGGACACGCTGCGGCAGCTGGACCTGCGCGAGCTCGGCGCCGGCAGCCGGCACGGGGCCTCGCGCAGCTGCATGCTCGCCATCGAGTGGGACCCCACGGCGCTGCATCTGCGCTACCAGAGCACCAGGGAGCGGCATGCGGTCGACCACCATTCTGTTAAACATGTGTGTACTGAACTATCCTGCACATTCATTATTTATAGCATCGGAAAAACTGTTAACAAAATAACTAGGGAAAAAATAAACAGCCTCATGACTTTGATCCCCAAGCACGGTAGAGAGATATCCCCTCAGATCTCTTGGTACGCCTGTTTCTGTCGCCAAGCTGCGTTGCTGTGTTTCGGTTTGAAGAGTGTGGTTGCAGGTGAAATTACAGGCACATGAGGCTTAACATCTGTATGCCTCAAGGTGATGGATGCAGGGCACGTTCCGTGTCTTACGATGCAATGCTTAGTTATAGGTGATAGTTAACACTTAACATCAGGTGGACCATCTGCTTGTTCCATTAGCAAGTCATATAAAAATGGATTTCCAACCAACTTAGATTCTCTAAGGACGTCGGAGGGGTACTTCTAAATATTACTTTAGCACGTACCCACATTTTTCAACCACTATATAGAAAATCTAGCAGAATCAGTTGCTCAACGTTAAACAACACCTCTTGCTTCCGAAAAGTCAAAGCAAATGGGATTTCAAACGACAAAGATCGCTTTGAAACGTCTTAAAGCTAAATAAAATTAGGTGCAAGAACAGACTCCTGAAGTCTCCGTAAGTCTGATCCTTGTGACACGATAATGCAGCTCCAGGGTGGACGTGTTGAAGCCAAGTGTATCGAACGGTCTGTTATACCCAGGAGGCAGTGGAAGCGGCGCGGGCCATAGACCTGCAGAGCTGCCTGCGCGCCTTCACGTCGCCGGAGCAGCTGGAGGAGCGCTACCACTGCTCCGCCTGCAAGGACAACCAGCCCGCCACCAAGACTCTGCAGCTGTGGCGCGCGCCGCCCATCCTCGTGAGTGTGCACTACTCTACCCCTAGCCACGTGCACTACATACGCAACTAACTTGATAGTCTTTATAAAACTCATTTATGTGCCTCGATAGCTATAAGACAGTCTATGAAAAAAAAACTCTTCAAACACGGTATGTAAGTCATCGTCTTCCTGCCCTTATCCCACTCCATGTGGAGTCAGCACAACAGGTTTTCTCTCTCCACTTTCCTCTATCATCCGTCATCTCAGCAGTCACTCCTTACTTACCGATGTCATCTTTCACACAGTCCATCCATCTTTTCTTTGACCTACCTCTACTCATATATCCATCCACATTCATACCTAACACTCCTTTCGTTACATGACATTCTTCCCTCCACATGACGTGCCCATCAAAGTCAAAGTCAAAGTCAAAGTATATTTATTTGCAGAATTACATGTAATGAGATGTTAAATATTTTTGATATGAGCCAATGTACTTCTACCGTGTAAGGGCATGCAAAATTAAAATTTATAAACAAGTAAAATAAATTATATAAAATTAGAATAATTATAGAAAAAAAAATGTCAAAATAAAAAATATTAATTATGATTATTATTAAATGAATATAAGAATAATGATAGTCAAAATGAAAATAAAATATCAAAGGAATTTTAAACTTGAAAATAATTGTTGGATAAATTAAGAAATAATTGCGTTAGTCAGTATGTTGTCTGACATAAATTCATTGATATTATAATAACATTTATCAGCTAAAATAGTTCTCAGCTTCCTCTGAAACATCGAAGTGTGAAGTTCTCTTAATGATAACGGAAGTTTATTGTAGATTAGTGGAGCCATACAAAAAACACTTTTGCGCATTAGCGAGGTTTTAGATTTACGGACGCAAACTTTATATTGGTCTCGTCTGTTACGATGAACGACATCAGACAGCCGACAAAACAGGTCTGGATTGTGTCTGACATACATGGCCGTTTCAAAAATATACAGCGAAGGAATAGTTAAGATGTTGTACCTATTGAAATAAGGTTTGCACGAATCTGTTAACTTAAGATGAAACATTGCTCTTAAACACCTTTTTTGGTGTTTGAAGACTTTGTCAACATCGGTAGAGTTGCCCCAAAAGATTACACCGTATCTGATATTAGACGCAATCAGGCCGTGGTAAGCAGTTAGTAGAGCTTCCTCGTTAACCACTGGGGATAGTTTATATAATACATACGCAAGACTGTTTATTTTTTTACAAAGATTTTCTATTTGTGGTTTCCAGTTTAATTTTTGATCAATATTAATTCCTAGAAATTTTGTAGTATTTACGTTTTCGATTTTATTATTATTGTATTGTATGTCAAAATTTATGGAAGCAGCAGTATCGCGTTGTCTGAAGTGAATAATATTAGTTTTATTTAGATTAATTTTCAAATTATTATTGTCTAACCATTTTATAACAGATGTTAGTGCAGAATGTATGTCATGTTTATATGTGTCAATATTGTTACATGTAATAGTCACAGTACTGTCATCTGCAAATAAAGACATAGGTTGTACTGTTGCTTTTGGCAGATCGTTTATGTAGGCTATGAAGATCAGTGGGCCTAACACACTCCCTTGTGGAACACCATACTTCATAATACGTTCCTCGGACATCTGAACATGTTCAAGTTTAGTTTTAAAATCTATTTTAGATATTTGCGTAAATTGTTTTCGGTTTTCCAAATACGATTTTATTAATTTTAGAGCATTACCCCTGATGCCGTAACACTCAAGTTTTCTCTGCAAAATATTATGGTCAACATAGTCGAACGCTTGGGTCATGTCACAGAATATTGAGCAGACTGGTGTTTTTTTATCGACATTGCTTGTAACACGGAAGAGAAAGTCGTATAAAGCCATGTTTATCGTTTTATCTTCTCTAAACCCTTTTTGTTCATTGCAAAGTATTTTATTAGATTCAAAATAATGATTGATTTTTTTATATATATATTTTTCAAATATTTTTGAGATAACAGGTATAAGAGAAATTGGCCTGTAATTCTCCATACACTCCTTTTTTAGTTTTTTATGAAGAGGTTTAACTATAGAAATCTTTAGTGCGTC
This sequence comes from Chloroclysta siterata, assembly GCA_932294275.1. Taxonomy (NCBI): domain Eukaryota; kingdom Metazoa; phylum Arthropoda; class Insecta; order Lepidoptera; family Geometridae; genus Chloroclysta; species Chloroclysta siterata. The sequence continues at coordinate 915,189 of OW028607.1, forward strand.
TGGGAATATTCCTGTGTCTAGACTTAGATTAACAATATGGCTAATTGGAGCACATATATGATGAGCTACAACCTTCAGTATCTTTGTTGAGATACCATCATATCCAACACTGCTTGTATTATTAAGGGTATAAATTATTTTAAGAATATAACCATACCACGCTAACCTATTGCTTCTTATTTTCTCAGTCACTTATCCATTCTGGTCTGGCCGCACATACTCGTTAGTGTTCACTACTTACTATTACACTTAGCTACGTGCACTACATACGCAACTAACTTAATAGTCATTTATGAGCCTAGAGCGACAGCTTAAGGTGCAGTGAGATCCAAAGTTCCGTACATAATATACATTTTTAGAACTCAAATCTAAAAAATCTAATAAATCAGGTGAGGTAGATATCCCCTCAAACTCAAAAGGTATTTATTCAGTGCAATCACTTTTAAAGTCTTAAAGCTAGGTGAATCTAACTGCCAGTTACACGCGACCAAAGCCTAGAAGAACAGGCAACTAACTTACGGCTCGGTTCTTACCGTTCTTTTGTATGATCCGTTATCAGATTTCTCGTATCGGAGTCCCCGGATCTCTTAGTACCAAGTACCGACTCCAGAATCTTTGAGGATATATAAAAGGACTCTAATCACACCCGGCGAACAACTCAAGGATACGCTCCTCCAAAACACTATAAACTAATAAAAAATTAAGCAAAGCTAGATATGGGAACCGGATACGATACGAACTTACGACAATTAAGTATCTAATCGCATGAACTTCCACAGATAATCCATCTGAAGCGCTTCCAGTTCGTGAACAACAAATGGATAAAATCCCAGAAGGTGGTCAACTTCCCGTTCCAAGACTTCGACCCCACGGAGTACCTGGCGTCCGTGCCGCGCGAGACCATCCTGCGGCACCGGGACCTCTGCAGCATGAGGACCAGGGCCTCGGTGTTTGTGGACGAGGCCATCTCGGAGAGCGTGGGCGAGGACGACGCCAGGGACCCGAAGGAGACCAAAAATAAGTAGGTTCTATCATTACTTTCCTCGTTAAGGTTCCATTGACCATTTTTAAAGTTCGCCAAAGGGTAAAACGAGACCCTATTACTGAGACTCCACTGTCCCTTCGTATGTCTATCACCAAGCTGGATCTCATGAACCGTGATAGTTAGACAGTTGACATTTTCACAGATAATGTATTTCTGTTGCCGCTGTAACAACAAACACTAAAAAACAGAATAAAATAAATATTTAAGGCGGCTCCCATACAACAAACGTGATTTTTTTGCTCGATATTGATAACGGCAACAGGTAGACGCTTGAAATATTCACATAATATTTAGTTGTATATTCACTTTAAAAATAAATAATTAAATTAAAATAAAACAAATATTTAAGAAAGCTCCCATACAACAAACGTGATTTTTTGCCGTTTTTATAGATAATGTTACGGAACCCTTCGTGCGCGAATCTGACTCGCACATTGCCAGTTTTATTAAGAACTAGCGGCCTGTCCCAGCTTCGCATGGGTGGTCATAAATTTTTTGAACATTTTAGGATAAACTTAAACCGTGGGTTCGAGCCTCGCGTCTACTTATTTCATACATTTGCACGCGCTTCTCCTTGAGTAAGTGAAATCGCACCCCGCGCGAGACCCGTGGACCCGTTAACATTTTTAATTTCGTCATATCTTTTGAATGGAATGTCCGATTTGAAAAATTTAAGAAGTAATCTATAGGTATTGAAACCGTCTTAATTATGAAATGATTTATTTGGATAAGGATTAATACCAAGGTACAAATAAAGACCCTTTTCTAGCGACGGCATTTCAATTAAATTTTTATAATAAAAGAACACTTATTGTGACATAACTATAATAGTTAGACATATGCTGTCGCGACATTTTTTGTAGATGATAACGTGTTCTACAAAATCGTAGTACATTATTTTGTTCTATGTTCAATAGTTTTCGCAGCGCACGCGATGTAAGGTTTTTTGTTTTCCACCTTGGGTTACATTATTGAAGTTTTAGTAAGGATCCCTGATTATTTTGAAAATATAATATAGCCTATGTTACTCAGGGATAATGTAGCATTCTAATGGTGAAAGAATTTTTGAAATCGGACCAGTAGTTTTTGAGCCTATTCGTTACATACAAAAATACAAAAATACAAAAATACAAAAATACAAAGTTTACCTCTTTATAATATTAGTGTAGATAAGAATAAGAATCATTTATTGTAAAACTGTGTAAATAGATCTTACAGAGGCAATTTTGTTCCAACAGTCTACCCCTTTCGGGCATACAATATTATTATACTAGGTTACACTTTACTTAAAACTAATAACAGCCCAAAGTAGGTACCTAGGTATTATAGTACTCTTCTAGAGTGTAATAAACATTAGATAAAAGCCATTTCTTTAATTTATGTTTAAATGAATTTCCATTTTCTTCCTTTAAATCTGTTGGCAGATGATTATATACTTTTATGGCTGTATAATAGGTACTTCTATAGAACATTGTGTTATTTATTTGAGCAATACAGATATTATATTTATGCTTACTACGTAAATTATCAGATCGACTAGATTTTTTATTAAAATAGGTTATATTATTTCTAACAAACAGACAAATTTCTAGAATAAATATCCCAGTTAAAGTGAGTATATTTTTCTGTTTAAAAACAGATCGGAGCGATTCGGTACTTTTCATGTTATTATTTTCATTCTAGTTGGCCGAACACTGAAAATTACAATCTGTGTCACGATTTACAAAAAAAACATGATACACAGGACTTGAGACTACCTAATTAATAAAAACTTATCTACACTATCTACACTAATATTATAAAGAGGTAAGATTTGTATTTTTGTATTTTTGTATGTAACGAATAGGATCAAAAACTACTGGTCCGATTTCAAAAATTCTTTCACCATTAGAATGCTACATTATCCCTGAGTAACATAGGCTATATTATATTTTCAAAAAATCAGGGATCCTTACTAAAACTCCAATAATGTAACCCAAGGTGGAAAACAAAAACCTTACATCGCGTGCGCTGCGAAAACTATTGAAGATAAAACAAAATAATGTACTACGATTTTGTAGAACACGTCATCATCTACAAAAAATGTCGCGACAGCATATGTCTAACTATTATAGTTATGTCACAATAAGTGTTCTTTTATTATAAAAAGTTAATTGAAATGCCGCCGCTAGAAAAGGGTCTTTATTTATACCTTGGTATTAATCCTTATCCAAATAAATCATTTTATAATTAAGATGGTTTCAATACCTATAGATTACTTCTTAAATTTTTCAAATTGGACATTCCATTCAAAAGATATGACGAAATTAAAAATGTTAACGGGTCCACGGGTCACGCCCGGGGTGCGACACTCAAGGAGAAGGGCGTATGAAATAAGTAGACACGAGGCTCGAACCCACGGTCTAAGTTTATCCTAAAATGTTCAAAAAATTTATGACCACCCATGCGAAGCTGGGACAGGCCGCTAGTCTAAAATAAAACTAGTACTAGTAATAAAATAGCTTCGATAAAAAAGCTACTCGTAAGATAACCTATTTATAAATATGTATAGTACATGTGAATGTTAGTGTGTGTGTTCCTCTGTGTGAGTTCTTCTGATGTCTCTTAAGAGCACAGGATTTCACAGGAGAACCACGTGTGTGTGTGTGTGGTTTCAGACTATTTTAGGTGAAACAGAGATGGTACAAGCTGATGATTTGTCTGATGTGGGAATATTGCTGTCTATAACAAGCATGAGGAAAGTCTTATGTGCCTGTTATACTCAAGATAAATATGCCTTCACTCGCTAGATGAACTCTGATGTAACTCTTTGACACACAGACTTTTTACAAATAGTTTTGAAGAGGGTCGGTGAATTACAGAATACAGACACACGCAGCTCAACTTATAAAAGTAGCAGGGCAGTGCATCGTATGCCTGAATGATTCCAGAGAGAAGGTGGAAGCGCGGCGCCGCAGCTCCACGTGCGCGGCGCGGCGCGAGCGGCTGGAGTCGACAAGCCTACGTACGACGCCCGTCACGGACGACAACCTGCAGGACCACCACCGGCACCGCCTGCTGGCGGGCGAGGACCCGCTGGAGCTGCGGTACCGCCTCTACGCCGTCGTGGTCAGTATTCATACGAGCTTCGCTTTGGCTAGATAGTGCCGGGTGGAAAGTCCACCGATATTTTATTTATTTTATTTTTACCGGTGGCATATCCCGGCTTCGCACGGGATACTTTTATTATATTTTTTTTTGGGATATGCCTATGCATTTTGTTTTATAGACATTTTATGGCTATGGTTTTTACACCTTGGGTTACGTTATTGAAGTCCTAATTTTTTCTTCTAATAAATATAGCTTAAGTTACCCAGGAATAATAGTAGGGGAGCCCAAGAGGGGATTTCGGGATTTCCTCGAGCGCGTCAGATTAATATACAGGGGGATACCTTGTACCTGGTTAAGAACCTCCACCAAATATGAGCCCCATATATAAAGCCAGGCGTCTAGGATAAAGGATCAGATTAGTAAAAAAAAATTGATCATCAGAAAATCTCGAGCGCGTCAGATTATGTTAGGGTGAGTTAATTACATGCTAAAAAGTCTATATTCCACTAATCTGACAATTTGAGAGTGACGTAAAGAAACGGGAGGGCTACAAAGTTGTAAAAAAAAACGTCATCTCGACATGCTCGAGCGTGGCTGTTTTTTTTTTTATTTTGAAGTAAATAATTCAAGGATAACGAAAAATATATAATCTGACGATTTCCACAAGCCGAAGTAACAAATATTCGTCGATAAAGTTTAGCTGCGTGGTGCCTATATTCCCCTCTGCGCGCTTCTATTTCGTGCCATGAAATCGAGCCAGAAGAAGAAGATGATTCTACTAATGAAGATGATGACTAATTAATCAATTAATTGTAAATAAAAAAATTTTTTTTGCATATTTTTTAAAATTATTTTCTTATAAATACAAGTATTCTACTTAACAAACTTATACTTTTTATTTGCATGCTATTTCCTGAGCTTTTAGATTAATTAAGTTGAATGGTTTAAAAAAATCAAAATAAAAATATATTTTTTTGTCAGATTAGGCGAATCCCTCTAGATAATCGTCAGATTATGAGACAGCACGTCTAGTACATAAAGATGAACCATATATATCTTAATCTGACGCGCTTGAGTATTTCAAAATGGCGATTTTTTTTTGCATATTAAAATAATGGCTGCGAGTTTGCGTCACATCGAAATCGTCAGATTATTGAATGAGATTTTTTTTTAGGTTCACATAACACCCCCTTAAAAAATCTGACGCGCTCGATTAATTTTTTTTTTTTTCATTTTCAACCCTTAAGTACGACCTCCCCATCATGCAAACGATCAGATTAACATACGTACATTATTAAAAATACGTAGGACATTGGTGCTATCAATATCTGACGCGCTCGAGTATGTCCATGCAACAGTTTTTTTTTACATTTTTGAAAATCTTTAGCCGCTCCCCCCACCGATGAAAAGGTATACTTATACAACGTGTTGATGAAGTTATGTAGGGAAACAAAGAGCGTGTATTTAGACCAAGCACTGGAATACTTTGACGTGTGCAACGGTTGAATACATCGTTTTCGAAATTCCCATAGAAAAGTAAAATTAATATTTTCTCAGAAATTTGCAACAGCCCTGTCTGTGTACGTGTCAAGGTCACACGCACGCCCGCTTCTATCTAGGAAAGAGAAAAACAACGATAACCTACGAGATAATTTGAAATACTTACCTTTCGGTAGGTAGGTAGGTACGCTGCCAATCCCCTGACACGATATTTTTACTGGTTCCTATGGATTTTGTCATTATTTACTGGCTATAATAACACTGGATAATACATACTTCACTCGTGAGCGGGTCGGGTGGACGTGTCCTATCCGTCGCTCCTTATTTTATTACTAATTTTAAATTACCTGTAAAACAAGCTCACGCAAATTTTATCTGTGTCTACACCGTTATAACGACTAATATCGTGTGTCCGCGCATGGTTATCTTCGGTGAGTGAACGAGACTTATAAATATTACGCACTACCCGCTCGAAACTAACTGCACTACACAAGCCGCCACATTCGAAAGGGGTCCTACCACGAAATTTTTTGTGTCGTTTGTGTATCGCTTTCGCACAACCAAACCACCATGGAACGCACGCCTCCTTCAAGCTATGGCTCTGACCCTGACCTATCTAGACATAACGCAAAGAGCCGTAAACGAAATGCACATGAAATGCCTTGTAATTGTAGCTCTTTTGAGTCTTCCATGAAATCGTGGCAAGACGAAATGATGATTACAATGTCGCAAACCATCAGGGCCAGTGTAGAAACTGCTATCACAGAGAAGTTCAGCAGTTTTTCATCTGAGTTGGACAGCCTACGAATTGATTTGAAGAAAATATGCAACGATAGAACAGAAATTACTAAATCATTGGATGTTATTAATAATCGTCTGAGTGAGATGGAATCTTCAGTTGGCTTCACCAGCAGCCGTCAAGATGAAATGGACACACGCTTAGCTATAAATGAACAGTATTGCAAAAAAATTGATCAAATGGAGATTGAACTTGCAGAGTTAAAGAAAAAATACTTGAATGTTAGCTTGGAGCTTAGACAGAGGCAGCAATGGGATAGACAACTGAACCTAGAGATTGTTGGTGTTCCCGAATCGCATAATGAAAATCTTGTCAACGTCGTAATACAGATAGCGAAGTATGTTGACGTCATCATATTTCCAACTGACATCGAATTTGCTACCAGGATCCAGGCAAAGCTGCCAAAGCCAGGCATGCCACGTACAATTATCGCTAAATTAAAGAACAGAATAACTAAAGATAATATACTCGCTGGCATCCGGCGCTTTCACGGTATCACTCGTGCTGCCATCGGCTTACAAGGAACCGATAAAATATACGTCAATGAACACTTAACCCTAGAGAATAAAAATCTTTACAGCCAATGTCGAAGTGTGGCATCTTCCAAGTCATACAAACATGTGTGGATTAGGAATTGTAAGATTTTTGTGCGAAGGGACGACACTTCACCGAAAATACCGATAAAAAGCGAGGAAGATCTTTTGAAAATGAAGTGATTTGTCGTCCGTTTGTACCCGCTTTGAGGCCTGTGTGTCCCACTACCATAACTCTGTTTAAAAATTTTTGTTTTTGTGTACTATGCATATTGTTTAGATATATGCACACAATATGTATCGACTGCACTAATATCACGCTCAACTCACTAAGCGCCCAACATACTAAGAATATACCCACATTGAAACACATTACATACTACACTAATACTTACACAAATTTACTAGTTACTCTAAATATTACCAAAAAACATAACATTAATTCATGGAATGTACGCTCGTGGAATTATAGAACTACCCTCAACATATTTAATATGTTTATGCTAACTTGTTTGTTAAATGTGATACCTTTTATTTTGATATCTTTATTATGTGAACCGGTCGGTCAGTTTATTTTATTATCGGATGTATATATCGTAATTGTCGTTGCTGATTCCTCATGGCTCCAAAAATCTTAGAAATTTTATACCAAAATGTGAGGAGTCTTTGTAACAAAACTTTGGAATTTCATAGGGAACTTCTTAAGAACAAATTCGACATAGTTTTAGTGACGGAAACCTGGTTGCACGATGGAGTGCTGGATAGCGAGTTTAGCGACTCCCGCTATGATGTTTTCCGACTCGATCGTGATTTTGGGCTTACTAACACTACTAGAGGTGGCGGAGTTATGATACTAGTGCGTAACGAACTTCAAGCCACACCACTTTGTAATAGCAATGTTACTCCGCCCTCTGAAATGATATGGATAACCATCCCTGCCAGATCATTTCATCGTTCTTCCAGAACAAAAAATTTGCACTTGGCTGTATTTTACGCGCCACCTAATAAAAATCTACCTCAGTCCATAGGGGATGCAGTAAGCAGTATTTTGCATGTTTTTCATCAATTTCCTAGCGATAATTTTATTTCCTAGGAGATTTCAACTTACCTACTATACAGTGGACTAGTCAGCTGGGACCCCTACATATAAAACGAGGTTCAATGGAGGTTCAGAGTGCTGCTCAGCATCTTCTGGATGAACTAACTCTTTTAGGATTTGACCAAAGTAATTTTACTAAAAATTTTTACAATAACACTCTGGACTTAGTCTTTAGTAATTTTTCTGCCTCTACAAACCGTTCACAAATAGCTCTTGTTACTGAGGACCGTGCCCACCCTTCTCTTTTGATTGACGCAACAAACATAATATTAGAACCACTTATAGAGTGCCCCATAACGCGTTTTAACTTTAGAAAATGTAATTTTGAAGAAATGTGTAGGTATTTATCACAGTTAGATTGGTACACCTTGTTCTCCTCCTGTAGTGACGTTAACATTGCAGTTGATTGTTTTAATAGTGAATTGAATAAATGCATTAGTTTGTTTGTCCCCAAGTGTAAAAGAATAAATAAAAACTTTCCTATATGGTACAACATCCCATTAACTAAAATATTATCTGAAAAGGCTAAGGCGCACGCAAAATGGAAAAAGTATAATAACTATTTAGATTACCAAGAGTTTTCATTGCTCAGGGCAAGGGCTAAGCATCTCGAGAATGACTTGTACAATGGTTTCATTGAGAATATACAGGAGGAAACCAAGGTTAATCCAAAAAAGATGTGGCATTATGTCAAATTAATGAGAGGTAAATCTAGTTATCCCAAGACACTTTCATTAGGCGATAACACTTATAACAATGGTCCCGACATTTGTAACGGATTCAATAGATATTTTGAAAGCGTTTTCGTTAATCCCGCTAGAGACTATGATCTATCAAACCTGGATCTTCCTGTTTGCAGTGACACTCATGCTATTGCTAATGTATTTGTGTCTGACATAAAATTACTGAAACTTTTAGAAAAAGTCGATATAAATAAATCTTGCGGCACAGATAATATCCCTCCCATCTTCATTCGAAACTGTGCTGAGGCACTGGTGAAACCGCTTAAACTGTTATTCATGAGATCACTATCAGAGGGTATATTTCCACTAAAGTGGAAGGAAGCGAATGTTGTTCCTGTTCACAAGAAATCATCCAAATCCAAAATAGATAATTACCGACCTATTTCTATATTAAATATCTTTGCCAAAATCTTTGAAAAAACTGTGTATGATCAAATCTATAACACAATTGTGAATGGCGTTAGCCCAGCGCAGCACGGTTTTTTAAGGCAGCGTTCTACAACCAGTAACCTAGCGGAATTTACACAGTTCGTTCTTAAAAACATGGAAGGCGGAGGGCAGGTGGATGTGGTCTACACGGATTTTGAAAAAGCCTTCGATCGAGTAGACCACATCATCTTGCTGGCGAAGCTTGAATCGTTAGGAATCCACGGGGATCTTCTACGCTGGGTAAAGTCTTACCTTTCCAATAGATCTCAGGCTGTGGTCGTCGGTGGCTTTAAATCTGACTTCATAAATATTCCATCAGGTATTCCGCAAGGATCCCATTTAGGGCCCCTATTTTATAATGCTTATATTTTTGACATAAACAAATGCTTTCAATCCTGTAACCACCTCTTATACGCTGATGACAAAAAAATATTTTATCGTATCAGAAATCAACAGGACTGTGACTTTCTTCAAGAAATCCTTAATAAACTTGCCAAATATTATGATGCTAATAAAATTACAGTCAATGTACCTAAATGCCAGCAAATCTCATTTAGCAGAAAAAAAAATCCACACCGATATATATACAAAATGAACGGGATCCCCATAGAAAAAGTTGATGTGATTCGGGACCTTGGTGTTACTTTAGACAATAAGCTAACTATGGCAGAGCACATCGACGTTATCACTAATAAGGCCTACAGAAATCTTGGTTTTGTGATTCGCACATGCAAACCCTTTAATGATCCGGCCTGCATAAAAACAGTTTACTATGCATATGTACGCAGCGTGCTTGAGTATGCTAGTACTATATGGTTTCCGAATTATGTTATATATAAGGATAAAATTGAAAGGATCCAACGTATTTTCGTGAAGCATTTAAATTACCGAAGCAAAATATTCCTCGACTACAGATCTAGCTGCAGGCACTACAACCTGTTATCATTGGATGATCGACGTACACTGTTAGATATGATGTTACTATACAACATTATGAATGGTGGTATAGACTCCCCGACCCTCCTTGCATCTATCAATATTAACGCACCTACTAAACGAACACGACACACTTCTCTCTTCTCTCCGGCCTTTCAGAACACAAACTATGCCAAAAATGCACCTATCAATAGGATCTGTTCCACATACAATAAACGGTTCTCGAGCGTAGATATTCTAAATATTAGTAAAAATTCATTCCGTGTGAAGATCACTAAACTTCTTGCTTGACGTATACATGGCTAGATACTTCATTAGGCGATGTATATGGTCGTGGGTACGTTGGGTAAGTCGTAGTATGTTTTAACTTTTAAGTAGTACAAGTAGTGGTATACCTTCAATACTTTCTAAATAATAAATAAAATGTATATTAAGTATGTAATCGAATACAAATCAAAACTCACTCGTTTTTATACAATACTCACATAATACATATAGGAATTGTAGAAAAAAAAAAAAAATAGGAACACACACACATACAACACATTTTAATTTGTTTTTCTTTATTTTTATGTTTCTTTTTTAGTCTTATATAAAATTAGTAAGTAATAGTTTATTTAGGAAAACCTTTAATTGGCTATATAATGTTATACCTAAATAAGTTTAAACTAAGTTTTTTCATAACTGCTGTTGGTTTTCTAATAAAAATAAATAAATAAATAAATAAAACTGGATTTTGGTAAGTTTCCGAGATTTCGCACGACACAGGCTTCAAACTTCACACTAAACCATTACCTCGTAGGCACTGCTCATACACACACTGACTGACGACGGCTTTTTACATAACAATCACCATTTTATCACGTTTGATGACATTTTCTCAACAAAACAATGTACAACAACGCATGTAAACACAAACAGGGTGACCATCTCAAAAGTGGCGGTTCTACCACACACCTGCCAAAAAATCTGTCAAAATCTACCAAGCTTGACGATAAAAATACCAAAAATATGACTTCATACCATCTCCTTCGTGGCTACGGAATAAATTAAATACCTACATTACATTCAGTTACTATCTTTTGATCGTTTGTAACGGTTTGCAGTTATCTAAAACGAGATAGAAGTTGTTTAGAAACCAAATCAATAAAGGTAAAAAAGAATAAGAAGTTTCCAGTTCGGTAAAAAATAAATAAATTATAAATATTATTTCATTAAAAATTCAAACTAATAAGATTTTTCTTGAAATATTTAAAATCTGCCAAATGGTAGAAATCTGCCACAAATGGTAACACTGATCGGCGGCCGTCGGCCGTCCTGATTGGATATGCGTTTTTTAATGCAACCAATGACAGACAGGTTAGTCAAAGATTAAATAGGACAGACTAGACACTTCCCAAAATTGCAGTTGAATAATTTTGTCGTGTCAATGAACCATGGTGGTAAAGTAACATGTTACAATTTAAAGAACTATTAATATCATAAACATTGGTTTACGACATCTAGTAATTAAACAAAAATAAATATTCTATTAAATATTGAGTACGTAGCCACGTAGGTACCTAGTTACTGAATAGGTATTAGTACCAAAGATCTCAGAGAATGTTTACCGTGACTAGGGATTACAGTCGCGAAAATATTTCTTTTACATACCAAGATCTTTAAAAACAGCAACATCATTATTAGGTAGGCACATTACTAGGTAATTGGTGGCAGTTCTGTTACCTATTTTATCTAAGGTTAACAACTAGAGGTCAAAGAACAGCTGTAAATAGGGCTGCCTCATGATGCGTTTAGATGCATTTTAGATAAAAGTTTAAGAGGCATTTCATGAATGAAAAACTTTGAAATTTTAAAAGTCGTAGAACAAAAGTTGTTCGTTATGACCGGTAGAATATCCTGCTTTCGGATCCCTACAATTCTTAATAAACACGTTGTATAACATTTTTTTCTTCTTATCATCTAAGCTTTGCAACCCAATAGGTCTCTATGACGCTCGAGGAAATCCCCATTTAGCATCATGGCCTCCCCTACTATAATGTACTGTTCAAAGAATTTTTGAAATCGGACCAGTCGTTTTTGAGTTTATGCGTTACTAGCGGCCCGTCCTGGCTTTGCACGGGTATTAACATAAATTTAAAGAATTATCAATTTTAACACATACTTTTATGTATGGATTCTTTAGATCCAATAAAACACAAAAATCTTACCCCAGTGACGCATACTCGTACGTCACATAGTTAGCCGAGCGGAGTGAGCGGCGACCACGCGACTTTTTTCTAATACATACATTTGTATACAACTCGTGATATCTTTCGAATGGAATGTCCGAATCAAATAATTCAAAATTATTATGTGTTCTGCTAAGTCGTAGTACATTATTTTGTTCTATCATCGATCTAAAAGGATCCCTAATGTTTTCTTATCTACACTAATATTATAAAGAGGAAAGATTTGTATTTTTGTTGTTTTGTTGTTTTGTATGTAATGAATAGACTCAAAAACTACGGGTCCGATTTCAAAAATTCTTTCACCATTAGAATGCTACATTATCCCTGAGTAACATATGGCTATATTATTATGGCTATATTATATTTTCAAAAAAATCAGGGATCCTTACTAAAACTCTAATAATGTAACCCAATGTGGAAAACAAAAACCTTACATCGCGTGCGCTGCGAAAACTATTGATGATAGAACAAAATAATGTACTACGATTTTGTAGAACACGTCATCATCTACAAAAATTGTCTATGTCTAACTATTATAGTTATGTCACAATAAGTGTTCTTTTATTATAAAAATTGAATTGAAATGCCGCCGCTAGAAAAGGGTCTTTATTTGTACCTTGGTATTAATCTTCTAAAATCCAAATAAATCATTTCATATTTAAAACGGTTTCAATACCTATAGATTACTTCTTAAATTTTTCAAATCGGACATTCCATTCAAAAGATATGACGAAATTAAAAATGTTAGCGGGTCAACGGGTCACGCACGGGGTGCGATTTCACTCACTCAGTGAGAAGGCCGTGCAAATGTATGAAATAAGTAGACGCGAGGCTCGAACCCACGGTCTAAGTTTATCCTAAAATGTTCAAAACATTTATGACCACCCATGCGAAGCTGGGACAGGCCGCTAGTAATAAATATAGCCTATGTTACTCAGGGATAATGTAGCATTCTAATGGTGAAAGAATTTTTGAAATCGGACCAGTAGTTTTTGAGCCTATTTGTTACATACAAAACAACAAAAAACAAATCTTTCCTCTTTATAATATTAGTGTAGAAGTGTAGATGTAGATTAATAAGTTAGTCTGCCGTCTGTAAAGTTTTTGTGGTTTTTATAATAGTTGATTAGTAGCCAAGGGCTGTAAGGCATCAATTGCAGCCCGAGATATTTAATCGCACGAGCGCAGCGAGGGCGCCTATAGTTCGAGGGTACAATTGGTGCTTACACCCGAGCTAACTATTCTGCTTTACATCTCGATTGTGAGCTAAGTAGAAAAAAACCGGCATTACAAGAATAAAACATTTTATTTGTTGAATTTTATAGTGAAATGAGAACAATTTTCAAATTTATTATTCCCGCCTTTTTCATTAAAAAGAATCAAGTAAACTTTTTTTTTTCTTTTTCAAGATTGAAATTGAGCTTCGCCGTTCGATATTTAAAATTGATGACTATTAATACTCACACGAAGACAAGGCTGAATAGCAAAGCGACCTCTTTGGTCATTGGGCTGAATGCATGATGTCTATAATTGCCAGTATGATGGTTAGATGTACGCGAACTTTTTGAAAGAAAGAAGTGTTTTTTTTAATTACTTACCGCCCTAGGGCTTTTCTAGCTACATTATTACCCTAGAGCGCTAATTAGTCACCTACAAGCCCCATTTGGAGGTAATAAGAACCTACTTACCGAACATGAGAGATGTAAAGTGATTTTTAATTATTGTTAATAGGTATCTAATGAATCCAGGATTTTTAATGTGCCTAAGTGCTACGAATTCTTCTTAGAGGAAAGGCTGAAGGTTAAAATTTACTTCAAAGTTTCCGATCCCTATTTTTATAGATATATAGATTCAGATGAAGCTAATAAAAAAGTGTAAAAGTTTCAAATCAAATCAAAAAGTTTATTTGCAACTATGTAGGTAGATAAATAGTAGTTTCCGTTTCTCTTATCAGTTTCGTTTAGACCGATTAATAGTGCGTGGAATGTCCAACCACCGTTGATATACGTAGAACGTGTCGTACATTCCAGTGCCACTCGGGCCAGCTGTCGGGCGGGCACTACGTGGCGTACGCGCGCAACCCGTCCGGCGCGTGGCTGTGCTACAACGACAGCTCGTGCCGCGAGCTCAACGCGCGCGCCCCCCCGGCCATCGACCCCGCCGCCGCGTACCTGCTCTTCTACGAGAGACAGGTACTCACTACATACAACCCGTCCGGCGCGTGGCTGTGCTACAACGACAGCTCGTGCCGCGAGCTCAACGCGCGCGCCCCCCCGGCCATCGACCCCGCCGCCGCGTACCTGCTCTTCTACGAGAGACAGGTACTCACTACATACAACCCGTCCGGCGCGTGGCTGTGCTACAACGACAGCTCGTGCCGCGAGCTCAACGCGCGCGCCCCCCCGGCCATCGACCCCGCCGCCGCGTACCTGCTCTTCTACGAGAGACAGGTACTCACTACATACAACCCGTCCGGCGCGTGGCTGTGCTACAACGACAGCTCGTGCCGCGAGCTCAACGCGCGCGCCCCCCCGGCCATCGACCCCGCCGCCGCGTACCTGCTCTTCTACGAGAGACAGGTACTCACTACATACAACCCGTCCGGCGCGTGGCTGTGCTACAACGACAGCTCGTGCCGCGAGCTCAACGCGCGCGCCCCCCCGGCCATCGACCCCGCCGCCGCGTACCTGCTCTTCTACGAGAGACAGGTACTCACTACATACAACCCGTCCGGCGCGTGGCTGTGCTACAACGACAGCTCGTGCCGCGAGCTCCAAGAACGTCGAGTTGGTACCCGGTGCTAGGAGACCGAGGGGATATCTACCGTGCCTCTGATGTTGATTTTGTGTTCCCCAGGGTCTGGACTACGAGCAGTACCTTCCAGACATCAGCGGACGCGAGCCGGTCGTCCAGGAGTCGGACTCGATGGAGCCGGACGAAAGCGAGCTCAAGAAGATGTGCGTTATCGCTTAGTTTCTCCCCTTACTCTACGAGAAACTTTGTTGTAGCAAAATTTGAAAGCGTCACGTGATAGCCCAGACGACTATCGCGTATCGTAAATGTGCACGCGGAAGTGTGTCGGAGACAGAAACGAACATTTTCTGTTTCTGGGTGGTTTTGAAATCTAGGATGCCTACCGGCCAAATTGTACTGTGACCCAACGGGTTAGTATTTTGGTGGATCAAATATTTATTTAGTCAATTTTTTTTAAGTTTCTTATGATACCAGTTTATGAAGTTACAGAACTTTATTTTGTAAGTTTTAATATTTATTTAAATCGATTTATTACTAATTCACTTGTATGATAATCTTATTCCTCACCAGTATTTATCTCTGAATTTTTATCTAGGGATTACTGTACTTGCTAAAATTCGTAATTCACGAGTGGTGTATGTTTCTTAAAGGCGCTCAGTAATTTTAAAATGGTATCTGTAATTTGCATTGTTTGCGTTACCCGTTTATTTTCGATTTTGTGCACAATTCTGCACAATAAAATGAGATCATAACATTTGCTGGGAAGTCGCACATTAGACTGGAATGTTTTGTATTGTGATTGGAGCGGTGAGGGTTTAGATAGCGTAGATAGGAATGTTTATAGTGCTGGCAAAGTTACTAGTCAGAAACTAGGAATTTTGATACCTGAAGGCGAAGATAACTGCTTATTTACTTCTCGCTCACACATTTCAACACTTTGAAAGATATAAAACTGAACTTTTTATTCCCAACCAAGTTAGTTGTGTGTAACATTGCACACAATTGAGCAAAAATATCATTTTGATCTGAACAAGTTTCCTACCCAAAAGTAAGTAGTAAGTAGAGTACGAGAAGTACATTCGCGGTAGTCAGCCCCTTAACTTGATTGTCTCTACTGGTTATGATATGGACATGTATCTTGACTAGTTAAGGGAAAAACGACCTTTTATGTTAAGTTATTCGTCAAGTGTCTTACTAAAATGCTTTGTACAAAAATGTTAAAGCATTTTAGATAATTTGATGCCTGCCTAATGTTTTCCTAGTTACAGGTTCACTCTTTAGACCTAGTAGCGAATTCGATGACAGAGTTTTAAAGCCCAAAGGAGTTTTAGGCGAAGTGCATTAAGTCTTGTGCATACATTATGGACCATTGATTGGTTAATTTTAGACTGCTACTACTGTGTAAAATAAGCTTACATTCCTTTTGTATACTATGTCACAATATTTATCGATAAATATCAAAAGTTTGATGCATGTTGTTGAGTCACTAACACTATAATTTTTAAACTCCCATAAAAACTTTTACTCACTTGTCCTAAAATAATATGAATGTATGCTTTGTAAATGTTATTATGTTACTCTTTTATATTGAGTTAGTATTCTAATAGCGGCGATGGGCTTGCAACCTGTCACGTATGGAATACCAACTACTGCAAAATGTGGGTATGTACCAAATGCTATATTTGGACGTATCTCTGACTACCCCCCTTAGACATCCTCAAAGAATCTACCAAGTCCCAACTTGGTACTAAGAGATCTGAGGGGATGTCTACTGTGCCTGGGGATAAAAGTCGTTATGCTGGTTCTGTTTACATTTAGTGGTTATCAAAGTGTTATCGTTTTATACTTAGTTTGAGACTGATGTGATGTTGACGTGATTGTGATGTGCTATGTCTACTCATTTAATATATTTAATTGTAGAATTAGTGAATCATGCCTTTGAATATTTTGTACCGCTATGCGTGTTAAAATCTATTTTTCCAACTTCCCAAAATGAAAATTAATTGTAATCTTATACTGGTGCAAAATATTTTAATGTGTAAATTATATGATAATATATTCTTGTAGCGCAGAGCCTATCCTAGTGTTAAAATATTTTATTGGAAATTTAAGTTTAAAAATATGGTTTATTATTGTTTTAGAGAGCTTCTTAGCGCGATGAATGGGCTCAATGTTTTATTATCATTTGGACTATTATTGTAATATTTTAAAGGCTTGATCGCAAGGTCATGCTTGGAAATTCTAGTGAGATATGATTTATAAGTATTTTAGATGTAAACGATAAGTTATAACTATTTTATCGAAGTAATACTGTTTTTATTGAAATGGCTTGTCACATTCCTTAGTTAAAAAACCAGAATGCGGCCTGAATATCTATTTGTTTGTGGATTTATTTACGTGAACTAATTACCTAGTAGGTAGCTAGTTGGAGCATAAATGTAGCTTGTTCGCGAATAAATAGACCAATTTCGGAAAGATCTTTATACTGTACATAGTTATTTTCGTAAGCATTGGTTAACCGTGCCATTAGTTCAGTTCAGAAGTACCAAAGCAAATTCTAAAATATTCTCGTTATTCACTTGGCAACTAGAGTCCACGATTGTGCATTGGATGTCCAATTACTAGTGAACATGCCATAATTCTAGAAATACACGCATCTGTGTTATGTATAACTTATGTATTATCAAATTGTTATCATTAAGTATTTTTGAATATCCCTGTGCAATAAAGAATTTCTTTTGTAGTTATCTTGTATATTTTTGATAAACCTCATTATTCTTAACCTATTGTACCAATGCCGGAACGTAGATCCACGCGAGACACAACACTGGAATCCCAGTACCTATACCTACAAGAGGTCAAAGCTGGAATACAAATGCCAGCAAAATGGAGCAGTAGCTTGCTTAGTTGTTACATGTGCAAGTAAATAGTACCTAGTTCTATTATTTTATTTTGTTTTCCACAACTACGTAATCGCTTTTCGCGGTCGTGTTTTGCCACGCACAAGTCCCTTCGTCTCTGCAGCAGACGGACAGATAAGCAAAATCCCAGATTAGCAGAAGGACAGATTTGCATAAAGGCAGATAGTGTACCCGTGCAAAAAATATACAAACCATAGGTATGTTAACCTTATAACAGCTTTATACCTTGCACGTAGCACAAAACAACAGTATTTAAATAATCAGTGGATCTCGCTTCCTCCCGGACCTCGACGCCCCGAGTAGACGTATCACTCCTTTTTAATTCTATCATCGAATTAAAGTTAATTTGTCCTACAATAAATCGAACAAAATATTCGGAGAACAGAAGCAATAAGGAGTGCGCAAGAGTCACCAACGCGTCATATCGGCGCCATTACTGATCGTCAAGCAGCCATTTTTCTTGAACGGCAAACGTGGACCTCCCACCTGCGACAAGAGCCAATCAGCGACAGGCCACACCCTCCGCCTGCAAACCTTGCCTAAACACCGCTTTCGCTTTATGTGCGCCTGGTAGCTGAACCAGAAGAAATCGCGTCTCCACTGCGCACAAGGCCTTGTGTTAAATAAGTAACATCTACTAGTGTTTTGTGTTGCTGCCTTCTTCTCTCACTGCTTGCCTGGTACATCGCTGTGTTAATAACATTTTACGAATTGTAACATTTAATTTTATTTTTGTTTTCTGTGTGGGTCTGTACTTCTGCCTTTATGCAAATCTATCCTCCTGCTAATCTGGGATTTTACTATTCCGGGATTTTGCTTATCTGTTCTTCTGCTGCAGAGACGTCCCTTCAGCGGTTTCCAGAGTTACGACATGGATTCGTTCAAAAGGCAGATTTATCTTTCTCTAAAGGACGACGCGCATCAGCACCGCCTCTGGTGTTGCAGGTGTTTATGGGCGGCGGTGACCACTTCCCATCAGCTCGCCTGACTCGCGTACTCACGTGCTGATTGACATCAGAATCCTAGGCCTCGCGCTACAGACCTGGATTTTTAGTAGTTATTCCTCCACAAGGGAGATTTATATCACTCTAAAAAGGGGTCGGCATTAAGTATTTATATTTTTCCTTCCACTCCACATTACATGCTCTTACTCGCTATCCTATATACTCAATTTGTCCGCCAAACTTCTTTCAAACTGCCTGTAAATATACTCGTTCCTTATTTCATCTATCCTTGTCACTCCACCTACACTTTCATTTCAACCTTCGCAATTCTGATGCGTGCACTTTTCTCTCATCCGTTTCTCTAGTTGCCTAACATTTAGATCCATACAGACCACGGAAGCGTCTGTAGAGGACACCTTTCGGCCAAATCCGTAATGGTCGAAAGACTTCACCTGGATTTAACTCGTGACACGTAGAAAGCAGAGTCGTAGGCATGCTCTCCAAAACACAAAATATCTCTAGGCCACTTGGTTTCACAAATTCTGAAACCTGTAACACAATCTGCGTCACTATTGTATGACTGAACATGGCATACAAAAAAGGCTCCTAGATAGTCCGGCTCATGGCTAGAGGTCAATTTAATTCTGGACATTTCGGCGCGCTACGGTTATGTTGCTTACTCTCCTAAGCATGTGCTGCATGACAGAAATCCACAACCATGGTTTTCATGTAAGTACCTATCTATATTACTCATCCTCGTAGATGTACTTCGTTTAAATTGCAATATTTTAAAAACTAAGCTATTCCTCAGGATCGATCGGAAACTTGACTTTTGCTAGGAACAAAATATTGTTCATACTTGTTTTATTAGTATTACTATTCTATCTAACAGTGGGGGTGTGTTTGCAGTTATGCAGTTGGAAATGAAATAAAACAAAAATGGGTGGACTTTTTGAATTTTATTATTAGATTTACACTGTCATTTACAATAAATTTTATGTTGTTTGTAGGACATAAATCAATATTGCATAACACTAAGGCTAATTGCATTAGTATTTTTGGGGATAAATTAACAAAATATATGCAATATTACAAATTCAAATAAAAATAACGCTAATAATGTTTACCGGGGCGAGCCACACGGCATTCGGCATACGGCATAGGGCATTACGGAACCGGGGTAGCAGGCAATGCCCGGCAGAGCGGAGGCGCGAATGGAATGTTGAACCACCTCACCTCATCTCAACTCGACTCGACTCGACTCATCTCTCCTCACTGTGCGATACCTTAACCTACCACAACAACACGACTCTACTACACAGTACTGTTCCTGTTGTATTCAACGTAAGAGATGTAGCGCTACAGCAATTTTCGAGAACTTGCGAAATTAAAAAAAATAAATTAAAATATACAAAATCTCTATCACAATACTCGTAAGTAATTAAAGCGATTCAAGTGTGAATACTCCAAATGTTGTAATACTTGCGGCCGCGCGCTGGGGGCTGGCGGCAAACGGTTACTACACAGTAGCGACGATTTACACAAACTCATTATTGCAATAAATACATCAAACAACGCTCGACTCGACGACGACAGATACATAGAGACAGGGTGACGCCACTATCACTTACCTAAATATTGCAAGTAACTACGATCATAATACCACCCTAATCGTTTAAAATATGCCATAATAATAATAATGATGATTCAAATGTATACAAATGCGAGTGGTGCGCGACAAAAGCCGCGACTAACGGCCTACAACCAAACTAATACGCGAATGCGACACTACTCTTCAATCAAAATCATTACGTTATATACTTCAGTATAAGTTCGACGTCCATCTTAGCTACGGTGCTTGTACGAGACTCGACGGTTAAATACATTAATTTTACACACGGTATAAAATACTTAGAAAATTTACAGTTCCCACCTTATAGAATAGAAAGTGACGATCGGGAACCTTGAACCGGAGTGCAGGCGACAGGCAAGCTTAGAACACACTAGAGATCAATCCGAGTAACCGTTCAGAAATACATCCAAAGAACATACAGATAAAATGTAATACCAAAGTACTTTCTTAAACATTATTCATTTCGTATTCCAAAACAATATTATATCAAAACAAGTACATACATTTAGAGTCATAGATAAATTTGACACGATATAACGAAAAGTGATCATGGATCTGAAGACGTGAACTGACAATTTGTGTATACTCATTCGGGAGGCATGATTGATTACAGTGACAATTTACTTGCGTATGTACCTTTGCAACCGGTTGTCATCAGGGCTGGCTCTTATAAATGATACTATAGTTATTTTTATTATATTTAAATAGAATGTTTAAAAGTATTACGACACGTCCTGATCCTCCACGTCTTGTGCTTGTTCTTTCTGTTCAGTTTCACCTGTAATAAGAAAACACACGTCAGTAAATCATCACTAAACACGTAATTATGACGAGTATACAGTTCATTACATATTTCAGAAGAGTTCAGACTCAAAGAGTCCTTTTCTAAAAATGGATACACATGTGTGACCTAAATACAGATATCTACGTCATCCTTAAAATTCAATGGTGCGAATGAACATTCTGATTTAGGGGTGCGTTTGATGTTTTAGCTCAAAAATGCCCAAAAATCTGAAGTCTCTGTTCTGGCCGCGCGTCAACTCAAGTGAGTGGTTTAATCTAGCTAGCTGTTATGTATCGTTTAGCCCAAAGGCTTTGATTCTGAATTCGACAGTGTAAGATCAGCAAGATAAATATAAATGTGGCGGAGGGACAACTTTGACTAGTCAAGCTTCCATTTCATCCTTCTGCAAATTTTGCAGCCATACGATATTTGCAAATTTGAATTAACTCCTAAAACACTAGTGGTCGACCAAAAACAGATTGAAAATGTGGGTTGTAGTACCTAAAAAGTTCTAAAACATGGTGTCATGTGCTCGAAAGGAGCCTCTTTGAGGCGCAAGCAAAATCCTTTCACCACACAGTTTCGAAAGAATTAGTGACACGACAAGATGGAATGTTAGCGTTATAGTAGCGTGCTACACATAGCATTCACACTGAGTAGCTTTCAATTTTATATATTACAAACATTTTATATTGTCCCAGAAGTTATTATCCAAGTGGGATTTAACTCTTGATAGTACTCTTGATATGTCAGACCTGTAGATGGATCCACTGTCCCAGAGTTATTCATCGGCAAACAGACACAGCGCAAATTTTAAGCATTCTTTAACTTTAAACACCATTTTATAGTATGAGGGTATAAAACGAATAAAAAAAATAATGATATTGTATATCTGGTATAGCACGCGAGAGCCTGACTTGTGACGATGATTGCGAGGGTAGAGGGTCAGGACAGGGTTTTTTTTATTCAACTAGCTGATGGAACAAGTAGATGGCCCACCTGATGTTAAGTGGTAACCATCACCTTTTATAATAACAAAGCATCGGCTCGTAAGTCACGCACGATATGAGCGTGCCCTGCGTCCATCAACTTGAGGCATGCAGATATTAGGCCTCATGTGGCTGTAATCACACCGGCAACCACACTCTTCAAACCGAAGAACAGCGTTTCTGCTCGACGGCAGAAAAAGGCGTGGTGGTAGTACTTCACCCTTCACAAAGCTCTACTACTAGTGTTAGCGGGCGGGTGTTGACGCACCGGACTCGGCGTCGCCCTGCATGTCGGAGGTCCACAGCGTGAGGTTGTCGCGCAGCAGCTGCATGATGAGCGTGGAGTCCTTGTAGCTCTCCTCCGACAGCGTGTCCAGCTCCGCGATGGCGTCGTCGAACGCAGCCTTGGCCAGCCGGCACGCGCGGTCCGGGCTGTTCAGGATCTCGTAGTAGAATACCTGCAACCGGACATTGTACCCTTCACTATCCGCTCTGTGACCGATAGGCGCATGCTGACAATAAACGACCACCTAATCGTCCCGGGTCGAAGTCGAAAGGTAATCATTCGATTGAATCACAAGGATTTCTTTGAAATTGCCTAAAGCTAGGTGAATCTAGGTCGCGGCCGAGCCTAGAAGAACGGTCAACAAAGTAACGGTTCGGTTCCTACCGTGTACGTTTTGATTTTGACATTATATTGTAACGACCGACCAAGCCACACCTAAGTTTGTCGCCTGTTCTGCAAGGTTTGGTCGCGTGGAACTGGTACCATGGTTCGCATAGCTTAAGACGTTTCGAAGTGATCACGGAAGACCAGCGTTATAGTAGCGTATGCTGCTATAGCATTTATGCTGAGTGACGGCCAATTTGTGTCACTTACTTACTTCTATGTCTATTCTTGTATTTTTTATAAACTGTGTACGTGTGCAATGAATAAATGATTTTGTATTGTATTGTATCAAAGCGGTATTTTTTTCTCTCAATATGGCATATCAAAAGAAGCTAACATAAACCTTTTGCATGTCTGACAAGCCATGTGATAAATATTGACGTGTGGACAATGCATTCGAATAGAAAACAACATTGTATTACAGTAGCAATTGTTTTGCGTAACAACATCACGATCGACTTTTCGATTGCTAATTAACTCTTATTGAAACCTCGGACAATATTTAATCGATTGTACAAGCACCATACAATCACATAAATTGTTTGTGGCACGTTTTTTTTACTACTTTCTGGTGGAACAAGTGCATGGCCCACCTGATGGTAACCACTAAAAGGTAACCAGCACCACTTTACAAGACACGCACAATAGGAACGTGCCCTACTTTCATCAACACGGCATATAAGTGTTAAGCCTCATGTGCCTGTAATTCCACCGGCAGCTACACCCTTCAAACCAAAACACAGCAACGCTGTTTGACAGCAGAAATTATGCATGGTGGTTGTGTCTCCCCAAATGAGCCCTTCACAAAATGCTCTACTACTCTCTAACCTAATTGAAACACACGCTAAATTAGCGCTTAGTTTGGTTGGCCCACACAGGTAATTTGACATTCAATTACTCCAACCATAAAAACCAATATAACGTGTCCTAGTTAAACAATACTAGTTAGTTTAGTCGACTTCGTCCAGCGCTTGGCAAGGGCTGGTGACTCAGCCGCGATGACGTACGCGCGTTGTGTACTCGTGATTAGTTCTCTAAACATGCGTTTTCAGTTTCCTCTTCAAACAATGACGTCATGTGTTCGAGGAATGTGACGATTTCACAAGTACCTGCCGTTTCCAAATGTGAAAAGCTAATGGATATTCTTTAATATTTTTATGATGAAACACAGTTGAAGGTACAGTGGAGCACTGGTGGTCTAGTGGTAGCGCCGATGAGTGTTTCTGTTCAAAAATGTATGTTGCCAGTGCCAGTGATCTCAAAAGGTGAAGGAAAATATCGTGAGGAAGCCGACATGTCGTAGAACCTAAAAAGTTCAAAAACATGTGCCAAGTGCTCAAAAGGAGCCTCTTAGAGGCGCATTTAAAATCCTTTCACCACACTGTTTCGAAGCGAACTAGTGACATGACAAGAAGTTGAAGGTACACAAATTATTAACTTTTTTCTCGATACTCGTGTTGATTTTGATTTGTTTTAAAAAGCTAGATTAAGCAAAAGTCGTGAGGTAAGCCTAAGAAGCCTTGTTGGGCGTCGACAAATGACGGCCATATATGACAGTCAGGTAATCATTTCACCTGCATAAATCATATGCATTAGTCATCATAATTGAAGGTACTTGCTAGAGATATTTATTTTTAATGATGCTTGCTCGGGAAATTATCGTCTGTAGTGTGCTGTTTAAGTTTAGGCTTACTTTCCCTGTGATATACTTGCTAGAAATATAAGTTGTATTTGAAATAGACTCCATAACTCTTGCTGATAGAACAAGCAGATGGCCCACCTAATGTTAACTGGTAACCATCACTTATAACAAACCCGTCACTTGCGAATCAGTCAAAACGTCTTAAAGCTAGTTGAATCTAGGTGCCAGTTCCACGCGACAAACTTCCGACTTGGTTCCTACCATTTTTTGTATGATCCTTGTTACAATATAATAATGAAGCTCCAGCCGGTAGCAAGGCACGCACCATAGGAAAGTGTCATAGGTGCACTGACGCCCTGCCCTGCGACCATCACAACTCGGGGCATGCAGCACAGTTATGACAGCCCTCACAGCTCAGTTTGACTCGGCTATGCCGGATGATCTTTGGTTGGGCCAAAACAACGAACGATTGGGTCCCACAAGATCGGCGCCGCGCCGTCGAGGTAGGCCCAGAAGGAGATGGCGGGACGATCTCGATTCACATTTAAGGCGATGACAAGAGAATGTAATTTTTACTAAACTATATGCAATGGTGATTTAACACAACTTAATTGATTGCGATTTTTCAAGAATGAGTTCAATGTTTTTTTATCTTTCAAAATATTGAAATGAGCGAGCGAGCGGTACATTATTAGCTCTTGTCTTCGCCTTAAAGGACTGGCCCACTGGGTCCAAAGATCGAGAAGTGTGGCAGGAAGGGAAAGAGGCTTTTGCCCTGCAGTGCATATTATTTGTTATATTTCGAATCCTCCCTCAAATCCAGACGCAGCAGTCTTTTCCAGGATGTGCCTTCTATTCAACTTCCTAGTGTTGTTGGGTTTTTCTATGGGTCGATGTGGTTCAAAAGGCTTTGTGGCTGTTACGAATAAATAAACAATAAATATTATAACGTACTGAGAAGTTGAGCGCGAGCCCGAGCCGGATGGGATGCGTGGGCGGCAGCTCTGTCATGGCGATGTCGGAGGCGGCCTTGTACGCGACCAGCGAGTTCTCGGCCGCCTCCTTGCGGTCGTTGCCGGTCGCGAACTCGGCCAGGTACCGGTGGTAGTCGCCCTGCAATACAACAAACATACATATACATCACGTTGTCATACAATGTGTGTAACACGCCGAAGAGTCCATTTCTCTGAGACCAGGGATTCGCACCAGTTGTGCTACCGTGGTTTCTTTGAACTTTCAAAGGAGACAACCAGAACTCCAAGCTTGAGTTTTGTTTTTCGTAACGTCAGGCCCCGTTTGTGTATGGAGGCTCGATCGGCGACTCTATCAGACGTAGGTACTGAAAACTCAAGTCTCCATACAAAAACGGCCTGACGATACGGAAAACTCAGACTTGGGGTGCAGAGTTGACATCCAGGAAACTATACGTTTTAGTGGCAGTGCTCGAAAGGAGCCTCTCTGAGGTGCACTTAAAATCCTTTCAACACACTGTTTCGAAAGAAACTAAATACGACAAGAAGAAGAGGCTGCGTAACCGGCGTGCCACCAGTTTGTCTATTCAGACTTTTAACAACTCATTTTTCCAAACCAGCGAGCCACCAAGTATCATTTTCCGGATTTTATCCGTAATTCGGGTTCATTCATAAACGGAAAAACGATTTGTTCAAAGTAGGATTAGACGTACAGTTATATTCCGTGCACACGTCGATGCCGGTTGCACAACTAAATTGGTTGTGATACCAAGCATACACCAAGTAGTACCCTCCATAGAGCTGTATACATTTTGTTTATACTATAGGTAGATCTCTCACGTCAAATCAGGAGTCCAAAACCGACTGATGTTTGTCGAATCTCGCTCATGCACGAACGCAGATTAGCAATTCAACTGATAAAATAACCACTACGAACCATAAACTACCTGTACTTCAAAAAGCCAAATCAAAATACGGGCATAGACATAAACTCAATGTTAGAAATGAATTTGAATAACAGGAAAAGAATTAGTAATCTACAAATATCAATAAAACTTTTTCGATTCAGGATGATTATAGATACAGAAATCGTGGAGGTGTGAAACGCGTAGTTTCCTCGATTAATCCTATAAGTTACTCAACGTTGGCGACAGTCACCACTTAGATGGGTGACTAACACTAGTGGAATTTCCATCATTTGGTTTTCTGTAGTTGTGAGCCCGGGTTGTATGGAGATATGACGAGAGCCCTTGAAAACCCGAATCGAAAAAAAACTTGCGTCTTGAGATGCTGAATAAGCGGTAATGGATGGAGGCAGCAAATTTAAGCTTTTCAGAAAAGTGCCGCAACTAAAGAGTCCAATCAAATGACGTGATGTGAAAATCTCGTTATGAGAAGTTTTCATTCCTAGAATATTGGATATTATCCAAGTATTTAAAATGATTTATTTAAAAAGTACTAAATACTTTAAAATGTAATGATGTACATATAAAAACCTAATAAACTTTAATAAATAGGAAGGAATGCATTTTTTCAGTGCGTCAATTTAACTCTATGACTCATAGCGCTAAAAGGACTCTGATTTAGACTAACGACTCCTTCCTGTGCGGATTCTTTAGAATCTAGTAACGCTTGACCTAGTTTCCTGTGAATCAGAACAAAGTAACCTTTAAAGAGCAAGATACGTCACATTCAAATATTTGTACCTTACTCAGCGTATCCTGCCACGCCCTTATGTATACAAGAGGAATTGTAGCCAATAATGATTAGACGTATTTTATCCTTTTGCGTAAGTTCTTTCAGACATGCGCACGCACGACAGAGGCTACCATCTAAATATTAAGAGGTCATACAAGGTGGTTGTGGTAACGGCCCCGCCTTCCGATCCTAAGGTTGTGGGTTCAAAACCGGTAACACCAATAAGATTTTCTGTGCACGTATTTATGTGCACAGTGCACTTTGAAACGGTGAAGGAAAACATCGTGAGAAAACCGGCATGTCGTGGAACCTAAAAAGTTATTGTGTCAAGTGCTCGAAAGGAGCCTCTCTGAGGCGCGCTGAAAATCCTTTCACCACACTGTTCCGAAAGTGAACAAGTAGAGGAGTGAGACGACAAGAAGAAGACAAAAAATATTTAATAATCCAATCGGAAACTGAATTCAATTTGTAAAGAGCCTGCTTTCACATTTAGTGACTGCGCGCTTCAGAATCAACGCTAACGTAGCGAGAAATCAAAACGACGAAACGAACAAATCACGTCTTGCCGAATTATTAAATCGTATTATGTTCTGTACCAAATGTTATCGCAATCTTTTTCAGTAATTCAGCCGCAGGGCAACAAACATACTTTCCCATCGTAGACAGTTACTGAATACGTCACATACAGATACATCTTCACGGCTTTTATCCCCAGGCACGGTAGATATCCCCTCAAGATTATTTAAGGATGTCTATGGGGGTTAGTCAGAGGTACGAAATATTACACTTAGGGTCGGTTTCACCATGCTCTGTTAGATTAACAAAGGATTAAAGGGCCGTTAAATATGTCAAAATGTACGCGTTTGACATCTAAGGTTAGATTTAACGGTCTTTTAATCCTTGATTAGTAACTAACAGAGCATGGTGAAACTGGGCGTTAGTCTTGGTAATCAACATTTTCGCAGTAGTTTGTACTCCATACGTGACAGGTTGTAAGCCCATCGTCACATGGAACTGGATTAAATTGCTGGCAACAGACTTACTCCTACTTTAACTTGCTGTTACTAGCAAGTTATTATAGGTAGAGGACGCGGACGTATAAAGCTCGCGAGTAACAAATAACGAAGGGTCTAGTTTGCGTGGCGACGTCCGTGACCCGATTAATCCAGGTCAAGGAGTCGAACGGGTATACTAAACAGCCTGCCGCGGACAGATGGACAAATGATTGAGATGGCGGAATATTAATATATCGAACATGCCTACTCTTGTCTTCTTTTTTTTGTATTATAGTTTGAATCTAGCTGAGTTTGAGGAAATAAATATGTTTTCTTTCTTTGTAGTGCCTCAAAGAATCTTGCCTCGGTACTAAGAGATCTGAGACGACCTCCAGCCTTTACAGCTTAGTTGGTAGTAGCTCTGCCTTCTGTGCCGTAGGCCGTGGGTTCGATCCCGACCGAGAACAAACGTTTTTGTGATGAACATTGATGTTTGTTCTCTGTCTGGGTGTTATATAATATTATAAGTATGTATTTACAAAAAAAAGCATATAAGTAGTATATCAGCTATCTGGTTCCCATATCACAAGCTTTGGTTTAGTTTGGGGCAAGATAGTGCTGTGTGGAATGTCCACCAATATTTATTTATTTATTTATCTACTATGCTTGATTATCTACCAGCGTTATAACATAAATGCTATAGCATTTTTATGCTAAGTGACGGCCAATTTATGGCACTTACTTACTTTTTATGCCTATTCTTGTATTTTTCATAAATTGTATTCACGTGTAGCATAAATAAATGATATTGTATTGCTTTGGGATCAAAGTCGTCAAGGTGTTTCAGTTTTTTCTTCCAACTCTAGTTAAAGATTCGGTAGATTTTCCTTGGGTCTTTGGAAGTACATAGTACGATAGGAAAGTTTAAGAATTATAACTTATGGGTTCCAACTAAATGGGTTGTAACTTATTTGGCTGTTTTGACAAATGTTAATGTGGTTTCAATTAAAAATTTCAGTTTATAAATGAATGATTTAAAATGATGCTCGTGATTTTAACAAATTAAGAATTCAAACCGTAATTCGCTACGGTAAAGCTCAGCCTTTCAAACGAGATGTCGGTAAAAGGTCGCTGGTAAATTAAATAATTCAAGGATCATTTTGGCGATCTTAGCGTACTGTAAAGACGGATTAGGTAATAATTTCGTATGTGCCGCTTGCGCTATTAAATCAAGAGTTTCACAGTCGATATTCAAAATTACAGACAATAAAGCGACGAGCAATGAAGAATTTTATGAGGGTAAATGAAGCAACTTTTGCTTCTTGCTTATGGGGTTCAAGATGTGTTATGTTGAACCTAGAGATTGTAGAATAGAATTAAATACTGCTTAGGGAGTGTTGTTACGGGCTGGGCATCTTATTATGACAAAAAAAGAAAAATGGACAAAAGATGTTATAGAATGGTATCTGAAGGAAAGGAGCGAGAAGCAGACCATTTCGAAGATAGGAATGATGACGACTTCAAAGTGACGAGGGTCTCAGCAAGAAGAAAACTTCAATACTACCGGTGTCAAGTAGATTAATAGGTACTTAATTTATAAAACGATGTATTAAGTATTAAAATGGATAAGTAGATCCTCATGAAAGAAGTCGCTAGTTGCCAACGATGACTGTTGGTGTGTTTTAAGCGTATGAAATCTTTCGGCAACTACATAACACTAAACAAAACCATAAAAATTTAGTTTTTGAGTTTGAATTATTTTTCTACAAAAATACCAAGGGACTTCTTTCGTGAAAAGGTCTCTAAAAGTGTCTGTCGTGTACTGACCTTCATTTTGTAATAGAAGACTTTAGACTCGCCGGTCTGCGAGCTGGGGATGAGGTGCTTGTCCAGCACATTGAGGATGTCGGAGCAGATGTCACGCAGTTCCTTCTCCACCTGGCTGCGATACGCCCGGATCATGTTCAGTTTGTCCTCGGCGCCCTGCGACCAAACAAAACATTGTACCAACTATTCATAAAACATCATATTCCTGCCTTTATCCCACTTCATGTGGGGTCGGGACAACAGGCAACAGGTTCTGTCTCCACTCTCCTCAATCAGACGTCATCTCAGCAGTCATTCCTATCTCACTCATGTTATCTTTCACACAGTCCATTTATCTTTTCTTTAGCCTACAACTATTCATAGTATAATGTGTATACGTACTACTATAGGTAGGTATGTTATGAAAACACCTGTAAGGATTTCTGTAGAGTAAAGAGCGGATTTATTTTAAAAGTAACATTTTGCCTAGCCTAAATCTGAAAACGAAACGATAGCGCGATCTAGAAACCGTACACTTTTAGTCGCGCCATTTTGTTATGAAAACTGAACTAATTAAACAAACGTGCTAGCTAGCGAGCTATAACCATGAGAGAGCAATAGAGATATGTGCGGAACGATAAATCTGAAAGGTAACTTAGACTGACTGATTTGGTCAAAACTTAAATACTAACCCTCATACTATAAAATGGTGTTTAAATTTAATGAATACTAGCGGCCTGTCCCAGCTTCGCATGGGTGGTCATAAATTTTTTGAACATTTTAGGATAAACTTAGACCGTGGGTTCGAGCCTCGTGTCTACTTATTTCATACGCCCTTCTCCTTGAGTGTCGCACCCCGGGCGTGACCCGTGGACCCGTTAACATTTTTAATTTCGTCATATCTTTTGAATGGAATGTCCGATTTGAAAAATTTAAGAAGTAATCTATAAACCGTCTTAATTATAAAATGGATTTATTTGGATAAGGATTAGTACCAAGGTATAAATAAAGACTCTTTTCTAGCGGCGGCATTTCAATTAATTTTTTAGAATAAAAGAACACTTATTGTGACATAACTATAATAGTTAGACATATGCTGTCGCGACATTTTTTGTAGATGATGACGTGTTCTACAAAATCGTAGTACATTATTTTGTCCTATCATCAATAGTTTTCGCAGCGCACGCGATGTAAGGTTTTTATTTTCCACCTTGGGTTACATTATTGGAGTTTTAGTAAGATTCCCTGATTTTTTTGAAAATATAATATAGCCTATGTTACTCAGGGATAATGTAGCATTCTAATGGTGAAAGAATTTTTGAAATCGGACCAGTAGTTTTTGAGCCTATTCGTTACATACAAAAATACAAATCTTACCTCTTTATAATATTAGTGTAGATTATAAATTTGCGCTGTCTCTGTTTGCCATTACGCATTGGTAAGAGATGGCAATAGTTTCAGCCTAGTATATCGTGTACGGGCCAAAAAAAAAATATTCGCTTTATGACGAAAACGCATATTAACACATAAGCATTTGGACCTAAGCTCGGAACGACGCATACGCGAAATGACCTATCCGTATATTGACCAATATGCACAATGAAACATTCGCGAAATGACACACTTGTAGATTGATTGTTTGTTGATTACCTAGGTAATTGGTACTTTTTCCACAAAATACGTAAGTACTGGTCACTTGAAAGTTTATCTATGAAATATTTCTACTTATGACGCTTAAAGTCATACATACTTCAATCTAACAGTACGAAATCAGTCAAATGTCGTGAAAAAAATATTTAAAAGCTTTTAGTATTATATTTATAACGATTTATTAATTTCTACAGCTTGACAGCCTTCATAGCTCAGTTGGTAGTAGCTCTACCTTTGCGCCGTAGGTCGTGGGTTCGATCCTCACCGAGAACAAACATTTTGTGTGATGAACATGGTTTGTTCTCTGTCTGGGTGTTATTATCAATAAGATCGGATCGGCTGGTCGGATATAATTTTATGCTACAGATCGCGCTATCGATGCAACATGCTTTTGCGAATTGTTTATGTTGAAAACGTTTAGGCGGTCGGTGTCATGAAAATGACAAAATGACGGATATAAAATTTGACAGAAATTTACAAAAAAATTACAGAAATTTGTCTAAGTATTGGTCAAAACTGTGGGTCAAAATGCGTATTAGTCATTGCTCATAATGCGTTTTAGTCGTTTGGCGTATGCGTCATTCTGCGTATTGGAATTTGGCTTAATATGTCATTATGCGTATTGGTCATTCTGAGAATTGGTCATTTCGCGTTTATGTGTTTGGTCAATATGAGAATTCTGAATTATTGGTCATTATGCGTCAGAACCAAATCATCATTATCAATATGTATGGGACGTGCTATTCCCTATACAGATAATGATAATGATGATTTGCTATGCTATGGGACCGGATGGATAATTGAAACGACCGCTCAAATGCTGTGTGTTCGTTTATGTAATACTAGCGGCCTGTCCCAGCTTCGCATGGGTGGTCATAAATTTTTGGAACATTTTAGGATAAACTTAAACCGTGGGTTCGAGCCTCGCGTCTACTTATTTCATACATTTGCACGCGCTTCTCCTTGAGTGAGTGAAATCGCACCCCGCGCGAGACCCGTGGACCCGTTAACATTTTTAATTTCGTCATATCTTTTGAATGGAATGTCCGATTTGAAAAATTTAAGAAGTAATCTATAGGTATTGAAACCGTCTTAATTATGAAATGATTTATTTGGATAAGGATTAATACCAAGGTACAAATAAAGACCCTTTTCTAGCGGAGGCATTTCAATTAATTTTTTATAATAAAAGAACACTTATTGTGACATAACTATAATAGTTAGACATATGCTGTCACGACATTTTTTGTAGATGATAACGTGTTCTACAAAATCGTAGTACATTATTTTGTTCTATCTTCAATAGTTTTCGCAGCGCACGCGATGTAAGGTTTTTTGTTTTCCACCTTGGGTTACATTATTGAAGTTTTAGTAAGGATCCCTGATTATTTTGAAAATATAATATAGCCTATGTTACTCAGGGATAATGTAGCATTCTAATGGTGAAAGAATTTTTGAAATCGGACCAGTAGTTTTTGAGCCTATTCGTTACATACAAAAATACAAAGTTTACCTCTTTATAATATTAGTGTAGATATATATATATATATATATATATATATTTATGGATTTTCTTAACTGTCTTGTGGTATGCCTTCAAATAGCTCGCATGTCTGCATATTTCAGATCAAACTAACTGTTGTTATGTAGGTATGGTTAGACTTGGAATTGACGATATACTACTTAAAATAGAAGAGACACAAATTTAAGATCTATCTGTTCTGTCGCCATATGTATCAAATGAAGATTTCAAACAATGCTTTTATCTCTTACTTAAATGTAATTCTAGATTCACACACCATAGTTAAACGGATCTTTTCGGAACATGGCTATTTTAACGAGCAATAAACGTACGAAGCATTCATAGCCAGTGAGTGAGAGCAGTGGCGCAGAGACCATTATAAGCTTACGTAACGTGGCGATCGTATTTCGTTCCACAGAGGATGGGAAAGAGAAAAGGCGTATCTAATTACGAATTAAATACTGTTTTCTATTCACTGTACAAAATAATAAGTTGTGGTATTATTCAAAAATGTGTAACAACACAACTCGGAATGCGCGGATGTCATCCCATACATTGGGTGCGTGTTTAGTATGGGATCAATAATTATATGTATACAGAATCGAATGTGCGATATCCAAGCCTTCCATCTCTTAACAGGCTAATGACAAACAGAGACGGGGCATCTTTTTAAGGAGTTGAAGAAGCATGCTTAAATCAACCATTTTACGATAGAATGATTATACCTACGTAGTCTGGATGTTCACTCCCGGAATAAGTCACAATAGTCTTATTATAGTTAGGGTTGCCATCATTTCTAGGAAGCAATACGGGACGTTTTCTCTCCCGATTCCCAAAACGCATAATAACACATTCAACGCCCACACGCGGCTTTTCAACTACGCACATACATAGCACGCATGTGTGTGTACATAGTGAGAGACAGTTCTATGTATTTTCTAACATATATCCTCTGGTCTCAACCGTATCAAAATTATAATATAAATTAAATTAAAAAATCTAAATTATTGAATCCAAGTTTTTATTCTAGGTATATGTTACATGTTGAAAAACGTACACGCCGTCCAGGCCGGCCACCGCGCCTCTCACCTCTATTTCCGTATTTTGTCGAAATACGGAAAAAATACGGGACGGGATGGTCAAATACGGTGACAGTCCCGTATATACGGGACGTATGGTAACCCTAATTATAGTCAATACATCATTTAGAAATCAAACCAAATTGTTGCCAAAAATTACAAAGAAGTCTTTAATTAAAAGAACGGTAGGAACCAAGCCGCAAGTTTGTTGCCTGTTCTTCTAGGCTTTGGTCGCGTGGAACTGGCACCTAGTGCCAGTTCCTAGCAAGACGTTTCAAAGTGATCCTTGTGATTTTATTGAATACTAGCGGCCTGTCCCAGCTTCGCATGGGTGGTCATAAATTTTTTGAACATTTTAGGATAAACTTGACCGTGGGTTCGAGCCTCGCATCTACTTATTTCATACATTTGCACGCGCTTCTCCTTGAGTGAGTGAAATCGCACCCCGCGCGTGAACCGTGGACCCGTAAACATTTTTAATTTCGTCATATCTTTTGAATGGAATGTCCGATTTGAAAAATTTAAGAAGTAATCTATAGGTATTGAAACCGTCTTAATTATGAAATGATTTATTTGGATAAGGATTAATACCAAGGTACAAATAAAGACCGTTTTCTAGCGGAGGCATTTCAATTAATTTTTTATAATAAAAGAACACTTATTGTGACATAACTATAATAGTTAGACATATGCTGTCGCGACATTTTTTGTAGATGATAACGTGTTCTACAAAATCGTAGTACATTATTTTGTTCTATCTGCAATAGTTTTCGCAGCGCACGCGATGTAAGGTTTTTTGTTTTCCACCTTGGGTTACATTATTGAAGTTTTAGTAAAGATCCCTGATTTTTTTGAAAATATAATATAGCCTATGTTACTCAGGGATAATGTAGCATTCTAATGGTGAAAGAATTTTTGAAATCGGACCAGTAGTTTTTGAGCCTATTCGTTACATACAAAAATACAAAAATACAAAAATACAAAAATACAAAAATACAAAGTTTACCTCTTTATAATATTAGTGTAGAAAATACACTTTGACTTTGAATACAACTAGCGCTTCAATATTATCTATGGCCAGCATTGGCCTAGCTAGCGCATGACAATGACACTGACCACAGCAGTACAATGCACCTACGCTACGCTAAAGATAGACAAAACGTACTAGTACACATACCTAGATGTAGATAACAAGCTTTTTACGCAGTGAAGAAAGTGCCACGCCCGATTTCATGAAGTATGCAATTTTAGCTTTATTAACGCGTGTAATTCTATGGGCGTGTGCGACATAATTTCATTGGTATGATGATGTCAGGTCTAATTTATCACCAGCCAATCTAACGTACCTACATGTTTCTGTAAATAAATTTACATTATGAAATATTTGCTATACATAAAATTCGTAAGCCGCGTAACCGTAATGGATTTCATACAATGATTAGTAAAATTCTCCACAAATCCAACTTATTATTGAAACATTGAACAATACCCAGAAAAAAATCTAACAACGAAATCAATAGAATCAGGCGCTGTGAAATACACGATAGCCGAATGCGAAGTGACGATTGAGTGGATATTGTTACGTCATTCAATGGGTTCAAGACAGTCTATTAGCATTAAAAAGTCTGCGTCTAACAAACGTCTACCATACAAAGTTTGGTGTATCTAGTGTCCTGGATGATGACATGAGAAGTCTCCGAAAAGTGTGAAATCCCCAGTACAGATACCGAGTAGAGGCTAAATAAAAGGCCGTTAGATATACGGGTCGGAAGGTTCCAATAGGGGGATCGATAATATGCAGATTAACCTGGCAGTGACCTTTTTAACACTTCAATCACGTTCGACTGCATGAACTCTCTCGCATGAGTCACTGCAAATCAATTGTAATTTCATGCAGTCAAGGTCGGTCTGACGAATAGATACCATTTTCGACACTTATCATTCAAATGGTGGATTGCTAATTTGCTGCTTGGCGACAAAGTCTCGATCTACAAACAAAACTCGATAAACCGGCGTTTTGTGTATCAAGAATTTTACGATCTCTGAGATCAGATAATGTTTCTCATAAGCTAGCCGTACTGCCAATTAATTATACGACGCGATTTACAAGATTAGCCCAGACCAAGACTTATGCTTGGCGACATTAGAGTGACAAAATGTTACATTCCTAACGGTTATCTCGCCAACGCTGCTGGTTGCAAAAAATATGTGAAAGTTTTCATCTCTAACTAGAGCAGTTTTGGCATTTCAATCAGATTCTTGAGATATCTTGGTTAACCTGCGTCGAGCTACCTACTAAATATGTTGTTTATGCGGGGGTCCCGTGTCTCTAATGAGTGAGAGAGACAGAGATAGACAAATCAATTAATTATCTTCGGAGATAATGACTAAACGATAACGTTAATTAGTAGAGCAGCTAGTGGCCATCATGTTACGCTAGCTGATAGCGGTTTGAACTCCAGCGATTGAGTCGTAATAGATTACCTGCCTGATAAAACAATTTCCATTCCTTGCACAAAAAGATTTACCAAACGAAAGAAGCGAAGCGAACCTTTTTGCTGACTTTGTTAGGATTTGCCTTGTTCGCTTTTAAAATTTATTTAATTTTAATTGGATTTCCTTTACTTAGTTAGTTCTCGTACCTATGAACTCGACGCGTTAGCGTTTCGCTCAATGGTTTTCGTGTTATGACAACATATTATTTCATTATCTGTATGGAATAAGTAATACAATATGACCTTCAGCAGATACGAGCTAGGTAGAGTATGACGTAGATTGTATGTACTCCTTTGTCTCAAATCTTTTCATCTTTCGCCGTACTCTATCGGAAGGCCTAGAGCTACGAACTTAGCCAGAGAGGTTTTAGTTAGTGGATCAATAACTTACGCAAACCTTAAGTAGACAGTGATGGTCTACCTACATAATACGAACTAGTGATCATTCGCTAACTTTTACAAGCACCTGTGACTTCCAAAGTAATTCCCAAGTCAGTAGGTACAAGACGCTCATGCATTATTGGTTTCATTATAAGTTTCAGAGACAAGTTGACGTCAGCTATCGTAGACTCGAGAGAGCCAGCGCTATGAGTCTAGCAGTCGCTAGACTCATAACTTTGTACAAATTAATGCTTTGATCTTGTATAGGTAATTATGATTGTGTTAGTAAGACGTAGCAGATTTCAACTGCTAAACTCAAATAACAATTACTTTACGATGCTAACGGCAGTTATTTCGACTAGGTAATAAATAGATGCCAACAAAAACTCCACCAAATGAGTGATGTGACGAAACCAAAGAAAAATTAGATTGATTACAAATTCTAAAGTAGGTAGGTACATTGAGACTCTTTCACAAAACTTAGTAGCCATAAAAATACCGAGCACCGTGAAGTGACGTCAAGCGACCTACAACAAAGCATCCTTTGGAGCGTAAGGCCTTTGATAACTTTTTCTCGGTACTGCGGCTAAAGCTCCAAGTAAATTGACGAGAAATAGACCTTCTATACAGAAATGGCGAGCCAATGGTAGGTACCTACAATGTACTATACAATATATAGGTACAATACAACGCGCCGTAGACCCAAGCTATAGAACGAATGAGAATCCATGTTGTACGTTTGTAGGTTATAACGCGGCATGGTGAACGTTTATGCGACAGAAAAAAGCATTGTGCAAAGTGAACATATTCATAGTAGGTAGGTATCTAAAGTTAACAAGCTTCTTGTAACTGAACTGTACATACCTACATACCTACATTATTCGTACGTAAGTTCTAACTGAGTAGTTACAAACATTGAAAACAGTTTCAGTAACGCCCTGCAAAACGGCTGGGACAAAAATCGATACTTCATAATGCCGTGTCATTTGTACAGTTCGCTGGCGACTGGAGTCTGCGAGGCAGATTGCCCAGATGGGGTAATATTCTAGAGGCTACGCCCGCGTAAAATTATCTATCCCAGCTGTGTATCTAGAGTGCGTGTACTCTATAGAATTTATGATGTAATATTGAAATCGAGCAATGCAATAAAACATCTAGTAGACCAGTAGCTATTCCGATAAGTCTTGTTTTTCTCAAACATTACGAATTACGAATAACAAAATTGAACGAATTTCATTTCTCCTGCTTGTTATTCAAATGTAGGGATATGATCGAATAATTTTCCAATTCAATACGTATTCCGACACTAGATAAGTACCTAGCTATTGTCTGCGAACGAGATGGAATACCACGGATGAGTCATTTTCCTTATTACATGGCAAATCCACATTCCCTACCCATCCCTCGGACTTTGTACCTACCTAATAAAAAATTACTGGGTACCTCTTTTGTGGTGTGCTTATTGAAATGGCACTAGCAAAAACGACGAATTGTTTCCCATTGATTGGAGTTTTAAGAAGTTTAGCGATTTGTGATTAAATGCAAGATAATAAGTAAATAATCATAGAACAGAGCTTACTCGTTACAGTACCTACGAAATTTCCTCACGTAACAACACATGCCATAGTAATACC
Organism: Chloroclysta siterata; assembly: GCA_932294275.1. NCBI lineage: Eukaryota > Metazoa > Arthropoda > Insecta > Lepidoptera > Geometridae > Chloroclysta > Chloroclysta siterata. Next base: position 954,162 of record OW028607.1, read on the forward strand.
AAAGTTTTGTTTGTAGTAGGCTAGTAGGTAGGTACCTAACTAAGTACCTACCTACTAGCCGTGCTAAGTAATAACTTCGTCAAGGCTACGTCATACCTAAACTATTTTAAATCGTAATAGGTATTTAAGGTAGGGAGGTATTTAACAGGTATGTTATCTGATAAGGCATAAGCCGAAACTACAAATTGATTCTCATTTTCGTCGATCTCAGTGTAAGTTGAGCTTCTGTGCTCCAAAGCAATTATCTGCAGTTCAACTAATCTGGTTAGTTGCTAATTAGGCATTACACTAATTTGAATGAATAATACAGTATCCCACCCAGTTCAGGTCGGTAGTGAGTGGAATTCTAAAGCAGGAGGTAGGGACTCCATTTCTCCTAATCACTAATTAGGTGGGTGTGGTTCTATTCGATAGAAAACAATATGTTAGGGTGTTACAGCAGTCTTAAAAGCTCCTTTATTCTTTAGTACATAGGTACCTACCCAGACAACGAAAACTAAAAGATTCCGATAAAGAATCGTCATTTTGAGCATTTGAAAATTCGGGTCAGTGTTTTTTGGTAACATATCAATACCTACCGAGAAAGGCGAATGAAAACTAAGTGTACCTATATCTATATAGATAGCTTTATCCTACAAGATATTTCATAATCCTAGTGATTTTATTGAATAAATTAATCACGTGCTCTTTCACCCGTATCAATATACTGTAACTAGCGGCCTGTCCCAGCTTCGCATGGGTGGATATATTTTTTTTTAACAAATTATGATAAACTTGGACTAAACTTATTTAGAATCTCGCGTCTACTTCTTTCATACATTTGCACGCCCTTCTCCCTGAGTGAGTGAGAACGCGCCCCGTTGCCCGCTACCGCGTTCGCTAATATTTTTAAAGCGAACAAAATTTTTTAATTCCGTAGTAGGTATTTTTTGAATGAAATGTCCGATTTGAAAAATTCAAGAAGTAATATATACCTAGGTATTATTAAAACAGTCTTGAATATGAAATGATTTATTTGGATAAGGATTAATATAAAGGTATAGATAACTTGGACTGATTTTGGTCGGCATTTCTATCAACTTTTCAAATGTAAAAAAGAAGTAATACCTAGTAACATAACTACGATATTTAGACATATGGTATCGCTGAGTTTTTTGTAGATATTGATGTGTTCTTTAATATTGTTGAACATTTTTGTGTTCTATCGTCAAAAGTTTTCGCAGCGCATGCGATGAAAGCCAAATTATGGCCAATTTATTTACACCTTGGGTTACATTATTGAAGTTTTAGAAGGGATCCCTAATTTTTTTTTGTAATAAATGTAGCCTATGTTACTCAGGAATAATGTAGCATTCTAACGGTGAAACAATTTTTGAAATCGGACCAGTAGTTTTTAAGCCTATTCGTTACATACTAAAATACAAATGTTTTCTTTTTATAATATTAGTGTAGATATTTGATTAAGTTTGAACAAATATGATGATGACACAGAATGCAATAGGCACCAGCCTAACTTTTACAAAACCTTCAGTAATCGATCCAGCCACCAGACTCCAATATCGGTGGTGGTTTACCGGTTTTTCTCCGGCCGTCAGCTACCCTAGGTCTTACGAAAGAGGTAAGTGGAAGAAGCACTTACTTTAGTCTCTTCCTTCTGTTCGATTGAGGAGATAATCCGCCAGGAGGCGCGGCGGGCGCCTATCACGTTCTTGTAGGCAACTGATAACAGGTTTCTCTCTTCCACTGTGAGTTCATTGTCAGAGACGTTCCGTGAGGCGACGTTCTTCATAGCCTCCACCATTTCTGAAAAACAAGTGTTTTTATGACAAGGCTGTTGAATAGCCTAGTGAAGGAAGGGAAAACATCTAAAAGAATTCCCAAGCTAGTTTCAAGCTAGCTAGCTAATTATCATCCTGCGTCCAGGATGATAATTAGCTAGCAACAGTGGGCTTACATTTTAACATTTTTAATTTCGTAATATCTTTTGAATGGAATGTCCGATTTGAAAAATTCAAGAAGTTGTCTATAGGTATTGAAACAGTCTTGAATATGAAATGATTTATTTGGATAAGGATTAATATAAAGGTATGGATAACATGGTTTGATTTCGGTCGGCATTTATATCAACTTTTAATATGTAAAAAAGAAGTTATAGTAACATAACTACGATAGTTAGACATAGGTATGGTATCGGTGAGTTATTTGTAGATATTGATGTGTTCTTTAATATTGTAGAACATTTTTGTGTTCTATCGTCAATAGTTTTCGCAGCGCATGCAATGAAAGGCAAATTATGGCCAATTTTTTTACACCTTGGGTTACATTATTGAAGTTTTAGAAGGGATCCCTAATTTTATCTTGTAATAAATGTAGCCTATGTTACTCAGGGATAATGTTGCATTCTAACGGTGAAAGAATTTTTGAAATCGTAACAGTAGTTTTTGAGCCTATTTGTTACATACAAAAATACAAATCTTTCCTCTTTATAATATTAGTGTAGATAAACACTAAACAAGGCTTAGACAAGGCTTAGGCTTAAACAGTACCTAGTGCAACCAAATTGAGTTACTATAATTGCTTCTAATGTCCTACACATTAGCTTACAGCTGCAAGTGCTAATGAGATAGAATTGGTCACATGGAACCAACTTGGACTACCTATTCCCTTGAATACCTATAAGATGATTTCACCTACTGCATAGGTACAATGTTGTGCTCATAGGTAGATTTTCACATTTGGTTTTACAATTGCATCACAAATCCTACATTAGACGCATTCCACGCCTTTTTCTGCCGCCAAGCAGCGTTGCTGTGTTTCGGTTTGAAGATTGTGGTTGCTAGTGTAATTACAGGCACATGAGGCTTAACATCTGTATGCCTGTAAGTTGATGGACACAGGGCAGTGCATCGTAGGGCACGTTCTTATAGTGCATGACTTGCGAGGCAATGTTTTGTTATAGGTGATGGTTACCACTTAACACCACCTGCTTGTTCCATTAGCTAATTGTATAAAAAAAAACAAAAACAAAAGATATTAGATTCTAATGCACCAGAATTTTAAATATATGTACATAGTTCATGCTTCACTCATTATCTTTGACCTTTAACAATTATCATGTTGTGTCAAGGTTACCCTAACTGAGAGGATATTACCCCTTTGACACACCAATTCATGCTTATCACTTACTACTGTCATGAACCAATCTTTTGCATCTTGAAGAGATAAGCACAGTCCGTAGAATAAAAGAGCAATAAATAAAAAATGTTGTACAAAATCTTGTGTAAATTGATTTGACATAAGTAATCTCTGTAGAATTGGCACAATCAGGAACTACATTGTGATATTTAGGGAAGCCCTACTGGAAGGGTCCTAGCGAGATGATAAAATAAAGGAAATAGAGCAGGATAATATGTACTGTGCCGACCCCACATAATTTTAATCATAAAAGATAATGATAAGACTAAGTCATACTTATTCTTAATCCATCATGATAGGCTCAATTTACATCAGCTGTTTTACTGGAAAACCCATAATCTAGATAGACTTGTATCGGGAAAGCCACAATGCTAATCACTGGTGAAAAGGGCAATAACTCAAAAGAATCACAGCCAAAAGTAACTTTGAAACATCTTTAATCTAGGTAGGTGGAATGTGGGCACCAGTTCCACACAACCAAGCCTAGAAAATGCAGGAATACTTGGGATGATCCTTGTTAAAAAATAATAATATAATGATGCTCCAGTGTGGTACACTTTCAATTTTGTGAGGCTTAGATCTAAAAGAAATAGCAAGATTGCCTATCTTGCTAACAGCATTGAGGCACTTGGCAAGGTGAGCCAAGGGTGAAAGTCAATTATTAATGGATAATCAATATAATATCGTGAATCCACCATTCTTAGTTATAGGTATGGATTATATAAACTGAAAGAAGTTATTCAATTAGGTGCATGTTTCAAAATCAAAACTTCATAGTCGGTAGTGGTACTTCATGGGGGCTGTTCCATCAGGCTTTTGCATTACGATGATTAAAACAGCATCAGGCACAATTTTCAACCCATGCACTCTTTACAGGTAGTGCCTGGGATATTATTTGGATGGGAGTATGCTTGGCCTGAATCCATTCAAATATACCTTTTTGTCTTTCCTTTAATCAAGATTCAAGTTTCAGCACCACAAATAGATAGGAAGGTACAATTATCATAAATAACTATATCTTCTATCCAATAGGTAATTTCAGATATTTCTTTGTGTAACACAGTATTGAGAGAATAAACACAATAGTATTGATTTTATCACAAAAGTATAGTTATCTAGTAAATTAGTATTAGTGTCCTTATGCTAAACATATTGGCATTGTTTAAAAAAATGGCACCTTTTATCAAGGCTTCTATTAGAGGTTCAACTTGACTTACATTCAAACCACAAGGATGAACAAGTACCTATGATTGACTTGAACTTGGCAAAGAAATGTCTGGGTGTGGTTTTAGATACATCAAAGTGACAAAATGAGATGTACCTACTAGTCATATGCAGCCTGAATTACTAATGAAATGACACACCAGGTGTAGGTTATGAATGAACTTGCAGTAATTACACAATTTTTAACTAGGCCACATACCTAGGTACTATTTCGTAGTCAAAATGATTAGATAAGTAATTGATATTTTTCAGTGATAATTCTAACAAAGGTCATTGAACTCGACTCTCGTAAGTTCGTAGTTAGATAATCTAATCTCGACAACTGAGACAATGAAAGCTAGCAGAAACTATGAGAATGGCCAGATAACCTTTACAATGACCGCATTGCTCGAAAAAGATATCGCGCTGAACACACAGGTAGATTTCCCGTGGTGCTAAATCGTGAACAATAGGTGAAATCTGCGCCGCCTAATACAATCAGACCGTTCCGCAAGCTCTTTATCTAGTGATTTGTCCAAGGTGCGACATGCATGACCGATTCTAGTGACATCGATCGCAATTCTGCTTCCCTGGAACGGGACGAACAGGAGTCAACTTTTCATAGTAGCTATTCGGATGGAAATTCATCACTTTACATCATCAAATTCCTAGGTTTTACGACAGAAAATCAGATCATTATTCATACAGGAATGTTGTGACAGTGGATGTAGACCTTCAGACCAATTTCTTGGTCGTAAAAAACGTAAAGGACAACCCACCGGCGGATGACGCATCGATCGCTGACCAAGCCTAACGAATGCCATTGATTTGTTAGTACGCCGCTAGAGATAAAACATAAATGTACTGGACCACTTTTTATTTGACACCGTACTTTACATGGACATATCGATTGAGTTTATCTAGAAATTTCCCCAACTATCACCAAAACGTCTTTCAACTGTCGGCGAAATTGCGATAGAATTTTTGCCCCAGCGGTGAAGGGTATGACAAAAATATGTACTCACCATCATACCGCTCAGCCTGCTCGGCGAGCTTAGCTTTGTACACATTATCTTCCCTTTCGGACATTGTGGATGACAAATGATTTTTCACTAACTAAAACCGAATCGCCAGGTCACTAATTCACCAAGATGGCCGCGCCCGCCAACCGAATCCGAATTCGATCTTCAACTAAACTTCTACCATGACGTCATAGAAATGGCTGCTTCCGTTATCACCATTATTGCCATTTTCTAACTCGAATTACTACTATTTCCCAGAAAATAACTGAGCTCTTATTATGAGCTAGTAACTCATTCTGGTGACGGAGAAGTTGTTAGAACGCCTTAAAGCCTCTGTCATGGCTTAACCCCTTGTCCGATTAAATTCATATACCCATACAAATTCATATAAATATCTCAAGTACAACCTTTTCGACCTACCAAGTTTCGTGCAAAAGGGTTCGAAAATTAAAGTAGATGGTAGTCAGAGTAAAGTATCTACTAACTAAGTATGGTAACCAAGTTTCAACTGAATTGATTATTGAAGAGTTCCGCTGAACAGACCTTGGCTCCATCATCAGACGGTCTATTACCATTTTATGAGAACTGAGTAGTACCTTCAAAAATGGTTTTGGAATATAATTAATTAATTACTCGTCATCTGATTCACTCAATACTCAATACGTCAACTCATATACTAACCAATGTACCAGCTATCGACTTACCAAATTTCATGCAGATCAGATCAACGGTTCTAAAGTTATGGCCAGACAAAAATACATACATAAAATGTCAAATCGCTCAAGTTAACTGTAAGATTTTCGTTCGCTTCGCTCACAATCAATTATTTTCGTACGTCTTTCCATTGAATTTCTACCAATATAGAGTATTTTGCCGAAGATACTAGTAACATTATACCTTTCCGCACAATTTTCCTGTCAAAGCTGTCAAACGGAATCTGGCAAGAAATTGTAGTGTTGAAACAAAACCGGAAAAGTGAAATATGTAAATCCGACAAAAACTGTTGCCTGCCAAGTCTGCCAATATTCACCGATTCGCAAAATCGGTGAATGTTCCGAAAATATTTTGGATTCCGTGCTCAGACCTTAAAATTCAACAGACAATAAAAAAAAATGAACAGAGCATTTTTTTTTTCTTCTTCGACGTCTTGGTCGTTTACTGTTTGTATCTGAGGTTTGTATGTTCCGTTATTTATGGTTAATAGCATTGACAGGCGATCGAACTTGTACGGGCCGGACAACGGACTTGGGTATGGCGTACAAATCCGCTAGCCACAACAGACGGCCGGATCTCGCATTAACCGCGTGTACTGTACACAGTTCGGACGTCATGCCTCCAACTCGTCTGTACGCGGCTCTCATATTCTCTATTTTCTTTTTCACATCATTTACAGTCTTGTTCGGTAGCGCTGTAAGAATCGTCAGACGATCACCAGCATTTAGTCCATTCGAAAAAAAAAAAAAACATCATTTACAGTGATACTTCTATCAAACCTTGAATGACAAACCCGAAGAATCTCTAGAGCTTGATTCCGAGCGTCCTTGTTCAATACAAGTCATGAGATGTATCCCACAAGCACGGATAGCCTATAAACAGTACCAAAACCTCGACAAGAACTTCGCGTTCTGTTAAAATTTCCGCCATAGTGCGAAGATGCGCTGACGCACGTACTACCTCCAGAAGGTTTCGATCGTGACTGCCCTGCGTTTGTCCGGTCCGAGCGTACAGACTCGCGGATTTGTACGGAGCGGACCAAATTCGACGCGCAAACCAATGGACCCGAGCGGACACGAAATAATAATAATTATGTTCGGCAGACAACTCTCCAGACGAACGGATATGTTACGGAGCGTACCGATTGATGATTTTATACATTTCAACATGTCGAAACGTGCGAGTGAGAGTCACATTAGCTCTTGTCTTCGCCTTAATGCTATTAGCTCTTGTCTTATAGCATTATCAGACGATCGAACTTGTACGGGCCGGACAGCGGATTCGGTACGCTCCGTACCATATCCGTTCGTCTGGAGAGTTGTCTGCCGAACATAATTATTATTATTTCGCGTCCGCTCGGGTCCGATGGTTTGCGCGTCGAATTTGGTCCGCTCCGTACAAATCCGCGAGTCTGTACGCTCGGACCGGACAAACGCAGGGCAGTCACGATCGAAACCTTATGGAGGTAGTACTTGCGTCAGCGCATCTTCGCACTATGGCGGAAATTTTAACAGAACGCGAAGTTCTTGTCGAGGTTTTGGTACTGTTTAAAGACTATCCGTGCTTGTGGGATACATCTCATGACTTGTATTTAACAGGGACGCTCAGAATCAAGCTCTAGAGATTCTTCGGGCTTGTCATTCAAGGTTTGATAGAAGTATCACTGCAAATGATGTGAAAAAGAAAATAGAGAATATGAGAGCCGCGTACAGACGAGTCGGAGGCATGACGTCCGAACTGTGTACAGTACACGCGGTTAATGCGGGATCCGGCCGTCTGTTGTGGCTAGCGGATTTGTACGCCATACCCAAGTCCGTTGTCCGGCCCGTACAAGTTCGATCGTCTGTTAATGCTATGATGTGACTCTCGCTCGCACGTTTCGACATGTTGAAAGATATAAAAACACTAAACTGATTTTCGAAAAATCGCAATCAACCAATTTGTGTGCAATCACATTGCACACAGTTCAGTAAAAATTTCAGTTTGATCGATACCTACATGTTTTCCTACTCAAAAGTTTACTTTACTAGTTTTCGTACATAAGCAAACTTTAAAGTAAGAGAACTTGTATCGATCGAAATGAAATTTTTATTTAACTGTGTGCAATGTGATTGCACAAAAATGGTTGATTGCGATTATTCGAAATTGAGTTTAGTGATTTAATATCTTTCAACATGTCGAAACGTGCGAGCGAGAAGTTGTTTGATAGTTGTCAGCCCCTTCAGGAAGTTTAATGATTTGTTTGCTATCATTTCTTTTGAGTAGTTTGGTTGGTTTTGGTTTTTGAGCGAAACGAAATTGTGTTTGTGGGTCGCTGACCCACGAGGATTTTAACATGACGGAACCGTTTTTCCGAGGATGGAACTAGTCACTCGTACAAATGGTCCTTGTTGCACCTTTATACAAGATAAGAAACGGAAATATATTTTATTTTGGCTGAGATAAATAATAATTACGATCGATCATCGTTGATGAGAAAACGGCTGAAAAAATGAAACGTACTTATGAACTAAAGAAAGACAAAATAATTGCTGATTATGACTTAACGATCTTGAGGTGGAGGTAATCAGTTTGGTTTTCGTCGTCTCGCAGACCAACAACTTTTTCTTTCCTCAACGAAAAATGGACGTTGGCATAGTTGTTTTAAGAAAAAACGGTTCCATCCATGTGTTGCAGATGAAACGGTACTTAATAAAAACGGTTAATCGTCCGCCGAATCAAAGAGATAACATACACTCAGCTCAGTGGAGTCTCTCACCCACCCACTCCTCCCTACCCTAGTAATCTACACTAATATTATAAAGAGGAAAACTTTGTATTTTTGTATTTTTGTATGTAACGAATAGGCTCAAAAACTACTGGTCCGATTTCAAAAATTCTTTCACCATTAGAATGCTACATTATCCCTGAGTAACATAGGCTATATTATATTTTCAAAAAAATCAGGGATCCTTATTAAAACTTCAATAATGTAACCCAAGGTGGAAAACAAAAAACCTTACATCGCGTGCGCTGCGAAAACTATTGAAGATAGAACAAAATAATGTACTACGATTTTGTAGAACACGTTATCATCTACAAAAAATGTCGCGACAGCATATGTCTAACTATTATAGTTATGTCACAATAAGTGTTCTTTTATTATAAAAAAATAATTGAAATGCCTCCGCTAGAAAAGGGTCTTTATTTGTACCTTGGTATTAATCCTTATCCAAATAAATCATTTCATAATTAAGACGGTTTCAATACCTATAGATTACTTTTTAAATTTTTCAAATCGGACATTCCATTCAAAAGATATGACGAAATTAAAAATGTTAACGGGTCCACGGATCACGCGCGGGGTGCGATTTCACTCACTCAAGGAGAAGCGCGTGCAAATGTATGAAATAAGTAGACGCGAGGCTCGAACCCACGGTCTAAGTTTATCCTAAAATGTTCAAAAAATTTATGACCACCCATGCGAAGCTGGGACAGGCCGCTAGTTTGGAATAATTCCTGGCTGCGTTTTCCTGGCCGTGCTTTCCTGGATGTACATTCTCGGGCTGTGTAATACATAGTCGTACATTAACCGGACCCAAAAGAAGTAGGGATGTCCTAAATGCAATAAAGTATCGTTAAATAAATAATAAATATCATTATAGTGCGGGGCAGCGCCAACACCATCCTGAATGTCATAGCAGATAAGTATGATTAGCCCTTTTTGAAGTCCTTCATCTATTTGATCGGGACATTCAAATAATTAATTTTAATTAATATGATATCTGAATTTTAATAATTGTACTAACACATTTGACATGTTTAATTAAGTTCTACTAACAAATTATGGATCATTGACATCTGAAATAAATGAATTGAATTGAATTATCGATATTGATATTTTTATTAAAAAATATCGATACATCGGTATGGTTTGACAAAAAAATTTGGCTTAATCTACTTCAATCATCATACATTACTAGACAAATAGTAATCAATAGACATCATTTAAAAAAAATCAAGAGCCTAATAAAAATATACATATGTTAGTCTAAAAAGTATTCCTTTTATAGGATTTTTTAATCATATAACTTAAAATGTTTATTGGTCTAAAAAAATATAGATTTTTATACATTTTTATTTTTATACGATACTTGAAAATTTATATCGATACATCGATAAATCGAATTATCGCTCATAAATATCGATACATTGAAAAAAAATAACGATTTATCGATGTATCGATATTTTTTAACCAGCAAGCAAGCCTATACTAGAATGAAGAAAGAAATAAATATTTTTAATTTCAGATAATTTAATTTCTATCCAACTATTTGCGTTTCGGTGTTTACCTTAATAAAGAGACAGACAGATCCTTACTTGCAGACTACAGTTTATTTCTCAAAGTGTTCCCTTTAATTTGAAACCAGGAATCCGTGGCTCAAGCAAGCGGGCAGAACTCGCACGCAAAACGTTTGGTGAACTCACTTCAGAACTGCACCAAAGTTGTAGGAAAGATGGCTAGCGTTAGCTACGACATGGATACCTCAGGCGGCCTGATGCCGGTCAGCATTTTACGGTTTTTCTTTTCATTACCTGAACTTGAATACATGGCGCCATTTTTATCGCAGCCCAAGTTAACTTCGGCAATTGCTTCTAGTATTGTTGCTAAGTCTATTTGGATGTTTTGTAGCTTATTCGGGCACTGATAAAGCCGCCGGACGAGGAGCCAAACGTTCCGAAGCCCAAGAAGACCCAGCATCCTTACTACAAGAGGCCTGGCAAGGGACATAATCATGATTCTTGCGACGCGTGTGGTGAGGGTGGAGATCTAATTTGCTGCGATCGCTGCCCTGCTAGTTTCCATCTTGGTTGTTAGTGAGTATCATTGATTGTGCTAGCTACTTTTAAATAGAACTCTGCTAATATCTATGTTATGCACTGTGGTTCATCGTTATTGGGCCAGCATAAACAAAAAGGAAATGACTGCAGTAAAAGAAAAGATCCAATTTCAAAAAAATATCTAAAAATAATACACTGAAAACAAGCAAATAAAAATACTTTAATATTCACTGGTGAGGTCAGTACCAAATTCAAAATATCAGCTATCAGCCAGCCAACTGTTTGCACTTGAAACCTATATGACTTTTATACCCTATCCATACCTACTTATCATGTTACTTATTTCTAGTGATCCACCACTGGATGAGAATGATATCCCATCTGGCTTGTGGCTGTGCCGTGAATGTCGAGCCTCTGATACTGAGAAGCCAGCCAGTGGAAGTGCTCGCGGTAGCCGTGCCCAGTCACCAGCTGACAATAAATCTGACACTGAGAAGAAAACAAGGCAAGTGAAATTGGAACATGTAACTATTAAAGTAAAAAGATACCAATTTTATGCTGTTAATAATAATACAGCAACATTTTAATTTAAGGTTTACTGCCTGTTCTTTTAAGCTTGGGCAGGTAGAACTGGCACTTAGATTTAATTAAAAATAAACATCTTACTGATGTGTCATATCACTATTTGTCAGAACCCATACTGTGTTTATCAAAAAAAATTCTGAAAATATTATTTTTCTTTGCAACAGAACTCTCCGTAGCCGGGACAGCTCTAAGAAACGTAGCAAAGATGACTCTTCAGACTCGGAGAAGGAAAAGGAGAAAGAGGAGAAGGAACTCACTCCAATGGAGATCCTGGTGAAGGCTGCTCGAATTATGAACCCCACACAGTTTGAACTGCCGAGGGAGATGCGGATACCTTGCATTTTTCCTGGGACTGATAAAGGTATACATTGATATGTAACATACACTCATCTTGCCACAATAAATAAATCAATATTGGTGGATATTCCACACATCACTATTTTGCCCAAATCTATCATTACACTTCTACAATCTGTTTTAATAAATTAATTTATTTAACTGCTGCTGGGAATAATTTCACTAAAGCCAGAAAAGGTAAGACACCAATATTATTCATATGACAATCCAAACTTCAATTAAACTGACAAGCCTTGAAATAAATAAATATTGATCGACATTTGATGGACTGGGAAGAGAATCTTCCGACCAGTAACTCAATATGGGTTGGTGACATCGTCAGTGTTGTGCTGTATGGATGAGGGCAGTCTAAGATTGTGTAGAATGGCAAAACCAATACCAAAGAGGTTTATGATTATGCCTTTAGTTTAAAGCTTTATGCTTAGCAGTGGGCTAAGTTGGGCTCCGGATTGGTTGATGATGAGATATTTGGTGATCCTGGCATAAATCTTGATTGGGTATACATATTAAAGTTGATCATGTGATGTGGTATAAATAACACTCAAGAGCAAACATCTATGTTCAATGTTCATCACACAAATGTTTGGTCTCGGCGGGGATCGAACCTGCGGCCTACACAGCGCAGAAAGTAGAGCTACTACCAACTGAGCTGTGAGTGCTGTCACTCATTACTTTAATATTTTTCGATTTTCATAATCAAATGAGTATAGTAATTAGTTTCTGAAACCGTTCTAGTTGTGTCACTAGTTCCTTTCGAAACAGTGTGGTGAAAGGATTTTAAGTGCGCCTTAAAAAAATACATTTGACAATACTTTTAGAACTTCTTTTATCTTTCACGTAAAAACTACTGAATGGATTTTAATGAAACTTTACAATAATATAGCTTATACATCAGAATAACACATAGGCTACAATTTATAAAGATATTGTGTGACTAATCCTGCGCAGACGAAGTCGCGGGCACCAGCTTGTACTCAATAATTAAATGAGAGTGTCATGATTGTACTGACAGAGGGCAGTAAGAACGTGAACGCCGCGGTATTCACTGTGGATTCGTCCGGTTGCGTGCCTCTGCCGGCCAAGTCTTGCTTCGTCTGCCGCGGGACTTGCAAGATGGCGCCACTGCTGCAGTGCGATTACTGCCCACTTCTCTTTCATCAGGTATGTTAATGTTACTTTTTATCACATCAATTCGAAAATAGATAGTTTGCTCTTCGAAAACAGGTAGCAAAATAGCACTTTGATCCCAAGGGCGGTAAAGTACTTTACCGCCCAAGGGCGGTAATGTGATTTGAATTTGGAATGTGCTTATTGAGTAAAAGTTCCAATCACCAAAGAGATCACGAACACTGTATGAACAAGCAGGCTTTATGATTAAAAAAAAAGCGCCTGAACTAAATAAAAATAAACAAAAACACGTGAAACGCGCATTCCACCTTTGTTCATAATTGTTTACTCAAATTCAGATTTTACTTAGTTTTATAAAAATAAATCAAATTACAATAAATACATGATTATGACTATGAGATTATGTGACATTGTGACAATGTGACAATGTGACTATGTGACTATGTGACTATGTGACTATGTGACTATGTGACTATGTGACTATGTGACTATGTGACTTTGTGACTTTGTGACTTTGTGACTTTGTGACTTTGTGACTTTGTGACTATGTGACTTTGTGACTTTGTGACTTTGTGACATTGTGACTTTGTGACTTTGTGACTTTGTGACTTTGTGACTTTGTGACTTTGTGACTTTGTGACTTTGTGACTTTGTGACTTTGTGACTTTGTGACTTTGTGACTTTGTGACTTTGTGACTTTGTGACTTTGTGACTTTGTGACTTTGTGACTTTGTGACTTTGTGACTTTGTGACTTTGTGACTTTGTGACTTTGTGACTTTGTGACTTTGTGACTTTGTGACTTTGTGACTTTGTGACTTTGTGACTTTGTGACTTTGTGACTTTGTGACTTTGTGACTTTGTGACTTTGTGACTTTGTGACTTTGTGACTTTGTGACTTTGTGACTTTGTGACTTTGTGACTTTGTGACTTTGTGACTTTGTGACTTTGTGACTTTGTGACTTTGTGACTTTGTGACTTTGTGACTTTGTGACTTTGTGACTTTGTGACTTTGTGACTTTGTGACTTTGTGACTTCGTGACTTCGTGAATTTGTGACTATGATTATGATTATTCATTAGTTGCACTAAGTTATTTTCTCATAGAGGGTGATAAAAAGTAGAGTGTCCACCTCGGGAGCAACACTATTTTAAGCTCGAGTGAAGTACTTTGAATCCCTCGCTACGCTTAGGATTCTACTTTAGAATCCCTCGCTACGCTCGGGATTCTACTCTAGAATCCTTCGCTCCGCTCTGGATTCAAAAAACACTCTCGCCATAAAAATAGTTGTTTGCTCCCTTGGTAAACAATCTACTATTACATCTCTCATGTTCGGTAAGTAGGTTCTTATTACCTCTTGTAGGGGCTTATAGGGGCTTGTAGGTGACTAATTAGCGCTCTAGGGTAATAATGTAGCTAGAAAAGCCCTAGGGTGGTAAGTAATAAAAAAAAAACACTTCTTTCTTTCAAAAAGTTCGCGTACATCTAACCATCATACTGGCAATAGACATCATGCATTCAGCCCAATGACCAAAGAGGTCGCTTTGCTATTCAGCCTTGTCTTCGTGTGAGTATAATAGTCATCAATTTTAAATATCGAACGGCGAAGTTCAATTTCGATCTTGAAAAAAAAAAAAAATTTCTTTACTTGTTTCTTTTTAATGAAAAAAAGGCGGGAATAGACCTCACAATCGAGATGTAAAGCAGAATAGTTAGCTCGGGTGTAAGCACCAATTGCACCCTCGCTGCGCTCGTGCGCCTAAATATCTCGGACTGCGATTGATGCCTTACTACAGCCCTTAGCTACTAATCTACTATTAATTTTCCTAAAACTTATATCACTAGTAGTTCGCCCCGAACTGAGATCTCGTGATGCGACCCGACGAACGCATCAAAACTTGGAGTAGGTAGTAGTCAGAGGCAAGTCCAAACATTATCTTTGGACTTTTTTCTGACTACCGCCTACTAACTTGGTATGGTAACCAAGTTTCAACTCTATTGGACTATTTACTGAAGAGTTCCGTTGAACAGACCTTGGCTCCATCATCAGACCTGGTCGTCGTTACCATTTTATGAGAACCGAGTACCTCCTTAATTTATTTCAAGAAAAAAAAACAAGAAAAAGCAAAGTAACTGGCCGACCAGTAGAAAAACCTTGATGCCAACGAAACTCTTAGAGATGGGAGCTCTTGGATCGTTGGTTATCTTAATTTAACTTTTTTTGTTTTATCTCAAAAACCGAGCGCCTCAAAAAAAAAGTAAAAATTGTTTTGGAATGTCCAAACAAAGCCCTTTCATATGACATGTAACTTGATTTTTTTAAGTAACTTTTTTTATTTTTGCCCCCTTGGAAAACCCCATATCTCAAAAACCCTTAATCCGATTTTACTCATATACTTACCAGTAAATTTCTCAAGCACAAGCTATCGACATATAAAATTTCATGCAGATCGGATCAACGGTTCTAAAGTTATCGCCAGACAAACATACATACATACATACATACATACATACATAAAATGCCAAATCGCCCAAGTTGAAACTAAATCTTCGTTCGCTTCGCTCACTCGATCAATGAAACTAAATCTTCGTTCGCTTCGCTCACTCGATCAATTATTAGATCATGCTTATCAAAGCGTAGTAGAACTCGTCCGGAGAAGTACTACCGTGCCTATTTCTGCCGCGAAACAGCGTTGCTGTGTTTTGGTTTGAAGGGTTTGGTTGCCAGTGCCAGGCACATGAGGTTAAACATCTGTATGCCTCAAGTTGATGGACGCAATGCAGTGCATCGTAGGGCACGTTCATATCGTGTATGATTTACGAGGCAATGCTTTGTTGAAGGTGATGGTTACAACTTAACATCTGGTGGAATCAAAATCAAAATCAAAATCAAAACGGTCTTTATTCAGTACAATCACAAGGATCACTTTGAAACGTCTTATATACTAGGTGAATCTATCGCCAGTTCCTCGCGACCAAAGCCTAGAAGAACGGGCAAGAAACTAACGGCTTGGTTCCTAGCGTTTTTTTGTATGATCCTTTTTACAATTTTATTATGGTACCTACTTAATTGTTTAGTGTTTTTAATGAGTTGGAGCATAGATCAGTCCCAAGCTTTTTTGTCATCTATATAATCAGAAACTTTATAGTAAGCTTTTGTACAAAGTTTTCTTTTTATTATGTTTTTGAATTTGTTAATCGACAACTGGTGAATCTCACTTGGGACTTTGTTAAAGAAGCGTACACATTGTCCTGCAAACGATTTGCTTACTTTAGTGAGCCTAGTAGTGGGAACAGCGAGCTTATCTTTATTTCTAGTGTTAACATTATGATGGTCACTCTTTTTGGCATATAAATTAATATTTTTTCTAACATACATTACATTTTCGTATATGTACTGACAGGGTAAAGTCATTACATTTATTTCTTTAAACTTATTTCGTAACGATTCTCTGGGACCCATGTTATAAATTGCACGAACAGCCCTCTTCTGCAGCACAAATATGGTGTTAATATCTGCAGCACTCCCCCACAACAAAATGCCGTATGACATAATGCTATGAAAGTAGCTGAAATAGACAAGTCTTGCGGTGTCCACGTCTGTAAGAAGGCGGATCTTTTTGACTGCGTATGCTGCAGAGCTAAGTCTCTTCGACAATTTGCCTATGTGTGGGCCCCATTGAAGCTTATTATCTAAGGTTATGCCCAAAAATACGGTGGTATCCACGAGGTCTATTTTTTCATTTTTGATTTTTACATCAGCATTTATTTGTTGGACATTTGGTAGTACAAAGCGAATGCATTTTGTTTTATTTTCATTAAGTAACAAGTTGTTTACATTAAACCAGTTTACGACTCTAGAGATTGCATTGTTTACATCGTCATAGTTAGTTTGTCGTCTTTTCAATTTGAATAAAAGTGAAGTGTCATCTGCAAACAGTACAATCTCGTGATCATCTACTACTTGAGGTAGATCATTAATGTAAATTAAAAACAAAAATGGCCCTAATATAGAACCTTGTGGTACACCCATTTTTACCACTGACCCCGGAGAGCGCTTTCCATTCACGTCAACACTTTGTATTCTGCCATTTAAGTAAGAAATGAGTAGGTCTAGAGCAACACCTCTAACACCATAGTGGTTCAGTTTTCTGACCAACGTTTCATGGTGCACACAATCGAATGCCTTGGAAAGGTCACAGAAAATGCCTAAGGCGACTTGCGACTGTTCCCAGGTCTGAAAAATATATGTTATTAGCTCAACACCAGCGTCGGTGGTTGAGCGACCCCTTGTAAATCCAAATTGTTTACTGTCAAGTAAGTTATTTATAGTAAAGTGCCTTTGTAACTGATTGAGTATAAGTTTTTCGAAAATTTTACTAAATGTAGGTAGTACTGATATCGGGCGAAAGTTACTGGGGTCAGAATGACTACCTGATTTAAATAAGGGTGTTATTTTACTATGTTTCATAAGGTCAGGAAAAACGCCACAATCAATACATTGGTTGAATATAAAAGCTAGATCTGGTGCAATAATATCAATCACAGGTTTAACGGCAAAAACAGAAATGCCCCAGAGGTCCGTGGTTTTTTTTACATTTATCATTTTAAAAGCTTTGATGATGTCATTAGTATTCACATAATCGAATTTAAACTGTTGTTTGAATTCTGATAAGTTATCTTTTAACAATGACTCTGCGATTATGTGGGAAGAGCTTAAGGACTTTGTAGTGGAGACTGGAATGTCAGTGAAGAAGGTTTTAAATGCTTTGGCAACATCATCATCTTTGGTTATGATGGTGCCGCCAACATTCAAGTTGTATACGGTGTTCTGTGTCTTGACTCTTCCTGTCTCACTATTAATTATTTTCCAAGTAGCTTTGATTTTATCTTGACTAGTTTTGATTATTGAACTTAAATATTGTGATTTAGCAATGCGACACACACTTTTGAAAATTTTAGAATAGTTTTTAATTTTTTCTTTTAATTTTTCACTGAAATTGTATTGTTTTTCACTATAAAGGTTGTACAATGTTTCTCTGCTTTTATAAATACCCGCTGTTGCCCACTCACAAAATTTAGAACCGCCAGAGACCATTTTCGATTTGGGTGTGAAAATTGAACTGAATAAGTTATCAAATTCATAGAAAAATTTATAATATGAATTGCCATCATTACTGTAAGTTATTCTTGGTAGTCTAGTAATAAGGTTCAGTTTCAACTCTTCCAAACGACTTATGGTCAATGGGACGAAAGTAATTTTTTTTAATACATCGTTTTTAGTTTTTGCTTCTATTTTAATTATTTGACCAAGGTGGTCTGAAGGAATATTACTTATTAGATTTTTACTTATTATTTTTATGTGGGTGGGTATCTGCTAGTCCTATATATTGTTCTATACAGTCCTGTATATTGTTTTTCTATTAATATAGAGCTAGTAGAAAAGTTAATATACAGGGTGTTAAAATAAAAACAGCTTTTTCATACATTTTAGCCAGGTAGGTGTTGAACTTTTGCATGAAACAGCTGTTTATTTTCGCGTTCACAGTGTTGGTTCCTTAGAAAAAGTTATTCATATTGATGGGTACTTTAGCCTTCTGAAGTTTTCAGGAGTGGTATTTTTACACCTTGTATACATACATATGTAACGTGAGTAATTTTTTTTTCCAGGATTGCCTGGATCCGCCGTTGACGGCGCTGCCAACCGGCCGATGGATGTGTCCTAATCATGTTGAACAGTATATTGTAAGTAACATCCTACCAGTGCCAGTACTCTCAAACGGTGAAGGAAAACATCGTGAGGAACCTGGCATGTGTCAAGTGCTCTTTGTGGTGCACTTAAAATCCTTTCGCCACTCTGTTTCAAAAGAAACTAGGGACACGAAAAGAAGAAAAAGAACAGCCTGCCTACGAATATTACGCTACGCTAGGGGTTCGCACCTGACTGAGATCTCGTGATTTCCGCTCCAGTCTTACATTAATGCTAAACACTTTTTTTAGGGTTCCGTAACCAAAGGGTAAAAGGGGACCCTATTACTAAGACTCCGCTGTCCGTCCGTCTGTGTGTGGCTGTCTGCCCGTCTGGCACCAGGCTGTAACTCATGAACCGTTATAGTTAGACAGTTGAAATTTTTCACAGATGTTGTATTTCTGTTGCCGCTATAACAACAAATACTATAAAACAGAACAAAATAAATATTTAAGGGGGCTCCCATTCAACGCCGTTTTTATTGATAATGGTACGGAACCCTTAGTGCGCGAGTCCGACTCGCACTTGGCCGGTTTTATTTTTTTAGTTTTAATTCGCCTCTTACTACGCCTACTTACTTGGTATGCTAAACAATTTTCTGCTCAATTGGCCTGTTTGTTGAAGAGTTCCATTGAACAGATCTTGACTCATTTCAGAACAGATCAATTAGTCTACTGTCTACGAATCTACAGTTCACAATTAAAAGTAAAAAAAAAAGCTGTAAATAGGGCTACGTCATGTTGTGTTAGTTTCATTTTGGAGGAAAGTTTAAGAGACATTTCATAAATGAGAAACTTTGAAATTTCAAAAGTCTTATATCTAATGTTGTTCGTCGTGACCTGTAGAATTCCCTGTTTCCGGTGTTATAGGGGTATTATGTTACAAGTTGTATAACAAAAAAAAATACCAGGAATAACAAAAATACGATGTCAACGAAACTCACTAGATTCACGTAGCCTAGTCAAGATGTTTAAAACGATCCTTGTGTTTCAATTGAATAAAAATAAAAATGCCTTTTGAATGTATTATGATCAGGATTGGAAGCTGGTGAACTCTATATCGGCGACGGAGCGCGTGGCGCTGTGGGACAAGTTCACGGGGCCGGTGGACCAGCACGCCATCAAGATAGACTTCATCCGGCAAGCCAGGAAGTACCGCCCGCGGTTCCGGTAAGCTATTATTTGGATGTGTACGTTTTTTTTTATTTATTACTAGCTCATGCCCGCAGTTTCGCTCGCGCACGTTTACTTTACAAACATAAAAAGTAAAAAAAAAACAGGATAAAAAGTACTCTATGTCCGTCTCCTGGTTCTAAGCTACCTCCCCACCAATTTTCAGCTAAATCGTTTCAGCCGTTCTTGAGTTATAAATAGTGTAACTAACACGACTTTCTTTTATATATATAGATTTATAAAAAAATTGCTCTGACTGATATCTTCGTTCCATTCTGATACATTTTGTACATTCGAAAAAGTCACATTTTACGAAAAGTTAGACAAAACAATACACAAAACTCTTTGAAAATAATCGTAGGGCACAAACAACCAAATAATAAGACTGTTACATGCTAAAATCATCATCAATCGTATAAAAAGATTTTAACAAGAGACTTGAACTTTCGGCGCTATAACTCTTAATAATCTAAACTTGGAATGTACATAAAACATAGGAAGCTTTTATCAACTTTAGTAATTTTATTCTGCGGGATACCTCCATTGTTTTTATTGAGTGTATTGTAGTTGTGTCAGTTTTCTTCGCTCACTCGATCCGTTAATTTTAGTCAAAAGATCCCGATATCAGTCCGCGGGCGCGTGGTGGTGCCCAGCATGGTAAAGATGCAGTACGCAGACCCGCCGCCGCTGCTGCCCTCCAGGAGAGAACATGTGCGCTGCAGAAACGGTAACCACTCCTTTCATAGTCCTCGCTGATCAGTGATTATGCTTATTCATAAGTTTCACTTACTTATTTTCTCATAGAAGGTGATATAAAGTAGAGTAGAGACCTCGGGAGCAACACTATTTTAAGCTCGAGTGAAGTACTTTGATTCCCTCGCTAAGCTTGGGATTCTACTCTAGAATCCTTCGCTCCGCTCTCGATTCAAAAAACACTCGCGCCATTAAAATAGTTGTTTGCTCCCTTGGTAAACAATCTACTGTTTATCCCATCTATTCGCAAAGAGGTAGTTTGCTTGTAAAAAAATAAAAAATGCGCGCGAAATGCATTCCGCCTTCAGTCGTTATTGTTGTTGTTGTAATAATTTTTAAAAATAATCAAACTTACCCACTATTTAATACTCAATCATAAGTTGCACTTACTTATTTTCTCATAGAGGGTGATAAAAAGTAGAGTGTCTAACTCGGGAACAACACTATTATAAATTCTAGTTACGTACTTTGAATACTCTTGAATCGCTACGATTAGGATTCTACATTAGAAATTTATCCTTCGCTCTGCTATGGATTCAAAGAAACACTCACAAACTCAAAGATGGAGCTCACGGATCAATGGTTATCTAAAGTTTACTGTTCGTTATGATATCTCAAAAACTATGTTCTAAAATTAAAACTATTTGGAATGTACAAAGAAAGGCTTTTCATAATAAATATCTTAGTATATTTTCCCCCAGTGCTCAACAATCTGAAACAGAGCGGCATCTACTCGGAGTCGGAAGACGAGGACTCTCCCAAGCACGAGGTGTGCCTCAACCCGAACTGCGAGACTGTACACAACACTCAGCCCGCGCGCACCCAGCACGATGATGATGATGAGGATGCAGCCGAAGGAACATCCAAGGTACCACTTCGTCTTCTTGTTGTCGTGTCACTTCGAAGCTTCTTTCGAAACGGTGTGATGAATAAATTTTAAATGCGCTTCAAAGAGTAGTAGAGTATTTAAGAGTAGTAGAGCGCTTTGTATGTGCCTAGTCCGGGGAAGCACTACGACCATGCTTTTTAGTATGTATGTATTGGATACTCAAAGGGTAAAACGGGACCCTATTACTTAGATAGTTGAAATTTTCTCTGGCCAAGTGCGAGTCGGACTCGGGCACGAAGGGTTTCGTACCATTAGCTATAAAAACGGCAAAAAATCACGTTTGTTGTTATAGCAGCAACAGAAATACATCATCTGTGAAAATTGCAACTGTCTAAATATCACGGCTCATGAGATACAGCCTGGTGACGGACGGACAGCGGAGTCTTAGCGGGTCCCGTTTTACCCTTTGGGTACGGAACCCTAAAAAGCACTGCACTGCACTGCACTTTTCTAAATCTTTGCTTTGTTTAGTACAGGCCTTCATCTAATGTGCACTACCCAAAAATGTTTTCTCATTACCCAAAGGTAAGCTCGCCTATAAAGAGGAAAGATTTGTATTTTTGTATGTAACGAATAAGCTCAAAAACTACTGGTCCGATTTCAAAAATTCTTTCAATATTAGAATGCTACATTATCCCTGAGTAACATAGGCTATATAATATTTTCAAAAAAATCAGGGATCCTTGCTAAAACTCCAATAATGTAACCCAAGGTGGAAAACAAAAACCTTACATCGCGTGCGCTGCGAAAACTATTGATGATAGAACAAAATAATGTACTACGATTTTGTAGAACACGTCATCATCTACAAAAAATGTCGCGACAGCATATGTCTAACTATTATAGTTATGTCACAATAAGTGTTTTTTTATTATACAAATTTAATTGAAATGCCGCCGCTAGAAAAGGGTAATCCTTATCCAAATAAATTATTTCATATTTAAGAAGGTTTCAATACCTATAGATTACTTCTTAAATTTTTCAAATCGGACATTCCATTCAAAAGATATGACGAAATTAAAAATGTTAACGGGTCCACGGGTCACGCTCGGGGTGCGATTTCACTCACTCAAAGAGAAGGGTGTGCAAATGTATGAAATAAGTAGACGCGAGGCTCGAACCCACGGTCTAATTTTATCCTAAAATGTTCAAAAACGTTATGACCACCCATGCGAAGCTGGGACAGGCCGCTAGTACAGTATATTTTATTTGTGCATTATAGAATTTTCTATCTATCTATCTATATAAAAAGCGGGACAATGCACTACACACCCAATTGCGGGACGTCAATGCCATCTTATTCCCCTACCTAAAGAGTAGTAGAGCTCTTTGTGAAGGGCTCGTCCGGGGAAGTACTATCACCACGCCTTTTTCGGCCGCCAAGCAGCAACGCTGTGTTTCGGTTCGAAGAGGGTGGTTGCCGGTGTAATTACAGGCACATGAGGCTTAACATCCGCATGTCTCAAGTCGATGGACGCAGGGCAGTGGATAGTAGGGCACGTTCCTACCGTGCGTGACTTACGAGGTAATGCTTTGGGGCGTTCAAGTATTACGTAAGCAGATTTATTACAATTATTTATTCCTCCATCCTCCTTGTCAGCAAAAGTAAGCAAAGCTCTTACCCCCTCCCCCCATGCTTACGTAAACATTTTTAATTAATGTATGTATTGTTTTTTATAATATTATAATTAACTAGCAGCTACTCGCGGCTTCGCACGCGTTAAAGTGATGAGCCGTGATTGAGCCACAAACATCCAAATATCGTAACTTTCGCATAGGTATATGTACTGAGTTTAGCACAAATATGACAAATACCTACCCTACACGGAAAATATGTATTTATTTGTTCCTGGTACCCCAAAAACAAACGAAACAGCTTCACTACTACCACTTTGCAGTGGTAGTTTTCAAATATTGAGAATGTGATTCTAAATTATTTGCTGTGGAGTATATTTACTTTAAGTTTGAAATCAATCGCACAATGCGTAAAAAATCTATCATACTAACTTTTACAGTGATTTGCACCCTTTGTAAGGGTAGTTATCAAAAATTAAAAGTGTCATTCTTAATTATTTATATACAAACTTTTACATCCCTTTGCACACTTATTATGGGTAGTTTTAAAAAAGTAAAAATGCCTTTCCTATTTCTTAGCTTTGAAGTACATGTACTCCAAGTTTCAAGTTTTATTAGGTTTAAGGAATACAATTTTTCATACAAACGTTTTCATCCCTTTTTACACCCTTAGGGGTTGAATTTCCAAAAATCCCTTCTTAGTACACCTCTACGCCATAAGACCTACAAATTTCAAGTCCTCCTCAAATTTCAAGTCTCTAGGACCAGTGGTTTAGGCTGTGCGTTGTCTATATGTCAGTCAGTCAGTCAGTCAGTCAGTCAGTCAGTCAGGACTTTGATTCTTATAGTCATGGAGGTACTATATACTGGAGGGAGCGATAAGACTTACATCCTTTTTCAACTGTGTATCAAACATTGATCATCTATCTTTGTTCTTCCCATGTAGCCTAGCTACGAGTAAAAGAAAAGAAGATGTAACTTCACTCACTCCATCTCACTCACTCACTGTCTGCGTAAATCGTGGCCGTCAGTTGATGCAATGTTTTGATCTTGTTTTGACGTTTTTGAAAAACTCGCAGCAACATTGCGATGCAGCGAAAGAAATTATGAAAATTATAACGTAATCATCTCGACTCCCCTACCCCCCATATCATCCAAAATAAGAAAAAGCAAAGAAATAGTGCTCACGTAATACTCGAATGGCCACCTTGTTAATGGTTACCACTTAACATCAGGGCCATACAAAAGAACGGTAGGAACCAAGCCGTAAGTCTGTTGCCTGTTCTTCTAGGCTTCGGACGCGTGGAACCGGCACCTAGAGTCACCTAGCTTTGAGACGTTTCAAAGTAATTTTAAGAGTAGTAGAGCTCTTTGTGAAGGGCTCGTCCGGGGAAGTACTACCACCACGCCTTTTTCTGCCGCCAAGCAGCAACGCTGTGTTTCGGTTCGAAGAGGGTGGTTGCCGGTGTAATTACAGGCACATGAGGCTTAACATCTGTGTGCCTCGGGTTGATGGACGCAGGGCGGTGCATCGTAGGGCGCGTTCCTATCGTGCGTGACTTACGAGGCAATGCTTTGTTATAGGTGATGGTTGCCGCTTGACATCAGTATTAAAAAAAAAATAAAAAAAAAGTGATCCTTGTGATTTTATTGAATAAATACATTTTGACTTTGACTTTGATGTATGAAAAAGCACTCCTTCCGCTCGCAAATGCAGCAGGAGTCGGACAGCTCGCTATCGGAGTCGGACTGGGAGCGGCCGCCGGCGGGCGTGAAGCGGCGCCGCGTGCGCGCAGCCTCGCCGCCGCGCGTGGCGCTCGCGCCCGGCGCCGCCACGGAGCGCCTGCTGGCCGTGGTGGACGACCAGCTCAAGAGGATCGACGAGCGGCTGGTCAAGTTGCTGGCTTGGCAGCGGTTGAGACAGGTGAGATTCTAACTTTAGGTATGCCGCTTTAGGTATGCTGGAATAATTTGCCCCCACAAATGCGAAATATCAAGTTAGCCAATAGTTTTAAAAATAAGATTAAAAAATTTCTTATAGAAGCTCAAATACGGCATGGAAACATTAATGTTGATGTTTCTCTTATCTAAGCACTTTTCTATTTTATTTTCTCTTCTATATTTCTGACCCAACTTCTTATGTAAAATTTATATTTATTAATAACCTAACCTATGTGTTATTATTATTTATTCTATTTTCTTCAATTATCTAGATACCTCAGTTTAGTATAACTTATTTATAAACGTGTTGTTGTTGTATTTCGGTCACTGCTTAACTACCTTTTAAATATTCTGGGACATCGCCCCAGGGGTGAACTGAAGGGTTCGCTTTATGCGGACAGTCACCGACAGGGTCGCGGTCGAATCTGACCGGGAACCCGTAAACCTGTCAAGTGCTAATGCGTCATTGAACGAATCGTCAAATGACGGTGAGATTCTAACTTATTGCGGTGACCGTAGACGATGCCGTAGACTATGATGCATAATAAATATCCTAACGATCCGGAAAACGAAACTCTGACTACTGCTGTGAGACTTCCGCCATGGGGGTGACGGAAGGGGGTATGTGGGGCTCGAACCCACTATAAACCCCCCTGTGAGACATCCTACGAAAAGGTGTAGCGAGATGGGGTCGCGTTTGCATTCACCATCTCGGCACCACCTGGCCCTACGATAGCCACGCCGTCGGTCGCGGATGTCCGCCGGGCCGTCTGTAACTTATTACTTATTGTGACTCACCTATTTTATTTTATTACTTACTTATTGACATTATATCTTATGAATTCAGAAAACTGTAAATTATGTATTACTAGCGGCCTGTCCCAGCTTCGCATGGGTGGACATAAATTTTTTCAACATTTTAGGATAAACTTAGACCGTGGTGGGTTCGAGTCACTTCTAACTCGCGCATTGCCCGGGCCCGCGCTGGGTGAGAACGCGCCCCGTGACCTTATATTTTTAAAATCTTTTGTATGGAATGTCCGATTTGAAAAATTCAAGAAGTAATGTATAGGTATTGAACCAGTCTTAATTATGAAAAGATTTATTTAGATAAGGATTAATACCAAGTTACAAATAAAGACCCTTTTCTATCGGCGGCATTTCAATTATTTTTTTTTAATAAAAGAACACTTATTGTGACATAACTATAATAGTTAGACATATGCTGTCGCGACATTTTTTGTAGATGGTGATGTGTTCTACAAAATCGTAGTACATTATTTTGTTCTATCATCAATCGTTTTCGCAGCGCACGCGATGTAAGGTTTTCTTTTTCCACCTTGGGTTACATTATTGGAGTTTTAGTAAGGATCCCTGATTTTTTTGAAAATATAATATAGCCTATGTTACTCAGGGATAATGTAGCATTCTAATAGTGAAAGAATTTTTGAAATCGGACCAGTAGTTTTTGAGCCTATTCGTTACATACAAAACAACAAAACAACAAAACAACAAAACAACAAAACAACAAAAATACAAATCCTTCCTCTTTATAATATTAGTGTAGATTAAGAATGTTATTGTACTTTTAATTATTCTTCAATTCGATTATAGGTAATATTACTAATTTTAAATTTGTATAATATTATTTATTAGTCACCGGCAATGTGTAATTTATTTAATCATCATTTAATTTTTAATCATCATTTATTAAATTTTTTACTGTTGTATAATTTCGTTAATTAGTGTGTGTAATTGTTTTTAAGCCATGTTAATTATTAAATAAATAAAGTAGCGGGGCGTGTCCTGTGCAGGTGCTGTGCGGCGAGCAGCTGGCAGGCGCGTTCCGGCACTCGGCGCTGTCGGAAGCCGCGGCGCAGGCCGTGCTGCGCTCGCTGCCCGGCGCCGGCGCAGGCGCGCAGGGGACTGCGCAGGCCAGGTCGCTGCCCTCCGAACTGCTGTCCAGGTATCTATTTATTATTTTTTATCACATCAATTCGAAAATAGATAGTTTGCTCTTCGAAAACAGGTAGCAAAATAGCACTTTACCGCCCAAGGGCGGTAAAGTGATTTGAATTTGGAATGGTTCCAATCACCAAAGACATCACAAACACTGTATGAACAAGCAGGCTATAAGATTAAAAAAAAAAAGCGCCTGAACTAAATAAAAATAAACAAAAACACGTGAAACGCGCATTCCACCTTTGTTCATAATTGTTTACTCAAATTCAGATTTTACTTAGTTTTATGAAAATAAATAAAATTACAATAAATACATGATTATGACTATGAGACAATGTGACAATGTGACTCCGTGACTCCGTGACTTTGTGACTTTGTGACTTTGTGACTTTGTGACTTTGTGACTTTGTGACTGTGTGACTTTGTGACTTTTTGACTTTGTGACTTTGTGACTTTGTGACTTTGTGACTTTGTGACTTTGTGACTTTGTGACTTTGTGACTTTGTGACTTTGTGACTGTGTGACTTTGTGACTTTTTGACTTTGTGACTTTGTGACTTTGTGACTTTTTGACTTTGTGACTTTGTGACTTTGTGACTTTGTGACTTTGTGACTTTGTGACTTTGTGACTTTGTGACTTTGTGACTTTGTGACTTTGTGACTTTGTGACTTTGTGACTATGATTATGATTATTCATAAGTTGCACTAAGTTATTTTCTCATAGAGGGTGATAAAAAGTAGAGTGTCCACCTCGGGAGCAACACTATTTTAAGCTCGAGTGAAGTACTTTGAATCCCTCGCTACGCTTAGGATTCAAACAACACTCTCGCCATAAAAATAGTTGTTTGCTCCCTTGGTAAACAATCTACTATTATTTTGCAATTTTAGGAAAACTTCCAGCTAGGTACAGATTATTGTTTGAAAAATAATTAACTAAGGGCCGGTTTCACCATGCTATGTCAGATTAACAAAGGATTAAAGGGCCGTTAAATATGTCAAAATGTACGCGTTTGACATCTAAGGTTAGATTTAACGGTATTTTAATCCTCGATTAGTAACTAACAGAGCATGGTGAAACCGGCCCTAAATCTTAAAAAAATAGATTATGTTAACTGGAGGCCGATTGAAAGTTTCCACAGATAGGTTGTATTTACTGATACAAAAAAAACAATAAAGTAGACGACTTAACAAAAAAAAAAGTTAGGTTTAAAAGGATAGTTGGCAATATGGGCACGTAATCGAAATAATAAAAGGAAGTTATACAAAACCTAAAAATTTATGAAGAATTTGTCACTGACTGACTGTTATTTAGTCAAAGTCAAAGTCGAAAGGTATTCATTCAATAAAATCACAAGGAACACTTTGAAACGTCTTAAAGCTGAGCCAGAGCCAGTTCCACGCGATCGAAGCCTAGAAGAACAGGCGACGAACTTACGGCTCGGTTCCTACCGTTCTTTTATATGATCCTTGTTACAATGTAATATATTATAACCGAACAAAGTTTGTACAGAAGGAAAGCTTAATGCTAGACGGCATTTTCTACCGGCCAACCTTGGCAGGTGAAGAAGAGGTTGGCGTGCTTAAAACAAAAAAAGACAGTTTGGTAATACATTTACTAAAAAAAGACTTTAAATAAATAAAAATACTAATAAAACTACAAACTATTTGCAGACCGTTGCAAACGATCTTGAGATAACTCAACTGATCCAAATCAGTGGCAATCGGAAGCGTCCTCAAGACACAGGCTGCAATGCCGCATTGTATGGCGATGTTGATCCGCTGAGCTAGATACTCACAAGTAGTTCAGTAGTTAGTAATGTTTTATTTATGTATTCTGCTTTCATTGATGTAACGAATGTTGTTATATAAGGGCGGACCGCGAGCGCATAGCGACGGTGGTGTGGGGCAAGGCGTGGGTGCCGCCCGTATCCCCGGCCTCGTCTCCGGGACATAGCCTCAGCGACGCCTGTGTCAGAGCCACGCTCTGTCCTACCAGGTAATATCCTATCCTAATAATATAATCACTAGTACTCGTAGTTCACCGCGTTGGGAGAAGCGATCAGATAGTAGACGTTCTAGAGAAAAGCCAGGTCAAGGTACCCAAAACCGACGAGAATATTTTTTTTTTTTTTTATAATAGCCATCGAAGCTAAACAGTAAATATTTTAGGGATCGTAGCAAGTGGAAATCCGTGGTCTCTGCCTACCCCCTTGAGAAACAGACGTGATTTTATGTATGTATGTTCTAACTAAGTATCCTTTTCACAATAGTCAAAGTCAAAAGGAATTTACTCAATAAAATCACAAGGATTACTTTGAAACGTCTTAAAGCTATGCTTTATGATTTATTTATTTAAAGCTATAGGTGACTCTAGGTGCAATACCGTCAGTTCATCGAATTGGAGGGCATCCCACGCTTCGTTTTTCAGTTCGTGGTGACCATTCGAGAACCTTGCGGTTGTTAGTTCATCCAGCTAAGGTCATATGACCTGCTCGTTGCCACTTCAACTTGCTAATTCTGCAAGCTGTATTGGTAACTTTAGTTCTGCGTATTTCCTCATTTCTGGTTCTATCATGTACTGGAACTCCCAGATAGCTCCCTTCATAGCTCGTTGTGCGATTTTAAGCTTGTTTATGAGGCCCGGGACGTAATGCTTATCGATCGAGTGAGCGAAGCGAACGAAAAGTCGCCAGCAAGCATAGTCGGCGAAAATTCATGTAGACCGATTTACAGTAGTAGAATAGAGCACTAGTAGCGGTGGACTAGTAGTGGTTCCGCCTGCCGACCGTGGATTTAAAACCTTTTAAAAAAAACTAAAAATACACTGACGACGTTTCGGTTCGTGGTTTTCTTTGTGTGGCTTTTTTATGCAAGACTAGCTGGTGCCCGCGACTTCGTCTGCCCAGGATTAGTATTTCGAGTAGCTTATATTAGCGTGGCGTAGTACATACGTGTAACTCTAGCGGTTTTGGCAGCGCACGCCAGAATAGCTCGCAGATGGTAGATTTTTTCCTACTCACTTGACACTTATCGTCATATTTTGGACAATTCACCCAATATCTTTATAAATTATAGCCTATGTGTTATTTTGATGCATCACTACATAGTATAAAACAAAGTCGCTTTCTCTGTCCCTATATCCCTATGCATGCTTAAATCTTTAAAACTACGCAACGGATTTCGATGCGGTTTTTTTTATAGAAAGAGTGATTCAAGAGGATGGTTTATATGCATAATACAAGCATAATCTCTTAGGGGTAACCCACAATAACCGTACGAAGCCGGGGCGGGTCGTTAGTCTACACTAATATTATAAAGAGGAAACATTTGTATTTTTGTATTTTTGTATTTTTGTATGTAACGAATAGGCTCAAAAACTACTGGTCCGATTTCAAAAATTCTTTCACCATTAGAATGCTACATTATCCCTGAGTAACATAGGCTATATTATATTTTCAAAAAAATCAGGGATCCTTACTAAAACTTCAATAATGTAACCCAAGGTGGAATACAAAAACCTTACATCGCGTGCGCTGCGAAAACTATTGATGATAGAACAAAATAATGTACTACGATTTTGTAGAACACGTCATCATCTACAAAAAATGTCGCGACAGCATATGTCTAACTATTATAGTTATGTCACAATAAGTGTTTTTTTATTATAAAAATTTAATTGAAATGCCGCCGCTAGAAAAGGGTAATCCTTATCCAAATAAATTATTTCATATTTAAGAAGGTTTCAATACCTATAGATTACTTCTTAAATTTTTCAAATCGGACATTCCATTCAAAAGATATGACGAAATTAAAAACGTTAACGGGTCCACGGGTCGCGCTCGGGGTGCGATTTCACTCTCTGGCGTGCAAATGTATGAAATAAGTAGACGCGAGGCTTGAACCCACGGTCTAAGTTTATCCTAAAATGTTCAAAAAATTTATGACCACCCATGCGAAGCTGGGACAGGCCGCTAGTTTATTATAAGCTAGATGAGCACAGACCACCAGACTAAAATCCCTAGAACCAGTCAACAACGATCAGGCAAGCTAGGTCGCATCACTGCCACAGCCACAACCAGTAGTATTAGCAGGATACTTAATGATTAAATGTCCATTTTTTTTTTCTTTTTTTTTTTAGATGCGGTCCTCACGGCGCCAGCGGGCTCGGCAGACCGATCCCGATGCGGCTGGCGAGCCTCAGCGTGGGCGCCGACAGCGGCTGCGACGTGCGCCTCGACGCCGCGCTGTGCCGCCGCCTCAGCCGGAACCACGCCGTCATATTCATGGACGAGGTATGCGCACAAGCACACACTTGCGGCTGCGACGTGCGCCTCGACGCCGCGCTGTGCCGCCGCCTCAGCCGGAACCACGCCGTCATATTCATGGACGAGGTATGCGCACAAGCACACACTTGCGGCTGCGACGTGCGCCTCGACGCCGCGCTGTGCCGCCGCCTCAGCCGGAACCACGCCGTCATATTCATGGACGAGGTATGCGCACAAGCACACACTTGCGGCTGCGACGTGCGCCTCGACGCCGCGCTGTGCCGCCGCCTCAGCCGGAACCACGCCGTCATATTCATGGACGAGGTATGCGCACAAGCACACACTTGCGGCTGCGACGTGCGCCTCGACGCCGCGCTGTGCCGCCGCCTCAGCCGGAACCACGCCGTCATATTCATGGACGAGGTATGCGCACAAGCACACACTTGCGGCTGCGACGTGCGCCTCGACGCCGCGCTGTGCCGCCGCCTCAGCCGGAACCACGCCGTCATATTCATGGACGAGGTATGCGCACAAGCACACACTTGCGGCTGCGACGTGCGCCTCGACGCCGCGCTGTGCCGCCGCCTCAGCCGGAACCACGCCGTCATATTCATGGACGAGGTATGCGCACAAGCACACACTTGCGGCTGCGACGTGCGCCTCGACGCCGCGCTGTGCCGCCGCCTCAGCCGGAACCACGCCGTCATATTCATGGACGAGGTATGCGCACAAGCACACACTTGCGGCTGCGACGTGCGCCTCGACGCCGCGCTGTGCCGCCGCCTCAGCCGGAACCACGCCGTCATATTCATGGACGAGGTATGCGCACAAGCACACACTTGCGGCTGCGACGTGCGCCTCGACGCCGCGCTGTGCCGCCGCCTCAGCCGGAACCACGCCGTCATATTCATGGACGAGGTATGCGCACAAGCACACACTTGCGGCTGCGACGTGCGCCTCGACGCCGCGCTGTGCCGCCGCCTCAGCCGGAACCACGCCGTCATATTCATGGACGAGGTATGCGCACAAGCACACACTTGCGGCTGCGACGTGCGCCTCGACGCCGCGCTGTGCCGCCGCCTCAGCCGGAACCACGCCGTCATATTCATGGACGAGGTATGCGCACAAGCACACACTTGCGGCTGCGACGTGCGCCTCGACGCCGCGCTGTGCCGCCGCCTCAGCCGGAACCACGCCGTCATATTCATGGACGAGGTATGCGCACAAGCACACACTTGCGGCTGCGACGTGCGCCTCGACGCCGCGCTGTGCCGCCGCCTCAGCCGGAACCACGCCGTCATATTCATGGACGAGGTATGCGCACAAGCACACACTTGCGGCTGCGACGTGCGCCTCGACGCCGCGCTGTGCCGCCGCCTCAGCCGGAACCACGCCGTCATATTCATGGACGAGGTATGCGCACAAGCACACACTTGCGGCTGCGACGTGCGCCTCGACGCCGCGCTGTGCCGCCGCCTCAGCCGGAACCACGCCGTCATATTCATGGACGAGGTATGCGCACAAGCACACACTTGCGGCTGCGACGTGCGCCTCGACGCCGCGCTGTGCCGCCGCCTCAGCCGGAACCACGCCGTCATATTCATGGACGAGGTATGCGCACAAGCACACACTTGCGGCTGCGACGTGCGCCTCGACGCCGCGCTGTGCCGCCGCCTCAGCCGGAACCACGCCGTCATATTCATGGACGAGGTATGCGCACAAGCACACACTTGCGGCTGCGACGTGCGCCTCGACGCCGCGCTGTGCCGCCGCCTCAGCCGGAACCACGCCGTCATATTCATGGACGAGGTATGCGCACAAGCACACACTTGCGGCTGCGACGTGCGCCTCGACGCCGCGCTGTGCCGCCGCCTCAGCCGGAACCACGCCGTCATATTCATGGACGAGGTATGCGCACAAGCACACACTTGCGGCTGCGACGTGCGCCTCGACGCCGCGCTGTGCCGCCGCCTCAGCCGGAACCACGCCGTCATATTCATGGACGAGGTATGCGCACAAGCACACACTTGCGGCTGCGACGTGCGCCTCGACGCCGCGCTGTGCCGCCGCCTCAGCCGGAACCACGCCGTCATATTCATGGACGAGGTATGCGCACAAGCACACACTTGCGGCTGCGACGTGCGCCTCGACGCCGCGCTGTGCCGCCGCCTCAGCCGGAACCACGCCGTCATATTCATGGACGAGGTATGCGCACAAGCACACACTTGCGGCTGCGACGTGCGCCTCGACGCCGCGCTGTGCCGCCGCCTCAGCCGGAACCACGCCGTCATATTCATGGACGAGGTATGCGCACAAGCACACACTTGCGGCTGCGACGTGCGCCTCGACGCCGCGCTGTGCCGCCGCCTCAGCCGGAACCACGCCGTCATATTCATGGACGAGGTATGCGCACAAGCACACACTTGCGGCTGCGACGTGCGCCTCGACGCCGCGCTGTGCCGCCGCCTCAGCCGGAACCACGCCGTCATATTCATGGACGAGGTATGCGCACAAGCACACACTTGCGGCTGCGACGTGCGCCTCGACGCCGCGCTGTGCCGCCGCCTCAGCCGGAACCACGCCGTCATATTCATGGACGAGGTATGCGCACAAGCACACACTTGCGGCTGCGACGTGCGCCTCGACGCCGCGCTGTGCCGCCGCCTCAGCCGGAACCACGCCGTCATATTCATGGACGAGGTATGCGCACAAGCACACACTTGCGGCTGCGACGTGCGCCTCGACGCCGCGCTGTGCCGCCGCCTCAGCCGGAACCACGCCGTCATATTCATGGACGAGGTATGCGCACAAGCACACACTTGCGGCTGCGACGTGCGCCTCGACGCCGCGCTGTGCCGCCGCCTCAGCCGGAACCACGCCGTCATATTCATGGACGAGGTATGCGCACAAGCACACACTTGCGGCTGCGACGTGCGCCTCGACGCCGCGCTGTGCCGCCGCCTCAGCCGGAACCACGCCGTCATATTCATGGACGAGGTATGCGCACAAGCACACACTTGCGGCTGCGACGTGCGCCTCGACGCCGCGCTGTGCCGCCGCCTCAGCCGGAACCACGCCGTCATATTCATGGACGAGGTATGCGCACAAGCACACACTTGCGGCTGCGACGTGCGCCTCGACGCCGCGCTGTGCCGCCGCCTCAGCCGGAACCACGCCGTCATATTCATGGACGAGGTATGCGCACAAGCACACACTTGCGGCTGCGACGTGCGCCTCGACGCCGCGCTGTGCCGCCGCCTCAGCCGGAACCACGCCGTCATATTCATGGACGAGGTATGCGCACAAGCACACACTTGCGGCTGCGACGTGCGCCTCGACGCCGCGCTGTGCCGCCGCCTCAGCCGGAACCACGCCGTCATATTCATGGACGAGGTATGCGCACAAGCACACACTTGCGGCTGCGACGTGCGCCTCGACGCCGCGCTGTGCCGCCGCCTCAGCCGGAACCACGCCGTCATATTCATGGACGAGGTATGCGCACAAGCACACACTTGCGGCTGCGACGTGCGCCTCGACGCCGCGCTGTGCCGCCGCCTCAGCCGGAACCACGCCGTCATATTCATGGACGAGGTATGCGCACAAGCACACACTTGCGGCTGCGACGTGCGCCTCGACGCCGCGCTGTGCCGCCGCCTCAGCCGGAACCACGCCGTCATATTCATGGACGAGGTATGCGCACAAGCACACACTTGCGGCTGCGACGTGCGCCTCGACGCCGCGCTGTGCCGCCGCCTCAGCCGGAACCACGCCGTCATATTCATGGACGAGGTATGCGCACAAGCACACACTTGCGGCTGCGACGTGCGCCTCGACGCCGCGCTGTGCCGCCGCCTCAGCCGGAACCACGCCGTCATATTCATGGACGAGGTATGCGCACAAGCACACACTTGCGGCTGCGACGTGCGCCTCGACGCCGCGCTGTGCCGCCGCCTCAGCCGGAACCACGCCGTCATATTCATGGACGAGGTATGCGCACAAGCACACACTTGCGGCTGCGACGTGCGCCTCGACGCCGCGCTGTGCCGCCGCCTCAGCCGGAACCACGCCGTCATATTCATGGACGAGGTATGCGCACAAGCACACACTTGCGGCTGCGACGTGCGCCTCGACGCCGCGCTGTGCCGCCGCCTCAGCCGGAACCACGCCGTCATATTCATGGACGAGGTATGCGCACAAGCACACACTTGCGGCTGCGACGTGCGCCTCGACGCCGCGCTGTGCCGCCGCCTCAGCCGGAACCACGCCGTCATATTCATGGACGAGGTATGCGCACAAGCACACACTTGCGGCTGCGACGTGCGCCTCGACGCCGCGCTGTGCCGCCGCCTCAGCCGGAACCACGCCGTCATATTCATGGACGAGGTATGCGCACAAGCACACACTTGCGGCTGCGACGTGCGCCTCGACGCCGCGCTGTGCCGCCGCCTCAGCCGGAACCACGCCGTCATATTCATGGACGAGGTATGCGCACAAGCACACACTTGCGGCTGCGACGTGCGCCTCGACGCCGCGCTGTGCCGCCGCCTCAGCCGGAACCACGCCGTCATATTCATGGACGAGGTATGCGCACAAGCACACACTTGCGGCTGCGACGTGCGCCTCGACGCCGCGCTGTGCCGCCGCCTCAGCCGGAACCACGCCGTCATATTCATGGACGAGGTATGCGCACAAGCACACACTTGCGGCTGCGACGTGCGCCTCGACGCCGCGCTGTGCCGCCGCCTCAGCCGGAACCACGCCGTCATATTCATGGACGAGGTATGCGCACAAGCACACACTTGCGGCTGCGACGTGCGCCTCGACGCCGCGCTGTGCCGCCGCCTCAGCCGGAACCACGCCGTCATATTCATGGACGAGGTATGCGCACAAGCACACACTTGCGGCTGCGACGTGCGCCTCGACGCCGCGCTGTGCCGCCGCCTCAGCCGGAACCACGCCGTCATATTCATGGACGAGGTATGCAAGTGCGCACACACTTTATATACAACCAGCTGATGGAACAAGCAGATGGCCCGTCTGATGTTAAGTGGTAACCATCACCAAGCAAACAATCTAAAAAAAAACAATCTAAACAAATCTAAACAATGGTAACCATCTTATTATAGGCTCCTCTCCATCCAAAGGTCTGGAAGAGATCGCTTTTTAGCGATAAGACCGCCCATTGTACATATCTATAGTTGTAATTATTTGTTTCTTATTTTGTTCGTTTGTAAGGTGTACAATAAAGCATTTTCATTCATTCATTCATTCAAAGCATTGCCTCGTAAGTCACGCACGATAAGAGCGTGCCCTACGATGCACCGCCCTGCGTCCATCAGCTAGATGCATACAGATGTTAAGCCTCATGTGCCTGTAATTACACCGGCAACCGCACAATTCAAACCGAAACACAGCGTTGCTGCTTGGCGGCAGAAAAAGGCGTGGTGGTAGTACTTCCCCGGACGAGCCACACAAAGAGCTCTACTACTCTTAAAAGCTCTTCTTGATTCACGAATCACGGTTTTTATTAATTACGATCGCCGGGCTAACTTTCTTTCTCCTGTCGTGTCACTGGTTTTTTTCGAAGCGGTGCGGTGGAAGGATTTTAAGCGCCTCGAGAGGCTCCTTTCGAGCACTAGACCCATGTTATCGAACTTTTTAGGTTCTACGACGTGCCAGTTTCCTCACGATGTTTTCTTTCGCCGTTTGAGAGTACCGGCATTGAGCACGTAAATTTTAAAACTGAAAAACTCATTGGTGCACGACCGGCTTCGAAGCCACGACTTTAGGATTGGAAGGCGGGGCCGCTACCACGAGACCACCGGTGCTAAGGATAAATTTGAAACGTCTCGTATGCTAGGTGGATTTACCACCGGTTCCTCGCGACCGAAGCCTAGAAGAACGGGCGACTTTTGACAGATTGATTTTAGTTTCGGATTTCGATTTCCCAGCGGGTTTTGTATGTAGACGCGAAGTTATGTTATGAGCGAATGTTTTTTTCACATTAGATAGATTCAATATGCTGTGTGGCCTGTAATATAAATTATATATATACTATACTATCTGATAGGAAGAAATAATAAAAAAAAGAGTATGCTAATTGCTAACAAATACAATTTAAATTATTAGATGGATACATTATGGATAATATCAATTAAATTATAATTCGGCAAATCAGAAGAATAAGTGTATAATAAGCCAAGAAAAAAATTACTGTTTTTTCCAGGTGACCCGTCACTTCGAGTTGATCAACTACTCCGAGTTCGGCACTGTCGTGAACGGCGTGACGTATGCGTGTGACGTCACACACCCGCGTGACGTCACGCGAGACGAGCCCGACGTGCGCGCGGACGGACTGCGGGATATCGTCGCGCACCGTCTGCCTAAGCCTTATAGGTAAGGATTTTATATTATCTTATCTTACTAAGGGCCGCTTTTACAACGATTGCTAAACGTGTTTAGAGAGAGCCCCTCATCGCATTTAAGAAGTCAATCAAGTCTAAAGTCAAGAAAAAATTTGTCGTTAAATACTTATAAATTATCAAACTGCCAAACTAGCAAACCCGAGTGTAAGCGCCATTTTTATTTAACAGCTATATGAATTATTTGAGCTTTTTTGTATGCAGACTGTGATTTATTGCTGCAAGGCAACTTTTTCCGTTTAATAATTAAATGGTAATCCGTATGTGTGTTGCAACTCGATAAAATGGCAATAGCTCAGGGAATAATATTGATTCAAAGTCAAAGTCAAAGTACAAAATGTATTTATTCAATAAAATCACAAGGATCACTTTGAAACGTCTTAAAGCTAGGTGACTCTAGGTGCCAGTTCCACGCGACCAAAGCCTAGAAGAACAGGCAACAAACTTACGGCTTGGTTCCTACCGTTCTTTTGTATGATCCTTTTACAATGTATTAATAGGTATAATATATTATTGAAGTTTAGTGAGGCGTAGGCATACAGATTAATTGATCCAGCAACCATACTCTTCTAACTGAAATACAGCAACGCTGCTTGGCGGCAGAAATAGGCTTGGTGGTAGTATTCCTCTAGAGCTCTATTATTATAAAGTTGAACAAGATGTCATTCAGAACAATATGTGCCCTTACTACTCCTTAAAGGTAACGACATCAATGCATAATACAACCATAAGCGGAACGTCAGTTGAGATCTTATTCCCCTACCTTGAATTAGAATAGTATCAATATTTGATCGAGTGAGCGAAGCGAACGAAGATCTTAGTTTCAACTTGGGTGATTTGGCATTTTATGTATGTATGTATGTTTGTCTGGCGATAACTTTAGAACCGTTGATCCGATCTGCATGAAATTTGATATGTCGATAGCTTGTACTTGAGAAATTTACTGGTAAGTATATGAGTAAAATCGGATAAAGGGTTTTTGAGATATGGGGCTTTTTAAGGGGGCAAAAATAAAAAAAGTTACAGAAAAAAATCAAGTTACATGTCATATGAAAGGGCTTTGTTTGGACATCCCAAAACAATTTTTACTTTTTTTTTGGGACGCCCGGTTTTTGAGATAAAATAAAAAAAGTTAAATTAAGATAACCAGCGATCCAAGAGCTCCCATCTCTAAGTGTTTCGTTGACATCAAGGTTTTTCTACTGGTCGGTCAGTTCCTTTGCTTTTTCTTAATTTTTTTTCTTGAAATAAATTAAGGAGGTACTCTGTTCTCATAAAATGGTAACGACGACTAGGTCTGATGATGGAGCCAAGGTCTGTTCAACGGAACTCTTCAATAAATAGGCCAAGAGAGTTGAAACTTGGTTACCATACCAAGTTAGTAGGCGGTAGTCAGAAAAAAGTACAAAGATAATGTTTGGACTTGCCTCTGACTACTACCTACTCAAAGTTTTGATGCGTTCGTCGGGTCGCATCACGAGATCTCAGTTCGGGGCGAACTACTAGTGTATTATAGCTTCAACTGGAGCTCCTATTGTATTATATTACATTGTAACAAGGATCATACAAAAGAACGGTAGGAACCAAGCCATAAGTTTGTTGCCATTTCTTCTAGGCTTTGGTCGCTTCGAACTGGCACCTAGAGTCACATAGCTTTAAGACGTTTCAAAGTGATCCTTGTGATTTTATTAAATAAATACCTTTGACTTTGATTTTGACATCATCACCTTTGTCCTTACATCCCACACTGACACTTATTTTTTAAGCAAAATTCAGTGCCGACATTTGAATCGTACCTACTTACACACACAGGGTAGCAGGGTCGGACTGAGCCGAAAGGGCCCGGGTGGCAGATTTTTCAATTTTTTTTATTTCATTCTCTCTAATTGTATGAACGAACTATCTGATCTAGTTTTACATTTAGATTGAAAGA
Organism: Chloroclysta siterata; assembly: GCA_932294275.1. NCBI lineage: Eukaryota > Metazoa > Arthropoda > Insecta > Lepidoptera > Geometridae > Chloroclysta > Chloroclysta siterata. Next base: position 993,844 of record OW028607.1, read on the forward strand.
GCTGGGACCTAGCCTGCGCGGACCACCTAATCCTACGGTCGCCGCAAGCCCTGCAAGCCAGGCCTGCGCAGGCTGGGGCCCGCCTGGCAAATGCCATTTCAACTCTATGGCCAGTCCGACGCTGCAGGGTAGTAGTTTCGTAACAATCACATCTCCATGGTTTGCTTGTATTTCCAGAATAAACGGCAACCTGACGGCGGCCGTGTCCGGGTCGCACCCGTGCCGCTGCCGCGCGTGGCGGGTGGGCGCGCGCGGCGCCGGCGCGTGGGAGGGCTCGGCGCTGCTGCCGCACGGCGCGCTGCTCGAGTTCGGCTGCCAGGCCTTCGTGTTCGGCATCACGCAGCCGCAGGACCTGTGCGAGGACGAGCCGGCGCTGTGACGCCGACGCGGGGCTCGAGATCCTGGACGCAGTTGTAGGGGGGATAGCGATGTGGAAGGTCGTTTCTAGTAGGGACAGTGGGAATAGTGAAAGTTTCAGTAGGGACGATGGGAATAGTGGTAGTGAACGCGCAGTTTCTAGTAAGTAGGGACAGTGGGAAAAGGCATGTAGACGGCAGTTTCTAGTGGGGACAGTGGGAATAGCGATGTGGATGGCTGCTTCTAGAAGGGATAGTGGGGATAACGATGTCGAAGGCTAGTAGGGGCGATGGGGATAGTACTTCCCCGGAAGAGCCCTTAGCGAAGAGCTCTACTTCTAAATTTACTGAACTACTGGCCAGGTCTAATTTCTAAATTTACAAATTAGCCAGACTTAGAAATTGGCAGACTTCTAAAAGCTTCCTGTGCGCTTTGCAGGCTTGTAGGAATACTTTTTCTTTACTATGCTACAGTTATCGCAAAGCAAAGGTCGATCATGAAGTTATCAAATATGGGTTTGTGTCACGGCATAAGGTCGTAAGTTGTTAACTGCTCTGCCAAACGGCTAGCTTCACGTTTGCAAATGTGGAACTCGTTAGTTAAGAGGAAATATGTGGTTGTTGTAATAGTGTAGTTAACAATAGTATAGTAAAGTAGTGGAATCAATAGAAACTTCTAGCATTCAAAGGCCAAAGATCGTGATGAGTGGAAGATTTTGGGGTAGGCCTTTTCTGAGTAGTGGGACGAAATTATAGGATTAGAAAAGTAAATATTAGAGGTTAAAGAAAATAACTACAGAATGGAGTTTTGGTGAGATTCTAGTAATTATTCAACAGCGCTTTGTTGTTTTTTTACTATTTTTTTCTTGGATAGATTGTTTGGATGTAATTCAAAATAATTAGATGTGGTTGGTGACTGATGTGACGTATTGCTAGTTTTTAATTTAGTTAACTAATTTAAAAAAATATATATTTCGCCTAAACTGGTACCTATGATAAGAGACGCCAATCAACATTGTGGCTTCTCCAATCAAATAGAGGTTTGTCTATCATGTCTTGTAGAAGAATACAACTTTTTCTGATGTTCAATAATTTTAACACCTTCAGGTGTGTTCGATTGCTATGTAATATTGGGTTGTACCTAGCCTTAATTGTATTATGGCTAATTTTAAGTAATTCTTAAGCTAATAATGTTTACGTTTGGTAATAAAATAATAATTTAAATTCTTGTCTTTTATTGTTTTAAATACCTATGAACATAATCAAACTATTTCTCACACAATTTTATTTATTTTTATACTCAAAACTGAAAAATTGAGATTCTAACAAAGACTAGCCGAAAATGTAATATTTGGACGTACCTCTGACTACCCCTTTGACATCCTCAAAGAATCTAGAATCGGTACTAAGAGATCCGAGCTGTTTTGGTTACTCCGACACGTTTGCCGATAAGTACGTTCGGGCAGATCTAGACGAGAGTGAAGTTAGCCGTTGGCTGAGCGGTGGACAATGACCCTAAGTAGCGACACAAAACCATGTTTTCAGTTCCGCGGCTAACTTCACGATTTAGTTCCCCGGCCCGTAGTAACCCTAAGTATAAGTGTTACGTTCTATATGTGAAAACTAATTAAGCTAGTTTGTATCTATTACCTCTTTAACTACTTAAACTTAAGAAACTGTTTGTTTTCCTAAAATAAATAAATAAAAAATAATAAAAAAAATAATAGAAAAATTAAAATCAGGATTTTGTTACAAAATCTTTAATCATGATTCACAATCAGCCGTCTCTGGATCCTCCTCATCGAAATCCCGTATCTTCACATCAGCGTCTTCTCCGTATTGTATGATATTGTCTATGGTCATCAGTATGTTCTCCATGCTCTCTTCGTCTCTGATATTCAGCGGGTAGAATCGGACTAGGCTGAAGTTTTCTACAATCTCGCCAATAGCTTCCGTGAGTTTGGCGTATTTCGCGTGCCATTTTGAATTAGAGTTTCGCATGTCTGCTAGTAAGATATGTGGATCGGGGTCTAAATAGCTGAAAAGAGAAAATAAATGAAAACCAATTGATATCCCTCACAGCTCAATTGGTAGTAGATTTGCCATCTGCGCTGTAGGCCGTGGGTTCGATTCCCAACGAGATAAAATATTTGTGTAATGAAAACAAATGATTGTTCTCTGTCTAGGTGTTTTATCATTAGTAGTATGTCTTTACAAAAATAAGACAACAGGGTGGATTTTGGAAAACGTTCTTATGAGACCATCCATTACTTTTTTAGATATTCTGAACTGCATTCACAGATTTTTGAAAAAAATACTGTCAGTACAGATGTATGGTTAGTGCTGAGGGCTTATTACGAGTTTAGTGCCGATCGTCGATCGTTACGATACACCGAATATTCTTTGAGACGCTGATTTATTTTCATAGAAAATTCGGTGTATCGTAACGATTGACGATCGGCACTAAACTCGTAATAAGCCCTCTGATATAATTTTCGAATTAGCGTCTTTAGATATATTCCAAGACTGATCTTATAAAATCTTAGAATTTTACTCTTGAATCGCTCAAAGAACCTTAGTTCAGTGTTTGAGCAAGCTAATAGCTATTACTTGTCCAGTTGTTTCCGTGCGCCTTTGCTGAGCAGGTCCATTTTCGTGAGGATATTTACATGAGGCAGTTCCAAATTTACCATCACACTGAGTGCTGCCATTGTGCCTGAAAAAAATATTGTACAAACATTTTCAATTTTTTCTATTAATAATTATTTTAAAAACAGATTTTATAAATGGGATATTTACTTTGATACCACCGTGAAGAGTGTGGTTGCCGGTGTAATTACAGGCACATGAGGCTTAACATCTGTATGCCTCAAGTTGATGGATGCAGGGTATTGCATCGTAGGGCACGTTCCTCAAGTGCGTGACTTACGAGGCATTGCTTTGTTATAGGTGATGGTTACCACTTAACATCAGGTGGGCCATCTGCTTGTTCTATCAGCTAGTTGAATAAAAAAAATGTGAAATTTATGGTCAAAAATGTGTTTGATCAAATATTATATTATATTTTATGTTAAACCACTTTATAGGTAGGTAATTTAAAGAACACTTTGATATATTAATAAAATAAAAATTAAGATATATTTGTACTTCTTTGTGAGGTTTTTTATTAGTAATTTTTGTTACCTGATAAGAATTTAGCCCCGTCTATCATGAACTGTGAATCAACTAAGAACACCACACAGACACGAAACCGCCACTTGTCCAGCAGATCCACGAGTTTCTTCATCACAGTCAGGTGGGTGTACAGCTCTATCTGTCCCGGGCAGTCGAAGAGAAGGTAGTCATCGTCTACGTCTCCAAGTTGCTCCTCCAACCAATCACTGTTTTCTATGAGTGTTCTGAAATTGAGTATGGATTTTATTGAGTTTTTAATTAGATTGTAACTAACTATGGCACACAATGGCACAACTCGCTAATTTTCATTATTATATTATTATGTTAGAAGGAAGCAAGCCATAAATTTGTTGCCTGTTCTTCTAGGCTTGGTTGCCACAAGGAACTGTTGCACCTAGCATGTATGTGACAGTTTCAAGATTAGATTAGAAAATTCTTTATTGCACAAAAGGAAGTACATAGGCGAACTTAATGCTAGTTAGCATTTTCTTCCAGTTAACCTTTGTGTAATGTGGAGTGGGTGGTAGTGCTTTTAGGATACAATAATGGGGAGAAGCGTCTAACTATTATATAAATACAACAATACCTAACCTAAATACCTACTATACCTACTACAAGCATCTGCTTTAAGACCTTTTGAGTTTGACATTTAATGTATGGCCTCTAATGGATTTCAAATCGAAATTTGTTGAAATGAATTGATAATAATACTGACTATTTTTCTAAGATAAGAAACCTACTCAATACAGAACACGAGTCCCCCATTAGGTCCAAACTGCAACTCCTCATCCTCCATAGCATCATCCAGATGGATCAGCTCTCTGATGTCCACCAGCGGCTCATAGTCGAAGTGCTCTGCAGCCGGGTCCAAGTTAACCACTTCCACAATGCGCTTTGCATCGCTGGCATGTTTTACTATTGATGAGCAGTAAGTTGACTGAAATTGAATGAAAAAACTTTTATATTTGACCCACATAGATAGGTACTTGGATAAAAAAAACGGGAGCCAATAATGTACGGCCAAATAATGTACAGCATGATATTGCACAGCATGATATCGCACAGCATGATATTGCACACCCAGATAATCCACTGGTTTGAATTATTGGGTGTACATTATCATCCCGTACAATAACATGCTGGGCAATATTGTCATGTGTCAAGTCGGATTGGTTAGGTTATGTTGAAACATATAAATTACGCACGAGGCGAGCGAGCAAAGCGAGCGTGCCGCCGACTTGCCAGAAATTATTTTTTACGGTACCAAAGTGGCTTCCAATTATCATGCTGTACATTAACGTGCTGTACATTATCATGCTGTGTATTTACTGGCTGCACATTAACTACATGTGACAATATTGCACACCCCAATAATGTACACCCAGTTAAAACGAATCCAAAAAGGTACCAAAGTGGATTCCAAATATCATGCTGTACATTATCATGTCGTACAATAACCGGACTCAAAAAAACAATAAACAAAAGTTACATATAGGTCTCCACACTGATACCCATGCTGCATTGTGACAGGTTAAAGAGGTCTTCGTCTCAGCTCTATGCTGATGTATGCACTATACCTAGGTGAGGTATGGTGCGGTGCTAGTTTTTAAACAAAATAACGATATTTCAAGATAAATTTCGAAGTAAATTTCTAAGTTGTTGCTTAATGCAGCCAGTAGCATAGGTTGGTGGACAAGGCCCCGGTGAAAAAATTGTGAGCAGGCTCAAGGCTTTCTAGCTTGGGGAGCTGGCTGACCCTCTCTTTTCAAAGCTTAGGTTAGCTCTCCCCTGTGCTCTGGGGCCCTGGTGCACTGCACCTGGCCCTATGATAGCTACACCACTCACTGAGTGCAGCCTTAGTGAAAAAATAAGCGGCAATTTCATTTTAGTGTTTACAAGGTCGACATAGTTATAATCTCAAAACTTGACCATTATTTGAGGAGGACGAGCATCAACTTACCTTTCCACAGCCTGCTGGTCCTACGACGAGCTGAGCATACCTCATTTTGTTTGCAAATAGAGCTTTTATTGTGTAAAAATGTAAACTGCTCGAGGTTAGGTTACCGATGAATAATTGCTGTTAAACACTTATTAGTAACATAAATTGCACAAATGAAGTAATCTTAATGTTTAAGAAATTTGGATTGCGAAGTTTATACAATGAATAGTTTTTAAATAACTCAAAAAAATCACAAAACTCCGTCACACGATTTTTGGATTGTTTGTTTTGGTTCTTCTCTTCTTCTTCTTCTTCTTGGCACGCCATGACGTTTGTGATTTACATGATGGCAAGTCACTGTCAAATCTGCAGTGTTCCAAACGAACGTTAATACAGGATTTAGAGCATGAAAGCGCCAGTGCAAAAGATAATTATTCTCCTTTAGTTATTTATAATTATTCTGAGGGTCCAATCCATCAGCAATTTTTACTACACATTTACCCCCCCCACTGGAGTAGGTACAATTCAGACGTAATAGCAGTTTGAAAACTCCAGTTTCAGAGGGTGACCTCTTTACCTACACACATACCTATACGATTTGTCTTTCGTGTCAAGGGTGTGTCCAGTCACGTCAATATTTTAAATTTAGTAACGTCTATTGTTATTCCATCAGACTCAAAAAAATATTCAGAGCGAACGAATAAAATCTGAAGCAAATTCTAAACTGAAGATAACACCAAGAGTGTGAGCGAGTGTATATTTATAGTTCTGCGTATTATTATTGTTCTGCGTGGATATTTTATTCGTACTCAATGCCGGCCATCGGTATAGACCTGGGCACTACATACTCCTGCGTCGGGGTCTGGCAGCATGGTGGGGTGGAAATCATAGCCAACGACCAAGGAAACCGGACCACACCATCCTACGTCGCTTTCACCGACACTGAACGCCTCATCGGCGATGCTGCTAAGAACCAAGTAGCGCTGAACCCAAATAACACCATATTCGACGCCAAAAGACTCATCGGGCGGAAGTTTGCCGACCCAAAGATCCAACAAGATATGAAACACTGGCCTTTTAAGGTGGTAAGCGAGGACGGTAAACCTAAAATCCAAGTCAATTTTAAAGGCAAGTCCAAACGCTTTGCTCCAGAGGAAATCAGCAGCATGGTTCTTACCAAAATGAAGGAAACAGCTAAAGTTTACCTGGGAGGTGCGGTCACTCAAGCCGTTATCACTGTACCAGCCTATTTTAATGATTCACAAAGGCAAGCGACAAAAGATGCAGGTTCCATTGCTGGTTTGAACGTATTGAGAATCATAAATGAGCCCACTGCAGCTGCTCTGGCTTATGGGTTGGATAAAGACTTGATAGGCGAAAGAAATGTTTTGATTTTTGATCTTGGCGGTGGAACTTTCGACGTTTCTATCTTAACTATAGTCGAAGGGTCACTGTTTGAAGTGAAAGCCACTGCCGGCGATACGCACTTGGGTGGAGAAGACTTCGACAGTCGCCTTGTAGATTTCCTATCCGATGAATTCAAACGAAAACATAAGAAGGATCTCCACACGAATCCGAAATCTTTGCGTCGGCTGAGAACTGCAGCTGAGAGAGCCAAGCGCACTTTGTCCTCAAGCACGGAAGCCAGTATTGAAATCGATGCTCTCTTCGAAGGAGTCGACTTCCTCTGTCGCATATCACGCGCACGCTTCGAAGAACTCAATGCTGATTTGTTCCGAACAACTCTGGAGCCAGTTGAAAAAGCCTTGAAAGACGCAAAAATGGACAAGAGTTCTATTCATGACGTGGTTTTGGTCGGTGGATCCACTCGCATACCTAAGATTCAAAGTTTGCTACAAAACCTCTTTAATGGGAAGAAATTGAACCTTTCAATAAATCCCGACGAAGCTGTCGCTTACGGAGCTGCGGTCCAAGCTGCCATTTTGAGTGGAGAACGCCATTCAAAGATCCAAGATGTTTTACTAGTCGATGTCGCTCCTCTATCTCTGGGCATTGAAACAGCTGGTGGAGTCATGAATAAGATCGTCGAACGCAACGCTAAGATCCCTTGCAAGCACTCCCAGACTTTCACCACCTACTCCGACAGCCAACCGGCGGTTACCATTCAAGTCTACGAAGGTGAAAGAGCTATGACTAAAGACAATAACATTCTAGGAACATTTGACTTGACTGGCATACCCCCTGCTCCTAGAGGAATTCCTCAGATCGAAGTTACTTTTGATTTAGATGCAAACGGAATCCTCAATGTTTCTGCCAAAGAGAACAGCACTGGGAAAAGTAAGAATATCGTCATCAATAATGATAAAGGAAGACTCTCTCAAGCTGACATAGATCGAATGCTAGATGAAGCTGAAAAGTACAAAGCAGAAGATGACAGACAAAGGGAGAGAGTTGCAGCTAGGAACAAGCTAGAATCCTACGTATATGGTGTCAAACAAGCTATTGACGAAGCCGGTACTAAACTGCCTGAGGCGGAGCGCTCGAGGGCTCGTCGTATTTGTGAGGAGGCTATACGATGGATTGAGGGCAACTCTTTGGCTGAGAAGGATGAACACGAAGATAAGTTCAAGGGGGTTGTTAAAGAATGTAGTCCATTGATGACCAAGCTCCATGGCGGCCGCAGGCATGGAGGCAGTGATGGACCGATCGTTGATGAAGTTGATTAGCACCTTTACATATTTGACTTTATTGTCTTTGTATTGTTTCTTTTCAATAAATTCTCCAGTGTAATTTTTTTCTCAAAGCTTTAGTGTATAATTTTTTATTCATGACTACCTAATAGGTAACTATAGTAGGCGTCACGGTCGTATTGTATTAAGGTGTTATATTTCAGGTTATTTCAGGTAAGTAGTAAAATACGCTCTGACCACGGCAAATAGATGAGACAGATGATCAAATCCTGTCGGTTTTCGGAACCCTAAAAAGTCACCAGTGGGTCTGAGCTACGTGGGCGTAGAGGTACTACGCGATGCTACGAGCTCCTACGCGCTTCTACGAGTGTAGCACCTCGAGCGTTTATCGACTATTCATTACTTTTCTTACCAAAATAACATTTTTCATAAATGTGCTTCTTCACAAATAAAATAAAACCAACATCGATTAGCAATTTCTTTATTTTTAATTTTAATAACTTTAGAAATTGTTCAGAAAGAAGACAATGGTTTCAGCATTCATTAGTTATTAATATTATGATATGAACAATAATAATTATAGCTATTATTAAATACTATCATTATAATAATGGAGATAACGTATTATAATCGTCTATTTGCTACGTTATGTACATTACGCTAATCACTGCAACATTTAACATAACAACTTTAGATGGACCAAACTTGCTTCGAATATTTTTAGACTGTCAAATATCTGACGTTTAGGTTCATATTGGAAGTACCTTCTGGAAGACCTAGTTACTGAGACCAACTTTCTACTTACTGAAATTCAAGGTTTAAAAAGAAATAACTCAATGCAGCCAACCTAGCGTTTCAGAAAATCTATTCCTAATCCATGATTGGTCGTTAAGCTGTGAAAATCGAATGTTGAATCAAAAGAGAGATTTATTTAAGATATTTCAGCGAAAAATATTCGTCGCAATTTCAACAACAACTATACATAAACATACGTAATATCATAAACTCCAGAAAGCAAATGCTTATATCAAAGATAATTATAGAAAAGAATGGAAGCTTACAAAAGAAATATCGAGTTCGAAGGAGATCGACAAATTAACAGATTGTTAACTGTTTAACAGCCTAATGAATTTAATATTGACTATTTTCTATTGTACCTTAAATCTATCTTATTATATGTTTATATATAACATCGATATGTATGATTGTTCTAACACTGGGAATAGAAAGATTTTTTTTCATTGTAAAATTGAAATTTTCAAACTGTCTCGAAATTTGGAGGCCTAAAGATATTAATTATTTAAATTTTGTTACATATCCGATACAATAAATTTGATTATTCATGAGTTTTTTCACCCTTTTACGAAGTTATCTTTGGGTCTATTCGTCTACTTATGTATCTAATTTAATATTCACCTAAAATGTGGTACCATCTATGTACAATAAAAAATGTTTTTGACTATTTACACCGTAATGCAAGGAGTAGGTTCCTTCAAAATGTACATTAACTTAGATCTAGAAACCGACGAAATAATAAGAGGAAAGAAAATAAATAAAATAAACAAAAAAATCATAAAAAGCAAGTTTATTGCTAAAATTATAATAAAAAGTATAACCACGTGCTTATTGGCTTAGATTGCATTTGTGTTCACTTTGTACGTTCTCTACAAAATATAAAATATGGAATTTCGAGTAGAGAGATACCTACCAAGTTACAGCTACGCACATATAAAGTGACAGACAGACACACATCACAATTCACAACTGATTGAGCGGTCAGCTTTCGTATAAAATAAAACAATAGAAAACATACTTATAATAATATAAAACATTCATAATTTAAAACTTATAACCCAGTTATAATATTTAAAACCCATCGGTTCATATAAACATAATAATACTTTTAAACTGGGGTCGTAATTAATAGCTTAATTTTACATCTGATTGCACTTTTACTTTTGTTCACAAAACAAATAATTAAAAATTTCTACCCCTAAGAACCTAACGATTATCTTACAAGATGGAGCTACCTACCCTACGTATGTACAGAGTCGTGGTTGACAGGCAATTTTCGACACATATTTGGTATATTTATTTACAGATAAAATTATATAAAGAAGCTATAACTTAAAATACTCAGATTTTTGTACCTTACCAGGGTACGGGTCTAAAAATTAAAGCAAAATGCATATTTTTGTATCGTAAGTTTTCTCGTCCCTCGGGACGTATGCCTGGCATATCACGAGAAGCTAACGGAGGTTATTTACAAAGTCTTTGGCCTTACATCGAATTACAATAACACATTATCTACTAATATTTGCACTGAATGTCGCACAATCGTCGGCGAGCGGCAACGTCCCGCCGCACCGCAACCGTGACACGAAACTCACCGTTCGAACATTCGGACCCGTTTCAACCGTACCACTCACTCTAGTCCGTCACTAGTAGTCCCACCGGTCGTCGTCCGTCTCGGACTTGATCTTGTCCTCGGGGATGACGTCATCGGGCGTGTGCGGCGGGCGCGGCGTGAGCGGCGCGTGCGGCGCGTGCGGCGCGTGCTGCGCGTGCGGCGTGCGCGGCGCGGGCGAGGCGGCGTCGCGCGGCACGGGCGACGGCTCCACGCGCACCATCTCCTCGGCCTCGCGCCGGAAGTCGTCGCTGCGCATCACGCACACGCCGTTGATGATCACCTCGTCCGGGTTGCGCGGCTTGTCCTCCTGCCAGTCGGGGTTCACCCACTGCGGCGCGGCGGGTTTCCTCCTGCTCGAGCGGCCCTGCGGCGTCGACGCCGCTTTGGGCTCAGTCTTTGACTCATCGTCCAGCGAATCCTCGGAGCCGAGATTGCTCTCGACGTCGTCGTCTTCGTAATCCTCGCCGTCGGGCTCTCGTTTCAGCGGCATCGATAGATCGAGGCCGCCGCTCTGGTCTTTGGTCACTTCTTCGGGGGGGATCAGGCCTCGGCCGATCAACGCGGCTAGGTTGGAATTCGCCGCGAAGTATGGAGGGTACGGGAGTGGTACTCCCGCTAGGCCCATCCTTTCCTTTTGCAGTTCCAGCAATCTCTGGTTAAGGAGGAGACGGAACTGCACGGGGTCGAAGGGGGCCGAGGACTGGTCGCGAGCGGGTGGCTCGGCGGGCAAGCCGTGTGGCGCTTGCTGCTTTAACCTCATCCTATGGTTGTGGAACCAGTTGGTTATCGTTCGTGTCGATAGCCCTAGTTCCGAAGCGAGAAATTCTATCGTCGGCATGTTAGGGTAAGGGTCTAAAGCGAATGCCAGTCTCAACGCCTCTTTTTGTTCCTCAGAAAATAGCACTCTTTGTTTCTTAGCGCAGGGAGCGCCGGTAGTGGGGCCGGGTGAGCTCGAGTGGTAAAACTCTGACGTGTCGTTGGACGAAGTGTCTGAGGAGTTGTCCTGCCCGGGTCCGCTGGAGCGCCGTCGCTTGTTAGCCTCTCGTCTCTCGTTCTTTAACGCTTGTAGGCGGTCGATGTTGTGGGCATCGCTCAGCCAAAGCTGCATTCGAATGAACGGTTCTCTACCCTTGATGCTCAACATGTGCCAAGGCTTGGGCTTCGATAGCAGCTCGCTCACCGACCCCTGTGACAGTCCAAGGACGGCTTCTCCGAAGATTTTCTGACCTATGTTGTTCGCTAACAAAGCCTCTTTGATTTTGGTCGTAATTGTTTGCGTGTCCAGGTCTTGCGTAAGAGCAGCCATCTCATATACGCTGGGAGATATGTGTTGGTGAAGACTGCGCATTATTGGGGGCTGGTGGTGTGGCTGGGGAGGTGGCTGAGGCTTCCTTTCTTTGTTGTTGTTATCGTGATGCTGAGGGGGTAAGGTCACCGCATGATGCGGAGGGAAACCTGGTGGTGTTAGCAGTAGCGGCGGAGGCTGGTGGCCCAAGTGTCCCAGGTGACCGGAACCAAGGAGTTGCTCGTGTTGCATCTTGTTGAGAAGAGAAGTAGCGTCTGAGATCATCTTCTGCGTTGGAGGCATCGGCTTGTTCATTGGCGGACATACTGCAACAATAGAAAAGTTCGGTGAGTTTTTGAGCAGTAAAACGTTTTAAATCGACTAGAGAAAGTGTGCAAAGTTTTAGTTGTTGCTAGGGAGAAGTGTGCAGTGGGTTGACGTATCTGTATTAGAGATTTTTGAGAAAACAATAGTGAACTTACTCGGTGCTCCGCTGTAGTTTCCAGTCCTCATCAATTTCTCCGGTGCGATTTTGTATTGTGACGCGACTAGCTTGTGAACCGCGTTGTCGTCTTCCAAGAACATCTTCATTCTGATGAAGGGTTCCCGGCCCTTCTGCGTGAGCATGTGCCAGGGCTTCGGCCGCGCGAGCAGGTCACTGACCGACCCTTGCGAGAGTCCCAGGACCGACTCTCCGAAAAGCCTTTGGCTGATAGAATACTGGCTCAGAGCTTCCTTGACCCTCCGAACGATGTCTTCGGTGTTCAAGTTATTGAAGAGATCGAACTGCTGTTGCGTGATCGGAGGCAATACCGCCTTCATAGACCTCTGAGCTGGCGTGTGGTGAGGGGGGTTGCTGGGCTGGGATATTAGACTGTTGGTGATGGACGCCATCCTTTGCAGCGGGCTCGCGGCTGCAGAGCTATTGAAGTCCTCATTAGGAGTGATTGCTGGCGGTAATATAGCGTTACCTAGAGGGCTGGACGCCGACGAGCCGGTGGACTGCTGGCCCGGCTCCAGCTTGGGTCGCACGAGGGAGAACGCGCTCCCCGCGTGCCGGATCGCCTCCTCGGCGTCCATCGATCTATCCTTATCACTATCAGTCATTCCATTCATTTTGGCGTTTTTGTCCTTGGGAAGTGAGAGATCTTGGACCGCGCCAGAGCCGTTGATATGCTGGTTCTGGGCTTGTTGCATCGCCTGCTGCTGGAGCGCGAGGAGGTTGGGGAAGGGAGGCATCCCTGGCAGGTTGTGGAGGTTGGGAATGTTGCCGCCTGGCTGGATCTTGGCGAGTTCTCTGTGGTACGCTTCCAAAGCCATACGGATGTCTTCGGGCGGCCTCTCCATGTGTGGGGGCATACCACCGCTGAAAAAAGGGGGAAACATACTATTCGTTAGCTCTAGTTTACTGCTCTCAATACCATTAAGTTTTTTTTATTATAATAAAATGGCCAGCTCTGACTACCTATGGACAGATATTAAACAGACATGTACTTGTACATGGCAAAACTAAAGTCTCTAAAGTCTCTCTAAAATTAACTAAAATTGATATTCATGTGAAGAAACGTTCAAACAGCTTTTTTACGCGTAGACACTGTTTCGAGTGTGTTCCAGTTATTTATTACTTTGCAAAATTTCAATCGGTTCCATAATTCCATTGGTTTCATAGGTTCAATCGATTCATTCTAGAGCAGGGGGAAAATGTCTTAATCAGTCCAAGGTTTTACTAATAAGAAAATAAAAAAATGGTGCCAAACCTAAGTTTTTTTAACCAAGTCTTGTAAAAAGATGATATAAGTTTAGATTTAGATAACAATCAATCATGAAAATGATCACCAATTCAACCAGCGATGAATACTTACCCAGGGAAGCCTTCTCGGTTGTGACGGATATCCTCCACCCGCCTGGTCATTATCTTGGCGAGCTCCTCCTGGTAGATGCGGACCACCTTCTCCTGAGGAATGTCATCGTTTTCGTACTTCTTTAGCCTCCTGTTTTGGCTCGAGTCCTGAAATAAAATAGACACATGTTAAGTTTTTCCCAAAATTTCAAAAAGGTGGTCTATGTGGCGGACAAGTATAGAAGAGATTAACAGTCATAATGATACAAAACTTTGAAGCTTAGCAATAAGACCGCTCACTGTAGTTTTATTTTTTTATCTTCTAGTGTGGCAGTTGCTTTGTTTTGTTTGTAATAAACATAGACAGACATTTTTTTCCAAAAAAAAATTACAATGTGCCGCAGCAGCAAAGGGTTTCTACTCAGCGTGTGCCACATCCTTATTCTAGTAGTTAGGTGCTGCTATTCTGCCGAAACCTTTAGCCAATAAAACTTGTTATACCAATAGGACTTACAACATTAAAGCATTTTCATGAATTAGTATTTTAATTATCATTCTTACCTTAGAAAAGGGCGATTGACACTGCGTTCTGGGCGAGCTAGAGTCTTCATTGCTTCTAGAATCGTCGTTGTGTGGAGGTCCCGTGGGAGTCTTCATCATATGCGAAGCCTCGTTGAGAATATGCGCCAGTCGGTCGTCCCCTTCTCCATCGGACCTTCCGAAGCCCCCAGGTCCAATGCTCCCGTCTTTTGAACCAACTGGAAAGATGAAAATACTCTGTGTAAAGGACGCGTTGTTGCTAGGTTCTATGTTTATGATGACAGAGATAAACGTTATTGTATAATGACAAAATTAATCAAAGGTACAGTTATGTTTATCCAGCGTTTAACAAGCTGGATCTGGCAACGAAAACATTACAGCGACTCGGTCTAATTTCCTGGAATACTACAGTTTTATGATTCCTATAGTTCTTAATAGTGGGTAGGTATACACGCACGAGATATTTTAATTGCCGCTAAATTGTTACTCGTCTGCCTACTAGGTATATGCGTATCCGTTGTAGCGACATCAGCTCTTGCCAAGTAATAAATACGAAAGTTATATTTGGTACAATTGAAATTAGGCGAGTCATTTAAGCGGTGCACCGCAATGAATAGCGCTTTAAGATAATCGGCTGAATGGGATCGTGCACTCATCGCCTAAGTCGGTAATCCTAAAACGGCGCCCGCGCAGCTATAAACAAGCGAAGTTACGCGAACTCCGCCATATTGCGGGCATTCGTCCTGTCAACATATTGTCTCGAGACGCACAATGAAACGACACTATTTAGATCGTGATATACGCACGAAATTAGTTTAATTAAGACGCATAATTAGTTTTAGACGTTCGTGTCGAGATGCATATAGAATAAAGCGCTCTTAATGTTCGGATACTGGCCCCGGCGCGTAATTATTGCAGCCGTATTATTTCGAGTTCAAAGAAATTTTCATATTAAATTCACGTAAAATCATAAAATGTCGGGTAGCCGTTGTTTTGTCACGGAATAATATGATAATTGGGTGCGCGGCGCCTGGTAGTCGTAGGCCACCTCTCGGATTCAGGTGTACAAATCGGTCATCGAGAAGGTTTCCTCATGTATTATTTTGTTTGCGGTATTTTAACGACTCCGAAAACGGATCGTTCTTGAGTAAACGTATTCATTTCCCAGGATCACAAAGACTTAATTGCGTGCTTAAATTTTATTTTAAACCGACAATATGCATCGCTGATTTCCTTGATGAGTGAATCTTTGGTTATTTTAATATCGGCGCAGAGTATCCCTTGATTCATTGAACGATAAAAATAATGATAAGTGACACAGTTGTTTTTCGAATTCGCGTTTTATTGGAACGTAAAGTGCGCTTTCAGAATCAAAATGGATTAAGCTTTTGTGATTGAATTCAGGCGAATGTTTTGCAACTGTTGTGACATCGCCTTGAGGTTTCTTCTTGCGTTTTACATCCAAATTAGATACGATCTTACAAAAGTGACTTTCAAATTACGGATGGAATATTTTACTGTAGCAGTAAGTTTTTGAGCGACCTAATTCAAAGTTCACAACTATTATTACTTATCGTAATATCGTAACAGTAGTTTTTATGAAACGATAAATTTTCAAGTTAACGACTATGACAAAGAAAACGTGATACAAATAAATATCAAAATGGTCAAGATCATAATCACGCTTGTACACATTATTTTATTTTTAATGATTAGAACAATAAACGAGACGTGATTTGGGATTTAATTTACGAAATGTTATTTGTGATGGCATGTAAAGTTTTGACAAAGTATGTAGGTACTTACAGCTTTAACTATTTGAGTATAAGTTTTATATTTTACTCCAAAGAAAGAAAGCACTAGTGACACGACAAGAACTCCACAGAACTACTAAATCTAGAGTAACATTGTAGAGTCCTGCTTAAGCACCTTCCTCTTTGAATAAGGATAGGCTTCTAAACTAAGCCTAGCAATAAAGCTACTGACTTAACCGTTTTCCAGCTAACCGATTCATTCACCTGAGGTAATACTTGAATCGATAATGATTGTCATGGACAAAAACTAGATTTTTATGTTAAAATCATTCAAAACAGCAATATCAAACCGATAAGTACAGATTAGAATGTATACCGCGTCACTTGAGGCCGGGCAGGTGGGTAGTGTACCAATTATTAGTTTGTTTTGTCGTCAGTATCCTACGAAGCTCATTTGTATGTCAAAAATGTAAAGTCATAAAAATGAGCAGCTAATTCTATCTTCTGTCGATCTCACAAACGAAGCCGCCTTGCAAAAACTAGCGATAATGATATCACACGCAGATAATAGTCATTTGTATGTATAGATATATCCGCCGACAGACAGCTCGTCGATAAATTTCAACACACGTCTATTAATGCCTTTGATCTTCTGGCAGACATTTTGTTATTCCGTATACGGCATGCGGACAATTACCTCGACGTGCTTCGAAATATTTGCCAAAAACTGAGGTTATTTCTACTGCGTAGACGCACGCCGCCATTTTGAGCACACGACTCGACGACATGGCCGACTTTCGACTTTCGAATAATATTTTTTTCGCGTTTCTCATTTCTTATCTCGACGACTATAAACTATGTAACGATATCAGTTTTTATTGTGGCTATTACGATGTGCATTTTTGATGGATACTTTTAAAAAACGCGGCGGTCAATTAACGTCGTCCGGTCACGGAAGTTTAAAATTTATCGGACGGGGTTTGATCGCTTCTGAGTGACTGACCGCCCTCTCCGCGCCCGCTACGACGAGGGAATGGGGAATGTGTAAATTCGAGTGGCAATAACATAATTCAAGGATAACAATAAAAACGAAGAAATTATTTGTTTATGCGACATTATATCGCGTGCGTGCACGCGAAAACTATTTTCTTTGTGGCCGTTATTGATTGCTAGTCGTATGAATATTCAGAGGCTTTGAAAAGTAAAGGGGCGGTGCCCTAAATTATAGTGTCACTGTGACATAGTAAAAAACCGCTAGTAATTTAAGCGTATAGGTCGGATTCGAACGGGGAATGCGTATCCGGGATTGTAAATCACGTTGGCGGGTAGTCGCAAGAAAGGGGTGAGAAGTGCGCGCTCTATACGTCACTAGCGCGATCGATGCTCATTTGCATTCGAGTCGCCGACACCAGCGGACGTCAGTGCCGCTCGAAAGTGTTGCACACCGCTGGAAAAAATACTGCATTTGAATTGTTAATTCAGGGCCGGATTTAGAGGTCCAGAGGCCCCGGGGCAACAAAGGAGCGGAGGCCCCCTCGCGCTAAATTATTTTCCAAATAAAGTGAATATTTTATCAGTCGAGTTTTTCAATAAATAATTTATTGTGAATCCAAGTAGATTCTCTTATACAAAAAGAGTTACTCTTTTTGGTGTTTTTGGATTTCTGTTATTTAAGATTAATACATATAATCAAATAATCATGTATGTACAAAGTACTGTAGGCTGTAGGTAAAGGTAAAATAGCAAAAAAAAAATATCAAAGGAAAAGAAGATGTTTACTAGTGTTTACTAGTTGGAATTGAAAGATTTTTTTTTCCGAAGTCTATATTGTGGGGGCCCCCCGTTTGTGGAGGCCCCGGGGCCATCGCCCCGTTTGCCCTCCCCTAAATCCGGCCCTGTGTTAATTATATGCGAAAGAAATAGTTGCATAAACGGGCATCTTGTCGAAATTGGGTGCTAAGTGCTGCAGCAATGGAATGTACATTGGTGGGGCACGTGACGGAAACTTAAAAGCGATTTGGCGATGAGAGATTACTCGCTTGCGTTTCCCGAATCGGTTTTTCTTTGGAATGAAGACGTAACGCGGTGTAATGATACATTTTTCGATCGGCAAAGTTTCTTTTGTTCGACGTCGCGTGTAGGCCGAGTGATCGGGATCGCGTGTCGGGTGGCAATCTGCGGTGAGGGCAGCGACCACAATTGATTCCACACGAGAGGAGCCGAATGCTTCTATGAACTAACTAGTAATTTCGACGTAAGGCCCTCTCGTACCTCTCCAAATTGAGGTAAATTGACCACTTTCTTCTTGAGGCAAACATAGAATGAATGATAGAAAATGTTTTCTATCAAACCAACTACTTAGCGCTTTTGTAACTGTGTAGAATATGAAAATAAATCGGATATTCGACCGTAAAACAGTAATGATTTACTATTTTGTAAAGAGATCAACCTTTATTAGTTTAGGAAACGATTATGACACAAGTGGGACTTTGCAAACGTTTTATTCGATATCAAAAGTATTTTCGTTTTAAAATAAAACAAACATTGGTCAATCAAAAACATGCTGATGTAAAACTGTTGAACTGAACATAGGCGGTAGGTATTGCTAGTATCTAGTTGGTACCTAACTACCTGTTATTTTACTGGATTCAGCGTTATGAACTCCCCTCTCAGGTAAAAACGAGGTCAAAGCGAGAACGTCGGTAGTTTTTAACTAGATTCAATAATCAATTTTGCGACCTCCCGCGGATGCGATATTTCATACCGAAATGTAAGTTACTATGTACCTATTGCAAAGATTTTAAATCTTTATAACGAGTACGATAACTACGTACCAAGTACATTATTGTAGCTAGCCAATTAAGAGCATACGTTTCTCTATAAATCACAACTTTTTATCAATCCTTCGAACCATTATCAATAAATCATTGCTTGATAAATCTACTCAATACAGTGAATTTCTTCAATTGCATTTTACGACTGTTAGAAAGTATTGTAAGAAAGCAAACGGGAGATGTGTGTAAAACTATTGATTTATGTTACACTATAGGCATGTAAAAAGTAACACCATTGGTTTATAACGTATAGAGCTGCGTTCTGCAAGTTACCGCGCGGAGCAGCGACGGTCGCCCCACGGGAGCTTAAACGTAACTTTTAACGATAGCATAGCAAAGTTTTTTAACGAAATAACCGAATTCCCGCTAACCGGTAACAGTGTAACGTAGTTAGTCGCGCCGATCGTCTGAGCTCTGCGTCAGCGCTAATTTTAGGGTCTTAGTTTGCGACTTTCCGAAAAATACTTGACAATTTTTGCCGTGGAAAACTAGAATAGACGCAAAAAGTGCAGATTTTTTGTTTTAATTTTTTCCATGGGGTTTTTTTCTCGTTAAAGAGTAAAGTATTGTTGTGTGGGGTGCTATGTCGTGTCAATATTTCACCAGCACCACGATAGGTATAGTTATGAATGCATTGATTTGTGCACGGTTGTTTTATTGATTACTATAGCGATTGATACCCATTGAACACGCGAGCGACTCGTGTGGAAACGCCGTCAGTGCGTAAAATTACAGCAAAAACACGTCAACTGTTATAATTGACGGTGTCAAAAAAATAATGGCGGATTAAGGTTAAATTCAATTGGTATTGTAAGTGGATGAGACATAGCAGTTCAAAATTTTCAGTACAGTTTAATAGGAAATTAAGTGCATCCTGACGTATTATTCTCTGTAATTAATTACATGTGTTTCCTTCGCGACCGCGACGGTAGGTATATATCACAGATCTGTCGCGCAAGATGGGTTGTTTAACCTGTCAGTTCGGACGCGATTTGTGACCGGGCATTTTACATCTTTGCTCCTTGTCTTGCATAATTAGTAAGGATTAATGCGAGGCTATGAATGACTCGTTATTGTGCCGCGAAATAGTTCACTTTGCACACGAAGTGCCACCGCACTATCGCATCATAGTCATTATCCTTCAGAGCGCAAAGTTGTTGATTCAACCCAAGTCGATCGAGTGCAGTCGTATCGTACTTATGATAGAAGATTGAAACGTTTCACCTATGGAATGGTTCCAAAAACGGACTCAAATTAGGCCGGTTGTTCATCACGGCAACACAGATTCATACACCGAGTGTTCTCCGTCAAAACTGGCCGAACAAAAGCATGTTGTGCGCCAAATATTGGGTTCTACAGCAATATTTCAATCGAATTCGCGACCAAATCGAAATATTCGCATCGTGGGCGTTGATGCAGCGACGTGTTTACGAGCGGGCGACCGCTGCTTCATTAAAATAATTACCTCAGGATCGGCCGCCGGTTGACGTACGGGAATGCCCTTTTTTTGGTCCCTGACGAATTATGTCGATGGTTTCTGTATTAAAACGTCTTTATGATGTTTAGAAATTATTTGACGATACCGCTGGACTTATATTACTTTTTATGACCACCATTTGGAATTATACGCATTTGAAATGTCAGTGTCAATTTTGCGCGAATTTTAATGCAGTCCACATCATCGGGCGCGTATTTTCACAACGAACTCGGGATTCAAAGTCCTTAACACAATTAGCTTTTAATAGCGACAGAAATAGCTAAAATAAGATAGTGAATTATAACAATCAGGTACTCTTCTACTGAATGTTGCAATAATTTTGTTGCAATTTACAACTGCTGACTTTCAGTTAGTTAATTTAAATCTCAGGGTTGGTTCGACCTTTACTGTCTAGGAATCTTTCGGGAAAGTAGGGAATGGCAAAAGGCCAAATGCTATACTTTATAATGCAAGTTATTCTGTTGATAAGTCATTTGAAAAGATTGTTTACCTGTAGAGTTCTATTTCAAGACTACAATTCTAAAACACACCAAAAAAAACAACGGTCGCCAAGAAGCAAGGAAGAATCGTATTTCGGAATTTAAAAGTCATAAATGTTCACATGCAAATGTAGACGTTACCTATGTAAACTTCAATTTGTGGCTTAGCAGTTTCCCACTTAGGATTTAATTACAGCCTTAACTAACCCACTTTGAAAGAAAATACGAGGAAAATTTCACGAGCGTTGGAAAGTCTACAGACTAGGTTTGAGAAAAGAATACTAAAGTAGTAAAATAAACGAGACAATTTCAGATTATGTATGGCCGACACAGAAGTGGGATAGAGCCGCTCGCTTCAAGTCGTTTACGCGACAATTACTTAGGCATTATTATCCAGCGAGGTATAAAATCATAAAGTATATAATGAGACACGGTATTATAATCGTAAATATGCCAGTAAGCAGGGCTGATTGCTTCGTCGGAAGCCGTCAAAGCGACCGCGGCGCGACAGGCATTCTTTGCGAAATAATTCTTGACCTCTCCGCTAGCGCACTCGCTACTCGCCAACAGATGGCGTTACGTGTACATTGTTGCTCGCACACCCAACTTTTTCCGCACACTTTTTCAAATTACTTCTACTTAAACGCTCTTTAAACGGGTATTTAGTTTTTCAAAGGTGCTTTCTAAGTGGACGGTGCGTATTTTTTGCTGAAAGTGTCCTTTGTAATAATGCTTTAGCGATAATTGCGTCGTAAATTAAAAGTCTGCCTGGTTCGCAGTAATTTCAGGTTCTACAAGATTCGTTCCCTAATGGCATTTCAAAAATCTACGCTGTGTTTACGCATTACCGTCTTCGCGTCGAGGACAACCCCGGAGTTCATTTTGCGCCGTTTGTCGGTAGATGGCGTTGGCAGACAGACCTCTTCGATAACCAGAAAAGCTTTGTTTATTTTACAAGAGACCTACCATCGCAAAAACGTTGATGCCGCTTTAAAATATGAATCATCATACAATAATATATGAATTTAATTTGAAACTTTCTGATCCTTTGACTTCGTATTGGTCCCTTTTGTGAGGTGATTAATAAGTGATTAGTTATCAACGAATACGTTACAAACTTTGTGATTTATGTGTATTAGTTCGACTATTTTCAACCGCGGTCTAACGGGTAGAACACGTCAAACTAATACAATTTTGATATTAAAAATGTTTTTAGTTTTTTAACATTTAAAGAAATCGGATTTAAAAAAATACACGAATAAGAAACGTGGCATGAAAATGGTTCAAATTTGCATTCTTGTGTAAATATTTAGTTAATCTGTAGTCTCATAAATGATTTTCAACTGTATTGTAACAGTCTATTCCATTCGTGTTTTGAGAGCATTCGAATCTGAAAACTAATGGCTAAGTTTCCCGGCCATCGTCCGATAGTCATAGCCACAGCATTAGCGTCTTGCCAACTGTACTACAGAGAGTTTTAAACGCTTTTGACAGTCCCCATTGGAGCTCTGAACGTGACCCGCTACGTATGGAAGCTCGCTTTGTGCAAAAGGATTTATTTATTTAGCTGGGTTTATTAACTAATTTTATATTATTGTCGTAAGAATTTTACTATTAAGAAAATGCTACTGTACCCCAAGTCCGAGTTGGTTTTTCGATTTCCGTATTGAATTTTTCGTAACTTTAGGCCTTTTTAGTATGAAGATTCGATGAGCGCCACTATCGGCCGTGCTGATACATAAAGGGGGGTAGGTACTGATGTCTCAGCACGACATTTTTAGGTTATTGAAACTTTAACTAATTTCGTAGTAAGTTGGTCTGGTTTGTATACCAATGAATACACTCAAAGTGTGTAGTTGTTGTTTACGAAAGTTGTCCCAGACATCTAAACCAAAACCGTGCACTCCACACGAGCACACATCGCCAAACTAATCCTGAGCGTGCAAAAGCACAATTGAATATTAAAATTTGCTTAGCATTAAACTAAGAGCCGCTACAAGAGGAGTTTCCCATCGAGTACGGTTAACTTTGGGCATAAACCCTTTGCGAGTGTCCTGGGCGATAGTGGCCCATTGAAAATAGATTTTCACGCTACAGTTCAAACGCTTTGAGAGGTTAACTTTGTCCAAATATTGGCGGCCACTCGACATTCTGTACGAGTTTTCGAACGCTCGATGATCTTCTATTTTTGAAATCGGTTTTTTCTTTACTGCCCGTCCTATGAAGCTATAAACTGTTTTTAGCTTTAGCGAACCGAAAATAGTACTAGAAACCCGTTATTTATGAATTTTTCAAGGACTTTGGTTACTATGTGTTAAATTAAACTCAATCTGATTTTCAAGTGAACGAATAAACACAAAATTGGTCGCACATTTCACCAGTGAAGCGTGTTGCCGGTTATAAGAGCAATAATTACAACTCGGTAACAACACTTAATTGGGCTCGAGAATTACATGAGTAAATTATAAGATGGTTAACTTACATCGAAGCTTAGCAGCCGTGAAAAAATCGAGACATACGATGATAGTTTTGCGATTTATTTCTAGCAGCTCGCTTTCGTATCGAGTCATCACTGGCGCGTCACTTTTTGACGCGCGAAAAGACCGTTATAGGTTCCATGTTCAAATACAATATTCGAAATACAATAAAAAGGTTGAATTCATCAACTCTTTTTGCAAACACCAGAAACAATATTCTGCCAATATTTTCACGCATCGGGGTGTTTAAAAATTATAATAACGAGTTAAATACTTACACACTTGATAGCCAATCCCGCCTACTTTAATGAAATGCCGTTTTTTTGCCGCTGACTTGCCGAGTAGTTAGAACAAATTGTAAGGGCGGCAACACATTGTAATTGATTCTATTGTTTTTACGCTCAGCGTGTGCGTGGATTGTTTATAAATAATTGTTTAATGAGCCACCGATAATGTGATGGTGTGACGGGTTATGGGCAATTATTATTATCTAGCAGACGTTTTATGGTCTTTCGAATTTACTAGCTACGAATTCTAACGCACTATTAATCTTGCTCATGCAATGGTTTATATTTTTTTATTCTCATTGAGATTCACTGATTCGTTTGACTGATTGCAGCTTTCAAAAAAAAATTCAATTATCCTATTATTTTGTAGAGGCTTTAGAAGACCGACGACACTGAAGAAGACAATGTTGGGAAGACGGTGTACGGAGGGATATTTTTCCTAAGCCACGCTCTAACATGATGGAATAAATCTACTTAAAGTGGACTTCTTCAGGCTGATGATGATAATAGTGATGTTATATTGGTTCGTAATAATTACGAAAAAAACTTCAAGTACCCTTACGAAACAGCTTTTTAACTATGTTTGCGTGGCACGCATGATTACATGGCCGATACGCCGGTCTCATACAAACAAATGGCGGCATGTCATTTAAAATGGCGATTTCCACAATTTCCCAGTTCTCACGATACACATACAAACGTACGTAATGTCTGTCCGTCTATCGTTGCGAAACCGATTGTTCTATCGACATTCTCACGTGACATATACATGCAAATCGTTATACAGGGTGTTGACGCGTTGTGCTTATAAATGGTGTTGCGAAAACTGTTTTTCTTTTTTCTAGTTTGTGTATGCGGTCATTATCTATGCTAAACGTCCAACCAGGTTGCATAATTACAAGATGCTAGTCGTTCTGATGGTATGGCTTTAGACTTGGCTTGTTTTATAGTTGATTAGATTTGCGTTTACATTTGCAAATGCATCTTTACTAACAATACTGATCCGAATAACTGTGTTAAGTGTTAAGATAAAAATGAAAAAATTAAATTTTGTACAAATACTTTACAGGTTTTTATGTTTTTTTTTTTTTTTTTATACTACTTGCTGATGGAACAAGCATATGGGCCACCTGATGTTAAGTGGTAACCATCACCTATAACAAAGCATTGCCTCGTAAGTCACGCACGATAGGAACTTCTTTTCAATAAAAATACTACACCACTTAAATGTATGTCATTGGTGGGAATCATACCCTGTATTTACGCAGAAGGTAGAGCCTATACCAACAGGCAAAGTTTATTTGGTATTGTGCCATATAATTTTACAATTTTTTCTAGTACTCCTTAGGTACCAATCTAGTTAGTCGCCATGTTTCTCATCGCAGGGCTCTTTGTAACAAGTCCTCTTATTTATTTTTCTATTTTCACAAACGAGGTCCAATCTCAGTAGTTTTGAAATCTATTTCTACGAACCGTACCATTTGTACGGATCCAGGAACAAGTGAAATCGACAGTGATCCGATATTCCCACGCGTAGCGTGACCACCTTGCCACATACCATCATTACCACTTATTACAACGGATGAGGCAGTCTGCCAGCGTTTATGCTAACTGTTCTACTGTTTGTTGCTGTTTCATATTTTTTGGATATAAAAATTTTTTAGAGATTTTTTTCTAATATACCAACCTCAA
This sequence comes from Chloroclysta siterata, assembly GCA_932294275.1. Taxonomy (NCBI): domain Eukaryota; kingdom Metazoa; phylum Arthropoda; class Insecta; order Lepidoptera; family Geometridae; genus Chloroclysta; species Chloroclysta siterata. Next base: position 1,019,060 of record OW028607.1, read on the forward strand.
GCCTATTGGTACAATCTGGAATTTAGTAGAAAATGAAACAAAACAAAACTTGTAAATCTTCAAATTATTTCTGGTCAATAGATGAATAAAAACATGAGAAAGACCCTTTGTATTTTTTTTAATCTTAAAGGTATCAGCAGTTTTTAAATATCATGTACCTACCTAGTAACTGTTGGAAATAAATGATTGATATATGTTACATCTATCCCAATACATAGATCGAATGAATGGATCGAGTTTCGTATTTTGATCCAGAAAGACATAAAAAAAGCATTCTGTAGTAGGTGCTATAAGATTTTAACTCGGAAACATTGTTACATTTCGCGCTAAAAGATTCGATGTTCCAATCACGAAAAGCTTCGGATACAAAATTACACGACAAAAACTCGCATTATTCTCCGAAAATAAGAAAGAAAGTTAACCCTGCAGTATTATCTGAAATTCAATCTATTTGAGCTCATCCCCATCGATGGGACAAAGGCTAATGCGCGCTTTTGTCTTTCAGATTTATACGTAGTGCATTGTCGCTAATGTGTGCACAGCCTTACAATGACAACGGTCTTTTTAATTCCGCCGAATTTTCCGGACAAGAGTCCGTGTTACGTGTTGCTATGGCAACCGCTGATTTCAAGTATTCTTACAATTTTTGCTTGATTGCATCATCATCATTTGAACCGACTTTATGTTGCTTGGTCTATTCCAAATGATCTTGGAGTACCCTCTTCTATCCATCTACGGCCTACACGGAGAGAAGATAGATAATTATAGCATCTACTTCACCTAGCTTTAAGACGTTTCAAAGTGATCCTTGTGATTTTATTGAATAAATACCTATTGACTTTGACTTTACTACTACGAAAAGTGTACTTATAGCTAAGAATTTTCATAATAACAAATAATTTTAATAATAAAATTTTGCGTGGCCTATGGTTTTAGTTGGCACCTATCTTAGTTTGTATCTATTAAAAAACCCAGTTTGATTTAAATTTCTGTATAGAATTGTTATCAGTATTGTGTGTACAATAACTCTATTGCTATTGCCTTCGGAACATGTAATACAGCAATCAGATTCAAATGCTACTTGCTAGCGTGTCCGCTGCCTTTCCCATTGTATTTTGAACGATGGACTTTATCTCAACACGACTAAAACACACGACGATAACACCCGGCGCAACTGCCACTGTCAAATAGAACATTATAATGACAGTGACATAACTTACTGTCGAATTAATAATGAATATGACACATCTTTTGATATCAATTTCTTTGTGGAGTACACCGTTATTTTTTTCATAAATTTTAATTCTTCTTCTTTTTCGTGTCACTAGTTCTTTCGAACAGTGTAGTGAAAGGATTTTAATTTAAATTAAAAGGCTACGTAATACACACCGAATAAATAACCAACTGTATGTACCTAGTTTGTATAAAAATAAAACACATAAGAGAAAAAAAAAAATCAACAAAGGGTTTAAGGATTTAAAACTACTCAGTAAATTAGTACAGTCGAAAACATACTGTAGCTGTGACGCCCTCGAAAAGGTAGAATGTGTCCGCACGCAAGGATAGGAACGGAAGGACAAGGTCGGGAGAAAACAAAAATAAAATGTGTTAAAACAAAATAAGTGCGGAGTCACTACATTTAGCTTTGCTGTTAGGTGAATTTGCTACGTGAAGCGTACTGTGCCCTCAGCATGAGTTTACGTTGTACACCGGATCTAGTGATTCAACGCCAGAAACCGATGCTGCCCCTGATCGGAAAACATCTTTTGTTAATAGTTTAATGGTGCTATCGCTATCTTGTTGATTGATGGGCGCTATTGTCAGGTAGATGCTGGCGCAACCGTTCGGAAGATTGCGCCAAAGGGTAATTGATGGCACTGAGACATGCTGAGCGAATACCTTTGTAGAAGTATTTATTAACGAAATGGTGCTGTATGCTGGAAGATTAGCGGCAGACGCTCCTACGAGATTAGTGTATTATACCGAGTTGACTAAAAGAAGCGTAGTGTGATCGGCCGAGCTTAACGAATGTGAACATTTTACTTGTCAGTGCGAAGGTTTAGGTCTAGTACTCATCTAAGCTGAATGGGTATGCAGGTAAAGTATTATCTTACTCTGCGCAGGTGAATACTAGCCTATTACAATTGAATAAAGCAGAACTCAAAAGCTGAATGTATGTGAAGTTACCTTTTTTGGGGATCAGAGATTTGAGCAGCATCACCGCGGCTTCGTCGCAAGCCCACGCGTGCATCTTCCTGTAGGAATCCCTTCCCTTCTCCGTCAGCTTGTCCCAGGGCTTAGGCTTCGACAGCAACTCCGATACCGTCCCTTGCGACAGTCCCAGGACGTACTTCGCAAACAATCTCTGCCCAATATTATGGACGGACAGTAGCTCTCTCACTCTCCGACTGATATGCAGCGTGTCTAGGTTGCTGTTCGCGTATTTGTCCATGTTGTATCTGAGCATTTCTTGGAGCCGCGCTTCCATGGGATCTCCTTTGGGGATGAGAGAGTCGCCCAGTCGGCCGACGAGCGCGCCGGGCGGGAGCGGGCCCATGTCGTCTGCGAAGCGGTAAGGTCGGTGGTCGTCGAAGCGGAAGGGGCTCGGCGGCGGCAGCGGCAGCGGCGTCGGCCCGTTGTTGTTGTGGTGGGTCGTGTTGTTGTTGAGCGGAGGCGTGCTCGGCCACTCCTCGGGACCTGCGGTGAGAGCACGGTCAGGGGACGCGAGGAGGGGAGGGGAGGATACGCAAGCGAACGGCTCACGAATGCGTACGAATTTTCAAATCGCGCGGCGTCTTTGTTCTCTCATGCTCCGAATTCTAAGTCGACCGTGACCCGCATGCCGCGGACCAGTGATGGGAACCGCGCTAGGGAAAAGGAAGCGAACATCACTAGCTACTACCCATGACGGTGGGTTTTCCGATCCGAACCTTTGGGTTAAAATTGTCTAAAGATTATTCTATAACTTGACCATTTCACCTATGAATTTGATTAGATACAGCTATTTTCATAAAAAAATATCCCGTTTTCTGATTTTAATGACGAATACCTACAACAAGCGATTTCAATTTATTTAAACTTATCAATGCGCTTATCTCACGATTAACATAAACATTCCTGTAAGGTCGTAATGTTTCGGTCTTGCTATAAATCTTGGAAAGCTATCTCAGGTACGATCTAGTGCGACTTTGAAGAGTTTCCTGCTTTTAGTGGAGGAAACGAACTGAAGGTCAGACCTCGTGTCATCTCTAAAAGGTAAACCCAGTTTTGAAAGGTTGAAATCACGTGATCGTTTGGCGATTTTACAAGCATTTCGAGAACTGTGCGAGAGAGCTGTTTAAATATATTTATAAGAGGCGTATCTTCAGATTTGGTTTCCCCTGCCAATTAAACTCTGAGGCCCTTATATTGGTCGCTGAGCGCCCCACTAGCTAAAATGTTCGCCAAGTCTATTGCCATCTCTTTTTATTGCGATGAAAGTGACAGTGACAGTGACACGAATATTAAAAGATCCGATATGACGTGTTTATTTAGGTAAGTATTTATTATTTGTCCTTGTCTCATTGACGCGCGAAGTCCTACAAATGTAATAAAAATGTTCTGTTTCTTACTTTAATGTAAAATGTAGCTTATTCGCCTACTTATAGTCAAGTTATAGCTAATCGCCAACATACCTGGGTCTCTCCTCTCAGCGCTTCGCTCGCGCTCGACGGAACACCGCTCGTCGCGCACGGGCGCCACGCTCGGCGAGCGCTCGGGCTTGCGCTCAATCCGCTCGATCCGCTCGAGCCGCTCGTTCCGCTCGATCCGCTCACTCCGCTCGAGCCGCTCGTTCCGCTCGATCCGCTCTATGCGCTCGCTCGGACCGAGGTCCAGGGAGCGAAGCATGCTGTAACAAAATAATAGCTTTAGAAGTGTGAAGTTTGCAACTATATAAGTCGTAGCCAATTGTGTTGACTCAAACTCACAAAGGCAAAAGGTACTTAGAATGTTTGTATATTACATGGATTATTTTGTCATAAAATACGAAATGGGTTCAAAGCGTATTTATCGATTGTATCCTAATTAGCAGTCATAATAGCTTATGATATTACCCAAAACTGTCACATAATGAAAAGAAACCGTTATCTGCCTCAGCTCGGTCCGATAGACCTTAATAAATTGAGCAAGTGAATTGATTAAAGCCGTTTCAGGTGAATTAATTAAGATATTTTAATTAATAGGATATACTGTGCCCTTATTGGCAATATTCCTTTCATAAATTTATTGAGATCGGTCCGCTCAGGTAAGGCTTAGGGGCACCTCGGGGCGATAAGGCGCTACTGATAATGCTATTTTATGTTCTCATTGATGGTGTATTTATTGAATGGAGCCATAAACTCTATATTTGAATACTTTCTTAATTAGAAAATAAATATCTTGAGACAGTCTTTCACAGATAGATAAAAAATACTTAATAGCACATTACAATAACAGTACAAAGGCGAACTTAATGCTATGAAGCATTTTCTTTCAGATAACCTTAACGTTGCTGGTTTTCTTAAATGATTTTTCTCCACAAAAAGTTTCTATTGGTATATATTTTTTTTATGGACTGATTTTCTAGAGCAAGAAATTATTGTTAAATCTTAAACGAAGGTTGTGTCACAAATGTATCGATTTGCAATCAAACTAACTCAAATAACTACTATTGCTACTTAATACACTACTCAAACAATTTGGCCCACACTTCGATAATCTTCATTCAAATCGAGAGAGAGAATCGAGTATTTGGTATTAAAATCGTTGAATCGGTGGATTGGTCGTGCGATCAGTCCATTCACCCGAAGCATAAGATTTTCGCACCTCGAACAATAGGGTAGCACCTTAATTACGATTTAATATGTAGCCAATTAATCGACTGGCGTGGAGGCGATAATTTGAATCCTATATGAGGTTTGATTGTGCTATTGTTACCTAATGGGGTATTAGTTAGGGACGAATCGAATGGATTAGGGACGAAACTTTGTTTCGAATTATTACTTTGTTTGTAAAATAATTGTAATTCTCCTCGTTAACCCTGAGTTACACGAATAGATAGGTATATTTCCGAAGAGTTTAGTGTATAATTAAACCCGTTAAAATCCCATAAAAATAAGACAATCTTCGCAGTTTTTTTCTGATTGAGAGCAATAGTGGTAGCGGCCCCGTCTTCCGATCCTAAGGTCGTGGGTTCGAAACCGGTTGTGCACCAATGAGTTTTTCTGTTCAAAAATTTATGTGTACAATGTCAGCACTCGCAAACGGTGAAGGAAAATATCGTGAGGAAACCGGCATGTCGTAGAACATAAAAAGTTCTTTATCATGTGTCAAGTGCTCGAATGAACAAGTATTTACAAATTGCACAAAATACATAAGAAACAGTTGAGCTATCTCAGACTGTTGCGAACGATCCAGAGATCAACTGGTCCAAACCAATGCCGATCATCGCAAGCGTAAAAGTAAGACAATAAATTTAATTGTCATGCAAGTTCTTCCTTATTTATAAGCATAAAAGCAAAAAGTTTGAGTATAGACAGCCTATACCATTTCAAAACCTGAATCTATCATTAAGCTCATTCTAAACTTAGCCATTCCACCTCCAATAAAGCCCGCCTCCGCACACACTCGTTGTAATTGCACAATAAGCTGCTATTGTTGCTGCAGGGAACAGGTAACTCCCTCGGCGCTGATAATTTAGCTGCTGACATCGATTTTAACTCGCGATTTGGTGTGAAAATTAAAGGTTTCCGGGGAGTTTGTTGTGGATTGGTTTGGATTAGGAATTTGTATTTTCAGCGTCAATTTCTTCGTGTTGTTGTAGTTCTTTCGAAACAGTGTGTTGAAAGGATTTTATTTTTAATGTGTTTTTTCTTATTACGAGCACTTGACACATGTTTAAGAGCCGTTTAGGTTGTACGACATGCCGGTTTCCCCGATGTTTTCCTCCACCGATTGAGAGTACTGGCACTGTACACATACTAAAAAACTTCGGCAAAAACATAGGTTTGTTATATGGGGCATAGGTGTTTTGTTTTTATGGTCTTGATCGGATTTTTTTACTCGCAGACTAATAATTGAGATTTCTCAACTCATTTTGCTAGAGTAGGTACAATTGGGTACGTCCATTTAGCTGTTTTTGAGATAGTGGTTTTTAAGGGTACTTACCCCTTAAAGGTTCCTATCAAAAGTAAATTGTAACAGATTCTGAGTCATTGAAAGTCCTGAAATATTTTTCATAGATTGTAATAAGAAGATAACTTTGAATTCCGAATAATTACCGTGAATGATTCATCTACTCTGTCTACCTACTCTTTCATTTCATTTTAAAAACTTTATCAAGTAGAACACTGTAGTAATTTTCTCCTAAAACTTCCTGAGTTTCCAGTATACATTTTCCAAGGTGGCTAACAGTATAATCGTTTTCTTTTAATATTTTAGTCGGGTTTAAAAGTGATACATTATAAACACTCCACTTAAACTTAGTGACATAGTTATATTTTGCGTACCTCGGAAGTGGGTGAGGCGACATGATAGCAAGAGTTTTAATAGGAGATGCTAGAACAGGAGAGTGGAGTCGGCCATTCCTAAAAAAATTTTAAAAAAATCTAATAGAACAAGTTGATGACCCATTTGATGTTGAAAAATGAAAGAAAATACATTTTTTTGACGTACAAAATTGTCAAATTGGTTAGATTCTTCAGAGCTCAAGACTTGATGATCTAAAAGGTAACTTAATTTTATTATTTTCAGCGTTACTTTTTTTGTGAAAAAGCTTTTTTGTATAGGTACCTACCTACTATTGTTTATTGTTTATTTGACATAGTACGAACGTTGAGTCAAAGTTTAAGTTGAAGAAAGTAATCGCCTACTCCACACCTTACTCTGTTCTAAGCGAAAGCTTAAAAGCATCTTTGTCTTCGGCCAAAAGCCTTCAGTTTAAGGCATGTAACACACTGAATATTTTATCAGCCAAACTCTGTAACCGATGTGCGCCCCCCTAATGCTGGCTTGTTTTTGAATTAATTTAACGGTTAAAATGTATGTGTTTCATTAAGAACACCTATAAGCTTGGAAACTTTCACGTACGTGTTTGGTTTTAAAGAAACCTATTTGGAATCTTTGATAAAATACTACTTTACTAATCTACGTCCGTTAGTCCGTCACCATCGGTCAGACAATATCTTATCTGATTGGCTAATATATAGGTAAACTGTCATTGGTATATTGGCCAATGAGGTGTGAGGTAATCTGTTGGACAATGATCCGTAGTGATACATTCGTGTGAGTTAGTTTGCGTGCAAAAAGCCCAGGTAAAAAATCAACTTTACTTATGATAAAGTGATTTTTCATTAAGAAGGGTATAGGTATACTGAATACGATTTTTGATTTAAGTATTCTTGACTTGTTCATCAGAAACTTAAGTAGCCAAGAAAATTGATCAAATTTCGCGTCGAAGAGGCTATAAATTATTCTAGTCAAATTTTGATTGACGTCGTTCCGTTTCAAATTAGGAGGGGGTTTTCACCCTTAAAGAGAGCATTTCAAAGACATATTTCTATGGGGTTAGAAAGGATGCTTTGTATTGATTGCCAAATTATGAATTCCTCTTGAGTTCCTCGCGGTATCGGAATGACAATTAAAATATTGTCTTCATATATCAAGGGACTTCTGATGTTTCGTGAGTTATTTTTCAATGCCTTTGGAAGTCCGGATCTGATATCCTTTGAACGTCGCCACACAAACCTGTAGATAGGTACTGCGTAATCAAATTATTTCTCACGATTGTCAGAAGATTGAAAAGATACCATCAAATCCGTTTCAGCTTTTAATTGACACGAGCGCGAATAATTAGCATTTTATCTTCGGAAAATTACTAGAAGTTGAATTCTAATCTTTGGAACAATGAGGTGACGTCATCACAATCGGTTATCAGCCGATCGTCGATAACGGCGCTCCGCCCATCCGAACTGACCAATCAGATCGATCGGTCAGGCCCGCCTCAAACGTACATGCTCAAAACTTCAAACAAACTCTTCTATTGACTCAACATTTCTTAGGAACGGCAGCAAACATACTAAAAAGCGGCACCAAAAAACTTCGAACGAACGTAAATTAGTTGATAATTTGTGTACGACGTGAGACTAAACTTTCGTTAAATGTAAGACAAACAGGCCTAAGCAAATGAAGACAGGTGTCCATGTCGCTATTGGTATACCTATAGGGTGTATAACATGGAAATCAGTGTGTGCTTAGAAGTTAATTAAACAAGATAGCCTGATTCTCTATTTGGCTTTCTTCAACGTTGCATCGAGAATTTTTTCGGTAAACGAATGATAAAATTCGAATTAATTATCCCACTGATAAGGGAGAAATTGAGGTTCGTAGGGACAACGCTCTAGGCTGCATTTACTTCTTATCTAATCATTATTTTTAAACAGGTGTTTAGAAGACGCCATAAAACATTACTTCACATCAGCGTTGTATGCATAATGCGCCACTAATTAACTATACACTTTTAAATAGGTAATCATTAATGTTAGTAAATCTCTTCTTTCCATCGATGTGATGCTAGATTTACCTTAGCTATTACTATAAAAAAAAAGTTTCAATTGCCAGCATCAAATTTGAAAATGGAACAATTTGAATCGAAATATCGACTGAAAACCGTCTCAGTAGGGTTTGGGAGTTCCGTTCAGAAATGGGGAGCCGGTGTTCAGAAATCAATCCGAACCCCCATTAAGCTTTAATCTTCGGAGGCTGGCTATAACTTAATCCTGACTTGAGAACCGGAATAAATAACCAATAAACCGCTACAGGTGCGTCGACTGTTTATGAAGGTATTACAGGATTACTTATCCTATAGATATTGTGTCTTGTGGAAATGGGCCAGCCGGTGTATCTTTTATAAGTAGTAGGCACCTACGCACAGTGTTTGTGGTAACAGTAAATATCGGACGAATAGAGACGAATGATCAGCAAAGGTTCTATCTCTAAGAGAAGGTTTCTCTTGCGGTGCAAATATCTTATTTTCATCATCATCATCAGCCTGTATAAGTCCACTGCTGAGTCTCCCTATATTACCATTTCCGTTTTTTATTTTGAGTCCTGTTTTTCGTTTTTCAGTTTCATTATAAAATGAGTGAGTGTGAATTTGTGTGAGGGCCTTATGTATTTAAAAACCAAACGTAGTTAGAGACTATTACGACTGTAATCCCCACAGTAGACATCCCTTCCCTACAAAGACTAGTGTACCTTTTCTTAACATACTACTTCTAGTGAAATAACAGTCAAGTGAAAAGTATTCTTAGAGTCAAATTTCAACTTTAATCGTGCAGATCAGGTACGAGTACTTCTAAAGTTTTAAGCAAGTGGAAAAGACCACAAGCGTCTTGAAATCACTCAAGTTCGTCATCACGGACATTTTAAAGGTCACTTTTCCTAGGCTTGGGAATCACTTATCTCAGGCAAGGTGACCAGGAAAGAGCCAGTGCCAAATAGAAGATTAGTCCCCCTATATGAAGTATTATAAGATCTAAAGATTTAGGTTCCTATAAAACAGTCTCATCACTTTGATGGACGATTTTACTTTGATGGCCGAGCTAAGGTTAGAGGGCCCCCTGAGCTCCGGGGCCCTGGTGCACTGCACCACCTGGCCTTACGATAGCTACGGCACTGGTTGCTGACCCTTTAAATATGTGAAAAGGCCCTTTTGAAGAACCCCATGCTGGCAACTAAGGCTGGCTTACTTTGGCAAGACTAAGGATTATTACGGTCAGTATATAGCGACTGATGCTTTTTAGAAAGGCTATGGGTTTCTAAAGATTCCCCTTCAGCGTCCGATGGGAAAAGAACAAGGTGTTCCCTGCGTCGCGTGCCGACAGCAATAATTGAAATACGATTTTTCTATTTTCCGTTTCTGTCGTGCGAGTCGATAATGTGTCATGTTTTGACAATTGTTGCGTTTTTATGGTCGCGAAGAATTATGAGCTATTGACGGAAAATACTCGTATTTGGTGAAAACATCGTGTTTTTACCTATTGTTGATACTGTTTTTGTAGTTCAGCTAGGATTTGTGATGCCATAAATAGCTAGAGGTAGTTTTACGCAGAAATGTACGCTAAAATTGAACTTTATCTGGGATGAAATGAAATGAATTATTCATTTGATAAAAATATGGTAGAAACGGTCTTGTAATTTTGAGTTATTGCAACACGTTTTTCCCTGTCATTTTGTTTATTTTACTCATCATACAGATCATAGAGAATCAAGGGTTGGTCAGGTGGAACTGACACCTAGATTCACCTAGCTTTAAGACGTTTCAAAGTGATCCTTGTGATTCAATTGAATTGAACCTTTTGACTTCGACTTTCACTTCGTTAGTTATAACTATTTTGAGCTGAATTCGTCCACTACAAAAATAATAATTTGGATGACTATTCTATTAGGTCGTAAAAGACTAAAATGGTGGTTCGACGCGACAGTAAGTGCTTCTTCTGCCATGTCCTGCATTAAAATATATCGATTACTGTTCAACTTTTACCAAAATAGGTGTTTACTGTCACAGCTTGGGTTTATGACGGCGGCCTCTTTGATGCCAACCTTTGATGAGATCAAAGATGCCGCCACTGGTCGCCATATTGGTAAAAATAACACATTAACAGTTTAGAAAACATTGGTTTTGCTTGTAAGTTAAATTAGTTGTTACTTCTTCAACTTCTTATTGGGATGGACTTGGTACTTAATGAGGAGTTTGGGTCTATTCAGTAGATCGTACATCATTTTTGAAAGACCAAAACTTATGACATTATTTTTTTTGCATTAACCTAGGCACATCGATAATGTATCATGCATTTATAATGTTGCTTATCAGTTTTGTTATCGAACCTTGTCAAATCTTTGATTTAATAATTAAAAATTATAAAACTCCCAAAAACTGTTTATTCAAAAACGATTCTTCCACATCCGTCACGGCACATTATTTGCTTTCCCACTCCCAAAAAAGCCATCCCTTATAAGTTCTCAGGGAGCGATTTGAAAACCAATAACTAGTCTAAACACGGTGGTCGCCCGCTAAATTCCATATCTCGAATCATTTAGCGGGTAGATGCTAGATCTGATGGGACGGGCTTTGTGACACAAGTGGTTCCGATTAGGAAACGAAAAAAAAGGACATTTTTTATTTGGGACCTCCTTCGTTGAGATGTGAAGTTTTGAATGGTAAAACAATTTGGACTTTGTGATGAACATAGGATATGCATTTGGTATTGATTGAAAAAATAATAAAAAAATATGTTTTACAGCGACTTTAACTAAATAAAGCGTGCATTTCAGGAACCAGATGATTCAACTAATGATCAGCGACTTATGTATTTTTTTTTAATTAAATACTGAATTTTTATGGATAAAATCGAATCGTGAGACGCCTTACTACCCGATGGACCGACCACATCGTGAGGATTGCGAGAAGTCGGTAGACGGAGAGGGCTCAAAAGTGTTCTACGTGGAAATGTATAGGGGAGGCCTATGTCCAGCTTCTTTAGGCTGATGATGTTGATGATCTTACGGCGCAGAAGGCAGACCAAATTCCAACTGAGTTGTAAGAGAATATGAATTCTCTTTTAGCACCGGACATTCAAAATGGTTTCACTAAAGTTCTTGGAATACAATCTGCGCTCGAGGCTGTATTTTCCCAAAATCTTCGGTAATCCACTGCATTTCCCACGTGGTATCAGGTAATCATTGCGGAAGCCATCCGTCAAGAACCTGAGATAAGGAGAGCCGAAATCAATTATCCTAGCCCGTTTACGGGTTTCCTGGTATTTCATATCAGGCGATTACTGTACCAAATTAGGATTATTAAGATATTATATTATCTTGTTTGTAGGAAAAGATATCGTATGTGGAAATGTTGATAGAAATTCCATTTTCACATCTTTAGATTTTATTAATTTATTATGCTGTAGTAGACTTAAATTTCTAATGTTTTTGAGGTCATCCTTGGCGATATAAAAGGTATTTTTCTGATCACATCAAATATCATTCGTAACTGCTGTCAAATTTGATAAAGTGAACTTTAGTTATTCACGAGTGACAAATCTGAACTCCAACCTTTCCACAATATTCTATAAAAACCTTTCCATCGACTTCCCGCGATTTTGGCACCTAAATTTACCTAGCTGTAATTCCTTTCAATGTGATTTTTAGAGTGAGTACAAAGATACGGATGTAAATCAACAGTTCAAAGAGATTCTGCGCCTATTTCCGAACCTCTCACAAGTTGATCAAGCCGTCAATGTCGAAGGGTGGTCTTTACGACTGCGACACACACTTAGCTCTGTTTTCTCAGTTGTTCTTTAATTACAGAAACTATCCTGTATTCTGTGCTGTGTTTAGACGCCGCATCCCGAGAGATTCTTTTGACGTTTCGAACAAGTTGTTTGTGGTTACACTTCGGGATAAAGAAGTTCCAATGAACGTGCTGTGAGTGTATTAATGCTGTCTAAATAAGCCAGTCAGTATAAGCCTTCCCCATATTTATTTTTCAGGGTGGAAAGTGTAATACGGGAAAAGCCTATGTCATGTGCTGTGTATGTATATTATTTACAACAGCTTCAGGCATCAACTTGAAATTTACCGGTTTGTTTTGGTAGTACTCGTTTGCGTTTCGATTTAAACCAAATTCATTACTTTCGAATGCAGTTTTAGTTTGCAAAACGTAATTTAGAAATGTCAACAAATTTATAGTCATGAAATAAACACATCAAATACTTTCAGCACACTAGACTTTGTTGTTTGCAAGGGATTTCTAGATCTCTTGATTGATTTAAATAGAATCGCGACGAAACCAGAAACGAGGTAGTAATGACTATGAAATGAAATATTTATTGTTTGTGACTATTATTTGTAATTTAGAATTTCATAACCTAAAAACAATCAAATTGGACTATTATCTAAAAAAACAGATGGCCTATGAGCAGAATATAATAGAAAAAAAACAAAGCTCCAAGAAAACGCGTAGATAATCAAGTGTACTAAGTACTGTCTTGATTAAGTACATATACATACATATACACGTATGCATAAGACAAGTTTGTATAATGTTTAATCATAATAAGAGGTTGCAGCACGGCGCCACGCTATCAGTCAAAGGTAGGGTCAGCAAACACGCTGTACACACAATGATATTACCAGTCTAGGATTACCAAGTATTTTTTGTTCTCATGTTGGTACAACTATTTATTATTCTTATGTTGGTACAGTTCCCCTTATTGTTTGATAAATAAAGCTTGTAATTGTGGTGTAAAGTTTAGAGACATTGTTTATTAGTAGATAAGTAAGTTAATAGACGCTTTTGTGATTCATCCGAGTGACTAACTTTGACTTGGTACTAAACTTTGTTAGAACTACGTTCGAAATGACACGACGACTCAAGACATCTATGACATGATTAACGATTTCGCGTTGCAGTTTACCCTTTTATTCGCGTCGGCTGTAAAATAAACTAAGTTTCATAGACTTACTAGCAGTGGTTTTCCTGCGTTATACACATACAATTAAACCATTTCCGAGAATCTCATTCATATGCAAAGAAAGAATGAAAGAAAATGTTTTTTTTACATACAAACATATTATTACGTGGACCAAAGACACATCGGTTTAAACTTTCGATCCCTTAGAATACACATTTTTAAAAAGTATTAAGTGTCATATTAGTATCATGCTGCAAGAAAAACTTCCTCTAAATGTCAAGTCTTTAATACCAGTGGTTCAGGCTTTGCATAAGAAGAATAAAACTCCTCATGAAAATGATGAAAATCTAGCTTCTTATTATAACCTCACTATTTCGAAAGAAATAGGGCCATGACAAGAAGCAGAAGAATTTAGATCAACGGTTAAATAAACCGTCCGTTAACACGTCAGTGAGACTAACGCTGATACATCCTCCCAGCCTTCACCGCGCCATGCATCATGCGTTGCCCAAGTGCACAAACATAGTACATAATGCAAACACGGTAATCTAAAGGTGAACGACCCGATACAGCCTTATCAAGTTTATGAACGCACGCTCAATTTTTATGCGTTTAGTACTTTGAGGAAATGCGTTTTGTTTGTGTGATTTTGATTGCGTTCGTTCTAGAAAATTGAGATTTAAGAAAAAATAAAACTTTCATTTTCAAAAATATATGTCAACAAAGAATCGATTCCACACTATGCTATCTAGCTAAAAATTGTACTGCTAGTATTACTTTTGAAGTTTAGATTTTTGTAAATCGCGTTGTAACGGAAATATTAATTTGTATGTAATGTATGTAAGTGATTTGTCAATTTTTGCCAGGACTTTGATGTCTTATGGGTGATTATTTCTTGTACATTTCATAACCTGAAATCATCATCGTCTACCTATTTCATTTACTCTGACTTTCAAAATTTTGGCTGTGAAGGCATTTTTCGCTGCAAAAGTATACCCACGCGAAGAGTTAAGGTTCATTATTGCGTGTGTGGCTGTACTTACTTGATCTCCCGTTTCACATCGTCGTAGTCCCGCTGCCCGTCGAGCCGCGCCTCGAGCCGTGCTATGTGCTGCTTCTTCTCATCCAGTCGTTCCTCCAGCCGCTGCAGCTGCTGAGAGTGCGCCTCCTGCAGCGCTGAAAGCGATGCTTTTAACCGCCGTACGTCCTCCACCAGTTGGGCGATCTGTAAAGATGGAAACTGCTGTCAGAACGGAACAGAGAAAGACAATGTGAATGTATTTTTTTTTTAATTGTGTTCGTTTTCTTTCATCTCGGGAAACAACATAGCTTTTCATAGCATTAGCAATTTTGGCAGTATTTTAGCCAAATATTACTTGAGGTCTTAGCACAAAGTATGAGCAGTTGGAATAAAAATGTTGCTCGTAGGTTTTAAAAGAAATCGGCAACATTTTTTTTCAAAACAAATGACGATGAATGTTGAAATATGCACTGGCTTGATAAAAAAGTATTTAATCTATTTCATTTGACACTGGAAAGATTGTTTATCGACTATCGAGTGATGGACAAGTGCTATAAACGACCTGTTTCACTAAGTTCAACTATTAAGTTCAACCAGTTGATCTAATTGCACGAAAAATTCCAGTTATTTCATTTTGTTATTTTTTTGTAAAAGTTGAACTTTCTGGACAAAATTGTTCTTATTAGTTCAACTTACGCCCCTTGAGGAGCATTTTCACGATACGAACGGAGAGAAAAAGAAGAGGGATCATTTTGAAACAAGGTTTTATGGTAGAAATAGTAAGACTGCAGTGTGCAATACGTTTGCTTATTTAAGCACCGATATAAAATATGCTTGTTAATAGGATTTTATTAATTGCATATAAGTACAGACATGTAAATACGGTCGTAAAAATAGGTAATAAAAAAGTTCTCGATTGAAATGAACATAAAACAGGTGGTCTGCAGTGTTTAAAGAAGTAGAAGCAGTCATGTGAGTCCGTGTGTCTCACTCGCGCAGGCCCCGTGATTTCCGTCCTATCTATCTTGGAGCGATACCTATCTTCACAGCCGAGTGCCTCCCGCCACCTTGATGCACCAACAATTGATATCTTCCGAAGGTCGACAAATAACAGGCTGGGAGCTCTCCATTACAACAAAACAATCGCATCCACCCTACGGCTATCGGAACAAGGATGAGTTTGCGAGAGCAGCCGCTAGTTAGTTATCATGTACTGATATTATGAATAGATCGGCAATTGCGGACGGAAACGTGAGTAGTAAATTACCGACTGTTTATAGACACGATTGTAAATCCAATTGGATTTTTAATGTGCTATTTTGATTCTACCTAAAGGCCTCTTTCAGATGAGTCCTTACAGTTTAACGCTTCTCAATTATGGCCGACATATTTATATCAACAAACAAATTGAGCCAGGTAGTTTTAATAAATACTTTTTAGCCAAGTCAGGCCGTAGTAAAGCCGTCATTTATTGTTTTGAAGAAAATGGTGGTTGCCTTTTATCTGCCAAATTTCATAGACTCAACCTAATATTATTTGTTTCGCAATATATAAAATTTCTTTTCATCTTTTACGTTATGTCCCTATGACATTTCATTACCTGACAGTGCACATCCTACAAGGGCGTGCCCTATGTGGCATTGAACTGAGTTAAACTCGAGTATGTGTTCTGCCTAAGAATACATTTGTGACATTGACAGCCGTCACCAATGACAGCTAATTATGCACCTGTACATTGAAAAAAACGAGTTTTAAAGCCAAAGTCGTCGAAACAAAATGCATTAAAATATTATGTTTTGGCAAGCCTTCAAAGAACAAACACAAAAATATCAAAACACTATTCCAGTGTCACGATCCATTGTAAAATCAATCTTAGCCTAGCTGTCGTGGGTGACGCTATCTTGAATACAAAATAAATATTTGAAAATCAGACGTACGAGATTCCTAATTAACGAATACTTATGCAAACTTACCTACTTTGAATTTATCGCGGTTTTTATTCGTTTCTGTGACGAGATTTTGTTTTATTGCTTGATAAAATGTTGTAAAGATTTCTGACGATCTAATTGTTATGGGTTTTTTTGTTTTTAATAATTATTGTCTAATAAAACGTGTAATAAACCTACTCTTCATTTTAAACTGCAAGATACCTTATTATGTAAAATATTGATATAAGTCTAGGATTTATACAAATTAGTTATTTATGCTAAATATTAATTAAGATTTATATTGATATTATAGTGACGTGAAACTGGCTTACAGATGCATGTAGTTTATAAAACGTTTCAAAGTGATTGAGTGAGTTTTATGCACTTTGACTTTGAAATTAAATATGGATTCTTAAAAAGAAAGATAATCATTTGCTGATCGCTATGACAAATAAGGTAGGTACAGCGTGTCGATTCACTAAACAGATAATTTTAAGAGTAGAAAAGCTTTTGTGAAGAGCTCGTCCGGGGAAGTACTACCACCACGCCTGTTTCTGCCACCAAGCAGCGTTACTGGGTTTCGGTTTGAAGAGGGTGATTGCCGATGTAAATAAAGGCACGAGGTTTAACATCTGTATGCCTCAGGTTGATGGACGTAGGGCAGTGCATCTTAGGGCACGTTCCTATTGTGTGTGACTTAAGAGGCAATGCTATGTTATACGTGATGGTTACCACTTAACATCAGGTGGGCCATCTGCTTGTTCCAGTAGTTGTATAAAAAAAAGCTGAAAACAAAATATATTTCTGATTTCAAATTTATATTCTTTTTACATAACTTTAATTGAAAAGTACCTAACTTATTTCACCAAGGTTGATAAAGTCCAACCATCTGTCTATATACATACGATACGAATATTTATTTAACAATTTAAATTATTATATTGTCTATTAAGAATCTATTTGGCTTGACTTTGAACCGAATGATGAATCTTAGTATTCTTTGTACTCCGTTTTTTTGTGATGACGTCATCACATAATAACCCGAGATCTTTGATTTTTAATATGTTCGAGGCGGGTTTTTGTGGCTTTATTTAACGATAATAGTCTTAAGCCAATAGAAGTATCAAGTTCGGCTTTAACCTGATACAATTAAGGTTCACAATCGTTTGCTACGTCAATACCTTGACATCGATGTCTTTTGTACATAATATAAAGTAATTCTTTGGTAAATAGCGTAGTTATAATGTGACCTTCAGTGTTTGTCAGCTAATGCCGTATCATTAAATCTGTTTTTGACAACTTTTATGATTTTTTTTATTGAGCGTTATTAAAGTAGGTACTTGTCTGAGAAATAATGAGATCAAAAGATTAATTACAATTTACTTTCAAACAGTTTCGTCATCACCATGCCTCAGTAAGTCTACAATGAATATAGCACAGAGCATTTAAAGGGCGTAGTTATCGCGCTTGAAGTTTTAAAAAAATAAGAATTTTCAAAAATCTGTGTGACTGTGCCTATGTTCAGACTACTGCTACTACTGCCTAAGTAGACTTTGCTTGTAGTATTTTAAGAGTAGTAGAGCTCTTTGCGTGTGGCCCGAAGAAGTACTACCACCATGTCTATTTCTGCCGCCAAGCCGCGGGTACCGGTGAAATTACAGGCACATGAGGCTTACCATCTGTATGCCTCAAGTTGATGGACGCAGGGCAGTGCATCGTAGGGCATGTTCTTAACGACTTGTGAGGCAATGCTTTGTTATAAGTGATGGTTACCACTTTATACTTCAGAACTTAATTATCAGATAGGCAGCTAGTTGGCTCAGCAAAAAAAAATATAATTATTTTAGTTAGGAAAAAATCAGAGGCATACATACACTCTGTACTAAAGTTCCATTCAAATACAAAGTACAACAACGATCAAACAACAGTAAGCAACTTCGTTAGCCAAATCTCATCTCAACTAAAAGGGGTATTTTAAAACGAAATAACATCCAGTAATCGTCACGGAGGGTAGACAGAGGACCAAGAGGTCCAAAAAGGTGTAATTAAACTAAAAATGCGGTGTGTCGACTTCAATAAAAAGCTTCCAGTGTGACGTGGTCGAAAACATAATTGTCCATAGTAATGATTGTAGGTAATTGTTGAGGGTCACCCCTTAACCCTTCAGGAGGTACCCTTGGATTGTGGGACAAGGTGGAAGCGATAGTATGATTCAACTCACCACTGATAGTGATACATTTGATTGTTTTGTAGCATCTGCGGCGTTTCGTTTTTATTTTTTACCGAAATTCAATAAAAGGAAGAGTGGGAGACAGTTTAAAAATTGAGAGATATTGACGGAGATAGCGAGAGATAGGGAAGAGTGGCAGAGCTTGAACAGATAGTGTCGATGTCGTAGTGAAATATTATTCAATTAATATTTTTTATTGCAATTATATTGCAAAAATTATATGAAGCAGCAGGTCCGCTTGCATTTTTGATCCGCTACAGCTTATGAATTAAACAAGTACCCTAATAGCGGTCAGAGCAGAAGAGAATTAAGACAATAATTACTGGTGGTCCAACGGGAGAATTCGTTTTGCCTAATACTTTTTATGGCGAGTGTACCATGTTCTACAGTTATGAGCATGTCAACAAATACTTTAAATAACTATGGACTTGCCTGTACCTTTATAAAAGCCTAAACGGTCTTTTTTGACCAAATCAATGTAATTTTACTGTCAGGTACAGGCTTAACTATATGCTTTAAGTATATTTACGCAGGGCAGTGTATCGTAGGGCACATTTCTATAGTGCACGGATTGCGAGGCCTTTTTTCTGAAAAACAATTTAAAATCCTGAAAAGTCATCTCATCAGTCATCAGTTTATTTATTTTAGGAAGACCAACAGCTTATTTAAATTTTATTTCTAAGTAATGTAGGTTATCAGAGAAGCCAATTAGCGATCCTTAGGCATACTTTGTGGCGTTTGTGGTCAAATAAATATATATGCTATTCTATTCTGCTGACTGTATCTAACCCAAGCAACTATTTCTAGAATGTAAAAACTGCGCAGCTTGAGGTATGCAATAACAACTTAACAAAGGCAGTCGCTGCATTCTTGCTGCTTCTGCGAGATAGCAGCTCGATGCCATAAATCCAGTGTCACCACTATCCGATACGACACTGTTTGTGTCACTTTTACTTCCACCGAGTTTCTTTATGTACTTAGCATTCTTTTTTTAAAGAGCTCTTTGTGAAGGGCTTTTCGGGGAAGTATCACCGTGCTTCTTTCTGCCGCGTAGCGTTGCTGTTTTTTGGTTTGAAGGCTCTGAAATTACAGGCACATGAGTTTAAAAACCTGTATGCCTCAAGTTGATGGACGCAGGGTACGTGCGTGACCTGCGGAGCAATGCTTTGTTATTGGTGATGGTTACCGCTTAACATCAGGTGGGCCATCTTGGCCGATGCCACCAGATGCATGCCCGACGTTGCAATGCCTTGCGTCCATCCTTGCCATGCTACCACTACACCAATTGAGGTCTCTATATGTCTAAGAAATATCAATGAGTATTGATAATAGTGCCGTAGATAGTGCTACGCGGTGCTACGCGATGCTACGGTTCGTAGAGGAATGGGATTAAATTTTAGTTTCTAATCTTACAGATGGCCAATGTTCCAAAAAGTTATTCAGACATCAATGTGTAAGCTCCTGAAAAACAGCCCATACTTGTGTTGCAGACTGTACTCTAGACCTTCATTAAAAAATTCAGCTGTTTTTATTTGAACACGCGTTTATTGTTCTATGCCTCTCCGGCCATAGACAATACAGTGCTGACAACTGAGAAAAATTAACTTCCCTACCGTTTCAGAGGTTATGAAACGAAAACCGAAAACAATACACGAGAAAAGCCATCAATGGCAATATAAAACTCAAAATAAAGAAACGGGAACAAGGCAATTCCCTCTTTGACAATGCATCGGCACTCGCACAGAACTCAATCACAAAAGAAGTGGTGAAAGACAACTGGACGGATAAAAAATGCATAATACGCCATTTTGCCGTCAAAAAGTAGGATTCATGTCGGCGATCTGTCAAACTGGCCAAACATGAGGTCAGACGGACAGGATCGCCGGCCGCCATTATTACCCGCTCGATTTTAAGAGGGAATTTCTCGTTCGAAATTCAAACAGTACCGAACCTACGAATAAAAAGACGCTCGCGAAAGCTTCGGGAAGTTTCGAGTATTCCTTTTTGCGCCATCTATAGCACTGCCTAGTTTGATGACGCGCCTCATCCCCAAATGATAAATGACATGCATGATTGAAGGACACCAGTTTTGGAGTTTCGAGAACGTTCCGCTCCGAATAATGACCTATCGGATTAAAATGAAAATGATATTACTTTAAAATCGCGACAACATTGTCATAAATATTCACAGAATGCAGACAAAATGCTTTTACAGAACTGTTATGATTGACAATACACGGCGAGATCATCAATCACATGTCCAATCGAAAATGTGCCGCAAAATGGTAAAAATTAATAGTGCGACTAAATTATGTTGGTTTTATGGCGACGGGATAAGGTTGAGAATTGTTTGACAGTTTTTTAACGTGCAAATAGCTGACATTGAAGCGGAAAGGCAAAAAGTGGTGAAACTTGTCTATTCACTTTTGATGTGTCGGATAAATGGCGATCACGATCCGACGTGATTTTGATTATTGCCTTTACGTGTTGACAGGTGCTTTTAGAATACATTTTTCGATTCAAATACAATACAAATAGTTTTTTATGTAACTGTGTTTTGGTACCAATTATATTTTACCTTATTATTTGTCCGCATTTGGAGTTTCTAAACCGATACTAGTGTTATCGTTTGGTTTAGTGCGAATGTAGAACAACTTATTGTTTCAATATAATGTTGTACAAAATAAATGATGTCTAAAGAAATAAATTGCCCGAGTGATATGTGTGTATAGATTAGCAGAAGTAGGATTAGCAAGAGATTAAGTTTTGTTAGTAGTTAGAATTATTTAAAGATTCAATTTTGTACAGATAGGTTTAATTTTGATTAATGATCTTGATGTGAGGTGGTTGCTAAGCGACAAAGCAAATAAATAAGAAAAAAAACACGTAACAATTTGATAAGGTAAAAAAATATACAACGTGTTTATTAAGAATTGTAGGGATCCGAAAGCAGGATATTCTACCGGTCATAACGAACAACTTTTGTTCTACGACTTTTAAAATTTCAAAGTTTTTCATTCATGAAATGCCTCTTAAACTTTTATCTAAAATGAATCTAAACGCATCATGAGGCAGCCCTATTTACAGCTGTTCTTTGACCTCTAGTTGTTAACCTTAGATAAAATAGGTAACAGAACTGCCACCAATTACCTAGTAATGTGCCTACCTAATAATGATGTTGCTGTTTTTAAAGATAAGGTATGTAAAAGAAATATTTTCGCGACTGTAATCCCTAGTCACGGTAAACATTCTCTGAGATCTTTGGTACTAATACCTATTCAGTAACTAGGTACCTACGTGGCTACGTACTCAATATTTAATAGAATATTTATTTTTGTTTGATTACTAGATGTCGTAAACCAATGTTTATGATATTCATAGTTCTTTAAATTGTAACATGTTACTTTACCACCATGGTTCATTGACACGACAAAATTATTCAACTGCAATTTTGGGAAGTGTCTAGTCTGTCCTATTTAATCTTTGACTAACCTGTCTGTCATTGGTTGCATTTAAAAACGCATATCCAATCAGGACGGCCGACGGCCGCCGATCAGTGTTACCATTTGTGGCAGATTTCTGCCATTTGGCAGATTTTAAATATTTCAAGAAAAATCTTATTAGTTTGAATTTTTAATGAAATAATATTTATAATTTATTTATTTTTTACCGAACTGGAAACTTCTTATTCTTTTTTACCTTTATTGATTTGGTTTCTAAACAACTTCTATCTCGTTTTAGATAACTGCAAACCGTTACAAACGATCAAAAGATAGTAACTGAATGTAATGTAGGTAGCCGTGGGTAAAAGGAGTCAGACGTACGCGTCTGGAGCGGCTCATATCGTAGTGAGTACGTCAGTACCGGCTCTATTTCTTTTGGAGCGGCTCAACGGCTCTCCGGTGCCAGTCTAATATAAATTTTATTCCTAGGTAGATAGGGTCTATATTAGAAAAAAGATATCCAGATCAAAAATTTTGCTAAATGAATTTGAATTGTTTCGTCTAGATAATAAGATCTAATTTCCAATGCTGCGTTTTTGCCACTCTTGATCTGTGGAGCGGTTCAAAGGTCTACTCATAAATGTGATACACAACTCAAACGGTTCAAAGATTGGTTTATGATAAACAGAACCCTGAACCGATCGAGTAAAATATTTGTTTTGATTCATTGAGAGGTTCAATACGTACTCGAACAGTTGAATCGTTTGAAGTAAAATCTGCGCGGGTGAGTGAGTGGAGTTAGGATGAATTGAAGGAATAGGGTTCTTTTTAGAAAAGCATTATTTTAAATGGTATGGGTTACGAATTTGAATTATTAACTTGAGTTGTTTTAGCAACAGCCCGTGGATGCCCTCGCGTGTTAGCATACATATTTAAGGATATTTTGCGTTCTAGGCTCGTCATAATTTGCATAAATATTTTCCGTTTTATCGTATAATCAAGTAAGGTTCATTTTGAATAGTAGAACTTTTACTTTTTTTTTTTTTTTAATTCCGTTGTTCATTGTTAGCAATATTTATTAGTTATTGCTAACATACAAATTACAGGATTTTTGACTGTTTATTTTCCGTTTAGGACTCGTTTATTTTTCTACAAAATTATTTTTACAGTCGTATTTTTTTGTTTTGGCGCCTAGTCCTTTTGCCAAGTCTTATCGGTGCTTGCTTGGAGTCTTTGAAGGTACCATAAAAATAAATTGGCCCTAAAATTCTGAGCCGTTTGAACCGCGGTTCGGCTCTGGCTCGAGACTGTAAATGAGCCGATGCGCTGCAGATCATGTTTTTTGAGTGAGTTACCCATGGCTAAATGTAGGTATTTAATTTATTCCGTAGCCACGAAGGAGATGGTATGAAGTCATATTTTTGGTATTTTTATCGTCAAGCTTGGTAGATTTTGACAGATTTTTTGGCAGGTGTGTGGTAGAACCGCCACTTTTGAGATGGTCACCCTGTTTGTGTTTACATGCGTTGTTGTACATTGTTTTGTTGAGAAAATGTCATCAAACGTGATAAAATGGTGATTGTTATGTAAAAAGCCGTCGTCAGTCAGTGTGTGTATGAGCAGTGCCTACGAGGTAATGGTTTAGTGTGAAGTTTGAAGCCTGTGTCGTGCGAAATCTCGCAAACTTACCAAAATCCAGTTTTATCCAGTGTTATTATAGCCAGTAAATAATGACAAAATCCATAGGAACCAGTAAAAATATCGTGTCAGGGGATTGGCGGCGTACCTACCTACCTACCGAAAGGTAAGTATTTCAAATTATCTCGTAGGTTATCGTTGTTTTTCTCTTTCCTAGATAGAAGCGCGCGTGCGTGTGACCTTGACACGTACACAGACAGGGCTGTTGCAAATTTCTGAGAAAATATTAATTTTACTTTTCTATGGGAATTTCGAAAACGATGTATTCAACCGTTGCACACGTCAAAGTATTCCAGTGCTTGGTCTAAATACACGCTCTTTGTTTCCCTACATAACTTCATCAACACGTTGTATATGCGAGTGAGTCATTCACGTCAAAGGGGTTAAATTATTTTGGAGAGAACATAAAATGAAGACAAAACTTCAATTTGTCATTTCGAAGTCGATACGTTAGCAGGCATGCAGGTACCAACCACGGAATGAAGCAATTATAAGTTCAGAAGCTCATTTATAGCCTGTCTATGGTTCCTGTTATAAAACCAAATGGAAAACTAAGTTTTCCGCGGCACGATTCCTATTGGCAACTGTTTTGTGTTTTGATTTGTTGGTATCTGCATGTTGGCAATTGGATTATCGGAAGCATTGCAACTGTAGATGTTTATTATGTTGGTAATGCTTAACAAAGTTTTTTTAACAGAAAGAATGAATATGAGATATCAAACTTGCAATTTGGCAGTGGTGCCAACTAAATTCAATTATTCCAAAAAAAGAAGAAGTATGACTTAGAATTATATTCTTAATTCAAATTTTCACACTACCAACCATAAAGCTGCACGCTACCAATTACATTGCAGACATCATTCCCGATCAAATGAAAAAACTAAAAGAGAAGCATATCGCCATTTAAAAGAAAATATCTACGAGTATCTACCAATTTCTTTCACGTTGTTAGAAGGCATACATCATGGAGATATCTAAGCTAGATAATTTTGAGTAATGCCTCACGAAGCGGGGGCGGAAAAAAGCGCATACCAGAGACAATAAAATATCGTTTCGGCGGTGCAATTAAAAGGCGTCTATGGACGGGAATTGGTCTCGCAAAAACTGAAAAAGAAAATTTGCATACTATCAGAGTTAGAATCTCTTTATGCAAAATACTTTTTCAGATTTACAGTGATTCAGGCTAAAATAACTAGGTAGGAAGACTACCTAGGCAGTAAATATCACTTATTTTATACTAGTTTTCAGCACTTTGGTTGGTGTTAAAGCAAAAAGTTGGGCAGCCTTGCTTTTACCTTGTATTCAAGGTAATTATTGTGATTCCAATTCATAGCTTGTTTTATTTGTTTCATCAAAGTTATCGTCGTTTAGGCGTTAAACTTTCGAATTTGGAACTAATCTTCGTTCCAAATTATGTTTTTAATGTTGGTATCTTTTCAAATTCAAACGTTCTAAATTCGGTGGCGGGAAATTCCACAGACGAAATAAAATAAGTCATAAAATGACTATTCGCGCGTAAACCGATGACTTCCCGTAAAGGGGAGGTGAGGGTAGAGCAGTAGGAAATGGTTCAGCAACATTCGTCAAATGCCGGAGATTGACGATATTAAGCCGGCGCCAACTGATGGAATAGACCCATCATTTTATAACGGAAAGCAAGATGCTGCTATTTTTGGAACTGTTACGTTGACATCTGAATCAAGTTGAGTTTGTTACGTTGGCACTAGTTTGAATTGAGATAAATTTAGATTGGTCCTGCTACGGTAAAGGGCACCACACACTAAGAAACAAATTTAATCTTAGATCATGTTGATAAACGCAGGGCACTGTAACGTGCGTGATCTACAAGGCGATGCTTTGTTATAGGTGATGTTTACCACTTAACATCAGGCGGGCCATCTGCTTATTCTGTTAGCAAATACTGTTGATGGATACCTCAGCAAAATATTATGATATATTCGTTTTATGTGACATCATTCTAAAAATTTCATTACAAAAGTTAAAGTTGGTATTATTATGTTGGCATTAGAGAGCCTGTGAAGTAGCCATGACGTTTGTCAAAGCAAATAGAACTAATTCAAACAAAGATGTAGGGACACAAAAAGCGACAATCCAACATCATCAGTAGACAGAATTTTCTAATTAGACTGAACAAACAAACGAAATAAAGCATTAAGGAGTTGTGCAAATAGCACGGAAGAAGGGGAATCGAACGAAGATATATAATCGACTAACAAGATGCGACAATATGGCAGGGTTGCCACTATACAACCGACTACTTTGTGGCTACTATCGTGCACTAATAAGTATTTCTGTTTAAAAATGTATGTGCACAGTGCCAGTACTCACAAACAGCGAAGGAAAACATCGTGAGGAAACCGGCATGTCATAGAAACTAAAAAATTCTAAAACATGTGTCATGTGCTCGACAGGAGCCTTTTTGAGGCGCATTTAAAATCTTTTCAACACACTGTTTCTGAAACTATTGACACGTCAAGAAGAAGAAGCCTTTGATGGGCAGCAAAAGTTTAAATCTCTCAAATGCCTGTGATTGGTCCAGAAACCTATACCTTAGTGAGGTTGGTACAGATGATTACAAAAGTGCCTTATTAGAGGCAATAGAGGAAGTGCAAATCATGAAATCATCTCGAGATAATTCTCCTACGCGCATTGTATGCAACTCATTGTCAGCTGTAACTGCATTGTACTTATCATAGCATTATCAGACTGAGCACATAATTGTACCTTTCGATACTTATGTCTCCAAATGTACTATTAGTATATGTTAAATATTGTGAATTGTATATTGAGCAAAGCTAAAATTACATGAAAATCATAAAAAAAAACATTAAGGTCCTGATACCTATCAAAGTACCTCTTGATCGCAAATTTCAATATTTTGAAAGGTAATAATTAT
This sequence comes from Chloroclysta siterata, assembly GCA_932294275.1. Lineage (NCBI taxonomy): Eukaryota > Metazoa > Arthropoda > Insecta > Lepidoptera > Geometridae > Chloroclysta > Chloroclysta siterata. The sequence goes on from OW028607.1 coordinate 1,045,787, forward strand.
AAAATCACATAACTTATATATGAAAAATCGCAATCAACCAAATTGTGTGCAATCACTTAACATCAGGTGGGCCATCTGCTTGTTCCATCAGCTAGTTGTATAAAAAAATACATTCTTCAAAAATATCATTCAGATCCAAACAAGTTGTCTTAATAAAAAGTTTGCATAAGTATTAGTAAAGCAAACTTTTTGGTTGGAAAACATGTTTGGTTCAAAATATCTTTGTACTATTACATGATGTGTAGTAGTACAAAGATATTCTTCTTCTAACTTTAAGGGTAGTCAGAGGCTTGTCCAAAGGTAATCTTTGGACAAGCCTCTGACTACCCTTAAAGTTTAACTTTGTAGGACAGCCCGTTCCAACTACCGCAAGAAATTGACAAGTGTATATATACCTAATGTCCACCAATATTTATTTATGTTATTTTTACCTACTTTGGAAGTGCCTAGACTACCCCTTAGGTATATACCTGTTTAGCGCAACTGTATTAAAAGCCTCATTTACAAAGAATTCTATATATTCTGCTTATATGTCAATTGAGGAACGGAATGCAGTCAAAGACTATCCGCGCACAGATGTGGCACTAGCTTCGCTGGAAATATTTAAATTGCCTACGCAGCTCATATTGCTTACTAGTTTTTGCCGTCGCCGTGCAATTATAAATAAAATTGACATGAATTACGAGACTCCATGTTTTTATAAAGTGGGTTAGTAATTTCTAGAAGTAATTCCTTTAAGAGAAGGTAGGCTTGTAATGAAACGCGTTATTAAAATTAAATGTTGATGCAATTATTATAATTTAACTAGGTAAAGATTGTGGACAGTATGAAGCGCAGATATTGCAGTGATAAGAATATAAATATATCTCGCAATATGTCTCTTATATAAAATTAAATATAAAAAATTAAGAGCATCGGAGATCTAGTGGGTGTGACCCTTCTGATCGTAAGGTCGAGGGTTCGCATCCGGTAGTGTGCTGATGGATGTGTGCGCAATGCCATTGCCAGTTAGTATTCTAACGGCGCCGATGGGCTTGCAACCTGTCACGTATGGAATACTAACTTCTAGCGAGATATCTAGCGTGTGCCCATATGAAAGTTTAAAAAGTCTCTGTAGTCGTCCTTATATCTACCGCTGTTTTTTTCCATATAATTTAATTTTATCACAGAATAAACAATAGTTACTAGACAAGTCGATCGAAAGCTCTTTTTGCACAAAGTGACAGACCCACCCCTAGACCCTAATTACCACCCCTCATAAGGAGACACATTAAAAAATCAATACACGCTCACAATTAAGAAATCCTCAGAGCATCCCTCAAACGTCACCCCTTTCTATGAGGATGGTGAAACAACCCTAAAAAATAATGGCCCTTATCGTAATGGAATTAGGTTGTGAATCGGAAATTAATTTTAAAACAGACTGGACCAAGGATAGCATGAATGACGTAGATGTTTCTCATTTGAATGACTGATTTTTATAACCTTTGTGCCATTTTTAAAGAACTTTCATATATTATGTTCTCGAAAAAACCTGAAGGACCTAAAAGGCAAAATAGCATTTGAAGAATTGAAGAACGCACATTAGATCTGTTTTAAAATAACTACGGCTAATTTATACGGCTAGATGGCGCTATATAAAATTCCATCAATTTTTTTAAATATTGTTTCGTAAAGCATCACCGTGTATACACCTTATTTTTGAAGCCTACATCGAACTAAAAACAGTCGTTGTAAAAGTCACAGGGCGAGCAATTTGGGCAATATGCAAAAGTCGGGGGGAGAGTGGGGTTGTGATTAGGCCGTGTGTGACGATGCGCGTCTTAGCCCGCATTACCCTTTCGTTTTCCTTCCGATAGATGCCTTTGTACATCCCCTTTGGCTACTCGTGTCAGTACATTACGCCTTTATTGCAAAATGAGCTTTACCACGCAAAAATTTGGTTCAGTATTGCTTGTGCATCAAAGGTCTCTCGCGCGCTTAACAGTTTTAAATTTCGCTTGCGTGACATAGATTCGATTTAGTTGGTGACGTCAGAGTGATGCTTCTGTGCGTTAGTTGTAGTTTAATCTATGACAGCCCCTTTAGTTATCTCGACATCACACGATATTATTTCTTTTGAGTTTTTTCAGAGAGCCATCGATTAAGTATTGAAGCCTTTGAGTTTGGCGGGAAATGAGCGGGATCCGAAATACGGATGATTTTTTTCTGCCTTTTGGGGGCACTTCTGTGGAGTGCTTTAAGGGTTTCGTTGGAAACCGATACCAATATCTGTGTTTATTTACAAGAAGATTATTTGCCGCTGGCAAATCTGAAGCGAGACTGACTAGTCTCAGTTTAAAGTTAAAACAAGCTGTTGCAACTTTGTTGTTTTGTTTTTTTTGGAAATATATTTTTCCGGGACATTCTAAGTTGACCAAATTTTAAACTTTCATCAATAATGGTTTAAGAAATTTAGATTTGTACAAATCAGAAATTGTTGCTGTTTGTACCTACCCTATGTCCAATCAGAATGTAAGTTGTCAAATACCATCCAATTTGGTTTAGCGTCACTGACATCAAAATTAATATTATTTCAGTCAAAACTTCCCCTTACGTTCTTAGCAATAAAGTTTTAACTGGCCCATTAGCAAAGTCGATTTCCTCTCCCGAACTTGTTAACACACTTTCTGAAGATTCCCATCGAAAACTACTCAGTTTTGAATGTAGAATGCGAAATACGAGGACAAACTAATAAATGTGAATGCTTAATATTCCGCCACCCTCCACCCGAATTTCAATACGGGCTTAAGTAATATCGACACGTTGAGAAACAACGGTGTAAGGACGAAGCTTAAGTGGCTCATACGCCCTTCTGGACTTGCTAGAAATACGCGAAGATTCAGCCGTTATGGACGATTCAAAGAGTGATTTCCCATGAAACCAATGTAGCATATAAATACTATTATTTTGAAACAATTCACGCTCCAGCCAGAAGCTTGTTTTGAAGGGTATAAACTTGGTTGAAGATATCAATATCTGAAGCGAGGCTCGCAGCTATAAACAGAACCGAACCGCGTCGGATGAAGGGAAATTTTCATAATTTCGTAGCCGCTTACGTTATCCCTGATACGTAAAAATATTGCTCATAAACCATGCATGATAGAACTCTCTAGAGTTGTCTACGAAAAATAACTACGCAGCCGATATTGCCCAAATTTTTGGCCAAACTTTCGAGGGGTACTCACACGCGCGCCCCTCACACACACAGACGTAATGAAATCAGACATCCCGGCAATTGTAGATTCAATTAGTACGGAGTTGCCATTCTTACGGAGGAGACGATTTTACGAACGAATTAATCCGAAAACATACGATCGTATCTTCCCCCTTTCTTATAAGTATACATCGATTTTGTCATTGTATTTGCCGAGAGTAATTAAATAGGTACCTACGTACACGGAGCGGCAAGTAATGAAGTGAGTTTGCGAACTGGATCTGTTATTGGAGATGCGACTTTCTTGAAGAAGCATTAGCACTTGCTACTTAGAGAGTAGCTTAAGTTTAAATTGAAATTAAGGAAAGTTCGATTTCGTTAATATTATCTAAGTAGTATCAATTTTATGAGCGAGCAATATCACACATGCGTCTATAAATATTTGGGATCAACAAGTATTATATTCCATTTCTAATTCAATTCGTTCCAATTACAAAAGCAAATTAAATCAATTCCATAAAGCCACAAATCAATTCAGAGGATGCTTATAAATTCGATAGTCTGTAATTCAACAGACAACTCTATAAAATCAGGGTTCAATCAAAACAACTTACGGTTCCGATCGTCGATAATCTATAGAGCGAGGGGACGAAAAAAATAGGGTATTTTTTATTGATCATTGATCACGCCTGAGTATTGATGAATTGATACTAATGCCCGTGGGGTGAGTTTTTTCATTATGCAGCTCATTGACGGAACCACAATTGGATTTTGTGTAATTCTTTTTCCACAATGAACCATCGATTTTTTGTTCACACTCATTATTGGCGTTTCTATTTACATGTTTGTTTATTGAATTGTTTGCTTTCGCTCGCTTTTTGGACAATGTATTACAATTGGAATATTTGATTGAGTGTTGATTAGCTAACTTTGTTACCATTTTGTGTAAGCATCTGCGCGTGCAAAATGATTCCGAAAACATTGAACGTAATAAAAGGATGCGAGAAGATTTGAAAGTACAAGATTTGAATTCACAACATCCCATTTAACGGATACGAACGGAACAATTCAAATTCATAGACAATATAGATTCGAACAATGGCTTCCATATTCGTGCTCACACTTCAATATGCGAAATTGACACCACAATATTACAAACAGAAATAAGATTGCCTCGAGCCACCCCCGGGGTGCGTGGGGTGGCACTTTATTATCCAGAATGTCTTCACGATTGAAACCAATTGTTAATTGAGCTATATCTATGAAAATTGCGTTCTGTGCTCGATTCTTATCGGAATTTGTCGTTAAATTTATTACAATAGCGGCTTTTCGGTTTTCACTTGAATTGAAACGTTCAGATTCCAAATTCTAAATTCAAATGTTTAAAATTATAATCATCTAATTCTACTGACATGACTTTGACATGCTTTATCTATGGTAACAGAAGTTGAAGTTTCCAATAAGAACCGTCGAAATAGTTGCTTCAGTCGGTATGTACCAAAACAATTATTGAAAATCTGAACCGACAATGGTTATACAAATGAATAAATTCAAATGGAAATTTCCCTATTCGTGAACAATAGTTAGATTTTAGAGGCTGTATCTCCCACAGACAGATTGATTGGGCCCACCTCGGCTCGAAGGGAGGAGAAGACAATTTATTGTGTAACTGTTTTAAGACGACGTATGCAGCATTTACTATATTTACATACTAAAACAGATAGAGCGACTAAGAACGTTTTAAAAGTAAACAAAAAACTGTATTATATTAAAAAGTATGATGTACGGAAGAATTGGAGTATTTTTCTCAATACAAAAGCCATCAATAAGGAGTCCTTCCGGCGCCAAACCTATCATCAACCCAAATCTCAAGTTACCGCATAAATAACATTGCGTTCGCATAAATCCTGATACTCTCTCCATATTTTGTTACCTGTGCCGTTTGTTACGATCTTATTATGAAAATGAATGGCAGAAACGGGTGGGCAGGGGGGGGCGATCAAAAGGGTTCCTAATTCGTACATTCGGAACGCACACTACTACTATGAGTTTTATGGGCCGAATCTTTTATGGGATAATCAAATTTTGTATTATTAATGCTCTTAATTCGCGTCTGGGAATTGATTTTGGCTGTTGCGGGAGTAGTTTCTGCGGTCTGCCTTTTGTTTTTGATGAGATATTCCGAGTTTTACGCTCCTGTTTGTTCGGTGTAACGTACGGTGGAAACCAATACCGTAAACCAACAATGTTGCTCGAGCGGAACGCTACACACTCATTATTTTAATTGAATTCGTCGCGTTAAATTATTTTTGACATGTTACGTTTCTAAGAACTCGTTTGAGGGTTGTGTGGCTACAAACGGGTCGCAAAAGCTTTCGGTTATTTCAATTTGAATGAGAATTAATTGAAATTTTCATTGTTCGAGAACACACGTGTAATTAGAAAACGCTTAAGTTTGTCAAAGAACAATGACGCACGGAACGGGAAGGACGCAAGTGTCGCTTACGTAAGTCAACAAACACAAGTTGTACCATTCGCCGGCTTCTCAAAACCAAAAAGTCGATAGCACCTTTTTCGTAAGTCAGATCTGCAAGAGGTGGTACGTCAGAGAGTAAATGGTAACAGCACACATCCAACATTAAATGTAATCGTGGAAACCTGTGAAAATATGTAAATTGATCCTCGGAGATGCCGGACCGACGGACTGAGTGAAATTTGAATATAAACTTTCCCGGTACCGTATAAGCGTCATTTATTTTAGCCCCGCTATAAAATATAATGATTTTTGACGTAGCTCAGGGCCGTATTAATGTTGAGGGTACGAGGAGGATATATCGACAGGTATCCGTGTACGTTTAATTGTATCGTTAACCTTTCGAAAGTGAGATAGACGAGTCTATTAGTGTCGGTCGTATGACGGGTAGCGATCGCAATTGGCATCATTCAAAACGACCTGAAACATAATTGCAGCAAGTTTTTCATTCCGCGAATAGTCATAGAAATATTGGCCGTCTGCCAATAGCATCTAAGAATACCCTCATTAAAAGCGACAACGGTGCGATTCCACAAAAATAAAATGTAATGAATATGCAACACTCGAAAACCCATTATTAAAATATCCGAACGTCTAAATATCTGAAAAGGAAAAAGTACACCGAAATGGACGGCACTCGCCTGAATAAGAGATCGCGGATATTTACATAAAAAACAAATAACACACCGAGACGGGATGCGCGCATAAAATTAAAATCGATGAGAAATTCTACCCTACGAATTATATAATGGCTGTCTCACACACAGACGAGAACTAGATTAAAGTTGAAGGGTCGCCAAGTGTCATGCCTTTGAGCGGCCATCGATTCAACGCGATATGACGTCACGCAACCCACTGCTCGCTGATAAAACATTGAACAGAATTAGCATTAAAATTGCTAGAAACATTCTTCCGACCCATAAAGATCAGATATTTAAAAAAAAAACTGCACGACACCAATGGGGTGTAGCTTAAAATCGGTCCGTGCTTATTTGCATACTAACTAAAATAATTTATTATTTTTTTCTCAGAGGGGCGACGTTGTGGGGTGAGTTACAATAGAAACAAACTAGAGTGTTATTGGCCTGATCGTAGCTACATTTCACAATAAAAATCGTTCGGAAACACAAACTAAGATTGAAATCAAATTCGCTTTAATCTAAACTGCGAGACTAGTTCTAAACAAATATGAAAATAAACATACACGGGAATGCAATACTCCACGTCAAAACGCTGCTTAAAAGTTTGATTCAAAGCTTCGGAAATCAACGTAGCGTCTGCAAAAGGATGAGTGGAGATCGCGGTTCGTCGCATCGCATCCTTACAATACAGCGAATGATTGTTGAAACAAAGCGGCACAACTTTCTGAACGAAACGAACGCCGGAAAAGTTTGTCTGTGCCACTTCGTGTGTCATACGTTTTTGAACGCGTATTGGCATAGTTTGGTTCGAAATTCAAACTTTTTGAAGCCTTTTACATTCCAATTTTAAATCAGAATAATGGAAATCTGGATATCTGTATATCTGCAATTCTACATACAGATAAGTTGATATGAGTTAAAGACGTCTCTGGTGCCGGAAATTTAGGCCGCAGTAAGACCTCCATCATAAATGAACTCTTCAAAATGGAATCGCTTATTCATTTACAGATAACTTTAGACAGTTACTTACTACCATCGGTATTTTTGGTACTTTCTTGTTTTTATGCCCCTTTGAGCCAAGAGATAGTCCATAGACAAATACCAACGCCGTGAAAGAAAAATAAAACAAGACCCTGTTACCCTGACGGTACTCTGAGCGGATTGCCAACAAAATTATCATTCGAATCAAAGGGAATAATTTTAAATATCTATACACATAAACCGAGGTCCAGACATCGCACACCGCCGTCCGCAAGATTTACACACATACACATCATTTTTGTATACAGGGTGTCTTATTTTTGTAAACGCACCCAAAAATAATTGTCTTCTAAAACGTTTCCACTCATTTAGGTCGTTGTTGATTGCCGTAATTTATGAGAAGCTGCAAAATTGAAACACTATTGTTATTGTGAAAAAGTGAAACAATTTCTGCAGTCATAAATGACATTTTGTCATTACTAATTAACTTGAGACTAATTAATTAACGAAGTATACATCGTACTTTACCAATGCCCTCCACGACTTTTCGCTGGACACCCTGTATGGCTATATGATATGAATTCTACGATTCACTGATGCATTATAATGTTTCTCCTTTTTATTTTGTCTGGACGCCTTTTGTTTTGGCTCGATCCGTGTTTGAGGGTTTAATTGTGGTTCCTTTATGATATATTGTAACGTTCTATGGGGCTTGATTGAGGTCGATTTCTGCTTTGTTTTTAACTTGCATTCGTACTTTTCGTGGAAATTGCGTGGAACTGGCACCTAGAGTCACCTAGCTTTAAGACGTTTCAAAGTGATCCTTGAGATTTTATTGAATAAATACCTTTTGACTTTGACTTTGACTTTCTAAGGGAAAATATTGCGAGGCTTTAGAAATATCCAGAGTTGCACACGATCGCATTCGAAATTTGAACCATCTTAGGCTTCATCTTTATCATCAGGTGTAATGGCTGCCAAAAACCTTTAGCCCAATAAAATTTAAATCATTAATAAAAAAAAGACTTTCCTATTTCATTTCAAAATTATTAAAATTACCCACTTCGTAATTTCCAATTTTGAACAGTTTCGAAAAACTCGTCCTAATAAAGATGACGTTTCAATGGTTTGAAGACTTTTAACACAAAATCCGCTTTTATTTACTTTAATTACTTTTCATTTGTATAGTAAAGGCAAAAAAAAACCTTGAAATTTTATATATTCTCGATTTAAGTCAACATAATAGATGCACGAAAAACAAAACTTATTAGACACGCCATTCCATTTCGAATCAGATTTCTTAAGAGCTATCGATCGTAAACACCCCACACACACACACATCCACAATCGTAAACACAAATTTTAAACTCATGCATATTTATATCGGTATTATTTAATATTTGCGTGTGTGCGTGCGGAGGGTCTTAATAACAGATATTCAATCAAACTCAACCCTTCTGTCCGATATCTTTGATGCATCCCCCTGTGTCTCCCTCGTGTTGTTTTATGATATTTTGTAGATATGAATAATACAGTTTCTTTGATTAGGGCTCCTATCTATCTTTTCCAGATGATGTTCCAGCAAAGAGTCCATAATCATAATGATTCGTCTGTAGTATAAGTCTGTAATCACAGAACTGGACTAAAGCGGCAATAGACCGCAACCGCTGGAAAGAACTGGAGGAACCCGTGAGGTAATAAATAAATAAACTTTAATAAATCATTAAAAAAAAAGTGCATGTATCGATGACATTGTAATAATTTAAGTTACGGAATAAACAGCCTTTTTTATATTTTTTATTTTATAAGTCTGTAATCTTTTTTTATTAAATAATCTATGATAAACGATATAATTATTAATACAGCACGCAAACGATAAATTAATAGATAGGTAAGGTTTCTTTAGGAAGTTTGGTTTGGATAATGAATTTATTTTTCGCTCCGAATTTGCTTTATCAGGCTATCATAAACAGACGTTTATTGTTCGTATTGTTTTCGAATGTGCGATTTTCATTAGGATGTATACTAGTTTCGGCACGTGGCTTCGCATGGCATCTTTTTTTGTACTCCTTGCTGGTGGTACAAGCATTTGGTTTATTTGATGTGGTAACCATCACCTATAACAAAGCGTTGCCTCGCAAATTACGCACGATAGGATCGTGCCCTACGATGCACTGCCCTGCGTCCATCAAAATATATTGCTATGATATTTTGAGTAAGGTAACATCGACAATTTAAAATTTTATGATCTCCAATTTAAAAAAACATAAAAAAAGTTTAATGAGAAAATACTGAGGTATCGTAAGGATTTATAAGTTTTACTAAATTGTATATCTGCCGACAGTATAATAAGTATACACGGCATCAAATAATAATAATCATCACTGTCTGGCTAAGTCTTTGATTGACAGTCGTATCTGAGACGCAGAGGGCGCCACGAGAGACGTCAGATTTCATTAATAAGTTGTCAATGTCACTGTCATTCGGGGCTGCACGCTTCATTCTGATTGGATGGTAATTGTTCGAATTTTGAACTTCGGATATTGTTTTTTATTTATTCTGCATGTTGGTATGTATGTTATTTAAAGAATGCAATAAATATAAACTAATTGGAGATAGCGATTTAGATTTGAAATCTGATTTGTCAAAACTAATATAGCAGAAACTTGGACAGTTTCCAATAATTTAGAGAGTTATAATGAAAAAAATATTGTATAGGAATATTTGATACCTCGCCATGTCGCCCTGTGGATGAGGTTAGGCATAAGTGACAAGGAAAGAGTAATAACCAAAAAATTTTTTTACTGAGAAAAAATTCAGAAACTACTTCTAGACTTTGATCCTCAGGCACGGTAGATATCCCATCAGATCACTCCGTACCATGTACTGACATGAGATTCCTTGAGGATGTCTAAGGAGGTAGTCGGACGTGCAAATATTACATTTGCACATACGTGACAGGTGGCAAGCTCATCACTACTGTTCAATACTAACTGGTTTCTTCACGATGTTTTTCTTGACCTGAGTGTATTGCACACATAAATAGTTCGAACAGAAAAATATATTGGGACATACAAGAAGGTCAAAGCTAAAAAGTAGTGTATAGCTTGATGCGTATCCGTGTGTACACGACCCACGAACTTACGATCGAAAGGCGAGTTCACTCCCACTGGACCACCGGTGCTCTTAAGTTCTACAAATCGCTGTCAGCTTATAACATATTCGTTCGGCTGAGAAGGTCCCTTTTTAAGCAGGGTTGTTCACCTTGCTTTATCGAAAGGGTTAATTCTGCAGGGTAACAGACGGACCGGCGACTGTTTGTATGTAGATATTCGATCGTTTGAGGTATTGCGTGCCAGAAATGCTTCGGTTCATTTTTTGGGGTTGAATGGTTTTGTTTTTAATTTTAATGGCGACCGGTATCTTGGGAATGCTATTGGTGTTGCGATACCAAGCCAGGATCTGGGTTAACTTTCGAAGTTGCCTTTCACCACACTGGTTTTTTTTTCTGCTTCTTAGCTCTTCTATGTCTGCTGTTATTTAATAAATTAATTTTTATTTTTTCAATCGCAAGCTTAAAAACCAATGTCGAATAATCGCATAAATGTTAAGTATATTTGCACTATAGCATACAGGGCGGTAGGTACATTGGCTTTGTAAAAAAATAAGGGGTGTTAACATTTTGTAACTTTTATGTATTATAGCCAATAATCTATACCAAATCAATACAAGATTAAAATTTGACCCCTTGATTATCACCCCTTTACACACACAAAGAAGCTCCGGTAGGGGTCGAAGTTGATTCTTCTCAAATTTTAGTCCCAAGAGGACCCACCCTAACACGACTTGTACATTATATTAGATATAATGTAGAATTAAAACTACACCCATGGGTTTTTGTTATTTTTGATATTTGTTTGTTAGTTTTTTTTATTGGCTTCATATATTATTTTATTCGTAATCGTCATGATATCGAAAGGTAGATGCTATAGGTTATCATGTCATGGGAGGTAGCATGCCATGCTAGTGCTCTTAAACGGTGACGGAAAACATTGCAAGGAAAACAGTTAATATTCTAACAGCGGCGATGGGCTTGCAACCTGTCACGTATGGAATACCAACTACTGCAAAATGTGGGTGCCAAATGTAATTTTTGGACGTACCTGACATACCATAGGACAAGAAAACGTATCATTCCAGAAAGTATTTAGAAGATTTTTAAATTAAAAACATGTATTGGGTGTAATCCTAAGCCACGGAAGATAATATAATTTCCCCTCAGAGACTATTAGTAGCTACCAGGTTTCTACGCAAGATACTGGAGATAATATTATAATATTAGTGTAGATGACCACATAAACATGTTCGGACTTGCCTTTGACATCCCCTTCCAGTATCTTGCGTAGAAACCTGGTAGCTACTAATAGTCTCTGAGAAGAGGTAAACTTTGTATTTTTGTATTTTTGTATTTTTGTATTTTTGTATTTTTGTATTTTTGTATGTAACGAATAGGCTCAAAAACTACTGGTCCGATTTCAAAAATTCTTTCACCATTAGAATGCTACATTATCCCTGAGTAACATAGGCTATATTGTATTTTCAAAAAAATCAGGGATCCTTACTAAAACTTCAATAATGTAACCCAAGGTGGAAAACAAAAAACCTTACATCGCGTGCGCTGCGAAAACTATTGAAGATAGAACAAAATAATGTACTACGATTTTGTAGAACACGTTATCATCTACAAAAAATGTCGCGACAGCATATGTCTAACTATTATAGTTATGTCACAATAAGTGTTCTTTTATTATAAAAAAATAATTGAAATGCCTCCGCTAGAAAAGGGTCTTTATTTGTACCTTGGTATTAATCCTTATCCAAATAAATCATTTCATAATTAAGACGGTTTCAATACCTATAGATTACTTCTTAAAGTTTTCAAATCGGACATTCCATTCAAAAGATATGACGAAATTAAAAATGTTTACGGGTCCACGGTTCACGCGCGGGGTGCGATTTCACTCACTCAAGGAGAAGCGCGTGCAAATGTATGAAATAAGTAGATGCGATGCTCGAACCCACGGTCTAAGTTTATCCTAAAATGTTCAAAAAATTTATGACCACCCATGCGAAGCTGGGACAGGCCGCTAGTTGTAAATAAATAAATAGAGACAAAATAAAATTAAAATCCTCCACAATTGGAAACCAAATGTATCGTAAATGTAATGATTTCATTTTCGCAGTAACTATGTATAAATACATCGGTAAATAATGAGGGTGGACAAAATACAATCGATTGATCCAAATCAAGGGGCGAACGAGGGGTAGCTTTAAAATATTGCAAAAGGGTTGCAGACACTGTCGCGTATGTAGAAAGACTCTGTGCCAGTACTCTCAAACGGTGAAGGAAAACATCGTGAGGATACCGGCACGTCGTAGAACCTAAAAATTTCTAAAACATTTGGCGAAAGGAGTCTCTTTGAGACGCAATTAAAATCCTTTCACCACACTGTGTCGAAAGAAACTAGTGGCACGATAAGAAGAGTCTATGTAAGGAATTTTAAGGGCTGGTTTACGAGCAAAAAACGAAAGCGGCCGTCCTAGTAGGTACGTATTTATGAAGGAATTTCTATAAACACGTAAAGACACAGAATAAAACCTACGTAGTGTTGAGAAGTTTCAATATCTGTGATATTAAATAGATACACTACTAGCAGCGGCTTCATAGTACATACACACATAAAAAGTAAGCTAAATATTGTTCTAGATCATAATCTACGTATATTCCAAGTTTGATACCAATCCGTCCAGTTACGGAGATGAGGGGGAAAAAATAATCACTCATTAATAAACTGTGGCGTATCGTGTGTGCGATTTTGAAACTTAAATACATCAGGAGATAGTTCATTATGAAATAAATCAAAATTAGATGTGCAGTGATGGGTAAGCTTTTTTGGAACTAAGCAACATTGTTTTTATGACAGCGCGATAGAACTCATTTTAAACTGAAATCATTTCGAGTGACGCAGGTTACGAAAAAGTATTTTCAAGTGACGTGTGAAAGTGTATTGAAGAACGAAAAACTTTCCAAGTAAGTCCATAAATTGACGCTTCTAAGAATCGTAAGAAAACTGTGAAAGTATAACAAAATTCGAGTCAATTATACATTTTTTGTTTGCCTTATATAGCATTATACAGTACTCCAAAGTTTCCAACGTATTCTTTAAAACAATTTTTATTACAAAATTAAACAAAAAGAAATGAATTTATTACAGCTCGAAACTTGTACCCTTTAATCCAAGGTGTTCGATTCGCAAAACCGAAAACCGTTAATAACCGAAAAGCGAAACAATGTTTAACAGATAATGCACTTTTATTAGCCAAGGACATGCAATACGTCTGATTATTTAGTGGATTCAAAATGGCAGACTACGATAGCATTTAAAGTTTTTTGAGGGCGCATTGAACGAGCACAGTGTAGCACAGTGTACTATTTTGAACTGTGTAAAACAGATACAGTGGGTGTAGAAGGAATGGGGCCTAAGTTGGTCGCGTGTCTGTTCGTGTTGTATTTGACACGAAATCGTCTGTAGTTTTCACACTCAAATTTTCGCGTTTAAACGTCTCGCTTTTCGGCGTGCAATTAGTGATTGTTATCTTGTTTTGTTACTGTAGGTATATTTTGTGGTGTACCTACTTATGTTTGATGGTTAATTTTTACTGCAGCTTTTTTGAGTGTAAGTTCGCGTGCATTCCCGTATCTAAGTGAGTTCAATTTATTAAAATAAAGCACATTTCGCTAACAAGTAACACCGATCGTTACAAAGCATTTTGAAGGCACGATCAATCCTGGTCGCAACACAATAACTTAGTATGCAAAATAAATATTAATGACACACACACATAGAAACGCGCCAAACTAACCCTTTCTTCTACCCCTATGTTAGAATCGGAGCAAATTTTACTTATAAATGTGTATAATTAATCAAATGTGGGTTGATGTGAGGAATTTAATATTTGAGGTGGTGGAAAAAAACAACGGACTTTAGCTTCGGGGTTTATGAAATACAGTGTAATAACTTTACGAAAATATGAACTGACATACATAAGTGATATTATTGTTCTCAGTTATTTGAACTAAAGAAGAAGTTACTATCACTAATTCGTTGTTTTTTAACACAATTTTTTATGTGGATGGAACAATCAGATGGCCCACCTGATGATAAGTGGTAACCATCACCTATAACAAAGTCTCAAACGATATGAACACGAGCCCTATGATGCACTGCCCTGCGTCCATTAACTCTAGGCATACAGATGTTAGACCTCATGTGCCTATGATATTACCCTTCAAACCGAAACACAGCAACATTTCTTAACCCTAAAGCTATGTGTCTTAGATTATTGAATTCGAACAGTCATCAAAAATCAATGATCCGTCTCAGCGATACACAGTAACTGAATAATCAAAAGACGCCTCGCATAAATCATCTAATACAACGACAATAGGAAGCATCTATAAACGCACCCCACACGTTAATTAATTAAAATTATTAATGACAGTCACCGAATAACGAGGAATCGATATTCCAGTTATGAGATGACGTAAGACGGAAGCTGCGAAGGGTTAAGCGTTACATTATGAGAATCGGTTATTTAAAAAATATATATAATTGTAACAGCTTTGCGACTTTGATCCGTACCTCGTACCTCTGACTACTCTGACATCTACCGTGCCTAGGGTAGGTGTCCAAAGGGAGTAGTCAGAGGTACGGTCAAAATAGTACATTTGGCTAATACCCATAGGAGTTGATATACCACACGTGACAGACGTCGTTCAAAATCTTTTTACTACACACTTTATCTATCTACATATATCTATCTGGTCTCTTTATCGAACTGGAACCTAGATTCCCTAGTTTAAGACGTTTGAAAGTTATCCTTGTGATCTAATTGGATGAATACTTTTTGACATCTCAGCTTTTAAGTCACCATCTACGCCAAAAAGATAATCAAATAAAAGTATAAGCTCTACACTGAGTTATAGATACAAACAAATACAAACAAAGGAGAGCGGTATTAAGAATTTTGTTATTCTTTCCGAAAATGGCGGATCATTAAGCCAGTATTGGATCGTATCGCAAGTCATTTTCAGTTTCCGAACCATAAATTGACAATAAAAGAAAACGTTAAAACGACCTATCTGCATTTTTCTGCCGTTAAAAATAAACAATAATTACTATTTAGAGCGAAAAGAAATTAATAACCCGTTCACTTCTTTATCGTTATTTTCAGACGTTATTGATCTCGAATTTTGCGACGATTGAATTTTACTGCGTTTTTATGACTTTTGGAAGGACTCGTCATTTTAGGGTTAAGTTTATTGATAACTAAACGTCGTCGAGAAACCAACTGCCACTTCAGCAGCGGCGATGGGCTTGCCACCTGTCATGTATTCAAGAACCGCAAAAAATTTGCATGTGCAAAAAAAAAAGCGGTTCGCTGCTTGCCACCTATCTCGTATGGAATACAAGTACTTACTGCAAAAAGTAAGTAAGTATGTGCCAAAAAAAATGTTCTTGAATTTGTTCTGCCTGCTATATTTAAGAAGTATCGAGAGATGGGATGTCTACTGTGTATAAGGATTTCACTCTGATCTCATTACTATTTATTAGCTTTAAAAGACTCAATGACTAAACATGTAAACATGACTTGGACGAAACTTACTATCTCATAATAATTACATAGACAACAGTTAGTCAGTCCACTGCTAGTGTTGCTCCTTATCAGTCGACCGTCGATAAAACCTCTTTAAAAATGGAACCTTTTACAGTCACACGATTCGCTGTAATCATTTGACGTTTCAAGATTAACCTAATGGCCAGTATTTAAACCGTTCGAATATTGACAAATATCAACCATTAGTGTTCGAAAGCCTCAATTGTTCACTTGTCACTTTTGTTAATGGTGTTTTGATATTTCTAAACAAATGTATCCATATAATTGTACTAAAGTCTTGGGAATTTGAAACTGCCGATGATTTGGACTAGCTGCCGAATAAAACTACATCGAAGCCACAGATAGTCCACTCTGCTAAGATTGTTTGTCTAAGTAAATCCTACGTAGTCCTGGAATGTGACGGAGTAGCAACTCAACGAAAACAATTCCTAGGAAGCCCCAGATCACTGCACCGGCTCAGTCTGTGATGTGTGGAAAGAGTTAGGTTAGCTATAAATACGTCTCATCACATCACGTCACATCTCATCACATCACATCACGCCACATTTAGCCAG
Organism: Chloroclysta siterata; assembly: GCA_932294275.1. NCBI lineage: Eukaryota > Metazoa > Arthropoda > Insecta > Lepidoptera > Geometridae > Chloroclysta > Chloroclysta siterata. Next base: position 1,062,431 of record OW028607.1, read on the forward strand.
ATTGACTCCTCGCGTATAATCGACAGCTTAAGAGTCAAGCCACAAAAGAATAGATTACTTTACCTTACATTTTGACGAGAATGTATTAATGTGATGTGACAAAATATTCATATTTAAATATGATTAGGATTTTTGTGCTATAGATTTAAGAATCCTTTTTAAAGATTAGTTTCCACATGCTTGAAGAATATCGACGATCAATGTATGTGGCGTCGATCACCCCTCGATAAATTAATCTCGTTTACCTGAAACAAAGAAGAACATTGATAAGTATTGAGTTTACCGTATTTCATCTGTATTTAAATGCTATTAAGAATCAGACGCCATATTTAAACGCTAGGCGGATCAAGCCATCTGGAAAGACGAGACGGGGGTGAGGGAGAGACAATTTATTAAACCGAATTATTGAATGTAACCGATTTTAAGCTTTACTAATCGATCGATGGTATTTGAGGCCGTTGCGCGCTACAGGAAGATTGGACTATCTCAAAGTAACGCGTAACTACATAGTCGTGCGTCTCAATACATTTATTGCTTAGGTACACATGGTTTAGTTTAAGCACATACATAGTTGTTAGGTGTGAGTAAAACACATGGACCCTGCATAGGGTATAGCAACATGGAGGCAGGCCGAGGTTTTAAATTCATAAGTTGGTTGACAGATATAGTCTTGCTTATAGGTGTAGACTTGCGAGGCGGTGTTTTGTTAAAGGTGATGGTTACCACTTCAGGTGGGCCATCTGCTAAGAGATCTGAGGGGATATCTACCGTGCCTGGGTATCAAAGTCGTGAAGCTATTTCTGTTTTTTTTTTAATCTGTTTGTTCCGTGAAAAAAAAAAACATTATTAAGATAATTTTTTGACAATTCTACAGATGATATTTAGAATCAATCGATACTTTTGAAGTTGATGAGATAATTACCTAATTGTATTCGAAGATAACGCGTAGGTATGGTTAACAAGGTCAGTTAAGATAACATTATTAATAACACCGCTTTAACCTAGTAGTATTTTACAAGTATTATTGTATTTAGTTTTTTTTCATAAATTATTGTCTTGACGACTACTAGCAGATAACACGTTCCTATCGTGCGTGACTTAATGCTTGGTTCAAAGGTGATGGTTACACTTAACATCAGGTGGGCCATCTGCTCGTTCTCACAGCGAGTTGTATAAAAAAAAACCTATCTGATGTTAAGTTATACCTATGATAATTGTATAACCTCACAGTACACACACTTTAGTGTATATTTAAAATCTAAATTAGTCTTTTAACTTGTTGCCCTCGAAGGATCTTTTACAGCTGTTCAATTTAAAAAAAAACACGATTTGTCTTAGTTTTCTGTACGTAAGATCAAGAAACAATTGAAACTCGACATTCGTATAAGAGACCAACCGACAAAGCCATCGTAGCATGTTTTTGTTGAGGCGTTGAGTATAACAAAAGATGGCTCGGATTGGGAAAGCAATTACTAACGACTCGAGTATCAAGAAAGGGTGAATACGACACATACAAAATGCTGTGGGGATGGCACACTTTACCTTACATTTTGAAGTACCAATTACAAATGCGGTTTCAAAGTATTTCGACTGAAAAATGTTGCAGAGACGAATCATCATTATTATCACCAGTCGACTACTGTGCCTAAACTCTCTATCTACTAAATACCCGCAACCTTCACAATGTCATCGATCCATCGGGTCGTACACTTTGTTTTCCAGTTCAAGTTCAAATACGAGAATTTATACTTCCATATTATGTCTTCTTGCAGTTTTATGAAACAGTTTTTCAGACGTACCACCGACTACCCCCCTTAAGATTTGTGGATGTCTACAAAAACCTTAAGTGACTACTTGGTGTCTACCGTGCCTGGGAATCAATACCATGAAGCTGTATAATTTCTTTGAGATCAAAATATAAATAATACAGAATTAGAAATACAGATCAGCAGCTTTTTGCTGATCTTTCAAATACAAGGAAAACAGACGCCGAACAGGGTCTTACACAGAATTATAAGTATCACATAAATCGGCATCATGTACAGGGCCCTCAATAGGGTATTATAAGTAGGTTGGCATAAGGAATTAATTGTATTATTCCAAGGCTGGGGTACGAGGAAGAATTATCAATTAGAGAAAAGAGATAGGGTTGTCACTGTAAGAGATAAAGTCGTATAAAACATGTTTAGAAAAAAAACCGACGAGAATGTATGAAGAATGTTATGAGAGTGAATGAAGCGAAAGAGGTAAGGACCGTAGCAAGTGGAAATCCGTGATCTCTGCCTACCCCTATGGGAAACAGGCGTGATTTTATGTATGTATGTATGTAGAAAAAAAAACGATCTCAAGTTTGAAAAGAAGACGCAGAAAAATAATAAAGCAGTTTTTGTTGAGAGTTTCAACATTGATATGAAATTCTATTTCCCCGTAGATACATCAGAGAGATAAGTATGAATAAAAATGTTAAGCTAAAAACAAGAATAAATCAAAGCAACAGCAACTCAGAGAAAGGAAAGTTGAAGCAATACATTTTAATTACTTATCAAAGAAAGCCATCTTTAAAAACACAAAAACTTACTCCGCCATTAAAAAATAAAATTAAAAAACAAAAACCCCGTTCGGGGCTGTACAAATCGTAAATCAGCCGTCCCCGTAGACTGGGGAGAGTGGGGGTGGCTTCGATTTTCCGCAACATTCGTCTTAGCATTAGTACTTAGTCTCCTTGTTTTGCTCTTTAATTGTGTATCGGTTTGGGCGAACCTCCCCTCGGGTAGCGGTTATGTGCAAGTTCGTGATACGTTTGTTGAAGATACAGAACATACCTAAACGTGTGGTTATACAATTTCTTGGGAAGTAGAAAGTTACTATGATGCTAAATAATTGTGATTTGTTCTGTAACTTACGATCTTGTTATTCACGAAAGCTCTTTCTATCATTATAAATGTCTAAGCGACAGTGCAAGGAAACTGTATCTGAAAAGGATTATGACGTTAAGACTATTAGCGTTAATAAAAAGAAACCATTCCAAATTGACCCATGTAGAGGTCAGACAAAAGAAACAAAATCACCCCAAAAGAAAACCACAGCTTAATCGCCTGTATCCACAAATTCCAACCTCCTCTCAACAAGCTTACAAAAACACGCGTAAATTCAGACCTAATTCGAAACACTATAGAGTTGATTTCAAGTTGAACGTTGTAAAGTAAAATAATTAGTCTGATTTTTTGTCATCACCGCAAAGCCTCAGGTGGCGAAAGTCTTAAATAAATAATCGAAGGTTATTAAAAGGATTTCCTTCTCAATTATCGGAAGGGGAACTCCTTTTGTTGGAGACAAATGCCTTTTCAGTTCAATTTAGATAAACAACAAAACAAAATGGAACCTTTGAAACAATTTATAGATACATTGGATGATCAGGATATTTCGAATATAAAACAAGTACCATCCGAGTCCCAATATTTAAGCGCGAGTTCATTTGATAAGTCACCTTATCAGGCGGGGTTCTTGAAAGGTATCATATGTGGATATGAAACTGATATACAATATAAAAAAAAACATGTGGGTTATAAATATAAAAGAGATTTACAAAAGGATTTATCAATTTTCATTAGATCATTCAGATCCACAGATTAAATAGTCTCGTTACCACCACTCTGCAAAACGTAGGGAAGGAAATCATAGTCATAGTGAAAGTAAACCCGATACAAAGGTACAATAACCGCAACTCAATAACATCAATGAAAATACAGATGATAAATAATACATAATCGGCGTATTATAGAAAATTGCAGCGGAATCGAACCCATTATCCACGCTACGGCGGGCAGCACGCTGGGCTGACGTTGCTTTGAACTCAAAATCGCAAATTGATGGTGATGGTAAAATTGCAGTTATGTAAAAATAAAATAAAATTTCTAAAATACAAGTAAAGAGTGGTTATTAAAAATATGTATATGCATATGACAATTAGCGTGCTGATAAGTTGGAGTACAAAACGATCCAAAACAGAGTAATATTAAGTTATACAAAACTACATCTAAAGATTCTGCCCTAAATGCCGGTCGATATTTAAATTCAATTAATACAACAACAATAAACAAAGCACAATCGAATAGTACACTACACAGAAACAAAACATTTCCTTCGTCCTTAAGACATTAGGCAATTTGCTTAATGTCTCCCAAAACGGATATTTGATAACAGACTTTGACTATTAATTAATAAGATTGACATTCGATTGGAGGACTGCCACCGTCCTTGAAACTTTACTCACCATCACAAGAGCTTAAACACCGCTCTGTATCACAGAAATTGAATCTGTATACAAACGAGATAAAGTTTAATTCTCGTTGTTTACAGTTGGCGATAAGATCATTAATTACCAAGACGCTTGTGACCAATCTATCGGAATAGTTGTAGGATAGTGAGGAGCTATCTAATGCATTGTCGTTAAATTAATGCGACAATTTATGACAGTAGGAATTAGCTCGGAAGTGGGACTAGCTATGGATCACTGTTTAGTTTTATTGATGGATGTCGTGGATGGATGTATTTGAATTTAGATAGACAAGGATTAACTATTAGCTATTTGTCATTGATTTATTATTCGCGAGAAATAGAACGAACCGCAGTTATTTCAGACTATTGAAGTAGTCACCACTTTATGACGTAGCCAGTAAATATTTATATTTATTATACGAAAACTCAAGGCATATTAAAACGAATATGCGTGTTAATCAAAAATTTCACAATACACATGAAACATTGAGCAGAGCAAACCTGATATCTGATTGTTGCAACGATCTTTAACCTAAGGTTTATGGAAAAAAAAATATGTCGTGATCGAAAGGGGCCTTTCTGAAGCGCACTTAAAATCCGTTCACCACACTGTTTTGAAAGAACTATAGTGACAAAAGAACAAGAACATGGAGAAAAGTTTAGTTAAACATTGAAAGGTGAAGGACACACTGACCTGTTTGTGTCAATCCTATTGATACTTCAACCCACGTTAGAATCACTACACTATCACTGAATAGCGGATGCAGACTATCGCCGCCACCGTCAGCTTAGATATGTCAAAAATCATTACAATTTTAACAAAAATAATTGTTTATAGCTCTTTATCTACTAATTTATGTTGAGGGTCGAGATCGATTGGCAATGTTGTTATTCTCAAACTTTGCTCGGTACTGTTTGTGCAAAAAGTTTTCAAGCTCTCATTAAGTCTTCATTTACTTAAGACTTCTAAATAATTACGTACTTGATTCTATCTCTATCTATTAGATTTTTGTATTTATTAGATCGTCATCAAAACCAGACATAAAACAGTTCAAATTAAATGATATTACAGTCCATATAACATTAGTCAGTCCACGTGTGTGTCTTACAAAAGCCGTGACATCATTTCGTCAACCCATCAAAAAAAAATAATAAGATAGGTAAGATTTCGTGATCTGATAAACTGTAGTAGATCTTTTCAACAGACAAACTTACATAAACGTTGATGGCCACTGTTCGCGTGTGACCATAGATAATTCGAGTTCGCTCAACTAAACAAAATTGTACTGAACACTCAATGCTGACCCCAGATAAGAAAGAACAGGACATTGACTGAATTCGACAATTATTGATTTTGTTTATCAACCAATCCACGTGTTTGGAGATTGCTGATTTGTTGCATCATCTTGCTTCTATTTTTAGGTGATACGCATTCCACTCGGATGAAAGGATCTGAATCTTGATACGAGCGGTCTTTTTCTTCTTGTAATGTCACTAGTAGTAGTAGTCTTTCGATTAAGATAAAGGAAAGGAAATATAAGATACTCGTATAGGAATGGAAATTTCGAAAGCTTTTTTTGAGGCTTCTTTTGAGCTCTTGACACAATATGATCTAGAACTTTATGGGTTCTCTGAAATGCCGTTTCCTCACGATGTTTTCCTTCACTGTTTAAAAGTACTTGCAATGATACGAGCGCTTAAACATGGGGATATTTATGGTCAGTATGTATTGAGATCAGTCAGATAGACAGTTTATTTTTTCATAAGTAGGAAAAGTAGGTAAGTAGGAGAATGGAGACGGTGCAAAATCACTCTCCCTGCAAAGGAAGAAAGGTCCGAGGTCCATCAGCGTACTTGTTGAGACAGACGATGATTGAAATTGTGTTGAACTTCAGTCTTTTATAAAATAATGCTTTGTTCGTGTGCATTGTAGTTCAAAGAATGCTTTATAGACTTTTTTTGGTATGCGTGTCATTCGCACGAATGGTTGCATTTGAAGTGGCTAGTTTGACCTTTACTTGAAGCTTTGTTAAATTAACTAGACGTAGATCGTAATAAGTACGTTACATATCTAGGTACTTAAACAAAATACTACTTTTAATATTTATCTTCAAGTTATTCATCATCATCATCATCAGCCTAAGAAGTACACTAGTGGACAGAAACCGCCATCATACATTTCCGGAAGGACCAATCTGAGCCTTGTCCATATACCGTCTTTTCGCGATTACTTATTATTATAATTTACAAGCTTGTATATTTATACGAGTATCTACTATCACAGTATCATCGATAATATTTTCGTTAAAACTCGTGCTTTCAAATAATAAATTAGTCCCCGCTTGCCCGCATACTATCGCCCCAAACAAAGGCGTCAAAGAAATCTCTTGCATAAATTATTATTTCATTTTTTTCAACACTTCATTGTGTTGAAGATATCGTTAATATTAATTTTTTGGCGCCAAACAAACGGACCGTTTTTAATATTCGGTGTAATTCGAAGCTTTGTTATTGTAATTCGGGGCCCGATACCTGGTCCCTTGAGAGAAACACTCCTATAGGCACAGATATATAAAGGGGAATTAGATTAGTTACAATTGCAAGAAAAAATGGTGTTGTAGATAGCTTTTGAAAAATACTCTTGGTTCGGTTTTTCCAGTAAATTTTTGAGCTTATATTATCCTACATCTGCTATCATTTATCGTCATTCGTTTTTCTCTATCAAGTACGTAAATTCTATACTATACGTACCTAATTGGTAGATATCAAGTTTTCTACAGCCAATTATTCCATCATATCGATTCAACGGACTAAATAATATTATTAGTTTTTTATCAAAAGAAGAATACTAAGAGAATTATAAAATAAGTTAAATTTAAACTAAAAAAAACATATCAATAGATCTGGTTCGATCAGCAGCTGGTCATTTGTATAGGTCGCTTATGAATGGGCATACGTCCTTACACAGCATCTACAAATATATCAATATTCAACACATGTGACATGTAAATTCCAGCCTTATAGCTTGTTAATAAAGATGAGAATCGCTTGGAGGTGATCAGTGATAACATTGATTTAGTGGTGGACTGTACTGAATTCGATTGAATGGTTTTTATTAGAAACCGGTTTAACTGGTTCGGACCCTACGACACGTGGTCAATTTTTGTCATTCGCTGTGTTAAAATTATCGGCTGCTTTGTCTCGTGAACTATTGTTACAGATTTGATTTATATCACGTATCTATTATTCTGTGTCAAATCAACATTTAATCCAAACTCTTTTGTTAACCTCTTTGATAGAAAATTAAATACCAATATTATAGAATTAAATTCTTATGCACTTAATTTTACTCAATATTTGATTATAATATGTTTTTCTTAAAATATTTTCAATATTACATATTCAACTATCGATAATAAGCTCATCCGAAACAAAACGAATTCTCGCCGCTCCCGTTCCGAAGGCACACCCCATGAATCCTTAATGAATGAATTAACAACACCTATTGTTTCGCAACGTTGTTTTTTAGAATATTAATATCCATTTTTCTATTGTCTCCCGCAGAGGGGAATAAAGGGGGGTGAAAGAGGGGATGGAAAGTTTAAATTGATTGATTCTTGCATTAATTTCAATGAAGACAATAGTCAGGAGTGGTTTGGACACTTCGTAATTGCATTTCAAGTTGCGGAAGAATTTTCTGAGGTAGCTAAGGTTGATTTAAATATTTTTAAATCAGTTGTAAATGCAAAATTAGAAGTAGAATTTATACGTTTATACATCAACATTTTATAATAAAAACAATGCATTTATATGATCATTGAATAATATGAGAGTAAATTGCTTAGTAGGTGAGTAAATTACATACTGATTTGAAAATTGTAAGGAACAAAAAGTCCAATATAGAATCGGTCAGACACACTGAGTATTATCAGAAAATTTATAAAAAAGTTCTATTTGAGTTATAAAAACTAATTAGACTACATTGCAATTATCTCCAATAGTAGCAATAAATATGTTACCTACTCTTATACGAAAGACGGCGTTTATTCAGTTTCCACTCGATTCTGAATCTTATTAGGATTCTATACGAATCAATTTTCAATAGTATATCGATCATAAGTTTACGCAATATTACCAGTTTGAGTCTCAACGTATACCAATAGGGTTGATTTTGGCTTGTAGCCGTCGGAACCACATGTCGGCGTTTACCGAGAAACACGTGTGGTGAATGTCAATTCATTATAAACTTTGTGTGATGATTTGTGACATATTATAGGAATAGAGCCCTATCTGTTCTTACATACATCCATTAAGGAGCGTATTGTATCGAATTCTAAGTAATTGTAGTGTACTACTATCTACGTGTTCGCTTCCGTTTCATTAATTTGGGGTTTGTTGATTGTATTTGCTGTCGATTCTTGGTATTTTATCACCCATATAAATAATATAAATAATTATCGCTTCACTTCAGTACTACTACTAATTTAAATAGAAGTTTATTTAGGTTCTTGCCGTTCAGTTTTCCTTTTTGTTTGAAAATCTATAACCAAGGTTAAGTTTGTATGATAATAATCATCAGATTAAAGAAGACCAGCGCTGGAAATAGGTTTCCTCTATTCATATCGAGGAAGATACATTTGAACCTCGAACACCGTCGCAAAGTCGCACAGTCGCAAAATGCTTTTCGATTTTTTATGGGCTACATGACCTTATTCCACCATCTCAATTCTACCGCAGGACATGTAGACGGACGGCCCAGTACCATCCATACCTGTTTAGCATACCACCATCTCGCACGAAGCGCTCTGCTCCTACCTTCATTATGCGAACCGCTAAGGAGTGGAACTCATTACCGTCGTCTGCTTTTCCTGACAACTACAATCTAAATCTCTTCAAGGCAAGAGTTAATAGGTGTCTTCTAGACCGTTCTCTTTCAACGTCGGCTAGATCGTCGCTTACCATCAGGTGAGATTGTAGTCAAAGGACAGTCTATTCATTGCAAAAAAAGGGCATTCTCAATTTGCCGACTTTGCTCGAACAGTGTGATCGATCCATCGAGTAGTCAAGATAACAATAAAGAAAATAAGAAAGATACATTCATTTAGTAATTGCAACTAAAACAGAAGCTCGCATACAATTAAATTAAAAACCAATCATCCTCTCGACCGAGTACAAGTAATCAGCTATATATTGTAATTTCTAATTAATATTGATGACTTCAGAGCGAGGCGAGATCGAACTAATTACACATACATAAAACATTACTGATCAAAGCCCCTGTTAATATTCAAGAAATATACTCCATTTTGATGGTTTGTTTCTTCAACTTAACTTATCTGATCTCACTTTGAAAATGTTGTTTTTTTGAAAATGCATTTGATTATCATCTATATCATCATTAGTTTGAAGAATTAGGGGGGCCTCCTTACTCAATTTCATGAAGAACACTTTTTGAGCCTTTTCTATCCATCGAATTTCTGCAATCATCACTATGTCGTCGGTCCATCGTGTCATCGTACGCTCCGCCTTTCGTCTCATGGTCACCATTCGAGTACCTTTATTCCCCGTTGTCAGTCGGTTCTATGAGATATTTTAGGTATGTTTATTCATTTCAAGACCTCAAGACCTACTTTTATGGAAATAAGAAACTGCATGTAGGTTATCATATACCAGTATTTAAGACAGCTGGCAATATTTTTATCTTACTTTTTAATCATAGTCGAATGTGACGTGGGTAAAATTATCTTGCTCAAATATATTGTTCTGACAACATTCCAATGCAGATGATTAACTTTATTGTAGTTCGCGGTAATTATGATGACACATACCTTCTTTGTACATAATAATGTATGTATTCAATTTTATGTGATAAACGGAAATACAATTTGATTCATTCGTCTTTAAATACTCCAAGGAAATGGAGCGTCAATACAAGAAACACAAAAATATATAAGACTTTATATTTGCCTCATCTCTATCGTACGTGAATTAGGTTCAAAGTCCTTGTAAAAAAAACCTACAGTGAAACCAAATAACATCGCTTTTCCTCAATATGACATTCAAAGACCGAAAATATAGTTGTAACAGATGTATCTTATTAACGAAACACTTAGCACACAAAGAGCTTTTGAGAGAATAAGTTTACTTCTAAATTACAAACAGATTTCAAAGAGGATGCGAACATGTTATATACTTTTCAAGATTGTCAAACCACCTAAACCAATAAGTTTCATTTTCTACATAACATTCAGTTCATTCTACATTTCAGTATTTCCGTGTGAGTCAGTCAGTAAACCAAATGCTGTGACTAAGTTGTTTAGGTACCTAATTGTTTATAGTGATGTCGCTAAATAAGCAATAAGTACTTTTATTGGGTTCACTTCTCTGTCGAAACTGTTATCAACTATGCAAACGCTATCTTTGAAATTATGATCCGATAATACATTAAACAGTATGATAAAATAATCCACAGTTTGCTTAGAAGCGCCAATGACGTCGGTAAAAAGAAACAAAAGTTCGAAAATAAGCAAGCCTTTGATGATAAATAATTTATCGCACCACTAAAACCTGCATAAGAAAGAAATGTTGATAAACATCGAACATTAAATATGTAACTGTGATCGTAAAGCGATGGAAGCCAGACTTGTACAAACACTCATACATAATTCAGAAAATATAGTTCTATTATTAGTTTGGCGCACCTACGGCAATTTAAAAGAGTATTCCACGCATAATTTGCGTGGAGAGCCATTCGTTTGATGCGCTATCGCGACTCGACGGCTTCCACTGAAGTGATCGCCACGATTTTTCTGCACGCATCGCGTACTCTGATATATGACACGTTACTTCTTCAACAAACCACATACTGCTCCGATTGTATCTGCTTTCCGTGCTCCGATGTCCGTCTCGGGGAAACGCTAATAGACTCAACAGGTGTACCGCAGGGTGGTCCGATCGAACCGCTATTCTTTTTATTTACATTTCACGAATTTATCGCATACGTCGACGTCTCGAGGCGCACGTTTGATTCATGTGCTTATACTGTCGCTTTTTAATACTGATTTACAATAAAAACAGAACTGTTTCACCGGCGATTGATGTGTGTTATGATTAATGTTGCGTCTTTGATGTCGGCTGCTATGAATCTATCAAGTTGGCTTCTGACTGAATATCGACGCGCGTCGCGTATAAATAAACCGGGACGAATTCGACGAGCGAAGTCTTCGTTTTACTTAATTATGAGATTATTAAAGAAACATCTCCGACTAACAGGGCTCGGCCTCCATCGGACGGTTGCCGGACGCCTCGTCATTATCGACGTTGCGCCGCGGAGTCACGCCATTATTGTCACTGTACCCACAGAACAACTTTAATATTTTTTAGGGGATAAAATTAGACTAATCAGTTGCGTGTACAGAGCAGCAGATCGCTTTCATCATCGACACGATGATGTTTACGCCGCGTCTTCCGAGAAGCCCCGAGCCCCCAACATTCAATACTTGGAAATAAATATGTGGGTTTGACATTTGCTTTCATGTCGGTTCGCGTGTTTCGTCCGTAATTGCGTCGATCTCGGACGCCTTACCGCTGTGTACTTAAAGTTTATTTCTGTCCTTTTTCCTAATGCTGCTCTAGCTTCTTTTTTGTTATCAAATTATCGTGCGTGCCGATTTCAGACAAGATGATAGGTTAGGTTTGATGGGGCATCTGATTGCTTCTCTTGTCGACATTTCTCATTTGATGCTTTCTCTTTGATTGACTGCGTTGGAAATCTACGTGTAAAGGTCGTGATGTCTGGCGGGCTGTCGGTTCACTTCAATCCACAAGTGAATCCACAACGCTTGTTTGTAGTACTTACCATACTGGTTTGTTTCTGTTTTGTAATCCGAAGCTCAACAATAAGCTTTGTCTAAATTATATTCTAAATCATGAGTAGCAGAATCTTATTTTGCGTGCCAATAAATTTTGATATCTTTGACCTTTTGGTTGCCCGAAGTTCTATTTGGATCGTCACGGGCTACAAAATCTTCTATTGTAAATCAATCGATGGGTATATTGCCGTCTTACAACGTCACATTAATGCGTTTTGGCATCGTTATACCCGAATAAATTATCTAAGTACCGACACCGTGCGAGTGACAATAAGACGGTCCAGTTGCAAACAGGATTTATCATCGAGCTCTGCCACTGCACCATTATCATCGATTAATGTCAATACGTTCTAAATTGGAGCATATTCTTCCTCTACATCATTAGTCAAGTCCGCCCGAATATAATTCACTGTCGAACCACTACTTTACGACGTCCGAGAGACTTAATAAGAGAAACGTGCGAGCGTCCCCCAAAAATAACAAAATTAAAATAAATCGAACGACAGACAGACGTCATAAACTAATTTCGAGTGTTTTCGTTTTGGAATATACAAAAATAGCGTCATCACTCTTTCATGTCTTGCGCGCGAGTGACATTAAAGTATAATTTACAGTTCGGTTTTAGTGCAGCGCCATCTATGTGCGCAAGATGAAAGTAAGCTTAGTGCAGTAAAAATAAAGAATTTTTATGATTTATGTTGGACTATTATTGCTTTTTGAAATTAAATAGTAGCACCCGTTTCGATACTAAATGAATGTTTTTGGTATTTTTATGACGTCTCGGCGTGGGATTTATGTTCTGTTTACATTTAGAATTCAGGTGTCTGGTTGTAGCGAGCGAGCGAGTAATTACAAATGGCAGGTGTTTGACGTTTGGAACTTCTAAATAATACATTTCGGTTTCTTTCATTAGGGACGTTTTAATATCTAGCAACAACACTGTAAAAGTTCAAATAGAAACATCGTTTATTAATAATCCATATAAGGCAACAGTGTGTAGGTACATTCATCTCAATCAAACTCAATGTTAATTGATTCATAGAACTCCAAAGATCAAGGCCTAAAGAAATAAAAGAAAAGTTAGATGAAAAATTACTTTCAAATCAAAACCCAATTCTCTGAAGCCCTAATCAAAAAACTTCAGAATTCCGATTCGTTTATCGAATGTCATCAAAAAGAAATAACATCTAACTTCACCCTTTCGGTAACTTAATTAAAATTGCGGAGAAAAAATCGCAAGGGCGAAAGAGCCATTGAACAAGTTTGTCCCTTCAATAGGGTTAATAAGTTTTCATAGGAGAAAAATTGTTTCTTTTGAGCGAATTTGTCAAGGATTGTAAGTCAATGGAGTTTTTGATGTTTACCCTTTTATGGTCAAGTTCTTTAGAATTGCTAAGGCTTTAAGCTTTTGTTTAAATAACCGTGACAGTCACGATGACGTGGGCAATGAGAAGCATTGTATTATGACCATTACCTACAACGCTACAGTCCTGGCAACCCTCCTTCTTCTTATTTTACTAAGTCGCTCCCCTTGTCTATGACAAATAAATTAACAAAACACTATTCTCATCTTTACTTATCCCTTCTGTGGACACGGCGCTATCATGGAAAATTGTGGAAAACATAACAGACAAGCGTGAGCAGCACTAGCGCCCGAGATTTCTTACTTGGCATCAACATATACTAGCTTGATAACAAAAATCTCTGAAAAGTCTGATAAGATTTATGATTGAGAAAAAATTAGAGTTTTTGTAGAGTATTAAGGCACTTTTTTCTGCAAAGCATACCATTTTATAGTTAAAAGTTGCAGTTTAAGGTCCTTTTGCCAAAAACAAATGAATTGGTGGTTCATGTTCTTATCCACCAAAGTTCAAATATCACATCTCGGACGGTAGTGGACTAGCATATTTGCCTGTCACAATAGCTAGATACCTAAGTACTAATAGAACTTTAAAACCAAAGCAGTTCCAAGCCACTTGGAAAACTTGGCGAAGCGACAGAAAAGCCTCGGCTTTTCAAGTCGAAGCAACAATCGAAGTTCCACCTCGATAGTTAGAATTTGCATAAAAAGCGGTTTGCCATCGAAAGTTCTCCATTCGACCTTTATCGAATTGTTTACGGGGTAGTTCACGCGAAGCTTTCGTTATGTTGGTTCACCGTTGCTGTTATCCTTCTTATTGTAGGGCTGTTGAGTTGGGAAAACCAGCGTTGTACATCGAAATGTCTTGAAGGTAGCCAAGGAATTCGACAAAGGCATTCGTTACGCTAAATAACAGCTTTTATATATTCTACTGAATGGAGTTTCGACACTGTTGGGTGGCTTGATATTCCGTTCTGTTTTCTTTATTTTTAACTTTGTCTATTTTTGCTTTGTAAACATGCTTGTGAATATTTTTGGCTACTACATTTTTGTCGGGTCTCATTTCAATACCATCTTACGTCACTTTGAACGGTTTTTTACAGCATCGTCACTTTTGAAATTATTACTCCCCATTAGGGCTCGTACACAAAACTGCGATGCGATGCGATATGACGTCGCATCGCAGGAACTTCCACGGGAAAGTCCACAACGAGCTCGCAGATTTTTGCGATGCGACGTCGCATCGCAGTTTTGTGTACGAGCCCTTAGGGCGCAAAATTAAGAAGTGCGTAACTGGAATGTGACACAAAACGAGAATAACCTTGGTTGAAGACTTGTTTTAAATGAATACTGTTTATATACTAGTAGTAGTAGTAATAATGGTTACAAATATTAGCGTTGGTGAATTGTAGCCTACAGATTTCAAATCCAATTACATGCAGGCTACAGTCCAACACAAAGAGACATCCGTTTGCAATAATTAAAATGCACGAAATCTGCCTTTAACAATTCCGGAATCTGCAGTATTCAATTTAATTATTATTCCGCATTGAAATAGCCCAGTACGGAGTCGAAAGCAGCTTTTTAGAGTTCCGTATTCTCTCGGAATTCGGCGATTCAATGGACTAATGATTTCGGCTTGAATGGGTGCATAAAAGCGCACTTGTTACTGGCCTTATCTGCAGTCTTTCAAATATTTCGACTGGTGTTTTGACGTCGAGAACTCTTCAAATGGGAGTTCTTTTGGATGGGTTTTTATTTGCGCTGCGCCTTTCAATGCCCGAAATGTTTTTTGATGTGTTTTTTTGGGTTGCCAATTTGCCTATGCCAACACAGTTACTACTGAGTGCGTACTATCCATGTTTACATGTTTGGAAGTAGTGCCGTCATTTTAAGACTACGTTCTATGTTCATGAAAGCGAATTTTACACATTCTTCATTTACTGAAGCTGTGATCCCTTAACCACCTAAATACACCTAGAGCGAGGAGTGAAACGCTTGACTTTGCAAGGTTTTCTTGTTCATGACTGTTTTTTTTTCGAATGACCTGGTTTTGGATCTTTTCCTCAGAGAAACTCCTATCGTATTTTCTGATCGTAAGGTCGAACCCTTGGGTTTTTCTCTTCGCAAAATTTGTTTGCGCGATGCCAGTGCTTCCAATCCATGAAGGAAATCAGGTCAGCATAACCTCAAGGTCTTGTTTACTATTCTTTGCTCGTACAATTAAATGCTTAAATAGGTGTCAATAAAGAGTTTTAATCAATGTAATGAGGATAAAGTGGACCAAACGATAGTACCTACAAATCCAGCCTCACACCAGGATAGTGTAGGCGTTAGAAGTTATGACAATTTGACGGACTGAGAACCATGTTCATCAACAAACGAATACAGAGTACTTTAACCATTGGTTAAGAGAAATTCGTAAAAAGTGTTGTCAAACTCTAGTATTTAACTTTATGTCGTACAAAGATTTCGAGCTGTGCTTAACGTGACATTAATTTGTAACTGATACAAATAAAGTTAATTGCTGACTAAATTAACTCAAAAACTTTTTTTAATGTCAATGCTTTCAGGCGAGCCAACTGATGGAAAGTGGTAAATTTGGTGCCTTATACACCTGCAACACTAGAGGTGCCGATGCGCTGCCAACCTTTCAAGAAGTAAACACGTCTCCAGGAGGACTCTATTGAAAAAAATGTATTCAGTAAAAGCTGAAAGCTTTTGCAAATTGGACCGTGAATGTTCATAAACTATAAGTAAAACGCCCCGTTATTATCTCGATGAACTTTAGGTAACAGTTTGGGAGTAAATAGTACTAACAGGCTTGATGCTGCATCATCCCATCGCTCTCAATTAGAGCTGCGCCCGCGCAATTGACCGTATCGATGATTTTAATTGAAGTATCGATAATATTGATTGATTGGGGGCGTCATTCTCACTTAAGATTACAGTTATTGGTTTTACAATTTATTTATAGTATTTTATTTCCCTATTTGATGGAACAAACAAATGAACCACCTAATGTTGAGTGGCAACCATCACCTATAACAATGCATTGCCTCGTAAGTCATAAAGTCATCATAATCATAAAGTCGGGCCAGTGATGATGATGGTTCGTTTTTTTTAAACATAGCCTCAACTCTACAGCTTTTAAACCAAGATTTTTTCATTTACTGACACAAAGTTTGTCAAACATCAAAAGCCAATTTAGACATCCACCTTCATACAAGACTTTCTACTTAAAAACGTTGTCATTGTGTCAGGAAGGTGACGTTCGTCTTGGCACAACACTAATTGGGATTAGCGTGTACTGTGTATTTTGCCAATGCTAATTAAGATTGAAAATCGGGAATTTTAAAAGTGTTTCAGCCAAGTCCACCGGAGGACTGACCAGTCGTTATCTCGAGGTTTTTGACAAAATAATTAGGTGTTTTGACAGAGTTCTAAAAAAGGCGGGGTTCTCCATTCGTCATATTTTTGTCTTGCAAAATAGCTTTGTACCATAGTTTGAACTTCAACTAACGAATAGGTAAAGTTCTAAAATTTTCTAATGGAGTGGCCATTTAACTTTTAGAAAATTGAAAATATCATTATCGACGGTTATAGTAGTAGTAACCTTCTGTTTAAGTGTGGAAGAACTTTACCTTCGTTATTTTTATTTTAGAAGCACAAGGTGCTTCTCATCAAAGATCACTTCGTCTAATCTACATATATTTTTAGTTTCTCAAATGAATTTAGTTTTGGCATCGTAGTTTATGACATATTATGTAGTAAAAATTTAATACGCACGGTGTAATCCACAGGTCTTTTTAGATTTTTTTGGTACTTTCTTACCTACATGATACTCAAGATATTTTGAAAGTGTTTTTAGTTTAAACTGGATACAAAAAAACTAATAAAAAAAAGAAAACTGCCCTAAATATTTATATTAGCAATCAACTCTACGACGCGAGCGAAGCCGCGAGCGGCTGCTTGTAAGGCAATAAACATACTGAGTACAGATCTGAGATATACTGTATCTTCAAAAACCCTTTACTCAATTGCTCATAAACAATAGTGGTGTATCATCAGCTCGTAAAGATATTTATTTAGCTGGATTACCGTTCACCGATCAATCATCCCATTGAACGTATCCTGTTTCCCCGCGCTAGGGATGGCCTTTCCGATCGGTATGGATAGTGGGATATCGATGAATTAGCTAAGCTGAGGAAGGATGCCTATTGGACTTTATTTTCATACGCCTAGATTTATAAATATGCTCGTGTACAATGAAGATTATCTATCTAAAGACGACGCTTAGAGACCGGCAGGCCGATGCTGCGAAGCACAAGATAGCGCCTTCCAATCCTAAGGCCGTGTTCAAAAATTTTGGTGCCAGTACTTTACAAGCATTGAAGGAAAAAAGTAGAGGAAACCGGCATGTCATAAACCTATAACCTATAAAAATATCTTAAAGCCTATTTCTTAAAATCCTTTCACAACACTTTTTCGAAACAACAAATGAGACTTAAATTTGGCATCAAATAGGGCATATTGGTCGAAGAAAGTATCACTGAGTCTTGACTCGAAAAGAAGACGAAGTGGGGCTTATCTATCTAGACCGGCTGTATGTGATCTGAAGTGCCTAAATCCATCGCCACAGCACACATCACTAGATCTGGCCTGTCAAATCCAATTGCCCAGTGCGGGGGCACACGTAATTGATTTATTGATCGTATGTTACATTCGATACGATATGCAAGGCTGCTGCATCCTTTACCCAGTTAACCGACTGACCTCTGATATAACTGCAGTTGTGAATGGCTTTGGCGGGAGTTTGTAGCTAGTCTTAAAGCAACAAATTAAACGGTGAACTTGATTGTTACCGCAACCGGATGCTGCGATACTAAAGACCTAACACTGGCGCGCTGATGACTGAAGAATGATGACGATTACTTATTTTGAACAGTTTTATTATTTACAGTCTTCCCTTTGACCTCGACGTCACTTGGCATTGTTATAGCGAAGTTTTTATGCCACCTTTCTCGAATGGTGGCCCCAGACGAAACGTATGACCGACTTTGTTAAGATCGCGCGAAGTCGGTGGATAGAGAAGGCTCAAAATTGTTCATTCAAAATGTATACATGCCTGGAGGCTAAAGTCCAGAAGTGGATTTCTTCAGGCTGCTGATGGTGATGAGTGGCCACTGTATAATGTGTTTAAAGAGTTTTGAGAGCTGCCCAAAAGCCTCTGCCATTGGTTAGCTTCTTTGTTATTATCATGTTCTATTTTGAATAAGCCACAACAATATATTTTAAAAGAAGCTTACCTCTTTCTCCTTCGCAACGAGTTCGTTCTCCAGTCCGCTCGCCTGCACGGGACTGCTTCGGCATGAGTTGCTCCTGCCGCTCACTAAATCCATCTTGTCCTCATCAATATCCCCCTTTTCCTCCTACGATCAGAAATACTGCATTAGCCTATGTGACTTTTGAGTTACATAGCGACAGATCAAGAACAAGATGGCAGGATCTGATCAATAAATGGAACATTGCAGTACTGGACCTTACAGAGTGGGAGGCCTTAGCGTAGCAATGAGGCATAGAAGACTCATCATAATGGACATAAAACTAGGACATTTTGATTTGGAATGAAGCGAGGACTGTGTGTTTGCTGATTGAAATGTGTTTGTAAGAGCTTATGAGAAATTCTAGTGATGGATTTTGTCGACTAGAAGGAAGAGACATTAAACACAGACAAACGTGTTTAATGTCTCTTGCAATAGAACACCAGAAAATATTTTGTTTTACAAAGAGTAAACAGTTGCATAGTTGTCTTCATCCACAGGAGAAACATGGTAAATTCTAACTAACTGACCAAGTCTTGGATTTTCTTGCATTGACTATGTTGGGTTGAGTGGTATCTTCCTTTTATTTACCTTAATATCCGTGTACAAGTCTATCCGAGTGTCGGTAGCGTGGTCGCGGATGTCTAAGTGCGCGCCATTGCTTTTGGGCGGCACGGTCGCTTGCAGTGGCGTTGGGCTGGTGGTAGCCAGCTGTTCCTTGAGGGTGTTCACTTCTTTCTCGGCCAGTGTGGCTCGCTGGAACAACAAGAGAAGTGTGTTAGGAAAATTGATTAATATCACCAGTTTTAGGGTAGTATGCGTCTTGGCACCTTGCAGTATTTAATCTTATTTGATTTTAATAAGTAGTAGGCCATTTTGTTTCTTCCATGATAATGAGTTAATTAACTTTTGTGATATTTTTGATATTCTCTAAATCACCAGCTACATAGCAATAAAAAAACATTTAAATACAGCCGCTGTCACAATCATTTATCGTTTGTCACATCACTGGCCAAAGCAGATAAATTAGCAAACAAATAGTTTCCCAAACCCTTTAGTTATGTACCTACAAAAAAAAGCATTTGAGCCAATAGCAATCATCACATCCGTCGATCTGTGATTACCCTCCGAATGACCGCGCGTGGTGAATGCAGAGGAAGTGAGACAAAGCCTCGCTATGGGAACTGATAATTAGATTAAAACTATAGAAATCGCGATGGCGCGGTGCTTAATCAATGGATGAAGCATCCTTTATTGCTTGTTGAATAATTATGGAAATAGAACCTACTTATTCAGTTGTTCAGTTGTTGCTAGAACGGTTCTTTATTTAGGTTTCGGATGATTGTGGCCCAACGATTCCAAAACGGCTAATCGGGTTGCACAGAAGTAAATACTTATGGAACCTGAATAAGCAATTGAACTTTTTATCACATCAATTCGAAAATAGATAGTTTGCTCTTCGAAAACAGGTAGCAAAATAGCACTTTGATCCCAAGGGCGGTAAAGTACTTTACCGCCCAAGGGCGGTAATGTGATTTGAATTTGGAATGTGCTTATTGAGTAAAAGTTCCAATCACCAAAGAGATCACGAACACTGTATGAACAAGCAGGCTTTATGATAAAAAAAAAGCGCCTGAACTAAATAAAAATAAACAAAAACACGTGAAACGCGCATTCCACCTTTGTTCATAATTGTTTACTCAAATTCAGATTTTACTTAGTTTTATGAAAATAAATAAAATTACAATAAATACATGATTATGACTATGAGATTATGTGACTCCGTGACTTTGTGACTTTGTGACTTTGTGACTTTGTGACTTTGTGACTTTGTGACTTTGTGACTTTGTGACTTTGTGACTTTGTGACTTTGTGACTTTGTGACTTTGTGACTTTGTGACTTTGTGACTTTGTGACTTTGTGACTTTGTGACTTTGTGACTTTGTGACTTTGTGACTTTGTGACTTTGTGACTTTGTGACTTTGTGACTTTGTGACTTTGTGACTTTGTGACTTTGTGACTTTGTGACTTTGTGACTTTGTGACTTTGTGACTTTGTGACTTTGTGACTTTGTGACTTTGTGACTTTGTGACTTTGTGACTTTGTGACTTTGTGACTTTGTGACTTTGTGACTTTGTGACTTTGTGACTTTGTGACTTTGTGACTTTGTGACTTTGTGACTTTGTGACTTTGTGACTTTGTGACTTTGTGACTTTGTGACTTTGTGACTTTGTGACTTTGTGACTTTGTGACTTTGTGACTTTGTGACTTCGTGACTTCGTGAATTTGTGACTATGATTATGATTATTCATAAGATGCACTAAGTTATTTTCTCATAGAGGGTGATAAAAAGTAGAGTGTCCACCTCGGGAGCAACACTATTTTAAGCTCGAGTGAAGTACTTTGAATCCCTCGCTACGCTTAGGATTCTACTTTAGAATCCCTCGCTACGCTCGGGATTCTACTCTAGAATCCTTCGCTCCGCTCTGGATTCAAAAAACACTCTCGCCATAAAAATAGTTGTTTGCTCCCTTGGTAAACAATCTACTATTAATTATTATGCGTAAAAAATTGCAAAGATAAGCTAGAATTACATATGATGTACTTTATGGTATACATTAGGGAGAGAGATGAAGAGCAGTGGTCGACCCCACCTATAGATCCCTAGGTCGCTGGTCAAACCTGTGGCTTGATCAGCTGCCCGTACGTATGCACCATGCCCTGTGGATTTGGCCGTCTTAGGTGTTAGATTAGTATAGGTTTTTGGGCAAGCTTACTCCATCAAAACCTAGTCCCAGGCACTCCAGCCTCTTGTAATCAGGAGAGTAAAAATGTGCCTTTGACGCTGTGTAAATCATCTACAATAGATGAAAAACTGCTGGTTATAAATTGGACAACAAACGAGTATTCCGCTCTATGTATGTAAAATCTTTGAACCCGGAGACTCGGAGTCAGAACCCAGTGAATGTAAACAATAATAATTAGAAACCGCTATTAATCCAGATAGAAGATCGCAACTAAGTAGTCAGTAGTCTATTGTGGATGCGTAGACAATGCGAGCGATTAGGCGGCGCTCACACGCACCCAGCCACGTTGTAGATCGGCGATCATCGAGACGGATAGATCGACGATTAAAAAGAAAGGGACACAAAACAAAGAAAGAGATACCAATAGTGACTGATTGAAGAGTCCAACAGAATAGCGCAGAATTGAAAAATCATGCACTCTGAAACATTTTTTTCCAATTTAAGAACTAGGCTCTTGTTGGTGAAATTGATAGATACCATGTTTTGTTTATTTTCATGGCTGCCTTTTTCATTGTTACCTTGTTTAAGATAGATTTGTTATAAAGGCTATTTTTAAGTATGATCAAATAACCATAGCTTTATTGTGAAGTAAGAAGAATAAAATACGTATGTGCAAGTAGATAGGGAACAGCGATGATTTGGGGAAGAAAATTGCAGAGGGACAAGAAAAAAGACCGCAAAGGCGTAAGATATAGTAACAGATCTAGCATCGCCTTTAGCCGATCGTATCTACGCCTGCACCCGCGCAGAGATGCGTGATGCGTGAGCGCATGCATCCTCCACGCGCACGCGTTTCTCAGAACTAATGACTCATTAGTGAATTCCGAAGATAATAGAGCTTTGAAAGTCTCAGATCATCTGAAAGATACGTAAAAATAACTTTATCTGAAAATCTTTCGATGGTGTAGTTTCTATTGATGTTTTTCAAGGTCTGATGTTCTCCTAATGACTCAAAATTAGTAAAGATAATTATATTTGGTCATGGTATCCTTAGTAGATTGTTATATAGTTGATTACTATAGCTAAAATACTATCAGTCTAAAATTAATTGCATAAAACAGACTCGTAGTGGCAAATGAAATTGTAGTTCCCTAGTGTGGGCATGTGTTCAATGTATTATTTGGTGCCTTTGACTGCCAAGACATCTGAGCGGATGTCTACCTTGCCTGGGTCCTTTTTTTTGTACAACTGATGGAACTGATGTTAAGTGGTAATCATCACCTATAACAAAGCATTGCTTCGTAAGTCACGCACGATAGGAACGTGCCCTACGATGCACTGCCCTGAGTCCATCAACTAGAGGCATAGATGTTAAACCTCATGTGCCTGTAATTTCACCGGCAACCACACTATTCAAACCGCAATACAGCAACGCTGCTTGGCGGCAGAAAAAGGCATAATTTTTCCATCGTTGCAAAGTTCCGGGATTACTGTTCTAGTTTTCAGTTTTCATCAATGAAATCGAAATGATTGGTACAATCAATAATCAAGGGCAACGTTCTCCAAACTGTCTTCTGACTCATAGACAATGCGGTGATCAATCTCGCTCAATTGTCTATGGCAATCATAGTCTTACTTACGTAATCGGTAGATGACAAATTTTTACTGAGGTTACGTCCCACGACCTTTTGCGCTATGATTGGTGAAGCTGGTGGTGGTCCCAGCATATTTAAGAATCAAGATGACGAGAGAGGCCTAAGTCCAGTAGTGGGCTTTTTTGGACTAATGATGGTGAATGGACACTTGGTGACAAAGCTAGACGTACACCTCCTACACATTATTAGGAAGAACGATTCTGAACTCTTGCCATCCACAGACACCCTGCAATCTTACAGTTTTGTCAGTCCATAGAAGGTATCTGCTTGTTTTCATTTTAGTTTGAATATTGGTGGAAGAAAGTTCGAAAAACTGTCGTTGTTTAGTTGTTTAGTAACAACTTCCGGTAAATCCGAAGCCTGATTCTTATAATCATTCAATGAATCATCGCCCACTCTCCCGTTATTCTAATTGCAGACGTGAGAGCCGAAATAAGTAACAATTACTAAAATTACTTTAAATTAAAGCAGTTTCGTATAAAGCGTTTGCTGCTATATTGCGTCCGCAATGATCTCTTGTCAAACGTCAAAAAACCATACTACCTAGCGGCCTTACTAATCAAAAAGAATTTTCACACAACGTCATAGAACCAGGTAACTGAAACTGAAATGCTTTTTTTGCAAATATACCTACACGTTTTATTATTTGAGATATTAGGTAGTGATTTTAATGAATTTGAGATTACAAAGAGTTACCAAAGTGTTTAGTGTTACATAAAAAAAATACAGAAATGCAAACAAAGCCGAGGGTGGTTTCATAATTGAGGAATCTAAATAAACTATAATATGGTAACGTCAACACCGCTAACCCTTCAGATATCTAGGTTGTAATAACGTCCACCAAAAAGCAGTCGCCGCAATTTAAGAAACGAAGTTCTTAATCTATTGCACAAGCAGATTGTGATGGCTCCTATAGATAAAGCTCTGTTTCGGAAACACGAATCTAATGTTTTAATTGAGCAAGTACCTTTGCATTTTATTTGCTTTAGAATTGGTTTAATGTGAGAGAAACAAAGAATACAGTAACAAGTAATCGATTTGAAAACTGATATGATTCTAGTTAAAATTCAGCCATTTCGGGAGATATAAGACTTACAACTTTATTATTCCCAAGAAAGAATCATGAGAACTGACATAAAAGTCTTAATAAGTTATTTACGGACAGTGTAGGGCTTTATCTATATTTATCATCGAGAAGTCCATTCACTCACTTACTTACCCACTCACTCACTCATACAGTCATCACGAAGTCTCTGAAACTATACGACCTAGAGGTCTGAAATCCTGCTGAATTCGGTTCAGGCGTTCACTAGGAAACGAGTTTTGATTTTTCGCAATCCAAAGGGTTGAACTTGTGTGAAAATAGCGTTACACAAACGAAGTAAATATCTAAAATTGTTACTGATTAGAGACCTACCCTCATTTTATTGATTTCATAATCAAATGTCACTACAACTCAATGCAGTTTTAAAACAATAAAATAGGTCTTATTTTTCAGGTTCGGTGTACACTTATTGGTATCGAGAATCTCATAGATTCTCTTCAATGAATTTAAACAACGTTCAGTGTACTTTTACCCATTCTTCTGGCAAAATTATAGGACGATATGTCTGGCACATTATTTTCAATAGAGCAAACTTCCCAACACCTAAAACATCCCAAGAAACGACTAAGCTACATGTTTTGTCATAGTTTTCTTCAAAAAGACCTCTAGCTTAAAGTATTATATGAATATGCAATTGTATATCTCATAGTGTCACGTAAAAACTATTACAAAGTCAGTACTTTCAAAACCTACTTTCTTAAAACGAAAAATTCGTAATTACGAAAATATTTTTACCGTTTAAACAGTATTCGACTATTTTTAACGATCTCAAATTATTTCTGTGTTTCAGTTCTCACGTACAGATATTTCTAATTGAATGGGCTTAATGAGTAGTCATAATTTCTGCTTTCTTTTCCTTTCTAGTAGTAAAACATTGTATGAAATTCGGATTTTTATTAAGACCTACGATTTCATTAATGGTAAGATTACTGTACTTGTATGAAAGCTTGTTAGTTATGCTTTGTGATCTTACAATGTAGCAGATGCTAACTAAACATAGCATTTGTCTAACTGACTGCAATTCTAGAAGTAAATAATAACAGTGGAAAATGAAGTTGTATGCGTTTTACCAGTACATTCTTGATTCTTATTAGTTTCTTTTTATACAAAAATAATGTTTTTTTGATACAAATACATTGAAACAGTATTTTGCAACAATTCATCGATTGATTGAGTTGTGAAATGGTTCTAAATACGAGCTGAAATTGCTTACAAACTTTTCTAATAGTTCGTGCAAAATTACCTACTATATTTACACAGTTATCCAATAAATCCTTATTCTTAAGGTTTAAAAAAAATTCAGTCTGAATTTTTAATGCGAATATTCATAGCTACGTTACACACACATAAGTGGTTCTTTCGACTAGACGTTGGAAATTGGCACAGAATTACAATCAGTGAGTCAAAGCAAACATTTGCTCATCGGCATAGACATCGTAGGAGACTAATGATTACGTGGAATGATGAAATATACAAATCTTTTACGCGAAAAAAATGGCTCATGGCAGTAAGAAAACATTTCCTCATCGCATTTATGACGTGATAGCAAGTGTAGTTTTTTTTTATACAACTAGTTGATGGAACAAGCAGATGGCCCACCTGACCAACCTTAAGTGGTAACCATTTTCTATAACACAGCCTATTGCCTCGTAAGTCACGAACGATAGGAACGTGCCCTACGATGCACAACCCTGCGTCCATCAACTTGAGGCATACAGATGTTAAAGCCTGATGTGCCTGTAACTTTAATGGGATATTTTTTAACAACCCTTATAGCTCGGTTTGTAGCTGCCTTCTGCGCTGTAGGTCGTAGGTTTGGTTCCCACCGAGAACAAACGTAATTTGTGTGATGAACGTAGACGTTTGTTTGTGGAAAGCTCACCAATATTTATTCATTTTGATTGAGTGTGGTGGTTACTATAGTTACATATCCAAAAAAACATGGCCCTAGCTGTACCGTGAAATATCTGTTTTCACTCTAATTAGAGATTACTTTCGAAACGTAACACCAAATTGATTATAATAACCAAAATGCGTGTAGGCAAGACTCTCACAATTTCTTTATTGTTATAAAAACATTTTAACGTCTTATAATCTCATTGAAATTCAAAAATTATCAGATTGTGCTCATGTATCATATTAATTGGTCGTTTCACATTATTTCTAATTAAAATTTCGGCTTTACGATTTTTGAACAGTTATGATTTGAGTGTAATTATTATTGTGGCTCTGTACATAAGTACCTACGTATTGTTGTGAACGGGTGGTTGAACAAAAACTGTCTAATTTACATTTTTATCCATAACAGGTTGATTTATTCTCATCGTATGTAAAACTGGGAATAGCTAGTATTGTTGTTTTAATAAAGTCTCATCGATACGCTTTGCGAAGTGACTTGTACCACAACAATTTACCCCGCTGCCGCCGTCGAAGAAAAATTAACGCATACTCACAAAGGGTCGCGCGGACCCCGCATTAGGAGCGGTCACTAATTAATGGAAAAGGATTAAATTCGTACCGAATTGAAATAAAATAAATATGATAAAGGGGCTCCTTGGGCGAGGTTGTTTTGTTTTTTTCCGAGGGTCAGCTTGTCAATAGCATCATTTGTTTTTTGGTTCGCTAATCGGTAAAAGAAAATGGCGGAAATATTACTTATGATTTGCATACATCTATAACATCATTGTTTTTCAATAAGTGCACTACGCAGCTCAAAGCTACCCTATTATTGAAACTTTTTCTGGACCGGATACTGATACATTTTTATTCGTTTTTGTGAAAACGTTCATGTAAACAAAATGGGATACCAATTTTGGCCATCAAAGGACACAAAATTAAGAGCATTAGGAGAAAATCGGTTTGCGGCTTACGGATTTCACGTCGGTCTGCTGAACAATACAAATGGTTTAGAATCGACAGAGGAGACGGTAAAATATCGAAACGATTGTTTTTATGAGACAAAAATAAAAACGAGAGAACTTAGAAGTGTTTACATTTGATGAAAACGCAATACAAATTTTAAATAAAACACTTTAGTTTAAGAAAGTTTCTTGGTAAAAAAAGAAGCTAAGGTTTATTGAGGTCCTAGATCTATTTCGGGCCTGGCCCAAAAGAGCCAGTGAGATATGAGAGGTTAAATTATTTATCTTATAAGAATTAATTAGATAGATGAATTTAAATAGATATTTTTATGGGATTCTGCAACAATGTCTACAATCTTCACATGTTTATTTACCGTTTTGTACTCAACCCTCCTCCCTCGTCGGTTGACCACTGTCTGATAATTCACGCATCGAGTTTTTTCCTTTCGTGAGCGGTATGAGTCACGATTATGATCCCTTTCATAATCAGCTCAATATAATATATTTTATGATAGCTTATTTGAAATATATAATATATACACCAGTGATTGAATGAGACCACCAGTGAGACAACATCGTGAGAAATCCAGCATATCGTAGAACCCAAAAAGTTCTAAAACATGTGCTCATGCTGGAAGGAGCATCCTTGAGGCGCACTTATAATCCTTTCACCTCACTGTTTCGAAAGAACTAGTGGCACGACAAGAAGAAGAGTCATCTCAATTCCCAACTCATCAATCAGGACGTTCTAGTTTCAGCACCGAAAGATCATTTTTTCACAAATTCAGCACCAACTTACATTTTCGACGTGATCTGTCGAAACATATTTCCTCTAGCGTCTCTACAAAATAAAGTTCGAAAATAAAACTCCTGGAAGTAATTCGAGCTCTGAGCAAATTAAAACTGACATTGAGAGATTAAGTGCCCACCTTGTGTGTTCTATCGGAGATAGGAGATAGGCAATCGTTTTTAATACCGCCCAATTGGTAATTTGATAATATAATCTCGTTATTGGATAAATTCTGCTAAGGAAATTGCTTTTGTAACCTCTGGAAACACAGCTACTTAAAACAGGAGAATAAAGATTCCATTATGTTTAAAATTCCAGTTTTACTCCTAAACTGTTATAACGATAAAGGAGAATGTAGAACTACTTATATTTAGAAACTATAATTCAAATACGAGTAGGTTGTCGGCAATGTCCTTTGAAAGGTCCAAATGACCACCGCGGAATCAAAGATACATCCAAAAATGCCTACAGAATATTTGGAAAGTAGTTAGAGCCTCTATCAAAACTTTTGCGGTCACAACCACCAATAGGCGAGCACCGTCGGTAGGTAGGTATAGGCAAATATAAATGGGACTATTGATACAAAACGGGACGAAACAGAAAAGCCAGGTAGTCAAACATTTTCAACTCCATCCAATCGTCAAACTAAATAATCTAATTTCGAACAAAGTACGATTGACAAATACGAAAATTTGCTTTTGAAACTCTCGATCAGGTACCGAGTTGATCATTATTAGATATTGAATTTTCCCAACTTTGGGCTCATCCACCTCTAATTTACTAATGAATCCGAGTGGTACTGCTATTACCCCCTGCCCACCCTACTTGGGGTGTTAAAAAGGGGTAAGAACTCGGGATATTTCGTCTTTTATACGTGTAGCGATAATCCGATCGGCGACTCGCTCCACGTTTGAGTTTTCGTATGTTGTTCCTTAATTTCCGTGTTACGTTTTAGTAGGTTTTGTGCGATTGAACGAATGGTTAGGGGAGTCTCTGGGTAATTACCCTATTATTACCTAATTACTTAAGTACTATGAAAATGTTGCTCTATGAACTCCGATTAGCGTAAAAATTGAGAAATCACTGAGTAACTGACACCACATTTGACACAAGCTTGCATTCTGTTATCGGACATACCTACGCTACTTTTTATAATACCTGATCAGTAATTTTTCTGTAAGATTTAAAAAATTACATAGTCCTGTGCCACTGTTGGCGAATTTCTTTGAATGTTTTGTTTAGTCTTTGTTTAACCCCTGCGTAACCGGAGGGGGTCATTATTGACACTAACCTTTTTTTTAACGTTATTAAAAAAACTTGTTATAGAAGAACTTTATGTCCTAAATTCATAATACTCACAAAAGTTCTATATTCAGAAAACGATCATAAACACAGTATAACTTTTAAACTCACTCACGAGCATCTACTCACTTCTCGACTGATTAACTTTTCGATATCTCTACACCACACAGATAAACTTATTTCAAACAGAGGGAGGGAGACTCTTGGGGACGAAATCCATGAATGACGAAACTAAATTTTAAACTTATAGAGTATTAATGCTAATATTGAGTTAGCATGAGGGCGTATGTCAATAATGAGGTTAACACCTGCACCATTTGCAGATAGGACGTTATGATCTTTTTGCTTACCACTCTACTCACACTTGCAAATAACAATGCTCTCAAACGGTGAAGGAAAACATTGTGAGGAAACCGGCATGATGTACAATCTAAAAGTTCTAAGCAATGTGTCAAGTGCTCGAAAGGAGCCTCTTGGAGGCGCACTTAAAATCCTTTCACCACACTGTTTCGAAAGAACTAGTGACAGGACAAGAAGAAGAAGCAATTCCGTGATAACTATTTAGGGCAAATGAGTTTTGTCACATAATAAAATAAACATTATGGCACCATCATTTTTAAAAGTCTGACTGATCAATATTGATGCTCTTTTTTTTAAGTTTATGATGTAGTAGATGTATCCTGTCGAATACGGTATCGAAGATTGCATCTACGACTTAGCTACTCTTTGCAGAATCAGAAGTTGAGATTGTATGGCCTCCGATCGGCGGCAAAGTTTCGTTTTATTCGCTTGTTACGCCATAAAGTTTAAACAAACCCGCACCGAATGTATTGTTTATTTTATTGCTGACTCTACATGAGTATCTTTGTATAAATAAGTATCGAGAGCGCCCTCTGTTGTGTGATCATTGAAGCTTTGGTGCGTAAGAATGGGACTTTCTTGAAAGCTATTTTATTGTTATGAGTTTGGAAATTGGCATTGATTACAATAATTTTAATTTGTCACTTTAACAAATATCACTCACATAGCCAAAATGAAGCTTACGTCATCCCAAAAACATTTCGGCGAAATGCGATGACAAAAAAGACCACAAATACCACAAATTTAAATCGTTTAAAAAGCTATGTCTGCGATTAATTTAATTCCTATAGGTTCAGTGGTTCAGGTAACCGTGAAAATATACACATAGGCGATAGACACACTTTTGCATTTGTAGATTGGTATTGGACAAATTTTTCAAGCAAGTCATCATCTGTCTTTTGCTCTATGGCACCACTCTAAAGCAGAGCTCATTGTGCACATGATAGAAGATAAAAGCTTCACTAATAACCCAATAAACCTTTATTGAGCCCGAATTAAGAGGTGACGGAAATTGGCGAAGAGCTTCGAACTTTGCCGACGTAGGTAGATACTTTTGACGTAGGGTGCAAGTTATTAATAAATTATTTTGCTAATAATATTACTTATTAAACATTGATTGGAAAGCGTCCTTGTTCCATATAAAATGTCTACAGCGTTTATTCTTATAATAGGTATGTAGAATGTAGGAATATTATTATAGATAACTTACTGTCTATATTTTCTATCTAACCAACAAACTATACTATCAAGTCTACAATTTTCGATAAAATGCTCGTCATTTTAAAGAACATTCCTTTGGGATATTTTAAATATTGAAGTAAAATTGACCTCAACTTCAGGTCACGCCCGAATTCCTGGTAAAATTGACCCTCTTCACCGAAGGGTTAAAATCCCGAGCGAGAGAGTCACGGTCATCAGCTAGCGCACTAAAAACAAATAGTCTAAAAGCACTTTATCACCGCGCACCTAACAAGACAATGCAAATCAACTCTAATTTCTAACCAGTCTAGGTATAACAGTACTGAAACAATGCATGCGAAAAGATACAGATCTAAACGAGTTGAGTTAAATATTGTCTAAATGCGAGCTTAAGGTGTAATCATAGGTTTCGGTGAGAGTAAAGATTGTTCGCGATCGAGAATTAGGCGCAAAGTGGACTAGCTGAATTTGTAAAATGTGTATGTACGCTAGTCATTGTAAGTTTGCCTGCGCGTGGTCACTATTACCGTTGATGTTAGTGGTCGTTCTGACCCAGATGTGTTGTCGTCGTTTTTAAATCATCATTCACCCGCAAGAATGTTCAACATATTACTTTGGGTCTATCAGTCTGTTGGTCCCCTCGAAATTCCCACATAATAATTTCTTTGAAATTTTCACACATAAAATTTTAAAGCCCATTTTATCTATTTTGAATACACAAGGAAAACATTAAGAAGATTGATAGCAAAACGAACTGGGCCAAATAGACGCATACCTACTTTAGCTATGTATGCATCTATGTGGCCCGATAGATCAATGGATGGCTTTAGTCACTGCAATTTTGGTTTCGTAGTAAAATGAGCTTTATAGTTCGCTGGCATTATAAAATCGAATACGGGTTTTGCTAAAAATACATATTCCGAAATATCTTGTTAAGGTCTAGTTTTTTTACAGGAAAATGATCTACTATAAGTTATATTTAAGGTTCAAAATCACTCGCATGGTCTGATGCTCAGGCTATCAGAAGTAAAGTTCAGTACATTACTAACTACTACTTCTTCTATACGATGGATGATCGGTGCAAACAGATGGAGAGATCAACTCGATGATCCGTGTCGATATCCGTACATCGACACGTCGATATTAATAGGGATGCGCCCTGAATGAATGTTGGCTGTTGGATCTTTGCCATCGTGGCATTCGTTTTTCCATGTTGGCTGCCTGATTAGATTGTAGACTATTGTTAAGTTGGATTCGTCTTAGGGCTTGTACAGAAAATTTTAAAACTATATTTATTTTGTAAAATCATCAAAGTATAAATAAAGTATTGGAAAGAAGAAAAGAAGATCCTCTACAGAAAACATAATTTAAACTTTTATAAGTGCCTATCAGTCAAATTCCGAACAAAATCAAAAGTGAAACTGTGAGGGGCCATCAAAGTCCCACCTGAAGGGTTACAGAAATAATTAAAAGGCCCACAGAAAGACAGGAACTTAATTCCGATGCCTATTTGTAGCTCATCGAGTTTTACCGAAGTTTTCCGAAGTTTGTCGAAGTTCTGTTAAGTTGCAAACTTGCGCTCGTATTTGCGATACACTTTTCGGGCGATCCGTTAATTTATAATTATTGCTAATTGGTTAATTTTGCCGTTGGTATGTTTTATTTTATCCGTCTCGTCATAATATTAAATGCTTGCGAAATTTATATTTTAAACTTATTTTACATAAAGAATGAAACATGAGTCTCAGCTTTGAAGATTTAAAAATCGAATAAATGATTGTTAATGATCAATAAAACATACAAAAATATGAACACTTAGTTTCTGACCAAAACAATTCTATGAGTTGAATTTTACCAAAATCAGTGCATAACAAATTACAATAGAAACTGGCTCAACATGTTGGAATGTTTCCGAGTGTATATTTAACCCCATCACTGGCCACAAAAAGCGAGTTGTCATCGATTCGCAACTCATTTAGTCGCGATTCGATTCTAATTGGGATCGTATGGGTGAGCCGCGCTCACTCGGCACTCACGAGAATAGACCGCGCTCGTCTTTTTGCATTTCGAAATACGAACTCGGATATATTGTATCGATGTTGACAAATTGATCAAACATACCGTTTGACTATCATTCAATATACGTTTTTGTTTTTATGGAAATAATATAGAATGTATAGAATCGTGAAAAAAAATTACGTGCTTTTTTTGTATTTTGTTTGGTGTATTTTTAATTTGTGCCTTTGTTAAAATGTCTTACAAAAAGAACTTTTGTTATGAATAATTGGCAGAATAGTATGTTTTTTATAAAACGTCGAGCTAAAATCTAAAATAAAAAAATCCTTATTAGTTTAAATACAGACGTAGGTACAATGAATCGTAACAATGTGTCGGGGGTGAGTAATTAATTGATTAAAAAGGGTTCCGTGGACATTCGTTAGAAGTTTTTCTACCCCCTTCGAGAGGATTTTAAAACGGACCTTAATTGATTTAACTCTAAGGGGATATGTGCCACTTTATCTAAGTACCTATATGAACTTATGTAGATAAGTAAATTAACGGGCATATAAAGGAAAATATCATCATCACCTGAAGAAGTCCGGTGCTGGATATGGGCCACACATATACCATACATTTCCAGGAAGAATGACTTTGAATCCTCTCCATACATGATGAAACTATGCATAATATATTTTTTTACCATTATTGATGGACCAAGAATATGGCCCGCCTGAAGTGTTAACCAAAATGTATAACGAAGCATTGCCTCGCAAATAACGCTCGATAGGAACGTGCACTACAATGAACTGCCCTGCGTCCATCAGCTTGAAGCATACAGATATTAAGCCCCAATGCGTCTGTAATTTCACCGGTAAACACACCCTTTAAACTGAAACATTGCAACGCTGCTTGGCGGCAGAAATATGCATGGTGGTAGTACTTCCCTGGATGAGCCCTTAAGATATTGGATCTTCAGGACATTTGAAAGGATATCTACCATGCCCAGGGATTACAGTCATGATTATAAATACTAATCCATTTATATTAATAAAAAATAAAGCATTTAGTTTAGTAACTAAACTAGTCAAGTAAATATTTGAGTAGTTGCGCCAAACTTGCTGTACAAGTCGTCTAAACGGTTGTAAATCATTTAAAAGTTACCAAGGAGTTCCAACACCCGGTACCTATCGACATTGGATCTTCCAAAATCCCGAATTAATTATATTTTCGTTCAAAACTTTACTTATAATCCAATCGATCCTTGCCCCTTTTAGGGTAAACAGAATATAATTCGGTTATAGTCTATTGATCTCGTTATAAGAGATTTTGCTTTTAAAACAATTTGTGTCATACAATTATTGGGTTGACTTCGGCTTTTATTGTGTTAGCATTTTGAGAAAACTTATAGCTACGACTTGAGATGTTCGGAGACACGGTAGGTTTGTTTTTCTAATTAAAATATTGATGGAACAAGAAGATGGTCTGATGTCTCTGTCTTAATAAATGCATTATTTTATCGGTTCCACCGAAGACGTGCCCTAGGTGTTAATGCACTGCATTCATTACATCCAAATAAGTGAATACTTTTTCACTTCGACTTTAAAGTCTTCTACATAGCTCTACTATTTGGTAAGAAAAAAAAACTGTCATTTTGATAAAATGTATTGTTATGATTGTTATGTTGTATTATTTATTGTTATGATAACGGTAACTGTTTCTGTATATTTGTAATATAATAAGCCTTAAAGCAAAAAAAAAACACACAATAAAAAAAAAATAAGCAAAAACGTGATATTTTATGCCTTGCACCGAGTTAGAATCTAGAGTTCAAGATTCGCTCCAAATATAGACAGGTGTACAAAACCTTTAAAGTTAATTAATATCATCCCTTTGAAGGTTTTTCGGGTGATATCGGATCCTTTTTGCGCACCGTACCAAGCGTCCGAGGTTCCGTACATAAAAACCCCTTTAACTTATGATGAATTAGCGATCTCCTACGTTTTATGTCTCCCGTTAACCACCCCACCCCTGTACATCAATATTAAGGAATTAATATGAGTGGCGAAAATTTTCGGACCGGTCATTACGGGTTTTTACTTACGAACGAAAGGAGTGAATAATTAGGAGAGCGATTTGGGGATGGTTTGTTTTGGTTTAATATTTTGCGAGTAAAATTAAATCGATGTTGAAGAGTAAGTGAAATTAAGGATCTCTAAAAGGCTGGTTAAAATATAGCGGTGATATGGACTGGGTAAATTTTTTGCTTTTTGGAAAATTTCGTGAACATATTTTCTTAAAACTGTTTACTTTTCAAAAACAATATGTGAAGTTAATTACGTAGATTTTCTCATAAACAAAGAGAATGATTCAAGATGTTATCCATATTAAAGATAAAATTAAATGATGAAAGCTCGAACAATATAGCCCCTATGGGTCGAACTTTCCGTAGAGTCACGTCTAAGCCACATCAGACGTTTTAAAAGGCCGTATATAGCTAATCCTTTTTCCAAAAACTTGGACCCCTACACGGGTCCGTTTGATAAGGGAGATGTTTTGATATCCCCCATCATTCACTTACGGGGGTGTTTCTATAGAAAAACATTGACGTAAAAAGTGGGTTGAAAATTAGGGGTGGGAGGATATTCGGAAAAGGTTGCCGGGCGCTGTCGAAGTGACCGCTGAGGAGGGTCGGCATTATGTGGATAATGTCGTTATGTTGATCAATTTTAATGCGAGGAGCGTTGGCAGGAGAAGGAGTTTTTCTGGACTTGTAAAGGTCACGAGAAAAATCCTTAAAAACCAAGCCTATAAGCTGAAACGAGACACCAATTGTTCTGTCTTCAGCCTGTTTAATACCATCACCCTTCAAAACAGACTAGATAGGAAAAAACAATTTTAAAAGCGACTTACAAGTCTTACAAAACTAGGTGTCAAAGTTGCGTACAACGCATTTCTCGTTCATATTATTTTAGTCTAGTTACGAGTGCAGATGGCTCACCTGATGTTAAGTGTTAACCATTACCTATCACAAAGCATTGCCTCTTATATCACGCACGATATGAGCGTGGCCTACGATGCACTGCCCGCGTCCATCAATTTGAGGCATACCAATGTGCCTGTAACTTCACCGACAACCACACCCTTCAAACCGAAATACAGCAACGCTGCTTAGTTATATCTGGCAACCACACTCTTCAAACCGAAACACAGCAACGCTACTAGTTACATTCAACAAAAATACTAGCACAGTTCAAACCTAAGTGCTAAGTAGCAAGTGTTAAATCATCGGAGCCAGTAGCCCGCATGGCGTCGGATAAAAGAAAACACACAGTCGTCTTGCTAATTTGCGCTCTCTTAATTACCGGAGATGTGGGGACGGGGCCCGCAAGCTACGCGCCTTTTGATGTGGTATTGAGAAACACTGGCCAAATTGTCGCGAAAAGTGGACCAAAAAAAAAGTCGCTTTTATGTAGGTGGGCGACATACAATCGCAGTACGAAATGAACAAGAGAACAACCACAACTGAATGAGAGGTAACACGGTAAAAAAAAAAGAATTTAACTCTCAAATGACTTATAGTTTTTTTTTTATTAGAACGCGTCTTTATGAATTTGGTAAAAATGGTGATTATGAATTATGAAATATTTGGTAAATATGTGGTAATTAATTTAAATCATACAGTATATTTTCTATTCTTTCGTTGCTAATGACTTTATTTTTTTATTTCTCATCGTAAAACTGAACGCTCACTTCTTTCTGACATTTTAATCGATTGCCATCGCAATTGGTACAAATTGCATTAACATTTAAAATTATTTATCGTTCGTTTATTTTATTGTATATTTTTGACTTTTTTGTGTAATTTTATGACTATTTTATTTATTTTCTATAATTTTATGGTTTAAGCTGGACAATGTTTTATATCGCTAATTACTTAAGCACTAAAAGCTAATTGTAAGTATGCTATAAATTGTAATAACGTTTCTGTTATCTTAATAAGTTTTTATATAAAAATGGTTTGAATTAGGTTTATTTGAAAATGCCACATCGTAAGTTTGTAAATTTGCCGCTGAGTGTCGTCCATTATAGATTCTCTTTTCATTAGCACTGAGTAGGAGTTTGCAACAGGGTTAAATCTCAACTTTGTGATCGGAATACACGCCTCTCTAATGTATTTAAAGGATTTTGAAACACACGCTCAACTTGTTAAAATCAGGAGGCTATATTTATAATACAGTACTCGTTTATAAAGTTAAATAAAATAATAAAAAAAATATATTAAGTTGAGATAAATGCTTGGAACGACAGAAATAAAGTTTTTTTGAATTATATGAAATTCATATAAATATGTGTATGGTTTTCTACCTCTAGAGACGTAGGTACTGTAGTAGGTATTTATTGGTTACACTTTGATAAAACATAAAAATCGGTTTTTAGTAAAAAAAACTTTCAAAAAGAAAACAAAGCAGTCGCAACATTTAAAGTAAATAAATATTAGTAAGCAAAATCATTATTAAAAAAAAATTGCACCGACATACCTCATGATAGTAATTCCTTATTTTCATAATTTCAACATAAAGGCTGTTCAGCTTATCACAATATTGTTCATTCATAAGCACTGCTTCTAAGTAACCTTAAATTAACACAATCCTTATTAAAAGCCTTAAACGTAAAGCTCTTTAGGTTAATTCCAGCTTTAGCTTAAACGAAAAAATATACAAAAAAACAAAAAAGTTTTTATTTTAGTTTGAATATCGAAGTCAAATTTTGTTTCGCGCCGTGTCGTTGACGTTGACACTTCAAAAGCGCGCGAGCAACTGAATAACTCAGATAAACGCGAGCATCCGCGCCTTATCTCCTCATTTCCATACATAGCCCAAACAGTTCCCATACTATCTTATAAAAATCGTATCAAGCCATTAGCATACGCAAAGAAAACGTATGCAAATACGCATCTTACGCCTTTGTACACGCACATTTTAATATCGAAATCGACCTATCAATCGGTAAAACAGGTTTAAATAATGCGTATCTTATGGCCTCTTTTGTACGCGCTCAAAGGATTAGGGTTAGGATCTTAACCCTCGCACGTCAGATGCCAGATGTCAATGTTGCATCTGAAGAATTGATATTTAGTTCATTGTGAGAGATATCGGAATTCGGAAATGGGTTTTTTAATCGCGCATATTTTGGTGTTGAATATTGATCTCTTTGTGGCGTTGACATAATCGGTACGAGAAAAATGATAGAGAGTTTTGCTTGCTATTTTAGTCTTGATAAATAGTCTTTTTAGTTCTTATAACTGGAGCTGTTTTGCATAATCGGTGGATTTTGGTACTTGTATTGTGTGTAACACATTTTTATATTTATGGTTAGTAAAATAAGTAACGGGATATTAGTTAAAACATAAAAATTTCAGCGAAATAACTTGAAATGCAAAATAGGAACCGCGTAATTAGCACATTCGCTTCGATCAATCAACCCCTTTCGTGAGAAAACGGCTCAGGGAAATAAGGAAACACTAATTATTATTCGCATATTAAGCAGCCGAACGTCCTCGCGTATAATTTAATAATTATTTTTTTATGTAGGTCCGCATTAGCATATAATAATATGCATATCGATCGAACCAGTATAAATCATAGAACAATCGAGGGGTTAAATCGAATGGTTTCAAACTGGTTTTAAAATTTTATTTTTAATTTATTAACCTACATGTAGGTCGAAGGTTGGGGAGATCGACGATTATTTGCATATTAAAATGCCAGATAGTGACTGTAGCTGGTTTTTTGTGAGAAAGTTCATCGTGAGGGTCGATCGGATTTATTATTTTTACGCCTGATTGAACTCCTTTACGTGAATTTAAAATTTGAATATAGAGATCGATTTCTCAGGGAATATTTGAATTAATTACTCAGAACTAGTTTTTGAGACTGTACCGTGTGAAGGTGACTCTACCAATAGGTTTTCTCTGAAAAATAACGGGAATAGAAATAGGTAGCAAGAGTTATTCCGGCTAAAATATGTTTACCTACAATATCGACACAGGAAGAGCGAATTTAACGCTTTCCGTTGTGGAAAATAGAAAAATAAATGATTCATCCGTGGGTAATAGTCGCAATTTTGTAAACTATTGAATGGAGGACATTTTAATTGGGGTTATAGAAACTATTTTTGTAACGCATGTCGGTAATTAGACGATGTACTATTTGGCATTCCGTTTATGCCAAACTGTCGCAACTCGAAAGTCGTAGGTAAAGAGCGTAACTGTTATAA
This sequence comes from Chloroclysta siterata, assembly GCA_932294275.1. Taxonomy (NCBI): domain Eukaryota; kingdom Metazoa; phylum Arthropoda; class Insecta; order Lepidoptera; family Geometridae; genus Chloroclysta; species Chloroclysta siterata. The sequence goes on from OW028607.1 coordinate 1,101,561, forward strand.
GCACATAATTGGACATTTCTTTCGAGGTCACTGATACTTAGTGGAAAAGCATGCATTATGATTAATTTGAGATTTTACAGTGATGCATTGTAAATAACGGCATAAAAAATGAATAAAAGCCGTTAAAAAGATCTCACGTATTCAATGCACGATTCGTTGACTCCGAAAAAATTTGGAAATGTTTTAGTGAATACATACTTTTTAGTTAATTATCAGCATTACGATCATATACGAATGTTTTACGAAATAAGTCTTTATTGCTGGTACAATAAAGTTCAATCTAAACTTCAATGGTAAACGTTTCATTTTATGAGAAATTATATTGTTTTGGCCTCTGAATGAGCCCAGTGATCACTGTCCGGATTAATGCAATTTGAATTTGGAATTAGATGGAGTCATTGGAGTAATTATTTTCTCATTTACTAAATATAGCAAATTATTTGATCTTTATAACAACGAAGATAAAAAAGAAAAAAATAACCTATAAACAAGGAAATAGAATAAGTTTGAACAGAAAAATATATTATATAGTTAGTTGTAAAATTTAAATGTTCGATTTTCAAACAAGGAACCGTCTCATTGACTGGACGAAAACGTCCGTCGACCCCGACACGGTACACTTACTGCTCTGTTTAATTAATATAAATAAAATTATGAATAACGTGTTTTTATTACTCATTATCAGATTTGAAATCTAGCGGTCGGCTGCCCGCTGGTCTGTGGCCGAATGCTGAATTTAATATTTTATCTACCGTGTCCATTTATATTTGAAAATATGATAAATTTTCAACGCTCCGTTTGGCGTACGTTAACTTTCGGGATGTGAAAGAAATTTTATATAATCGTATAATTGAATCAATCGTCTTGGCAAACATTCTATTTTCAAACAGGTAAAAAACTATTTAACCAAATAAAAGTTTTTAAATTGTTGGCAGACTTTCATTGATCTCATGAGTCATGTGAGAACTTTGTATTGAAAATATTTTTATTTAATTTGTCTCTTATTTGCTGCGACTGAAAGTATTTTCTTTGTCTGTCCATACATATTTTGTTTTACACTTAATTTTAACGACCACGCGTCATCGCATGATCGCAATTTATTGGCACGATCTGCAGCAGGTCTTTTAAAGCCACAATTTAATCGTCCCACGCATGATTGAACGAGGAAAACGCTTGGAATCATTTTCAGGGGGAAAAAATTCCAAGTAAAGTGTAACCAATGAGTTCGCCCCATAACGACTCAATCTACGCACATTTAAATTGCCCTTTCCGAACGCAACCTCATTACTTCCCGAAATATAACCTCTATGGAGGCAATAAATAACGTAACGGCGCACATATTTCAAAACAAGAAAAAAAATATAAAATTTCTTAGCCCCACGCGTCTAATGCCGGTGCGCGTTCCCTCTGCCTTTTATCGACATCAATAATATTGATACGATAACTTTGCACAGCAAAAATAATTCAATCGAAAATTATCACTGGACAAAACAAGACACTTAAATACTTTATAATCCATTCTATAAATATTTTTTCACTAGAACAATTTTTCCATTTTCATCTTCCAATAAAAAGCCTATCTACTCATACAGATGCATAACAAATGTCTATAGAACATTTCAGCAAGAATTTCAACAAAGCAATATTGAAACTTGTTGGCACCAAACCAACTATCGCAAGAAACGCCTCTATAAATCCCAGTATGACAATGGAAACGTATCCAGTGCGTTCCGCGCATAGATTTTTGCATTATTTTGCTATGCAAATGTTCGTAGCGATAGCGAGACACTGTAAGAGCAATTTAAATTATTTTTTATGGCGCTCAAGTGTATTGAGAGTTCGCCAAGCCGCGCCGCGGGATTAAACCGCGCATCGGAATTGCCTCCATACAACGATATTGTTTGACTTCGTAAATTTTGAATGAACCACGAAATTCGCAATTTAAGACTTGACTGTTGCGATACGCTAGCGATCGATATAGCACCGTTGGTTTCTTGTTTATCATTTCTACTTTCTAGAATTTGATTTTGAAATTCTTGAATTGAATGGGATGTTTGAAAGTGATTTCTTTTGGTCGCAGTATTCCTAATTTACTAGACCTAGTTTTTTTATATTATGAAATTTATAGGTAGGTACTTTTATTTCGAAACACCTGAACCGTAAACAATATTCGTTCGGAAACAGATAGCAAGGGAAGAAGCAATAACCATTAAAAGCTCGCGGAGGAGGGCCGTTCAGAAAGTTTTCTTTTCAATAACGCGTCTAATATTCAAATTAAGGCACTAAAGCGAAGAATTCGGCGATATATCATCGAAGCTAATCAGATTTTTCCTTGCTCCGTACATTTCGGGGATTAAATAGGGTAGGTGTATCGGTAATTTAGTAGTTCCTGTGCAGATTTTTTCGAATTTATTGCTGTTTTCCTACCCCAATTGGTTCGTTTTGAAACAACTTAATGTATTTCTTAACTTAATCTATTCAATAGGCGTTCGAAATTTGAATCATACTGTATAAACAGCAAACAATCGGTTGAGTGCTATCATTTAGAACGTGTTCTTAATTTGAACGGCGTCAATAATATCGAAACGGAAGCGGATACAGTGGTGATTCTAAATTCAAACGAAATATCGCAATGTTGCTATTGATAAAAAACTGTCACAGCTAGTTGCATTGACAGAGTATTTGCGATAGTAACTAATAATAGTGAGTTCTGTGAATTGTGTGGGCGACAATTATCATCGATACTTGTGTCATTTTAGAAATTCTAGCTTAGAATGCTGAGTACGTACTTTATGCTTATTGGATCCATGCAATGGTGGATAAAAAATAGGCTCACGATAAAAATTCCTTCAGCTGATTTCTTGGAACCAACCAAACAGGATACTCAAGATCTTTTCAGGACATCTAAGGATAATAAAAAGCACGTCCAAATATTATCAATTTTTATCGTATGTTTACATATTATAACACTTAGTTTGTATTCTGTAGATTACAGGAGTTCCGTATTAAAATGTAACAATATATGCACAGGTAACCACTCAACATCAGTTTCCATCTCATTTCCTCTTAGAAACATTGATGCTGGCTGTAACATTGTATCATATTATGTACAATTTTGTTTTCCCAATAAATCTGAACAGACTTTGTTGTAACATAAAATAAAATAACGTAACTTCAACAGCAATAACAATAATGAATACACGCGTTAACGGAATATATCTCAATTTAACTTTTTACAAGTATACGTGGCAAAGGGTGGGGGGCGTATTGTGCTCGTATTTGGCGCGAAAACTCATAAAACATGATTACCGGTAATGTCGCTCGGATTCATTCGCTCGTGACGTTTCATATTGGTTCGGCGGTTTCGTCAAATGTCAACTTGGATTTTTAATAATAATACTCCTTGTCATTTTCACTGCGAAATGTCTTCTATTGATTTGCATTCTGATCGTCCTAATTGTATTGTGCAAAGTATTGAGCTGCCTCACATTACCATAAGAACGTTTCGAATTGCGTCGTTGTTGCACTTGACACGTGACTAAGACAAACGTCAAAGTTGACGTCCCAAATACAATCGAGACGCATTTATAATCGATCGATTATGCGTCGTGGAGGTCCAACGGAAGGATTACACGACACATTATCATACGTAATTCGAACATCTGTCCGTGGGCGAGCTTTCATATTGTTCAAATATATCGTTTCGCGCCTTTGTTGTTCTGTTCCGATTTAAGATAGTGTAAGTACGGAAGCTGAACTGTCAATGTTAGATTTAAGATATTTTCGTCGACAAAGTTATGTGCCTTTATGTGTCTTATAATGACCCATTGTGTGTGCTTTTCTAAAAACAATATTTCATTCCGGTAACATTATTATGTATTAGTAATCGAAGATGTAAAACTTCTTATAATATTAGTATTGGAAATGTTCTAAGAAATTTGAAGTCTCCAAGGTGTTCGTTGTTCAAATAAGAATCACAAATCAATTACGTTCGATTCGAAATCAAAAATTCAAATAGTTCGGAACAAAGCGACATGTTGCCTAATGAGCCAATAACTCCCGAGACAATGGCCGGGTGTAGGCGTTCCGAATTCAAATTATCACAAAAGAATATTAATGCAACACTTATTCAAATACAACGATCCATATTCAGAATTATCTTGTTCGAGTGACGGCGACAAAGATTTTTCTTTTATTCTATTTTTGATCGAACTATAAAAGGCGCCCCTCGATGTCAATGCACAGCCGCATTCAGATTGGGACTTTTTTTAATTAATAATTTTTGTTTATGATTTTCATGCGGCGTACATGCTTTATTACTATTTCCTGTGCTGTCAACACTAATGAATGCGATGCCGGTGACGTAGCTCCAACATGTGCTTGTGTGCATTCGTGTACCACAACCAAATGATCTCGATCTTTAAACGATGGCGTAAAAAGCGTGCACGAATCATAGTTCCGTCAAGGACTGAAATCAAAATTCTTAATATCACAAAAAAGGGAGCAGTAATCACGACTGAAATTCGTTTCGATCGAGAAACTCAAATTAGACGAATGGCGGTCGGAAGATTTCTTTGTCTTCGGCCCTAATGAGTTTTTAAGTCGATTATAGCAATTTTTCATAGAAAAACGCCTTTAGTGATGTATCGGTGGAATCAATCACTGTTGAGGCTAAATTGCTCTTTGTGGGTAGCGTGGCGATGGCGAGCCTGGCGCGGCTATCGGATCGTAGCCGAAGGAACAAATGACCCGATAGCGATAGCCCTGCCCTGCCGAGGTCTTATATCACACTTTTTGTTTGTTGTCGGATTGTTTCTTATGAATCATTGGATACAAAAGTTAACCATGCGCTGTCTTGTAAATTTTAAGTTGTAAACAGAAGTAAACGATGGTCAGCAAAAAAGAAGAACCGTTTTTAGGTTAAAAAAGGTTCTATACGAAAACAGGAGCAGGTACTTCAAGCAGGTACCTGTTAAAATGTCATATTGACAGACACTTTGCCGACGATCCATGTCAATCAATTTGCAAAAATAAATGAATCCTTAAAATAAACAGTTAAAAACGTAAACGGAGCGCGCCCTCTAGAACTGTCCATCACATTCCATATTCAAATGGACCAGTAGAATGGCGGTATTGTTTTAAATTCGAACGCATAATGAACGTGTTCAGAAAAAATCTGATTCGTTAATCGACCTCTTTTCACTTCATTTGTTCTGATTTATTTTTAAACTTATTCGAATTGGATTTGCTTATTTGAATGAAGTTCCAATTGTTTTAAAATTGGAATTGTGTTAGAGCCTGCGTAATTCAATACGAATTAACGGAACTACCATTTGTTTTTTTTTTCCTAACTTTTTTATTATCGCTTGAGCAATGAGTATATTATCGGATTTATTTAAAATTAAAAATATAATTAAACATCTTCACGATTTTGATCCCCAGGCACGGTAGATATCCCCTCAGATCTTTCAGTACTACGTACAAAAGTAGTATTTTAACTACCTATATAAAGAAAGTGATCAAAGTTGAAAATTCATGCATAACACACATTAGTGACCTGTTTGAAAATAAATAGTTGTGTTTCAAATTATAATGTCTAGTCGGTTTGATGATTATGGATCCAACTAACAACAAAAGCTTAAAAAATAAGAGGAAATTACCTGAAATATACACAGCATCTTAGCGTACCTGAAATAAAGAACAAAATCGTTACTAAGACTTACTAGCGTTGTCGTAGAGTCGTAGATATAACTCTATCAGTAGGTACAATAAAAAAATATTATACGAGTCTTATCACAAGTATTGCGGGCGATCGAGAGAAATAAAAAAATGTCAATCCTCATTTTTCCATATAAGACATGGGCGTGTCTCGGCACACCACGCCTCGTGATCTCAAACCTTCTTTTAGCACAAATAGAGGTGATTCTCCAATAACGGCTGTATCGGTCTTCGATCGATTCCAAACGCCCTCACTATCTTACAAGATATCGAGAACGCCTTCTTAAAAACTCTATAAAAACCAATTTATGCCTTATTTCTGTAATGCTAGAACTCTGAATCCCTCGTGGCATGACGTCGTAAAACATATTGATGCCATATCGGTTTTCCATTAATACGCTCAAGCGAAACTCAGCTCTACTCTGAGGGCATAAGATAGATACTCGTATGTGAGCGTTGCAAGCAATGTATTGACGTGTTATCGGGATGCTTCTGTCCCGGTCTCTCTCGAGTTTTTTTCATGTATGCGTCCCTCTCACCGGCGCAGGTCTTGAGAAGACCGGCTCTGCACAGAATGTCTGCGCATTCTTTCTTATCAAGCAAGCAATAATGAGTAAATAAAGTGTATTAAAATTGCTATACGTTTATGGTACCCTGGTACTTTGTGTAATTGAACACTGTTATTTACATTGTCTCCTTCATAACTTGGAAAATATTAAGCTGAGTAAGGTGTGCGGAATATATTAAACTGCATCATTTACCTGGTAATATAGGGAAATCGTTTTATGACATCGCTTGGTCGTGGAGTCAAATTATTGCTGGTGGAATGAAAACGATTTATCTTGGAGGTAGTTCGATTTTGAACTTCGAATTTCAAATATATTTTTTTCACCTCAACGCCCGCTCATGACAAACTATCATAACTCATAAATAAACATTTTCGTCGTCACTTTTCAATTTTATTATGTTATCTTCCTCAGTTATTTGTATAAGCTCGACTATTTGGATAACTGAAATAACTTCTGAACATATAAATATGATGCATGTGGCGTCTCAATCGTGTGTTTGTGTAATTAAACTTTTATTCGAGTTACAATAATACTAGTGAATTTGTTTTAGGTAATTAGTTACCAACATTGTTATTGAACCTATTTTACCCTGTTTAAGAAACAGTGTAATTTGATGATAAATTATTTTTAAGCATACACCTGATGTTAAGTGGCAACCAGCGCCAATAACAAAAGCATTGCCTCGCAAGTCACGCAAGATAGGCACGCCCTGCGTCCATCAAATCGAGGCATTCAGATGTTAAGCCTCATGAGCTTGTAATTTCACCGGCACTGACTCCCTTCAAAACGAAACACAGCAACGCTGCTTGGCGGCAGAAATAGGCATCGTGGAAGTACTTCCCCGAAAGAGCCTAAACCTATAACATTAATAAGAATTATAAATAAATATTTGAGTACCTGTGCTAATACAAAGTAGTTGATATGAAACAAAATATCCATGAGAATGTAATCATAAGCATCCCATTGAAATAATGTCAGTCAGCTCGATCATTGGCAATCGTCCGATTCAGTCATAACATTAATAGGCGATATCCGCTACCTATTGTAAACAGTTTGCACGTGTTTATTACTCTGCACTGTAATATACACCGTAGTTACACCACCATAGAGTCCCGATTGGTTTTATAGATCCAGCACTAGGTCATCTTCAACAAGTACTGAAGTATAAACACTATGCAGAAGTGAATAGAGTTGAGTTTCGCTTTGGTCTTGTAGTATAGGTTCATCTTTTGTATAATCGATTTTCGAGATCAATAGGTACATGGAATGTAGGATTAAGTCTACGTTTTTATTGGCAGTTTTATTTGTGACTTTCTTACATGTTTTAACGACTTCCCTCTTAATATTCATATTGACAGTTATCACAGGTTCAGATTTGATTAAGTGTTTATGGATACTTATGAAGTTTTTAATACCTATTTTAATAAAAACGAGACGATCTATTTTAAAATAATTACCTGATTTTGGTTTATTTAAGATTTAAGTACCCTATTTTTAACAAATTAATTAGGTAACTTAAAAAAAAAACGGTTTAAAATTCAATGAAAAAATCAAAACTTTTGGGGAAGGGAACCACAATCCAAAACGTCATCTGTAAAAATACTTTTTTATTTTTGTTGATATTTTCAAAGTCAAAGTCAAAAGGTATTCAATAAAATCACAAGGATCACTTTGAAACGTCTTAAACTCTAGGTGCCAGTTCCACGCGTCCAAAGCCTAGAAGAACAGGCAACAAACTTACGGCTTGGTTCCTATCGTTCTTTTGTGTGATCCTTTTACAAAATGCACTGAATCTATTTCTTTGTTTGTTTATATTTATTAATACAAAAAACATACAGTCGAATTGAAAACCTACTCTTTTGTAAATCCAGGTAAAAATCAAACTAACTTGATCGTATGTTTCTTGAACGTTGAACGTTCAAGAATCATTACGTGACAAACGTTACGTGAAAGATTTGAAACTTGATACTTGTCAAACTTTTAAACTGTTGACAGGCAATGTTTTGAAAGCCAAAATGGACAATATGAATTCCAAATCTGCATAATCTATGGTCAGCGAGTTCGTAAATAAAGTACAAGTTGAAGTAGGTCTGGACTCGGAACTATCGACCCCAATTAAGGCGATGGTCCGTGACAGGATACTAGTGTTATCCCGGCTTATCCCAATAAAACACCTCTTAACCCGTCTTTACATGAAATTAATAATTGACTTGTGCGAATAAATACATTTCGTTCACAGGAATAGAAATTGAAAGTATTTATTTTATGACACAAAACATAACAGCACAATACAGATAAATTACACACATACTATTTTTTTATGCCAAAACTAGTAGAAGAGCATACGGGCCACCTGATGGAAAGTGGTTACCGAAGCCCATAGACACCTGCAACACTAGAGGCGATGTCGATTAAAAAAATATTAAGATAAAAAAGGCATTAGCCATATATGTCGAGTGACTAATCAATGAATTTTAACTATTATTTTACACCACAAGTTTGTTTTCAAAAACAGCGTAATGACTTTGATTCCCAGGCACGGTAGATATCCCCTCAGATCTCTAAGTACCGAGTAAAAAATCAAGATTCTTTGAGGATGTCTAAGGGGGGTAGTCAGAGGTACGTCCAAATATTACATTTGGCATATACAAACATTCTGCAGTTGTTGGTATTCCATATTTTTTATACAATAAAGTAATATTTTATTTTATTCTATTCTAGAAATGATACCTACAGATATTTTTAACACTTCGAACTTGTTTGGTTCAAATATTTCTTATAAGTTTTTTTTTGTATGCTGACCTAATAATCCTTGATCTAGTTGTTTTAACAAAAATAAGTGTCTTTGGGCTAATAATAAAAAAAACGCAGCTGTTTTATCTAATTCATCATTATCAAAACTAAAAACAACCAGTAATTATCCTAATTCGAAGTTAATTCAAACTATAAATTACAAAGACACTCAAACACTTGTACCTACCCTCGGTCCCTAAGGGCGAGAGATCGAAGGGCGGATGTCCGGTCAAGTCGCCCTCAAACCGATACTATGAAGTATTTATTGAGTTGCGGTACGCCGAAAATATTTTATTGTTCAGTTGTATCCTTTTGCCCCTTTGTGTCTGGACTATCTACAATCTAATTTACGCTCTATATCTGTATAGGTTCAGTTGAAATTCGATTGGGCGTAAAAGGGTCACGTCAGTTGCAGAAAGGTGTTGCTTTCGTATTAATTGGACTTTCAAAATGTTTTCGTTTGCGGGTTGAATTAGTTAATTTATAGTATTTAAAGCTATGTTTGAGTGTAGACCTTTTACTACTTCTCTACGATTATTACTCGATAGCACTCATAACTCAGTTGGTAGTAGCTCTGCCTTCTTCGCTGTAAGCCGTGGGTTCTAATGGTAATATTATTATGTATAGTAGTATCTATTCTCGATGGGGAACATCGAGAATAGACTTTTCTCAATATACTTTTACGATTTCCCAAAATTTAGCTTTTTTGGATTATGTCACTACCGTTCTAAAGGTGCGATATGTATTTAAGAGAAAAGGATATAAGTATATTATCAGCTATCTGATTCCCTTAGTACAAACTTTGCTTAGTTTAGGGCTACATAGTGCTGTGTGGAATGTCCACCTATATTTATTATGTGTTCACAAATTTTATTTTTGATACAGTTAAGAACGTTGTCGCGTAAAACAGTATTATTAACATAAATTAAAGATTTTACGTGTTTCTAAATGTGTACTACTTAAAGTAAAAAGTCAATAGTATTAAATATCGAGTCGCTAATGGGTCGTAATCGAAGAGTTTGAAAACAACAGGTGCCTAGCATCAAACCCAGACAGTAACTGAACGCATCTGTTCGTCGCGTCGATACCTAATAACTGTTTGATTATCTGTGGTGTGCTATTTTAATGCGCGAGTTACTATTTCAATTTTTCAATGGAACTCAATGAAAGAGGATTTAGTGTTTTGAAATCAGATGAAATTCGATTATTTAAAAGAGATTTTGCCAACACTTAACGACATGCGAGGTATGTTAATATTTATTCTGGGTGTTGTGACGCTGTTGCATTTTTTTCTTTTCTTCGAACTTTTTCATAGTTACTAGATATTTGGAATTTAAGGAAACGCAATATGAATAAATGTGATTTAGGGATGGGAAATGCAATTTGAATCAATAAGCCGAATTAATTCTTAGAACTGGAATTGTTAACATAATGATTCACTTTACAACATAACCCGAGACTTAATAAGTCAGTTTGTGAGTCAGTACAGATTTTATGATGTTTATTTATTTTGCATATCTAAATACTTTTCGGCTTATTTTATAATTTATAATATCAAATATAAGTACCTACAGGACAGAAGAGTAGTAGAGCTCTTTGTGAAGGGCTCGTCCAGGGAAGCTACTACCACGCCTTTTTCTGCCGCCAAGCAGTGTTACTGTGTTTCGGTTTGAAGAGTGCGGTTGCCGGTGTAATTACAGGCACATGAAGCTTAACATATTCTGTATGCCTCAAGTGATGGACGCAGGGCAGTGCATCGTAGAGCACGTTCCTATCGTGCTTAACTTACGAGGCATGGCTTTGTTATAGGTGATGGTTACCACTTAACATCAGGTGGGCCATCTGTTTGTTTTTTTGCTAATTAGCTAATTGTATTAAAAAACAACAGAACTTTCCCCTGCAATACAGGATTTTCCTACATCGGTCCACATGGTAATACGAAAGTTCTACCAAATCAGATTGTATATCTACTATTCCATTTTATTCCTATTTATTATCTTTTGTAAGTTTCCGAATAAATAATGAAGTTAAATTATTAAAATGAGTTTAAGTATTTACAAAATGTACATAATACATATGAAACAGTAGAGCTATTATTAAATTAAACATGATAAAATTCTGAAGTCTAAATAGTATAGTTAGCCGATCGAGCAAGTAAGGCATTTCAAACGATAAACCCTTTCAAACAGTGTATTCACAGCAATCGAAATGCCGATTTGAGAAATGCCTAACCGGGACAAACCACATAACTGGGATCTCGGGAAGACCGCAATCTGGCCGCTGATTGTCAGCTCCCATCGATGGTTAGCGTGGGCTATGGTGCCCCTAGCTAGACAAACTGTTTGCTTTGGATATTGAATTTGCACGCAAAACTAGTAATTTTGTGTTTGGCGTCTTTGGTTTTGGCTGTCGATATTGAATAACTAAAATTGGTTATATTGTTGGTATTCGGAGCTTAAATACTCCGTCAGAGTTAAGACGCAGACTACCGCTAATGTACTTCTCGCTGGTTGTTTGTGATTTTTCCTCAGAAAAATCACAAACAACCAGCGAAGTACCGTTCCGAAATATCTTCAAAAATGTGCGAGCAAGAATTTGATTGATGGCTATCAGCCACTTAACTAGGTCATACAGACTTACTTATAGAGAGATACGATCATGCCTACTCATTTAGCACGATGGAGAATTCAAATGCTTAGAAAAGTGTCAGTGAAAAACTTGACCTATATAATGCGTGGGGGACTCGCAATAACCTCAAACTCGGCCAGTCGAGTATGGCAGTTTACGCTTTAGAAAAATGTTAGTGGTCGACTTGAACGATTACTATAAAGACTTAAAAGCGAGAAGTGTATAGCCGTATGTCTATTTGGCGTAAATTACTTTAATTATTTTAATTAATAATAACAACTTTAAATTGCAATAAAAAAATAGGGCACTACTAGAATGTAAGGTTGAGTTAAAGATGCTGACTGCTAAAGAATGAGCGACTTCGTAGCCAATATAAAAGCTGTTACATGCAAATAAAATGTGGGTTCAAATTTATAGTCAGTCAATAAAAGTATTCTATAGAAAAGATGAGTACTTTACAAGGAATCAATGGGGCGAGGGGTTGAGAATAGACGTATCTCTGTCGGCGAAACTCATCCGATTTCCGAACAGAACCGATAGCGGAAGCGGCGCCCCCTACCGGATGTGCGTTGAGCGGGAAAATAGGCGGAAGTTTCGCACCGGGGAGAAAAATTCAGAAAAGAATCCCTCAGACAAATTTGCATGAAAAGGGCACTTTTGTGTGTTTTGCGCGGCGATCGGTTGTAAATTTGTCAGATTGACAATTCGCAAACACTTCTCGTCACTTGTTATGCTAATCTTTTTCTTCACCGTTTTTTTTGCAATTGTGAGTTGCGCGGTTGCTGCATCGCCACGTCGATTGATTTAAGGGTCTGCCTGCCATTCAAAAACAAAGAGTCAAATTCTGGATTCGGGATTTCGGATCGAGCCGTATCGCGTAATTAGACAGGTGATTCGCTAATTCGTAAAAGGAATCCGTCTTAATTCCTTTGACTCTATTCCGGTGATCGTCCCCGTGAGAAAATCACGTCGCAATCGGCATCCGAGCAAAAAGGCGGATTTCAGATCAACCTTTTTATAATTGCAGATGTCAGTTGATTGACAGTTGATTTTGAGCTCTCGCGCTTGCTAATACGCGTGCTTTTGGAGTGACAGGCGCGGCAAATTTATAATTGTATCTACGTAAACGTGTCGTTGGTGGCTTTTACCGGTTGGTTTACTTATAAAATAGATTTTTATAGTTTAGTAAAGTTTTTTTATCGTCTGTGAAAAATAAAAGCTCCATAGAAAAGTTTGAAGAGCGTCACTCAGAGTTTCAGATACGAGGATCCGCTTTTCCGAACTTGATACTGAAACTAAATAATATCCGACAATGCTATACAGAACTGCATAAACGCGTCACAACACAAATAGACACCGCACAAGTACAGTCGTGTAGGCACACAACATACGTACACTCGCACTAAGAAGTACAATCACATCGATAAGCGTTCGCATTCGCAAGGCGCGCGACCCTGACCCCGCGGAGGAAGTGGGGCTTCGATCACGTAACGTCCTCTATGCCCCACCGGCATGGCAATCTAAGAATTGACGTATCCACTCGGCTAAATTCTACCTGCTGTAAAACAAGATATACGTGACCTATATTATTTTAGTACCACAGTACCAACTAACACCATAAAGACTATTGACTGAATTCGAAATTTGAATTTGGGTTCAATTATTGTTTCTGTAATTATGCGGCACTGGACTCGAACTTCTGAGGTCATTATGGACAGCTGCTTTTATACCTGCCTGATAATATTACGTTAAAGGTGATGGGAGTTCAAATTACTTTATTAAAAATCAATAAGTAGATAAAATGAATGTCTTTGACAAGTATTTATGGTTAAAATGACCCATAAAAGCAGCCCAAGATAAAAATCTTTTAATTAATACTTTTTTTGATAACTCTTCCAATACCGCTGCACTTAAAATCGATGTCCAAAGAATAGAGTCACCTACGATAGTCCTAAATTTTTACGACCCATAAAAAGTTGACTTATTCGTAGCCCGTTGGCACTCACCACGTATCGGTCCAAAATTCACATTAAAAATTCGATATTACGACCGAAAGTTTAAATTTACGACGGTTTAAAACTAAACGATACGATTTTAGTATAATAGCATAGATACAACAAATAGATGATTTTTATTGCGTACACGATTTGATGAAAACACTGATCATAAAATTTTACAGAGATTAGAAAATCTCGAACGCTATTGGTGGATAAATCCGTTTACTTTGCTGCAATAAAACGTAATGAGAAACAAGGACAGACAGCGTCTCTAAATCTCCCTTTATTTTCCTTAAAATATATTGAAAGAGACGGGAATACAAAGATAATAAAACAAGTTTGCAAATGAAATGAAAAATTATAAACCAACACAAACAAGCGTCAGAAATTGTACGCGGCAAATCGAACCGGTTGCAGCGAAAAAAGAGGGTACGTTGAGATTCCAGCCAAGGACACGGCCGGTCTGAGAGACAATGTGCGCAATGCGTAGCGTTTTAATTGTCAAAATTGCGCGTCAGGCCCTTTGATGTTGCCGACAGACTGGCACGCCAGGATCGTCCACTTTACTTCGATCTATCGAACTCACCTTACTACGAACTATTTTTATAACCACTAATAGTAGCAAAGTGGTCTCGTTTGCCAATGTTTTTGCTCATTTGCTTTGAAAGAACTTCACATTTTTTTTGACTGCAGTTAAATATTCTTATATTTTTGATACACTTCATGTCTGGCTATAAAATTATCACATACAGATACAGTTATCAGAAATAACTTAGGCACTATGCAGAATCTTGCAGATGATTGGAACGAAACTTGAGAATTTCATTTCCCATCAGATTCTACCGAAGTAGTCAATCCCTCGAACCAAACTGGCTCACACCAGAGTTCAAAGCGATGCTAAATCGAGTTCAATTGGCTAACGATGATTATTCAATCAGGGCAGATTGATCGGCATTATGGATAATAGGCGCACAATTGAGCACGGGGGCACTGTATGCAGGACGAGGACCTTGAGAAGAAGACAGAATCACAGTTTGGATATTTTACAAAGGCCAAATATGAACACAAAAACAGTGAAAAACAAAGATCCGTAAGCTACACACTCTTACAAGTACTTAGTTCGTCTTGAAATCGAACTCCAATTTGAATTTGGAAGGTTTCCAAATTTTCTGTTGGAGCGTAGTGAAGCTGTCAACGTCCGAAATCACAGTAGCTGAGCTCGACGGCGAAACTTTAAAAACAAATCAAACCTTATTAGAATTTCGAACGCATCCGTCAGGAATCAATAACGCGTTCGGGTTAAATTTTTTTCCCGCTCAAATCGTTCCGGAGGGGTCCTAAGATGTCTCACTTAAGGCGAACGTGATCTGCTTGCGAAAAAATACTTTTAACCATTTACCTGTGTTCCCCTCCGGAACTTTCTTTCTTGTAAACAACGGGTGAAAGATGTTGCGAATCTTTGCGGTTAGAAGTTCGATTGCCTTTATTGTTTACAAGTTTGAACAAATTGAACCTTTTTCACTTCTTACAGTTGGCAAATTCCACCTCCCGGTTAAGGTTTTTGTCTTTTATTCGATTTCTCAGTAAAGAATACTTGAATAAAGGAACAGTTACAAATCAATCAAAACTTTTTGTTTGTAAAGTCACGTTTGCGAAAACGTGAGTGGTTACTAAGAAAAGTAGGTGTTTGTTTTACCGGAAAGAAATAATTTTTGAAAAATAATGAAATCTGATGACGTATATTCTTAATGTGCTTTCAAAGGTTTAAAAAAAGGTTTCGAACAAAGCAATGTTTGTGACAAATGAAACCGATAAGTAAATTATTACGTAAATTATAACAATATTTACTAGTTGGTTTAATCTTGACCTACTTAGTGCGCTAACACTCTAAGACCTAACAAATCTAATGAATACGATTAAATACCTACTCTGAAGGAAGAGATAATTTTACGAGTACAAATAACTAGGAGCCAAATACGCTCATTTTGAATTATGAAGCAAATTAAATAGACAAACGTAAGGTAAGTAAATCACACACACACATGTTAGGATGGAAATAATACAATTCGTAAATCACATATTTTATTTAACTATAGCAATCAATACCGTTCCAGTCGAACGTCAAAACGATTTGAAAATAAAGCGATTGAGACCTTTCAAAGAATGCAAAAACAAAATCGACATACAGAGTAGGTAAGTATAGCGTCACGCACGATCCTCCAAGGAATTGTAAAAACATCAAAAGAGTAACGCAAGGAAGGGAAACCAAGGTTTTATTGAGTCAGCGTGTGTGATCTCTTAACAGGGTGATACTGACAATACCGTGATGTTTCTATCTAAGAAACTAAGCATTTGGAACAAAACATATATACCTAAAGAAAGATGTGATAATTATGTTAGATGAAATATGTCAAGAAAAAGATAAAATTGTTACAGCGAAAATAACTAACATGTGTCTCAAGATGGTAATGATGTATTGATAAGATAAAACAGTGGTGAATAACACTGCTTAACTAACATGTTGGCATATATAGCCAAGATTGGACATGTATTTTTTTATATTATTTTTAAAATTTGAAAAAGAGCTATCGGAAACAAAAGTGATTTTAAGAGTTATTGATCAAAATGAAATCGAAATCTTTCAAAACACGCTGTATAGGAAGGGAGAACACACAATTGTAAAATTGATTAGCGCCGACAGGGACGTCAAAACTTGTCAATATCGAACACCCCTACCCTCACATAACAATAAAACATCCGAAAGTTACTAACCAACCATTTTAGCACTTCGGAAGTCAATGGTACGTTTCTGAAAAAGATTTAAAGCGAAATTTACGATGCTCAACCAGAATTTGTTTAAAAATTTGACAGTCTTAATTCAAATTAACTAACTGCCAAACCAGTGACCGATGTCAAAAAGAAAAAGAAAACAAAAAACGCAATTGATACAAATTACCTTTGCCATCATTGGAGCGTTAAAAATAAATTGCGAAAAAAAATAAAAAAGGCCATAGACAAAACACACGTCTCGGAGGGAGAGCAATGGCAAATTAATAATTAATTTTTGACGATTCACGCGGGAAGCAAACGACAAAGTTGGGGACACTCGTTCGATCCTGTTTCGTTGAATTCGTTCTAAAACCGGAGTTTTAAAGTTGGGAAAAATGTTTCTGTTGTCTTTTTGTGAATTCTATCGATTGATTTCGGTTGGCAGGCGGTTTTTTGTTCGACATCAGATCGGCCAACTTTGGCATCAGAAGTACGTTTAGAATTAGCCTGTATTTGTAGACAAACTGAGATGTAATAGGTATGTCAAACGATTGTCTGTTTCAAAAATATGACTGACAAGTAAAAGTCATTCGCAACAAAGCTTAATTTTACTTACGAATTACGATAGCTTATTTGGTCCTCAATTTACCTGCAACAATGTGAAAAAAATAAGATACAAACATAAGTAAATATATTAGCATTAGTTTTTTTTTTCGAAAAATGTGAATGAACTTAAAGGCTTAAATAATTTTGGTTTCTTCTTAAATTGAGCGAAAAAAATTTGACCTATTGCTAATTGCATTGAAACATTTCGCTTTTCAAATAAATTTGATTTACATACAAGCGCGCAGCATACACTATGAGCAATACTTTACTACAGATTATGTAATCCCATAAAGGATTATGGTGCCATACATAGATGCGGGCATCGCTATAAAATTAAAACTGTTACATTAATTTTGCTTTACGATCTTAGAATTATTTTATAGCTAGTAAATGTTCAATTGTATTTTAGTTTGTAAGTGGTGTGACACTATCAGTATATCGAGTACAAGTGATATAATTATTCGTTTTTCTTTCCGAAGATAGGCCAGTAGGTACTGATTGAATGAAACCTTCTAGATTTAATATAATCATTTACAGAACACTCTACTTTTATCAGTTTCTGATCAAAACGGCCGTCGTAAAAGAGTTAGTAAAACATACGCAAATTGGACATGATATCTACTTGTTACGGTTATTATGATCCTCGATAGTATAGATATTAATATTAATGGATGCAGTTTTGAGACCCACCGGAGCGCTGGTAATCCAAACAAACTTTAATTATCCACATAATCTCGCGGTCCTTATGAACCGATGACATTAATAAACCGATTTTATTCCTCTATAAATAACAATAAAAGCAACATAAAATAGTTTACTTGACCGTGATCAATACTTACCATTTTATTGCCATTTTACGACTTGGTGATGGGAAGCCGAAAATCCCTAATTTGACTCCATTTTAAGTGCTCGGTAAACAATAAAATATAATTTTATACTTTTCCCATTAACTGCTCGCTCTCAACGTGAGACAAACAAAATCTTGAGCATAATTGTCTATGTCATCTTCATTCTATGTACTCGTAAATTTTAAAAAAATACTTGATAGAAGACCAAAATTATTATATGTAAAAAAAATAATAAGGCTGCGGTAGAATGTGCACAAGCGGATCGTTGGCACACGCCAGTTTCGTCGACGCCTTTTGGTTAAGGAGGGTCGGTTGTCGGTTCCCACTGTGCCGCCACTACGGTCTATGTAACCGGAGTAAATTCGAGCTCCGAAACGCATTTACGTCAAACCAAAGACAATAGACTCATTTCGAACGCGCAACATGTCAATACGCGCGACCAGAAAAAAAATAAAAAATAACCCTTTCTTTCGAATCGATTCACACTTGGAACAAGCAACCGCGACGGTTGATTTCCGTTCTTAATTCAAACAGAAGCCTCTTTTAAATAGGTTTTTCTGTACCTTTGAATGAATGCGATCAACGGACCTCGATCGGTAATTTGAATACTGAATGAGATTCGAGTTTCGATTATAGATTCATTCGATAAGTGACCTTGTTTGGGAAGGATATCGCTCATTTATCGATTGAGCCATTGATCAAATTGAAAGGGGAATATTCAAATAAGCTAGTTTGAGCAGCTGTAGTTTTTTACTTTATCTTCAGTTTTATTTTAATGTAGAGTCGTATTAGAGACAGGTGCTTATACAACTTTATTTTTATAATTTTTACAGCGAGATTAAATTTGCTCAAGTAGCCTGAACGCATTGCTACACTATCGAAGTGTCGAGACAGTGTATTCGACTCGTAAATAACGCGTCAACAGCTTAGCTAGTAAATATAGAACGGATCCGATCACGAGATGCGACTCATTGGATTAGAGTATAAAATCTATAAAAACTCATAAAGTGCTCATAAACACAGTTGAGGCAATAAAAAACAGTGTCGAGTCTCAGCTGTCGCGGGCTATTTCAAACTCCGAATTCGAAATCGAACTCCATCGAACCGCGAGGGGTTCCGATTTTAAAATTAGAAATGTCATTTTCTTTTTTCCGTTTCATCCGTTCTTATTAAAGTCGTATTTGACATTTCAGAACACGAAAAAAAGCCAAAGCAAGATACATATTGCTGGTCAGTACAGACACAAAATGATGTGATATGAAATGTGTTTATTTGACAGTCTAGAGCTTTTCAATATTGTTTGCAAATGTAGGTAGAGTAGGTATTCACTCATCTGAATAGTACTTAGGTCTAATCATATTTTAGTCCTTGGTTAGGTACTAGCAATTTTTATTGTTTCTATCAAGATTTTAATTACATATCTATCATTCAAGAATAAATTCATTTGCAGATCTAAATGTTTTCATTAGGAAATGGCATGTTTCAGTCATAATGTGGAACATACAGGTGCAATACCATCTATCAACGTCGGAATAAATAAGTCGACAGTCGTAAAAGAAAACACAAATAATTTTAAATAAAGTAATGTTTTTGTTAGTGAAAGTGTTATTCCAAAAACATGTGCCAAGTGGGTGAGTGTCAACGGAACAAAACAATGTTTTATTATTTTTAGCTCATTTTACAATTTTATCTCATTTGTGTAATGTATAATGGTCGTTTGTCATTTGCGAAGAAGGTTGCCTAGTCGGCTCGTTCTTTGTTTGTTTCATATTTTCATATATTCCCTATAAATAAATGCTTTACTTTTTTCAGTTCATATAATTTCAGTAAAACTTTCACCACAAGTATTGGCCCGAATTTATGTTCATAATGACGGGGAAAACACAGCCATGTGTGCTAAACGAATGTTATTGTCGAAAAAAAAGCTCTTCGTTCGATATTCAAATGTGGAACTGTTACAACACCGTTCCATTTCACGTTGTTTTCTTCGGAATGCAGCTAAAGATTATTTTTATAGCGTTACACATGTTTTGACCATCGCCAAGACATTGTATTCCGCTTTGATTGTTATAAATGATCGTGATAAATAATACTTTTTCTAAATTTTTCACAGGCGACATTTTAATGTGAGTCTGAATTGGATCGAACAGTTTGTTTAGAACTGGAATTTGAACGGGCAATCTTCCATAGATTTTGCGTCCAATCTTTTTATATGAAAAGAAAATATTTCTCACTCATCATTTGTAATCATTTATCTCATAAAGTATTGATCAAATAAATAGTTTAGTTAGAAGACGCAAAGGTGTTAGTTCCAAATCCAACTGTTTTGAAATGTGTCAAAGTCATCAAGTTCGGTATTAAAACTGTCAACTCTGAGATTTGAATAGAGAAGTGAACGGGTAGATAGTTAATCATTGGCTAGTTCACAGACATTTAGACTTTGACAGATGTCATAGTATAGTAGGTAGGTACATAGCTGTAATTGGAAATCGAATTGATGTGAGAAGTGGTGATTGTATGTACAATTATTTTATCCAATCATTCTACAGTCCATTTAATATGATAATCACCGCATTATAACGATAACATTACTTATTTTATGAATAGTTTGTAATAGCCCACGCCTGCGCGGGCAATTTAGTGCGCAAATAAATTTCATATTTCCAATCTCGAATGTTTCGTAACTAATATCATTCAAACGCAGTGTCCACTACAGCGGTGGTACTGTTAAGAACTTTATAAAGTTGCTACTTTATTCTATAATTCGTTTTGCAATGTGCAATGGATAACTGAAGTCATAAATCATGCACGTAGTGATAAGTATACGTAGCGATCATGATATAGCCTTTCCTTCGACAGACGTACAGAAAGTGTTACGTGTTTGTCGATGCAACAATGCTTTAGTTGACAGTCCGCCTAAAATCATTAAACCGACAAACGTCGTAAAGTGGAAACGAAATAGAACGAATATACTCGTACATTCCTAGTTAAAATTAAAACCGAACGAACGACATATTTTTAAAGTTCGAACGTCTACGAAAACTAATCGCTGTTTTCGATTCCCGCGCATTTTGAAAGAGTTCGAACACCGTTCTAAATTTGAAATGTTTGAATGTTTTCGATTTTTGAACGGCTGGCGGGACGTGTCAATGGTGAATGAAAAATGGCGATGGTATTATGAAATACGTTTTTGTTTTCTCTATTTCACTTTGAAGATCCGTTTTGTTTGTTTTCTACGACTTCAGTCCACTTTTCTAAACATGCTGCTAAGAAATCAATGACTGCACATTTACACTGCGTTTTTGTTTAGGAATTTTTTAACTGAACATTAGGCATGTTGCGGTTTACGCGTTGCGTTGAATGTTTATTTATTTTGAATTAAGACTTAGCAGGTTTTTCTTTAATTTAATGTCCCTCCTGCGTCTTGGCAAGCTATGGTCGAGACCGATAGGTAGTAATAGGAACTTTTCTAAGCAGAGAAGTAAGAGGAGCGTCGAAAGCATCAATACTGCAGTATCTACAGGGTGTTACAAAATGCGCGAACACACCGTACGGCGCAAGTAGCCAGCCGCGATGGTTATCGCTAGAACAATGGGTATACCTTGTACCGACAGCAAAAACGCGCAAGAAACTAAACGCAAGTGACAGGTACACGCCTGTCAGATGCGTTTAGTTCTGCCGCCATTTTTTGAACTAATCCACTTGACAGCTGGGAGTGCTTTTAATTAGCTTTTTGTAAGAGAAAGTGCATCATTGGAAGGTGTGAAATTGAATGTACCTTTTTAGATTGTATAAGGTACAGATTGTGTCATCTTTTCTCAATAATGGGTAACTGTCAGTATTGACATAACCAATCCAGTACAAAAAAGTTTTTATTAGTATCGGAACGTGCACTACGATGCACTGCCCTGCGTCCATCAACTTGAGGCATACAGATGTTAAGCCTCATGTGCCTGTAATTACACCGGCACCACACTCTTCAAACCGAAGCACAGCGTAGATAGATAGATAGATAGTTAACATACAATAAATATTAATTACTTACAAAAAATAATGTGCGGATCGACCCACCACCTACAGCGCTGTAGGCAGAGCTACTACCAACTGAGCTGTGAAGCCAGTCAGTACAATGAAGGGGTTGAGTCATTCGATTCTTCTGTCAACGTTACATACCATTTCGATAGGTATCATTCAGGGAGGATGACATTTTGAGCACTTGTTTGAGTGACCCGTGTGACCCCATGCATCTCGATCAGAAGTTTGAAAGCTCCTCCATGCATAGGGCTATTGGAGAGACATTTTGTGATAGACAATAGGATTGGATACATACTGATTGATAGAAGTTGCTGAATTGTATGTAGATACAATTCAGCAACAGCATTCATACATTCGCAGGGCAGTGTATCGTAGTGCACGTTCCTATCGAGCGTGACTTACGATGCAATGCTGTGATATAATGATTAGCACGAAACATCGAGTGGACCATCAGCACTCAGCAGCAATGTACAATGAGTTTGTCCTACAATCGGCGGTCTTATCGCAAGTAGCGATCTCTTCCAGACAACCGTTACTTTAATCAAAACTTAGGACTAATGTTTTGCATCGTTGACTGCGTAGTTATATCCTTAAAAATGTTGATTTTTAACCGACTTCAAAACAGAAGGAGGTCCTCAATTCAACTGTTTGTTATTTGTTGTGTTTGTTACGAAATTACTTCGCCAATTATGAATTGATTTTGATATTTTTTTGAGGTCCCATAAAAATTTTAACTAATTTGAAGTTTTTTTTTGCAGAATAGTTACAATTTAAAGGAATTTGGAAAAGATAATATTTTGTTTTAAGACCACACTTTAAGTTAATAAAGAATCATGTGTTTCAATGGCATTAATTATATGTTTATTATGGCGTGCCATTAAAATATAGTCTAATCACTTTTATATGTACTCCGGAAGGCGTAAACCACACATCAATCCTTTGCTCTCTTTGACAATAATTAAGATAATTGAGCCATTTTATGCTAATGAAATTTTGAAATCTTATTATTACTAGTAGTTCGCCTCGAACGGAGATCTCGTGATGCGACCCGACGAACCCATCAAAACTTTGAGTACGTAGTAGTCAGAGGCAAGTCCAAACATTATCTTTGGACTTTTTTCTGACTACCGCCTACTAACTTGGTATGGTTACCAAGTTTTAATTTTATTGGCCTATTTATTGAAGAGTTCCGTTGAACAGACCTTGGCTCCATCATCAGACCTGGTCGTCGTTACCATTTTATGAGAACTGAGTACCTCCTTAATTTATTTCAGTAAAAAAATTTAAGAAAAAGCAAAGGAACTGACCGACCAGTAGAAAAACCTTGATGTCAACGAAACACTTAGAGATGGGAGCTCTTGGATCGCTGGTTATCTTAATTTAACTTTTATTATTTTATCTCAAAAACTGGGCGTCCCAATAAAAAAGTAAAAATTGTTTTGGGATGTCCAAACAAAGCCCTTTCATATGACATGTAACTTGATTTTTTTCTGTAACTTTTTTTATTTTTGCCCCCTTATAAAACCCCATATCTCAAAAACCCTTCATCCGATTTTACCCATATACTTACCAGTAAATTTCTCAAGTACAAGCTATCGACATATCAAATTTCATGCAGATCGGATCAACGGTTCTAAAGTTATCGCCAGACAAACATACATACATACATACATACATACATACATACATACATAAAATGCCAAATCGCCCAAGTTGAAACTAAGATCTTCGTTCGCTTCGCTCACTCGATCAATCAATAATCAAAGCTTTGACTGGTTGACTGGCGTGAAACACTTAAAATAGAACGATGGGCACATCAAATTTAAATACATTTTTTGATTTTCTTTCTTAATTTTTAGCAGTATTTGATACGTCATATTCAGTAAAAATATCTGTATAAGGAGACACTATTTTTTTTAATCTGCGTTCTTGGTGGCGTCTTCTCTCTATGGTCTGTTCACACCGACGCGTCTTGTCATGTACGGTTTGCATACATTGATCGGTACCTTGCAAGCCATAGCGGACGCAAGTTTGCTTACTGTAGAGACTTGCATATCCTTGCAATATGTGCCCACTGCCCACACTAGGAATGGAATTTTGTAAATTTGTATCCTAAGGTGTCCGGAATTGAGGTCAAAGTTCTTTGAATACCTCCGAAATTTTGTGTCCAAACGAAGTCGCGGGTAACCGCTAGTTATCGTATATTACATGAAGCATTATATTTATTGCTCTCGATATCTGAAGACACTTTACATAAAAGTTTTATGATTGCTTATTTTCGTTTACTCGCTCCCAATTAACCTTTTAGTGTCGTTTAACGTAATGTGATGGTAAATCTCTCACTTTTGGAATCTCGCATCGATTGACACTATCGATTGACGGTAATAATTGGTCATCTAACACTGGTTATAGATTATTGCAACAAAAAGGTCAAAACTTTTTCGTACAAAGTAATTTGCAAAACCAAAAAAGTTTGCAACAGGATCACAACTTGTTTAGCATTACTCCATCGCTCCTTCTAATATTACATAATTTAAGGTGTAAAATGAAAATGGCATAACTACACCATACCTACTTCGTAATCTTTTTAAAAATTAGTAAAAAATGTAGCCAACATTTAGAAATTACCGTAATTTTTTTAATCCCTCGGATTTTTTTAAAGAACAATCCGTCGAAGTAATTTTTTATAACATTTTTAATTAGGTACATTTTATTTAAATTACAACTGACACAACAACCGCTACCTCAAACTTCTGGTATCTCACCTATTTATAGCATCTAAGCTTACCTATTTATAGCATCTTTACTTATCTCAAATCAATAATGAGTTTACGATCAAAACGAAAGATTATTATCGCCATACAACCGGACACAATTAATAATGTCCATAACATAAAGGAGAATGTCCATAATAAGGCGCATAAAATTCGAATCAAATAATTCGATGTTCATAAACCAATCAATTTATTGGCCTAATCGAATCCAATCAAATCGGTGCCTCTCTAATAAGCATGGGTCATTCTTGCTACCTATATAATGTCTATGTTACTTTTAAATTTGTTTTCCGTGATCATGAGTTTTATTTTTATAGCTTTTTGACTCAAAATAGCTTGCATAAGAATCGAATTACTATAAATTGCAATATCTGCTTTTGGTGTTTTATTTCCACAGTAAAAGATATCATTGTGCGATGATTATAAGATCGAATATCGTTTGCAAGATATATCGAATTCAGAAACAGCTATTCTGCGTCAATATTGTATTTTAGTGCTCAAAAAGGGCCTCATTGAGGCGCACTTAAAATCCTTTCACCACACTGCTTCGAAAAAACTAGTGGCACTCCAAGAAGAAGAAGTATACTGTATTTTAATAAGCATGGGTCATTCTCCCCACATGGTCCATTCCGACAACTATTTACAAACAATAAGCGCGCTTAGTCGGTGATCGAGACTGCAATGTGGGAAATTAGAACGTTGGAACCACTTTGCAACGGTTAAGATTATGTTAATGAGTAAACTCAGGTCCTGTAGTGTGCTTTCCCTGTGGGACTCTTGTTTTTAACCATCTTAAGCTATGAAGTAATTGTACAAAGCCTATACGCTCACTAAGTAGAAATGACAACACACTGAAGCTTCTTAAGGCGTTTTTACTATTTTATAAAAAAAAATAGGAACTAAGAAGAAAGTTTCTTGCTTGTTCTTCTAGGTTTAATTAAAATTATTTAATAAATGACTCCAAAATAATATTAACTACATTTTAACCATCACATGCAGATTTCCTCTAAAAGCTCTACCGAAGAAATGGTTCCCACAATACCAAGCTACATTACAACTGAGAAATTACTAGTAATAACGGATAATTTACAAAGGATAATGGATCTTAGTGACACGAGTTAAGATTAAGATTACCTTGCGTAACGACTTGTCGAAGGCTTAACATTCATGTCTTGAGGCTCGCCTATACCTAATAACCATCAATGATCGGACCGATTGTGAAAAATATCATTAAAAAACCATCAGTGCTTGATGATTTGACTGTACAGATGATTCGTGCGGCCGGCCATTACCACAATCGATTCTTTTTTTTTATTATTAAATTATTGACGTCGTGTAGTTTATTCTTTACGGTTCGCGGTTTAAGCGATTCTGCGCTACTGCAGTGCGCTCTATAAAAGAATCGAATAAAAAGCCGAGGTTTTTTTATTGAACTACTTTCCGTGATAGAACGAGACTATCAATAGATCACGCCCACTTATAGTAAAGTAGGAGTGGCACATATAGAATTAGTGAGCTCGATACATCGATTAGCCTCAGATATCGACAAAAAACGCGATTAGCTCCAAAATCATCGACAGCCGAAAAAAGGTAACAACCGAAGGTTAATGGCGGTTTTTGTTCGAAATTCGAAGATTTGAATTCGTAATTTCAACCGCAAGGCGTTCGAATCATTTGTCAGTGACAATTTTTTGGTTGGCAATCGATTTTTAAATACAGGTTAAAGTTTGAGGCCTCCTTTTGTGCGGCGCAATAAAAAGATTTCGGAAATTACAATTGATTGTCTGTTACAAGAATGTTTTATAAGGACGATGGTAAACTTTACAGCTTAAAGGCCTGTCTTCGCTATGACGTCACACTGCGTCGTATGATTAACGTCACTTTATCATACACACGTTGCGTAGATACATTCGTTCCATAGAATATTGAATTTTCTTTTCTAATTCAGCGTCCTTGTCACCTCGTCCTTTGGTCTTGCGACCCACTGACATAGGCATGGGAAAGCACGCCATTTTTTGCTTTCGGCACATTCTTCGTCATCAAGGCTGTGGGAACCGATCGCATTCCCTCCCATCCGTAGGGAAATGCTCTTTTTTCGATTGCTCCGATACAATCGAATGAATCGACTCGATTAATTATGGCGTCGAAATCTAAATGTTTGCGGTTACCCTAATTAAGGAAGAGCTGTTTTTTTTCGGACCCTGCCGTCCGAGAAATCGAGTAGAGACCAATTTGGCAGTAGTCCTTTTATTATACTTTGTGTCATGTTATAATTTTTGATTTCTCGACAAGCTGTTAGTATTTGTTTTTGTTCAGCCTTTTTATTTATTTGTTTTTCAACTTTCTTATTGAATCGAGTCAGTTAATTTTAATACGTTTGATCGTATTCGTCATTTTGAAGCACAGCGATCCAGAACCGTTTTCAATTATAGGAACAATAAAATGTCGATCGCAGTATCGGTCAGTCAAGATTTTATAGATGTTAATTGTTGAGTGCTTCTTGAGCGGTGCATAAATATAGTTTTAAAGCTACTCAAGATGGGTGGCTAATAGTGAATTTATTGCTATCGGCAGAACAAACCAATCATATGCATAGAGTCTCATTTGAACGAAAGTTGTCGACCTTGCTGTAAAACATTTACGAACTAGTACGGGAGGTAAAGATTTTCATAATTCCACCCGAAAAACTGTAAAAATTACCAATTGCAACCTGCTAGTTCAATGCAATACAATAATCTTTCTATTTAAATAGTTTTTGATTAATTAAAGTTATTGTTAATCCGATTCTTTAGTATTCTTAGTTATTAGCCAAGAAAGCTTCAAGCTCAGTCATTTAAAAACAGCAATTGAAATGAATATTTTAATTTGAATTGAAAAAAAGATTATTACCGATTGAGACTACCAGTTAGAAATAACCTGTGTATATTGAAACTTAACAGCTCACTAGTGTTTTGCAAAATGCACAATCCCACTGCAAATTAGATATAAGATTACTTGAAATTGAATCTTGATAGAAGACACTATAGCTCATTTTGCATTGCATGCTGATCTGTAGTGAAACCCACTTATAGGTTTTGATAGGGCTGCCTGGTTTTACTGTCTCCGCGAATGACGATTGATTATAGAGAATGGTTGCGGATGTGAAATGAAAATTGTGATTGAATTGTTAATTGAATCGGCAAGAAAGTCGTAAAATGCCTGGTTTGAAGTCACCGGCGAAAATACGACAAGCTTTACTAAGTATTATGATGAAAACAAATAGACAATTATTGTTTAAGAGCACTGGCGGCTGGTGGTCTAGTGGTAGCGGCCCCGCCTTCCGATCCTAAGGTCGTGGGCTCAAAGCCAGTCGTGTACCAATCAGTTTTTCTGTTCAAAAATGTATGTGCACACTGCCTGTACTATCAAACAGTGAAGGACAACATTGTGAGGAAACCGGCATGTCGAAGAACCTAAAAAGTTCCGAAATTCACCGCACTGCTTCGAAAAAAACTGGTGAGACGACTAGAAGAAGAATTATTTATTCACTTATAGGTATTTTGTTCGTGAATCAAAAAAACATATGCGGCAGTTTAGTGACATTACAAGAAGCATTATTGTTGTTATAATAACCATTATCTCTGAAAATACACCACAATAATTGAAATAAATCTGACAAGATACCGAAATATCCACTTGAGATCAAGTGCAGCTAGCTAATGAAGACTAAAGCAACGAACACGAGACAATAAGCGATGATCTACGACACAGGGTTAGCTGTCAGTGTCAACTGTCATCGCTCAATTACATGACATTAGAGGTAATGTAAATAATAGCATCGATTGTAGATGACATACACGTAGTGTATTAGCATCAAATATGGCGCCTACAAATGTAACTGTCAGACTGGAATTAATATTGCATTTGCTAGAAATCATAATGCGAATAGTTTATATTTGTAATATATACTTGAAATAAGCAGTTTATTGTCTTTTTAATAGATTCTGTGTATTATTATAATGAAGATCAGAGTCATATCAATCACAGAAATGTAATGAATAATTATTGTTTTGTAAAAACTCATTAGATTAAATAGGTAGGTACATACTCTACCTGCTTCAATGAAAACCAAATTAGTGCACATGTTAAGGACTCTGACTGACTTTTTTCTCTACTACTCTTAAAATTGATATCTCAATCCCAACAAGTAACATAATAAACATAAGTTAGAAACTTACCGTTGTCGAGTAAAAACAAATAGTTACAACAATGCAGAAACAAGATAAAGCCGTTTTCAATACACGACATTTAGCGACAAATTACGAACAATAGCGTATAATAAACAAGTTAAATAAATATTCATCCGAGAGGCGATGCGTCCTCCTGATACACTCCATTTGAATGCCTCCGATAGTATTGTTAGACTGCCCACTAAGCTAAACATTGATTAAAAAGAGAATTTACATTTCAAATTTACATATGCCGTGCCTAGAATTGCACTTATCGATTAGAAGCAAGGACGTTTTGTTTTAATTTCATACTTTGTTATTTAAGCATTGTGCTCACGAGATATTTCCGCTTGAGACGTATTATTCTCAATAAGAAATTCAACATATCTATCGATAATACCGCTCATGGTGCATTTAGATTTACCGATGATGCATACTTTTGTACAATAGAGTGTATTTCTATCTCTTTTATGTGGATATTGTCTGTATCTCCCTTCAGCGTATTGGGATCTTTTGTAGATCATCATTAGATGAAGATGGTTTATAAAAGGGTAGGAAGATTCCTGCCCTTATCCCACTTCATATGGGGTTGGCACAACAGGTATGTATTTTCACCTTTAATTTTGTGTTACGATGCGAGGGTTTAATAGGTGGCTCAGTATTTGATGCACTGTGATTTTATGTAGGTAACAGTGCAACACTTGTATTCTGTCAAAGCCTAGAAAGGGCAACATGGGCATGTTACAATACAAACTAGCGGTAACATTTCTATTTCATAATACATAAAAACATTTCGTCAACACAAAAATAAATGATGAACTTTAAGCCAGTCCAGTAAATAGTAAGCTTTCGTTTTGTTTTACGATCTGTGTTGCATGCTCCGATATTTTCGTGTATTTTATAGTTTTCAGCTTAGGTTCGCTTTTTGGGCTTTATCTAACACGGCAGGAAGTGAAGCCTACATAAATCAAAGTGATTAAAATTTCGTGAGCAGTCGTTGCTTGAAAATACCTTTAATAACCTTGTTTTTAATTAAGTTGTTACAATACAATACATTGTAAAGGTGCATAATTATTTGTTTATTTCTTAAAGAAAGCCACAGCTCTTAAAATACAATGTTATACACTTTTTTTAATCGCTAATAATAAAAGCCAATAACATGAAATTTAAGGTACAAGTAAAACTAATTTAGGGTTTACGTTACTTATATAATTATTTTGAATTATATAGTAAAAATGGTACCTAATTTATCAGTTACCTATCAAAATAATTTTTATAAAATGAAATTTTGATCAAAATGGTATTGTAAATATTGATCAAATTTGAGTTATACCTACTAAGTAAGCAAAGCAAAAACGCCCCTAGTGTTATTGGTGTCTAGGGGCAACGATGACCGCTTACCATCAGGTGGGCCGTAAGCTCGTTTGTCTGTCTTTTACATTAAAAATAAAGTTTACGTTTCTAGAAACTTTTTGTGCATGTGCGAATAATCTTCGAGACTTAAACGGTTCCAAAGGCTATCCTAATGCATCATTTTGATTGTCGTCTATTTGAATAGTGACATTTGACATTTATTTTGGCATATACCACTTTCAATTGTCAGAATAGTTTCTAATCTAATCTAGGAGCGATGCATCATCTCATAATGTCTGCTGGTTGATTATTTCTCATCTATTTACAATGGCTATTGTCACTGTGCCCTTTGGTTACATTTCTAACACTAATTCGTCGAATTACCCGTCAAATTCGTTTCCGGATTTGACAGTCAATTTCAAAACGGGCTGGTTAATAGAAGTTATAATTACGAGAAGTAATATATCAGAGTCAGAGTCTAAGTCAAAAGGTATTTTTCAAATTGAATGAATTGAACACAAGGGTCACTTTGAAACGACTTAAAAAGCTAGTTATTTACGAAACGTCAAATCTTTTAAAACTCAAGTAATTGTTTGCGAAGAATTGGCGCCTATATTGCCGCAGTTTTCATGTTTCCGCTTGATTTATATGATTTCATTGTTTAAACATTTTTTTTATTATTCATGACGATCATTTTTTGTGACCAAAGCTATGTATTTCAAAGGGTTAACTTAATTTTGTTGTAAAGCTGCAGATAAATTGTATTACACAACGAACAAGAATGCTATGAGTATTTCCTACTGCGCTGCTCTATCTATAGTCTATTGCAATATCCTCCGACCTTGTTCGATACAGATCAGAGGTCCAAGAACAATGTGTTTATAACGATTAGATAGATGTATATCAGAATTGCAGAGTAATTATTGTCTCTGATTCGCTATAGAGTATAAATTCAGATGAACAAAGTAAGGCATGTCTTATAGAGGGTGAATTTATTGGAATAATTCACCATTTACAAGCTGAAAATCTTCCAGAATACATTGGCAAAATTATCACCATACCTAGTTATTCCATAAATAACTTTCTAGAAATATGGATATCAAAAAAAAACAAAAGCAGCTTTACGACTATGATCCCCAGACACGGCAGGTATCCACTTAGATCTTTGACCAAGTACTAATTTAAGATTCTTTGGGGAAGTCTAAGGGGAGTAGACAGAGGTACGTCTAAATATTACATTTGGCGCATACCCAAATTTTGCAGTAGTTGGGAGTGGATTAAGATAAGATGCACATATATTTTGCATGGACAAGTGCGTGCTAATAATTGCATGCTAAATTGATACCAATTGTATCATCAAACTCTGATCTTTGGTCCCAAACTTAATGACGGAGTCGGTCAACATTATCATACCAAACAATAGTGTTCAAACAATAGATATAATTGTTTTGTGGCCGATCGCGGTCCCATCGACCCCGTGGGTTAGATACAGGTTAATTGCGCTCATAATGGGAACTATTAATTGATTTTGTTTGTTGTTCGTATACTGCAATATCGTTTATATGCTAATTCTAATATGGTCCTTGTTGCATGTGATTTAAACTATTTGTATTCTTGAATGTATAGGAAGTATTTCTATAGGTAATTCATTTTGTGTAGCTGAATTTACTTTCTTTGTTATTTTCTTGTTTGTCAGAATAATTAGTATAGCAGTTTGTGGTCTTAGATGAGTTGTATATAAGTGAACATTCAGTTCACATGAAAAGCATCTATCAGCATCCTTACCTGTTGCCAGAACTGTGCAAGCAGATATATTCTCTCTTTCTTGAAGAGCCAATCCATCGAGTGCATAGCTTGCACCTCCGCCTCCGGTGCCGGCAGGCTGGCCGCGCCCGTCGGGTGCATCCGGCCGATCGCCACTCACGCCCCACGCATACTGACCGTCACATCAAATTCAAACCATTCGTGTTCTTTCAAATTTAGAACCCCACATTTCTTTTTCAGTTCTTTCCAGCCAGTTAAACTTTTTTTTTCTCCAGCCGATTGTTCTTTTCGAATCGCGTGTTCGGAAGCCTGAAACAGAAAAAGACGGTGTTGATATCGATTCTATTGTTTCAGTTTTCGTGTCGAAACTAATTTCGGTCGATGCATAGTGCGATAGCGATACGGAATTGACAGACAAAGAAGTTGTTTTGGGTCTTATAGCTTTGCGGACAAATAGGGTTACCGGCATAAAAGCCGGTGCTCAAATAAACGCTATTGAAGATAAGGGACAGACCTTGCTGAAATACTGCTAGAATTAAGTACTTTGAATTAAATTGCCCAGTCTGCAGGTCAAGTAGGTGCTAAATTAAATGTAATTTATTGGGTTTGCTGCACGATTTGTTGCGGCCGAAACACTAAATACAATATACAAAAACATGCAAAAACTAAGTTATTGCCGCCTAAAACCAAGCTCCTTGAATAGTAAATTTGAATGCCTTAAGTTGCACACGGTAGCGGATGCAGGTGATTACATGATTATAGGTCTGAAGGATATATAAATAGTTCAGAATAGATTAAAAAAGAGCAAATCGTTCAGATTGTCCTATATTGCTGTAGAGGTCTATCAGAAAATAAGAGCAGAGTTGTGTTAGATATCTTCGATATTTGACCGTCGTATTTTCACCCTGTTTTATATGGCTATGAAATATATTATTAAAATGTTGCGAAGCAATTCTTCATAACCTAGTGGAACTTTTAGTTCTACCAGCGGTTTCCGCTACCTTCTCTCCCTTTGTCCGTCGGCTATCAGGGCTGGAGCAGTGAATTACTGGCGTGTCAATCAATAAACATGATAAGTGCCGAGTTTCGTGCCGACTCCCGCCGATATGCAAACAGGATTACACGTCACGCTACGGTCCCGATCGCCGGCATCGATTGTATCGATTCGGCGGTTTTTTTCTACTTTCAGTGTTGTTGATAGGAAGTTCTGTAGTTTCCTTGTCCTTCAATGCATCAGTTACAGTTAGTATCACTACTCCCTTGTAAGAAAATAATGTTTCTTTTGTACTATTAGTAACTACATATTTAAAAGTATTCCATTTTTTATTTTGTCTCAAAAATATGAGCAAAGTTACCAAGACTCGCCACATCTTTTGAGATTTTATCTCAGAGAATAGTTCCATTGATTCTATATCACAATCTCTATTCCTAAAACATACCTATAAACAAGGGTACAGGTATTAGCTCTCTTGTTAGAGCATAACAGGTATTTTGACGACAGTGTGTCAAACCAGGCCTCATTTTCCATTCCGTCTTCACGTTCAAAGGAAAGCCTCAAGATTCTGTTCTCAGTTTCTGCAGGTGTATGGGTGCACTATTGCCATCTTGCACTTGACTAGATCGCAAGTCCGTTTGTGTAAGACAGTGATGCCATTCAGAACAACACTTGAGTGGACATAGAAGATCCGAAACTCAGCGGTGTTGCCATATTTGTCAAATCTTTGCTGCATGGAAGCCATTTGACAGCTGTTTGTGAATCTGTTACTACAGTACGTACTATGAAGCGTTGCCAAAAAAGGTTGCAACTGGCTTTAAGTAATTTTTTCGGTTGGATAAAAATGAGATGAGGACTCTTTTTGCACCTTGATTCACATAGCTTTAAAACGTTACAAACTGATCCTTGTGATTCAATTGAATGAATACCTTTTGTCTTTGACTTTGACATCCATGTCCTCAATAATTCCAAAAGATCACTACCCAGATACCGAATTCAATACCAAGACCAAAAAAAAAAAAGAATGTAACATTTCATTTGATTCAAAAGCTGATAAATACTCTTTTATAAATAAAATGCCCAGTAGTTTTGTACATACAATGAGTCATAGCATAAACAAACTGAAATACAACCACTTCATGTTAGTCACTTTTACGTAGTTAGATATTGGTTAATATTCATTAGAGGGGGAGGTTTGATGTAGATAACACGCCAGTATTTTATTTATTAGTCTATTGATACATTAATGTCTGTAGCCTTATTATGCGACACCCCATTTTATCAATATTCATTATTTACTTCATCACTGTCTTCATTGATAACAGTCACTTTATCATTGTCATTCTTCTTCTTGTCGTGTCACTATTTCTTTCGAAACAGTGTGGTGAAAGGATTTTAAGT
Organism: Chloroclysta siterata; assembly: GCA_932294275.1. NCBI lineage: Eukaryota > Metazoa > Arthropoda > Insecta > Lepidoptera > Geometridae > Chloroclysta > Chloroclysta siterata. Next base: position 1,136,018 of record OW028607.1, read on the forward strand.
GCGCCTTAAAAAGGCTTCACACATGTTTTAGAACTTTTTAGGTTCTACTATATGCCGGTTTTCTCACGATGTTTTCCTTCGCCGATTTAGGACAGAAAAACTCATTGGTGCACGACCAGTTTTGAGCCCACGATCTCACGATCGGCAGGCGGGGCTGCTACCACTACACCACCAGTGCTCTCGATTTGTCATGCTGTCGCTTGAGGTGCTTATACAAAGAATCGATTTGTTTTAACTTTACTTAAATCTAAACCATTTAAATTTCATTTTACGAGAACTACCTTAGCTACCTGTCGTTTCAAAATCCGCAGACGATATTATCAGACACAAATTGTAGATCATAACTTTCCTACTTTACAGATCTATCGAATCAATAAATAGCACTAAATCGAAACTAAGGGCAGTTCAAAATTTTTACGTCTCGACTTGTCGACAAACTTTCTCTTGCTTCCGAATCTTTGCTTCTAATTTTATAATAGTCCTTATGGCCGTAGTAATAAGGGTGTTTGTAATAGTTTGTTTATGTGACAATGGTGAAACTATGGTGGTATCAGATAGTGATCTTGAGGTAACCATCGCGTGTCGGCTGCCGGTTGACTCCCTTTATTAACGTAGTCCTTAACAACTTTATTTTTCGTCAAATTCAAAATGTCCTTTTTGAATAATACCCGATAAACAAATCGGTTCAACTTTACTTGCTTTTAATTTAAATTGTAGATTTTTATATTGATAACATTTTTGTAGAAAAAGAATATAATTTATGAAATGACATGATATAACTCATTATTACTTGTCGAGCCGAAAGTATAATAGATATAGTATAATACATAATGTAGAGAATTCTGATTTCAAAAATATGATTTCAACTAATTCCTGATTTATTCATCGAACCACAGACATTAGTTCGCTTTATTTATATTTTGATAAATGACAGCTTAAAATGTCATCCACATTCTTTGCTTGGAAAAGGAAACCATCGCGTGCCATTATCATGATTTAAATACCCGCTAAAATATAAAGCAGTTTCGATAAACATTAACGACTATCGTTACAAAAAAGACAGGTGCTTCTAAAATATCCAAACATTAAAAATATCCGAACATTGAACAACACCGCAAACAGTTTTATACCGTCGTAAATATTACGGAACTAAGATCACCCTCACGCGTAAAAACTTTTGGAACACATTAGTGCCACACAAAATGCATCGCAAACCAAACGCCTACTAGCAACCCGTACAAGGTTCAATCTCCAATGATCCTCGAAAACAACGGTAAAGTAAAAGTTGTTGCAAAACAATAGATAGTAAAATCTATCGTGATTCGAAAAGGAGTTCGTGACACAGAACTTTTCAGTTCCCTTCGATCGATCTGTTTTGCTTTCTTTTTAACCTAATTATGCATTTACAACGGCATGCAATCTCAAACAGAATCGATGTGAATCAGCGATTGCAATTCGGTATTTCGGGCGAAAATCGCGAGTTGAATTGTTCGTTTGATTTTCTTTCGTCTACCCTCCTTACTCCTTTTGTTCGGTATCGACACGGAACTCTGTGCCAGATATTAGTCAAACTCGGTTCTTTTTATTCGTTCCAATTTGCCAAATCTGTTGTGGTTCTTCGTTTGTGCTCTTTGAGCTGCACTCGACGTTCTGAAATTCGATTATTTCATTGCCTGTTCTTTGATTGATGGATTTTGTTTGCTGTTTTTGGGTTTTCGGATGCATTGAGTGGTTTGTGAATCCGTTAAGTGCCTTTTTGTTCTGTTCTAGATTTGTCGGCTTTTATCGGTTCCCCATTTGATACGATAACTTACGATTATGTCTGCTGAAGCATACACTTCTACTCGACGTACTCGTACTAATAAACAATGTTTTATTTACCTATTTCTCTCATTATTTATGATATTGAACTCAAACTTTGCGTGCATAGTTATTTTTATTACTAGCCCTCCATGTCTGACTGCATGGAAAAACCATTCCCCTTTTTTATCCCCAATTTAAACTAGAAATAAATAACTTTTACGAGATGCCCTAAACATTACACTTGTAAAGTCACAAGGGCCATTCAAGACCATGCCATGGTGGACAGTGCACTCGGAACGTTATCAAACAAATAGCGACTAACTAAATGATCAATTTCAATTCAGTAGCGATAAGTGCCTAACGTGGTACTATCACGAAAGCGACTATGGTGATGTCACTCGATATTAAAAGTCCGATTATCGATACAATTGAATCGAACATCGCGTGCGTGCGTTTTATGAGGGCAGGTGTGGTTCACGGTTCTTGACGACTTTATGTTGTGTCACTGTTGCCTCTGTATTTATTGTGCTGGCATGATATACCTACTGTCTTCAGTGACTAACGGTTGGGATTATTTATTTGTCTCAAATATCTATAAAATATAGTTCCAACCAACATTTGCCTTTATAACCAGCGAATTCATCACACAGATAGATATATCTATCATGAAAGTTATCTATATCAAATTGTATCGTAATCAGTTTAGCTGTTTGGTGTTAAAAATAACCGACATTATAGACTTACAATAGAATTTATTTATTAGAGTGATAATATTACTTTGGCTTATTTAATATTGAATAACTTATTACGAAAGGTGTTCAAACACGTTTCAAAATGCATAAATTTAGGTTTACGATCATCGAACACTTCAAGGCCGAACAACCAATTTACCTAGTATTTTCTTGTTAATTATAATTTTATAGTTTTCAAATTGTTTATAATTATAATTTAAAATCGATGCTCATATTAATTATTAATATTTGAATCTTTATATTCCACGTACTAACTACAGTTATTTTTTATAAATATTAATTCGTATTTATTATAAAATTGGTACTTTATCAGATAAAAAAAACGTGACGTATTAAAAGTTCTTTTTCAATGATCAAGAATCAATAATCGCATATATAAAATAATTTTCCTCGGTGTTTATGACCAAGGAAAATTATTTTATATGCTATTTAAGTATTTGACCCATCACGGGAATTGAATCCGCACCTCTAGCATCAGTCAGTAAACAAAAACTTATAACTTATAAGTAACTATAACTTATAAACAAAAACGTATAACTTATTTTCTTGTCTCTGTATTAAAATGAAAAAAATTAGAACAGATTTGATTTACATATTAACTTATGGAATCTGATGATGTGGATAAATATTATTTTAGGAATAACTACTGCATCTCCGTATGTTATTTTAAAAGCATAATTATGTCATCTCCTACTATTTGAAAATCCCAAATGAGTTATAATGCACTTCAGTATCCCCTTGAGCCTGTGTGATTTATAACTGTTTGTTTTAAGAATGGATGTAGTCTTATTAATAAAAGATACTATAAATATTGATACTTTATTAAATGTCTAGTATTATTTTAATTTAGTTTTTTTTGTTCGTACATTTTAGTTTCAGTATTTTGACAGCCTTCACAGCTCAGTTGGTTGCTCTGCCTTCTGTGCAGTAGGCCGTGGGTTCGATCCCCACGGAGAACAAACATTTGTGTGATGATGTTGTTTGGTCTCTTTCTGGGTGTTATATAATATTATCAGTATGTATTTACCAAAAAAAAGTATATATGTATTATATATGCTATCTAGTTAGCTATATAGTGCTGTGTGGAAAGTCTACCAATGTTTATATTTATTTTATATAGGTAGCCAAAATATTAACGTATGGTATTATCAATAAGTAGATTGTTTAAATAATACATAACTTGTTTCATCGATAAACATTATCTTTTTTTTTTTCTTAAGTTTACGAGCACCGCTTTTGTCGGGGTTCAAATCAAGTTTTCTCCAATTGAGTCTTTCCAATATAAACATTATCTACTATATCAAAAATTTGAGAAAGGTAGAAAAATAAAAACATTTTTGTTTTAAACCTCAAAAAAAATGCTAAAACTACAGCGAAGTAAAATGGGCGGTTTTATTGCTGTAAGCGATCTCTTTTGATAAATATCTAATTGGCAAAATTTTTATGAATTAATTTCAAATGTTGCTAGTGTCTTAAGTTTCGGAAACAAAAAAAGATACCCAATAAAGATGGTGCATTTTTGCACTCAAAATTAAAAAATCTTCCACAACAACAGTAACATAAAGCAACAATAAAAAAGAAGTAAAGTTTGGTTTATGATATTGGTAAAGAAGTTTCCGCCCGATTTACTCTTATCTTCAAGAAAGGGGAGCTAAAAAAGACATCGGGAAACGAATATGACATTCAAATATTTTTTGTTGCTTATAAGGTAGGGTGTCTGCTTTATTGGAGTTAACAGAAACAGCTTCACGACTTTTATCCCCAGGCACGGTCTATATCCTCTCAGACCCCTTAGTACCAAGTACCAACTCAAGATACTTTGAGGATGTCTAGGGAGGTAGGCAGAGGTACGTCCAAATGTAACATTTTGCACACACCCTCATTTTGCAGTTCTTAGTACCATGCGTGACAGGTTACACGCTCATCGCCGCTGTTAGAATACTAATTGACTTCCTCACGATGTTTGATATGACCAAAAAAAAAAACAAAAATTAGACAATTTTAATTATTATTTAATCATGAAATGAATACGTGTATGGTTTTGAATGCCAACAAACTAAGCAAGAATATTTTTTAGTCTCAGTTTTGTTATGTTTCCCCAACTGTCAAAATCAATATGTGTTCAATAATGTGAGGTGACAGAAAGAAGCGTCACCCTAGTCTTACAAGCCACTATGTCATTACACCCTCGCGTGGGATGGAGTATTTCGGGAGCTGTCGATATTTGGAGTCGGTCTATTACAAAAACTGTTTCACACGACTTTTTGAAGATCCAAGATTTTATTTTGATGTCTTTTTTATTTGACATCTATAACTGGTGCTTCATTTTTCTAGTTTTGGATGCCGACAGGTAAAATCTTCAGAGATGTGAGACAATATAAAACATAAGCTGGTGCCCGCGACTTCGTCTGCGCAGGATTATTCACACAATATCTTTAAAAATTGTAGCCTATGTGTTATTCTGATCTATAAGCTATATGATTGTAAAATCCATTCAGTAGTTTTTACGTGAAAGAGTAACAAACATCCATCCATCCATACTTACAAACTTTCGCGTTTATAATATTAGTAGGATTCGTGTGATTACAATTTGCTAGAAAACGTTGGACGGAAAGGGTTCAATACTCAATACTCAATCCGATTTTTTTGTAGAGATTGTTGTTGATTTGATTTAAGAAATTAAGATTTGCTCAAAGTTGCCCATGCATTGCTTATTTATTATAGAAGTTTATGCAAATGAAAACGATTGTATACTAGACTTAACACAATGCCAGATGGATCAACAATTCGATTTCTTGATAGAAGTTCTTTAGTTACGTGCGCTGTATCTATGTGTATACATGTGTCTGTATTTCCTTCTGTGTGTGTATGTCAAATAAATAAATCATTACTTCCATTCACTCCTCCCCTTAGTTTTGTAACATCGCATATAACTGAATCGAATGTCCTCCAAAAATAAAGACCATCCAAAAATACTTCAGCATCATTCATACAGTCACCTGTTCTTCGTTAGATCAACTCATATCTCTCGCATCCATCTATATTTATTTGTATTATGATGTCTGATCGTTTGTCTTTGTCGTAAGTACTATCAGCACCATTAAAACTATATTATCAATTCTGAATTGTGTAACTCAAAATATACTATTGATCAAACCAGCAGGTTTTTGATCAAAATGTTCATTTACAATTTTGATGTCTGCATTGATTTAAAATCATTGCAAATCATCATCTTCCTCGTCTTTCTCTTCCACTCTCTTCTATCATTCGTCTCATTTACCTCCTAGCATATAGGTGTTACAAATTCTCTCAGTTGTAACCGAAAGAGATTTAAATACTTGCAACTGTTCATCAAGTTTGTCGCTGACTGTACCTCGGCCAGCTGAGAGTGTCAATGAGAGATGTTTATGACAGTTATTATTTTTGGAGACGTCATTGCGAAAAATATTTCATGATTTTTCAGCAAGTGTATAAATTGAATTGTTCTGTCATGTTACACGAAATGATATGACATTGAGAGAAGTGAAATACAAAAAGTTAGCTGTATTACATACATGAGACGTTTTATGATTTATGTAAATAAATAAATCTATTACTAACAAGTGGCTATGCGTGTACCTCTATAAATATAAAATTCAAAACGCTTCGGCCATTTTTTTGTTTTTTACAAAAAAGGAAGGTAATGTTTTTGGGTGTCTCTACATTCTTTATGTACCCTCTACATGTATGTCAAAATCAAAAAATCAAAACGGTCTTTATTCAGTACAATCACAAGGATCACTTTGAAATGTTCCTTTGTAAGCCAGGCCAGCATAAGCGGTTTCATGGATGTATTCTTTGGTAAATGAGGTACCGTTGGATGTGTCTGTGTATAGTATCAAGAACAACAAGTGCACACACACAAACCTACAGGGTAAACCACGCAAGTTCGAAATCTTCAAAATTCTTTTTGCTTTGCTTGAACTCTTAAAGCTACTCGTAGGTGACTCTAGGTGCCAGTTCCACGCGACCAAAGCCTAGAAGAACAGACAACAAACTTACGGCTTGGTTCCTACCGTTCTTTTGTATGATCCTTGTTACAATGTAATATAACACAATATTGAAGCTCTATTGTGGTGCCAATCGAATTTAGTGAGGCGTAGGCTTAACAGAAAGAGGAAAAGATAATCAAATTTATAAGACAGGACACACTACGCTTGAAACTAATAATACCTAATGCATACATGCAATCTATAAAAGTAGAGAAAAATAAAAGCATCCCAGTCTTATTCTGCTTGACTCTTTTTAGTCTTTTCAGCCTCGATCGGTTCTCTCTTCTTCTTTTATCTAATGGCTCCTGTCGTCACATTGTTTACTTAGTACCAATGACTGAGTGTCGCTCTGACATTTTACAGTTTGGCAGCTCATCAAAGTTCGGATACATTGGCAGGTCGAATGACATATGCCGGCATGCGATCGCAATTAGTGCGGTAGATTGAACGGGGCAGATCATGGGGCAATCAGTGGCTGGCTATGCCAACTCGTTCATCAATGCTTGCTGTACAACCAAGATAATAAATAAATAAAATATTACTGGACTTTCCACACAGAACTATCTGGCCCCAAACTAAGCCAGAGTTTGTTATATGGAAACCAGATAGCTGATATAATACATAAATACTTTTTTTTTGTAAATACATACTTATAATATTATATAACACCCAGATAGAGAACAAACATCTATGTTCATCACACAAATGTTTGTTCTCAGTGGGTGTTTGATCGAACCCACGGCCTACGGCGCAGAAGGCAGAGCTACTACCAACTGACCTGTGAAGGCTGTCAAAAACATCAGATCAGAAACATGAGTCGATTGAGTGGTAATTTTTGTGTGTGAATCGTCCGGGTGACTACCATCATGCCTACTTCTGCCGTCAAGCAGCGATTCCAGGCATGATAGATATGATGCCACCATCTCCTTACAACTAGAGGTAGATTAGTACTAACTACCATGGAACTACCACCATGTATATTTCTGGTATCAGCGTTGCTGTGTTTCGGTTTGAAGGGTGTAGTTCCCGGTGAAATTACAGACCCATGAGGCTTATAAGTTGACGGACCAAGGGCAGTGCATCGTAGGGCACGTTCCTATCGTGCGTGACTTACGAGGCAATGCTTTGTTATAGGTAATGGTTATCACACTGACTGTACCTAATCAGGTGACTAATGAACTGAATTGTGCGTTTTATCGTGACGTATGACGTTGAGTTTTTGTAACCAATAAATTACTCAACCGTAAGTAAACGTCAGGAGTACCTCTTAGGTGGAAAATGACTCTTAGATGGAAAATGACTTTTGTAAATGACAGCCGAAGTGTTTTACTCCGTCCACCAAAGCCAAAGTCAAAAGGTATTTATTCAATTGAATCACAAGTATCACTTTAAAACGCTAGGTGTATAAAGGTGCCGGTCCCACACAACCAAGCCTAGAAGAACAGCCAGTAAAGTTTAAGCTTATAATCGTGTAGCAGTGCAATTCACTTTTATTCAAAAGGTGACTTGTCAGTCGTCAAGATGAATGATTAAAGTAATTATCTTGAAATACAATGAGACGAGACCTTTCAATAGGTTAAATCAATATTGATCAATACGCTCAGTAGTTAAACAAATACTTTTCTATTTGTAAATAGATTTGGCAACGAACGTGTAGATGCGCCACGTTTGTATTTCTCTAAGCGGAGATGAGAGCACTGGTGGTCTAGTGGTAGCAGCCCCGCCTTACGATCATAAGGTCGTGGGTTCAAAACCGGTCGGGCTACAATTCGTTTTTCTGTTCAAAAATGTATGTGCACAGTGCCAGTACTCTCAAACGGTGTAGGAAAACATCGTGAGGAATATATAACATGTGTCAAGTGCACGAAAGGAGCCTCTTGAGGCGCACTTAAAACCCTTTCACCACACTGTTTCGAAAGAAACTAGTGACACAACAAGAAGAAGAAGCGGCGAAGAGCTTGCAACCTGTCACCTTTAAATTAAAATGGAATATGGAACGAGAAATAAAAATATCACAATTCGCCCTCACATCTTATCATCACCACCATCAGCCTGAAGAAGTCCACTACTGGACATAATGCCTCCCCTATTCATTACCTAGAAAAAAATGAAGACTTCCTCTTCAACCGTTTTTTGCATCATAACGATGTCATCGGCCCATCGGTGGGTATACTCGTCAGCTTCACGACTTTGATCCATAGGCACGGTAGATAACAAACTCGTACATTGTCAACAAAAAACCAACAAAAATGTTGTTTATTTACAAAGGAGCCCTAGTAACCAATTTTATAACCATCAAAGCGCCGAACATGTGGCGAAATCGGTGCCATCGATGGAATAAAAAATAAAAAACTGCAGCTGTCTCACTCACTCGTATTGCTCTGTCCCTTTCTTTGCACATGTGTTCTCCGCCTGCTATCAATGGATATTGTTTTATTTTTCAATAGTTTTTTTAATAAGTTTGTTTTATCTTTCTGAGAAGTTCAGCCGATTGTAGTTGGATTGAAGATAATTATTGGTATGATCTGTATTATTATTTACTAGCTGGTGCCCGCGACTTCGTCTGCGCAGGATTAGTATTTCGAGTAGCTTATATTAGCGTGGCGTAGTACATATGTGTAACTCTAGCGGGTTTGGCAGAGCACGCCAGAATAGCTCGCAGATGGTAGATATTTCCCTGCTTACTTGACACTTATCGTCATATTTTGGACAATTCACACAATATCTTTATTAATTGTAGCCTATGTGTTATTCTGATGTATAAACTATATTATTGTAAAGTTTCATTCAGTAGTTTTTACGTGAAAGAGTAACAAACATCCATCCATCCATCCATCCATACTTACAAACTTTCGCTTTTATAATATTGCCCATTGCCACTTCAACTTGCCAATTATATGAGCTATACAAGGTGTTCCATAAGTTGTGTATATAAACTATACAAGGTGTTCCATAAGTTGTGTATATAAACTTCTGGGGGCTAAAGTACCCATCAATATGAACAACTTTTTCTAAGGAACCAACACTGTGAACGCGAAAAAAAAAACAGCTGTTTCATACAAAAGTTCAATACCTACCAGGCTAAAATGTATGAAACAGCTGTTTTTTTTTTCGCGTTCACAGTGTTGGTTCCTTAGAAAAAGTTGTTCATATTGATGGGTACTTTAGCCCCCTGAAGTTTATATACACAACTTATGGAACACCTTGTATAAGTATATAGCTCATATAATTAGCAAGTTGAAGTCGTAGGAAAACCAACTTTGGTTTTCCTACGACTTCCTAATTTCTAATTAGACATAGCGTTGCTGTGTTTCGGTTTGAAGAGTGGTTGACGGTGAAATTTCAGGCACATGACGCCCAACCTCTGTATGTCTCAAGTTGATGGACGCAGAGCAGTGCATCGTAGGGCACGTTCATATCTAGCGTGACTTAAGACGCAATGCATTGCGTCTTAAGTCTATAGGTGATAGTTACCACTAAACATCAGGTAGGCCATCTTGTTCCTTCAGCAAGTTGAATAAAAAAAAGATCATATAAAATAGTCCGTTGTGCGACTTTAAGGGGCTGACAACTATCAAACAACTTCTCGCTCGCACGTTTCGACATGTTGAAAGATATAAAAATCACTAAAGTCATTTTCGAAAAATCGAAATCAACCATCTTGTATGCAATCACATTGCACACAGTTTAGTAAAAATTTCATTTTAATCGATGCAAGTTTTCGTACTTAAAAGTTTGCTTATGTTCGAAAACTAGTAAAACAAACTTTTGAGTAGGAAAACATGTATCGATCAAAATGAAATTTTTACTAAACTGTGTGCAATGTGATTGCACACAAGATGGTTGATTGCGATTTTTCGAAAATGAGTTTAGTGATTTTATATCTTTCAACATGTCGAAACGTGCGAGCGAGAGTCACATTAGCTCTTGTCTTCGCCTTAAGCTATAAATTATAAGCTATAGACTTGAGATCTATAGTAAGCGCCCACATCAGTTCCATAAATACTCACTGACAACACACTGGTTATAGACTTTCGTCTTGGCCTGCCTATTGCCACTTCAGCTTGCTTGTTAGACCTAGATTTAGATTGAGATTTATTTATTGCCAACATGTACATACAGTTACATAGCTTAGGTCCAAGGTAGCTATTAAGCGAGTACACATACCCTAATACATATATACATAAAATCACGCCTGTTTCCCAAGGGGTAGGCAGAGACAACTGATTTCCACTTGCTACGGTCCTTACATACCTCTTTCGCGTCATTCACTCTCATAACATTCTTCATACATTCTCGTCGGTTTAGGGTACTCTTGACCAGGCCCTTCTCTAGAACGTCTGCTATCTGATCGAGAGACATAGACCTATTAGTAGGAAAAATCACAAGGATCACGTTGAACGATCGGGTTCACCGCCAATAAACAATGGCCGAGGTCCAATGACTGAGTATTCACTAATATCAGATGACAAAGCTTTGTTCTCACAATAAATATTATAATAATTAGCAACATTATCGATCATCATCCGGTGGATCGGCTTACATCGCGAGATAACACTAACGTAAACATTATACAGAGTGTTCAATAATGTTCCTATTTGAAAAAGCTCCTGCACGCGCTTGGTACCTTTTTTATTTTATTTTTTATAGGTAGGTTACCTATACCACAAGTATTTCTTGTAGTTAATAGCGAACGTCCTTACTAACTAGTTATTTCCGGTGCCTGTATGTAAAAGTTAAAATATTTTATTAAGTTAGATTTCGTTGATTTTTCCTTTAAAAGAGTAGTAAAGTAGTAGTAGTAAAGTAGTGCTTATCCACGAGTATACCCAATACGATAAACAAGTAAAACGTGTGATTTACAACCGGATTCTTAGAAAAATATTTTTTTTAAGTTCTTCAAAAGTACACTAATTTTGTTAGTTATTGAATTTTTGATATTTTTTTTAATATGAGTATAAGTAAGTACCAACCGTTCTACTGCCTCAACACAAAGTCATTTTACTCACCATTTTAGTCACTTTATTCTCTATATTAATTACTAGCGGCCTGTCCCAGCTTTGCATGGGTGGTCATAAATTTTTTGAACATTTTAGGATAAACTTATACCTCGCGTTCGAGCCTCGCGTTCGAGCCTCGCGTCTACTTATTTCATACATTCGCACGACCCGTGCACCCGTTAACAATTTTAATTTCGTCATATCTTTTGAATGGAATGTCCGATTTGAAAAATTTAAGAAGTAATCTATAGGTATTGAAACCGTCCTAATTATGAAATGATTTATTTGGATAAGGATTAATACCAAGGTACAAATAAAGACCCTTTTCTAGCGGAGGCATTTCAATTAATTTTTTATAATAAAAGAACACTTATTGTGACATAACTATAATAGTTAGACATATGCTGTCGCGACATTTTTTGTAGATGATAACGTGTTCTACAAAATCGTAGTACATTATTTTGTTCTATCTTCAATAGTTTTCGCAGCGCACGCGATGAAAGGTTTTTTGTTTTCCACCTTGGGTTACATTATTGAAGTTTTAGTAAGGATCCCTGATTTTTTTGAAAATATAATATAGCCTATGTTACTCAGGGATAATGTAGCATTCTAATGGTGAAAGAATTTTTGAAATCGGACCAGTAGTTTTTGAGCCTATTCGTTACATACAAAAATACAAAAATACAAAAATACAAAAATACAAAAATACAAAGTTTACCTCTTTATAATATTAGTGTAGACTAGTAGTTTTTGAGCCTATTCGTTACATACAAAAATACCTCTACAAATCTTTCCTCTTAATAATATTAGTGTAGATATTTGTAATATTATGATTTATATTATTATTATTTTTAATTAAATACAATGTACCACTCAAACCCTGACTTGTAATAATTTTGATTACCAATAAATTGATTATTCTGATTGATTATTAAATAAATCATTATATATTCGCCACCAGGCACTGAAAACCACAGCCTGTATAGCAAGCTATACCGATGACGTCACTAATCGAACATTATGAGAGCACCTTTAGCTGCCATCTCCCACGCTTTATCTGCGCACTGTACCTAATAGTACCTAGCTGTTTCTGCTGACAGTACTTGCTATTCGAACCTTTATTAAGTAGTAACTACTTATTGTATACAGAGCACTGGTGGTCTAGTGGTAGCAGACCCACCTTCGAGCATTAGGTCATGGGTTCAAATCTAATCCCTGTAGTTTAGTCAGGTTTTTTCCCGTGGATTAGGCTGAGATTAGAGGATATTATAGTTGCTGGGTAAAAACAGCTTTACCACTTTAATCCCCAGGCACGGTAGCTATCTCCAGCCTTACGTCTTTAATAGTACCCCCAGGCATGGTAGTTATCCCCTCAGATTTCGTAGTACCAACTCCAACTTAGGATTTTTTGAGGATGTTTAAGGGATCTCACAGATACCTTCGTTCATCATCATCATATTACATTTGTCACAATGCAATAGTTGGTATTCCATACGTGACAGGTTGCAAGCCCATCGCCGCTGTTAGAAAACTTTTCCTTTAGTCTTTTGAAACACTGGTTTTTGAATTCGAAAACTCATTCGCAATGCATAAAAACAGGGAGCGCAACTCAGACTCAGGTTGCAGATATAATTTTCACTAGCGGTCACCCATCTTTTATAGAGCCACTATAAATAAAATATTATATAAAATATAATAAAATATTATTATTGATTTTTCTACTCAAAATAACTAATTTAAGATTCACAATGAATTTATAAACATGTGTGATCATCAAAATGTATTTATAAAATATACAAGGTGTGAAAAGAACACTCTCAAAAACTGAAGGCGCATGCACACTTATGCCTATGATAACGACAAAATGGCTCTATCTCTAAGCACGTTTATATTATTATAGCTTAAAAGTAAGGCTTGCTGTCTGAAATATCACACCTAAGGGATTGCTAAAGATTTAGTATTACTAAAAAGTGTACAAGATTTTGTTTATTAAAAAAAAGTTTGTTTCAAAAATTATTCATAGAGACACCAATTGTAATTTTTTTTAGTATTCACTGGCAATATAATTAATTAAATATACTGAAGGTACGTTTACGATTTTTGAGAGCAAGTCTTTTTACGCTTCATTTAGATCCCCAGGCACGGTACCAACTCAAGTAGGTACAAACTTTACTTTAAAGGTATTAGAACACATTGTAAGGATCATACAAAAGAGCGGTAGGGACCAAGCCGTAAGTTTGTTGCCTGTTCTTCTAGGCTTTGGTCGCGTGGAACTGGCACCTAAAGTCACTTAGCTTTAAGACGTTTCAAAGTGATCCTTGTGATTTCATTGAATAAATACCTTTTGACTTTGACTTTGAATATTGTTTGAGGATGTCTAAGGGGGGTAGTCAGAGGTACTTACGTTCTAATTTAGCTTCAGTTGGTATTCTGTTTTTCCTTTCACGCCCTATACGGCCTGTGTAGTACCAACGATCCTTAAAACGGAAGTCAAGTCATCAAACACATGTTACCAAGATATTGAGATCATCAGCTTGATGGCTGATCATTGCTTCGACTGATTTATCGACCATTAGATTATAATGATGCTGGGTACGCACGGCCATGTTGTAACATCATTTAAATTTCACATAAATCAAGTTAATATCAGTATATTCATTAGGTGTTTTTGTCTATACAAAGTTTAATAATTTTTGGAACTACTTATATTAAAAATCTTTATACAAAAAGTATTGTCGAACTGTGCTCAAATGGAATGTGCAGATGGTAGGCCAAAAATCATCAATAAAATAAAGGTATTTATTCAATTCACAAGAACCACTTTGAAACGTCTTAAATTAAGGTGAATCTAGATAGTTATATAAAAAAAGGTAATCTATCACCTGATTATAAATAGGTGCATAATAAGTAAGCTATCTCAAAAACAATGAATTGGTGCTTTATCGCAATAGAAAAAAAGGCACGGTAGGTATCCCTTCAGGTCTCTAAGTACCAACTCACGATTAATTGAGGATGTGTAGTAAATTATAGGCAAGTCAGATGTACGTTTATGTATACATTAACCTACATTAATAATTTATTCTTTATTCTAATAAATATGATAATATATTTTTGCAACAATGAACTTAAGTATGAGCTGAATTATTAAATATATTACATTTCAGATGATTTAAATTGAATGGTGTTGAATTATTAAATATTTTTTTATACAACTAGCTGATGGAACAAGCAGACGACCCACCAGATATTAAGTGTTAACCATCACCTATAACAAAGCATTGCCTCGTAAGTCACGCACGATAGGAACGTGCCCTACGATGCACTACCTTGCGTCAATCAACTTGAGGCATACAGATGTTAAGCCTTATGTCACCAAAACACACCAACACTGTTTAGAGGCAGAAAATGCGAGGTGGTAGTACTTCCCCGGTCGAGCC
This sequence comes from Chloroclysta siterata, assembly GCA_932294275.1. Lineage (NCBI taxonomy): Eukaryota > Metazoa > Arthropoda > Insecta > Lepidoptera > Geometridae > Chloroclysta > Chloroclysta siterata. The sequence goes on from OW028607.1 coordinate 1,151,041, forward strand.
CTTCACAAAGAGCTCTACTACTCTTAAAACAATACTACAATCTCTGCTACTCTTACTACAATTATATTTAATTTTTGTTCAATTTTATCGCTATTATATTAAAATATATATATTTTATGGTATAGAACATTTTAAAAAGATATAAACACGATTAAACTGCATTAGGAAGTAAAGTTTTTAATTTATTTATTTGTTTAAGCAAGCTAAACAAGATTCTAATAAGACTGCATCTTATATGCAATTTCTATAAAGGTTGAATACGTTGGTATTTCAATTCTTAGATAAACGTTAATTTAAAAAAAAACCTTATGCTAAAAACAAGCATCAGTTTGAAACGTCTTATACATTAATTGTATTTAGGTGGTACATCAGTAGCTTAACTTAACTTACACTTACAATGAACATACTAAAATATGTATGGAGTAATTAGACGTGTGATTTACCAATTAACAATTCAAGTACCTACTTCAAAAGGTATTTATCTTAAGAATTATAAAGAAGTGATTCTATAAGGTATTAAAGAAAAAAAGAAACAAAGAAATAAAATATATTTATAAAAGTATTGTTCTGCAAAATTTAACGCACAATTTTCTTGTATTCTCTCAATTTATGAGTATAAATTGGGAAAAAGACGTATTCAGGGTTATTCTAGCTAAATGAAAAAATCGTTCTTATCCTTATTTTTATCAAAAATTAAGTTACCCGAGTAATTCCAGGTGTATACTAGCTTCGGCCCTCGGCTTAGTTCATGTCGCATCGCTCTAAAAGAAGTCCTCTATTACAAGTTTTTACAAAAGTTATTCTTTCATTCTTCAAAAAAAATGCTGTCATATAACCAATACAGTTTTTTATTCCATCTCAGTTGAGTTTTCAAGTTTTTGTTGGACAAAATAAATGTTTCAATAATTATTATAAAAACCAAGCATTTCTTTCGTTGTCTATGAGATCAATGTCGACAATAACTCATTGACTCGCAAAACAATACAACTTATAATTCTCATATTATCGAACAATGGAAATTTAGTTCACGGCTAATCGATATCTTTTTCTATAACTAGTCTTTTTTTATAAATCTAGTTGGATTGCGAGTAAAAACACCATTACAGATATAAACTTAGCGCTCTTACAGTTTATTGTGTACTAATTAATTTTAACTTTGAGTGACACGAAGTTTTAACTTATTTAATTTAACTACTGAAAAGAGCAACGCTTACTTTATTATTTCTTATAAGAAACTTATAAAATTATTGTATCAATAATTAGACTTACTAATGTCAAATTAACTTCAACTATGAATAATGTCAAATTAAAAAAGTAATTCACAAATATAAACATTATAATGCTCCTAGAATATTAATAATATTCTTAAAAGAAACGTTTTAAAAGTAAACTACAACAGTTTACTAACTACAACAGGTAAAGCTAATTTTTTAGATAAATAAATAGAAAAGTTGTAATAGAACAAACTTATAAGTTTAGGAGAGTTCAACGAACCTACGTAACGCCATCTGTACAAATAACCCGGAACTGCTGTTGTAATAATTAAATGATAAAGACAATCAGTGCGAAACAAAACTAGAATCAACTTGAAAATATTTGATTTTCACAATATTATATAATTGTTTTATGTTTATTATTTTCCACGGTCTAAGAAGCGAAAGGCTTAAAATATTAAAATAAAAATAATTTAAGTATCTTATCCCGTTTACGTATTTTTATAATATTTATGTATTTAAATAAAAACCAACATTAAAAAAACCTAAGATCTGCTAATCATAAATCACATACAACTCTTTGAAAAAAACTACTGTACGCAACTTTGTGACGCAAATTTAACTGAAATTGTTTGGCTTTCCCAATTTACTGTGTCACACTCCTACTTCTTTAATAGTTGCACAAAAACGTAGAATATCCTGAGATTCGTTTGCCCAAAATCATGCTTATTGACTTAGAAATCTTTTTCACTTCCACTCACGATTGAAAACAAATACGTACATTGGAATAAAAACGCTTGTTATTAATTAAACTTTAAAAAAACCACTTATCATCTGCATGTTTTTTCAAATAAATTTACTAAAATGAATCTGTGTCGAAAGTAGGGTGAAAACACCTGATAATTGAGTTATGTATGTACGGTACTATGCTCGCGAGCGGCGGCAAAGAATCCGCGGCGGCTACTTCTCTATTTCATGTCATGTCTCGATCAACTTTCTTACTGGATCTAATTGATTTGATCTATCGATTCACGATGGTTCGTTCACAAACTTTTTATTTATAATGAGCTAAAATTCTTGCAGTATCTACTAAATTAGTAACTAGATACTAATTACAACTTAGCTAAGTTTAGTGATGTTACCTATTCCTTGAGCAGATTTTATGGTGCATATTAAAAACGAGCGAAACTGACATAGCATTTTCTAAATACTGATTTTTTTTTTAATTTTCATTATTTTTACAAAAAAATACATTTTTATTTTGCCGTTGTTGTGTTAATTGTTTATGTTAATCTCTTTAAAAGTTTAAAGTTATTTTATCACGTGTCATAATATCAGTCAGGTAAATAATTCTAACAAGATTGTCATTAGAAATGTATTTCGATAAATCGAGCTGAAGTATTTGTTTTGGAAAACCGCACAACTAAAATATTTCTATTATCTCAGTCCACTTACTTGTGATTTCAGGAAAACGTAGATAAATCACTTAGAGATTTTCAAACATGTCCACACACTTTACTGTATATAATGTCACAGTGACTAAGTCTCCAAAATTAATGTTCGCCGCAAGCACAATGCAACAAAAGTGTCACAAAACCATAAAACCAAACAGTCAGTTACGCCCGAAAATAATCTTACAAGTCCGTGCAAAAACAAAACAAAACACAGTGTACACAAAACTCAGGTTCACTCGGAAAAAAACGTAATTAAAAAAATAATAAAATTACGATTTTAATTATTGACAGTTCACAATCACAATCGATTATCGGATGGTTGGATCCGATTAATTATTATTACGTAAGGTGATCCTCGTGGCCGATGGCGGCCGCGGGCGCGCGTGTAGCTCGCGACACACGACTGCAGTGCGATCCTTCGGCCGGTCGGAGCCCCACCAGAACTACGCGCATCTGAGGCTCGCTCCTTGGCGCGGCCCCGCCCAGTGGGACGCTACTCGGTAGCTAAGATGACCGTCTCCCTCCTTCTCCCACCTTACTGAAACTACGCGCGTCGTCTCGCTCGCGCACGGCGACAGTGGGGCGCGCCAATAGCATCGGTTCGGCGGATCGAGTCGAGACGATGAATCGAGATGTGTACTTAGGTATCACTGCACAAGTCCTTTTGTTGTAGTCGATAATAGGATGCGCTTTTTTTGCGACACGATCGACTGCCCGTTTCTTGGCCACTTGTATGGTTGTTTATTTGTTTTTGCTCACCTATCGGGAACCGTCTTCAACCTGGACCACCTCTACCATAATCTCCCTCCTTCAAAACTCATCCTCTTTTCTTCCTTCAACATCGTCATGAGTTGTTCTGTTATTCAGATATAGGCACATCCATCTTTCGCTCCGTTCCGATCCGATGCGAATTTAAATTAATTTTTAAATATTAGGGATTAAAAAGAATAGTTTTGTAATGCAATGCTAGTCACCTTGAAAGTAATAGAAGGTGCAAGCGATAGGGTAAGACGCGTAGGGTTCGTCTCAGGCGGCAGGGGTGGCTGAACCCGAGGGCGCAGATGTAGGTCAGTTTTTGTTTCGCGCCACCCGAAATTCGGTTACTAGGTGTTCGTACTTTGTTAGAAAATATACTCAGTGAAGCCAGTTTTGTTGATAATTGCAATGTTTTATAAAGTTTAGGTACCGCTATGCTTTCAGGAAATAAATTATAAGATTAAAATTATAAAAATAAAAATAAACGGAATCTAAATAGATCTCAAATCATTCTGATTCTAATAGAAATATAAAAAAATGTGAAATATTAAAATAAAACAACGGAATATAGATTTATCTATAATAATTCTGATTATAATAACTGTCAATTATTAAATTTTTGATGAAAATAAATAAACATTTGGTTAGTAGCTTCTTATTCTTTCAAACCATTTTGCCATTTTGTTTTATTCAATGAGATCATCGATATATAAAATATCTGCTTATAAAACTTACAGCAATTATCTTATAAATCTTAGTCAGATGGTATAAACTGAATATATTATTTCTTTGAATAAAGTATAGACATAGAAACATAGAATTTCATGAATTCACTGGCTTTTTAAGCACAAACTTAAACATAACAAAATTGTTAGCAAGAATCAAACTAACGCTGAACTTCCAAATAACCATGAAATCGCTCTACTAATGTTAATTAGACGATTACGTTTACCTCCCCTCGCCGCTAGATGGCGCGCATCGGCGCTTTCCCTCGATTTTCATGGCTTTTCTCGTGATGCGTAGTACAAATCGAAACAAGAACCATGCATTGTAAAAGGTTCGCGATTGTAGCTAAGGTTCTTGAGTTGAGAGTCGCAACATATTGTATTTTGTTTGAATACAAGCTTAAATTGCATAGACCAATGAATGAATTTATGTGTAAATAAACTTAACTTCAGAAAGTTATTGGTAAATTCATTTTTGGATCAGTGAAATGTTCAGTGTAAGTTTTTGTAATTCGATTTTAATATTATTCTTTAGTGAAAACGACTGATACCGTCCTTCCTAAATCATTATAATTTCAATAGTTTTGGATAAAATTATGTATTAAATATATAAATAAATTAAAAATGTACTTATATTTATAAGTCTACCGGACATAGCTCGTAGAGTTAGCAAGCCGAAATGGCAATGGGCAGGTCATTAGCTCGAAGAACTGACATGCGCTGGGCATAAAGGTTTCTTAAGGCGACCACTAGGTACAGCCTCCTACTCAATGGCCCGACGACTTTGTGAAGATCGCGGGAATTCGGTGGATGATGAGGGCTCAGAATCGGTTTTCCTGGAAATGTATAGCGGAGGCCTATACCCAGCAGTGGACTTCCTTATGCTGATAACGATGACGACATCTACCGGTGTCTGTGACAAAATAATCGGTGATCGTGCGAATACAATCACAAAGCGTGCACGCAACGTAGGGATTGTGACTAAATTGGAGTCTAGTTTTAGGGTACAAGTGACGAGAGAACTTAAATAATAGTAACAATTGTTTTTGAAAAAAAAAAACTACTAAAAAACACTAAAAATAAAATAAATTAAAATTAGTTCTGCTTTCATTTCTGAAGCTAAAAATATGTAATACTTTTTGGAGGAAATATTTTGGAGTTGAGGAGATGAGGTCAACTCCTTTAATTATTTATTAGTTTTTGGTATGTTTGGTAAAGACTCCTGAATCGGTTACATTGTTCTAAGCGAAATGTCATTATAGACACTAAAAATACAAAATCCTTACTAATATTATAAACGCGAAAGTTTGTAAGTATAGATGGATGGATGATTGTAACTCTTTCACGTAAAAAGTACTGGATTTTAATGAAACTTTACAATAATATAGCCATACATCAGAATAACACATAGGCTACCATTTATAAAGATATTGTGTGACTAATCCTGCGCAGACGAAGAAGCGGTCACCAGCTTGTTTATAATAATGAAAAGAGGTTCAAAAAGTTTACTGTTTTTTCAATATGTATAAATTAGGTATATTTTAAGAGTAGTAGATCTCTTTGTGAAGGGCTCGTCCGGGGAAGTACTACCACCACGCCTTTTTCTGCCGCCAAGCAGCAACGCTGTGTTTCGGTTTGAAGAGTGTGGTTGCCGATTTAATTACAGGCACATGAGGCTTAACATCTCTATGCCTCAAGTTGATAGACGCAGGGCAGTGCATCGTGGGGCGCGTTCCTATCGTGCGTGACTTACGAGGCAATGCTTTGTTATAGGTGATGGTTGCCACTTAACATCAGGTGGGCCATTTGCTTGTTCCATCAGCTAGAAGTATAAAAAAAAAATTTGATTCTATTAAATTTTGCCTCTTATATCAACCCCTTAAAATATAAATAAAACACAGCGCAGCTAACCTCTTGGTTAAACTTTTTAAAGTCATGTACACGTGTCTTGTACCACGCACGTCTAAACGCATAATTGTCTTCACCGTCAGTTGACTATATTTTTGTAATATTTGAATAGCAATTGTTGTCGTTAAGCAATGGTGGATTAATACGCCTTTCTTTTAGTTTCACAAGGTTTTGTTATTAAATATTACAAGGATACTTCAAACTTGGAGTTTACTTAGTACTAAGAGATCTGAGGGGTTATCTACCGTGCCTGGGGATTAAAACCGTGAAGCTGTTTCTTTTCTTTTTTTATCTAGCCTCATACTAAGCAAAGCTTGTGCTATTGGATCGACTAGCTTATTTTCTTCTTCTTGTCGTGTCACTAGTTTCTTTCGAATCAGTGTGGTGAAAGGATTTTAAGTGCGCCTCAAGAGGCTCCGTTCGAGCACTTGACACATGTTATATAACTTTTTAGGTTCGACGACATGCCGGTTTCCTCACGATGTTTTCCTTCACTTGAGAGCAGAAGCTTATAGAAGACGTATACGTAGTAGCAGGCTAGAGGAGACGCTCGAGACGTTTAAAATTACAAATCTAACCTAACGTATTTTGCTACTTATTATTTTTTTTTTTATGAATATTGAATTTTATTAAAGCATCATTTTAATTTTTGGTAAATTGAAGTGGGATTAGGCAGGCCACGTCTGCCGTATGTCGGATGCGTTATGGTCTAAACCCACTACAGATTGGACGCCTTAAAACGGAAAACGACCTCGCGGCAGACCGCGGCGGAGATGGAGGGACGAAATAAACGTATACTTGAAGAACTGGTCCACAGTAGCCCAAAGTAGAAGCGACTGGAGAGAAGGAGGGGAGGCTTTTGCCCTGCAGTGAGACACTACAGGCTCCTAATAATAATAATAATCATTTTAAAATATTATGTTTTGAATTATTATGAATTAAATCATTGTGAAATTTATTTTCATTGAAATATTGTAATAGAAAAATGGCTATTACTTTATTTTAGAGGTATATACGTACCAATACTTACAGTACTTATTCAGAATTTTTTAGTCCCAATTACCAACTTACACCGGATTTTTTTAGGATGCGTAAGGGGATAGTCAGAGACGGGACGGGGACGTACAAGCTGAAATTTCATACGAGACAGGTGGCAAGTCTATCGCCGCTAGATAGCGCTGTGGAAAATATCCACCGATATTTATTGATTTAGCTGATGTCATTGTTCGATATAACAAACTTTGCATTAATACATTGACTAAAACCTTTTAAGCGTGTTTTTACTTCCAACAAACAGACAGAATAACTGCCGATTCTTATGGCACAATGCAAAATGTAAACATTAGATGCAGGGGCGTCTTAGATATTAAAAACATCTGTTCGTTCTGTCCCTTCGATATCCTCCCGCGCGAGTAAAGGGTTGAAATATTGGAATAGTGTGGATAAGTCTATTTAAAATGTATTTATTTAAAGTATGTTACCGATGCATGTTTTTAACTTTAGAATCAGCATGGTTTTTAATATAGGTCCGCTTCTCTCTGTTGCAACACCATTACTTGGAACATTATGTATTCAATCATAAAATACTTAGCCCTAAGTCCTGAAAATGTGAAATCTACATACATACATAATAATGCAATAAATAAACAGAATACTAAAAAAAAACAATTAAATTTCGAGAAACAAAGACAAATTAGATAAGAAACCTGCTGTTCTTGAAGCTATTACACTGTTGGTCATAAGCCTCATGTTTTAAGGAACTATTTTGAGCCTTCTCAATCTCGGGTAGATTTAGATTTCTAGCGATCTTTAGACGGCTACGCATTGCCTTTTAATTTGCGTCCCAGTTACGCTGTCAGCAAGCGTCATACAATTATATTCATTAGCATTCTAGTCCATTCTAAAAAAAATCTTCTGAGATTTGGTTGAAACTTTGTTCTAGTGGCTGTCAGTTCTACGAGCCATTATGGCGTGCCCTTTGATTTTACAACTTGTTTAGATCTATTTAAGGTCTTATACATATCACGAAAAGACCTAGTCAATAAAATCAATAAAATAATAAAAAATGTGTTGGCCAATGGATTAGGATTGAAAAACTTGCATAAGTTTATTAGATTTAAAAAAATATTGTCTTATCCACAGTAGCCTATCGCATCAAAATCGGTAAGTGAATTTCTAAAAAAAGCAAAAAGAAAGTGTAAAAAGTATCCCTTCTTATGCAAATAACTTTGAATTTACGTTTCGATTCCGCCCGTCGCGTCGCGTCGCTTCTAGCTGTTATTAATTATTAATTTCCAAATGATTTATTAGCTTTTTTATCAGACTTATGAAACATTCCAAGTTGATTACGAAATAAAAACGTGCATTGAAAGGGTTGATTTTCTCGCCTTCAATAGACTTAATCAACGGGAAAAAAGAGTTCTTAGAAGAAAAGATTTTTGATAAAAGAAAATTTATACTGCTTTGAAGCAGTTGGTTTTCCGTTGATTTGAAATAGCTACAGATATAACTCGAGAATTATAAAAGTAGCATAGGGTTGGTATAGTATTAGAGGGAATGAGATGGATTTAGATGAGATATAAAATATCATAATACTGTTTTTTTAAAGGAGTTTAATATACAGGGTGTCCCGGAACTCAACGATGACCTGGTACCGAGTGAGAGGCCAAGGTAACATGATAAAAATAGAATTTTTGTTACTTTGATTTGTGGTTGCGATTAATAGCACTGTTATTTGAGATTACAAGCACTGTTATTTGAGATTACATTATTAAAAAATCACTGTCAAATTGTGAAAAATGTGATCACAGTAGTTAAAAATGCGAAAAAAGGGTGTCAAGTTTTTAACTTTTTCGAAAAATGTCTATTACCGCTTGACTAAGTGACATGGATTTTTTTTTTCATAGCTGGTATACCTTGGCCTCTCACCCGGTACCAGGTTATGGTTTTAATTCCGGGACACCCTGTATACATTATTTTTATCATTAACAGAGCACTGGTGGTCTAGTGGTAGCGGCTCCGCCTTCCGATCCCATAAGGTGGGTTCAGGACCGGTCGTGCACCAATGAGTTTTTCAGTTCAAAAATGTATGTGCACAGCGCCAGTGCTCTCAAACGGTGAAAGAAAACATCGTGAGGAAACCGGCACGTCGTAGAACCTAAAAAGTTCTAAAACATGTGTCTAATGCTCTAAAGGAGACTCTTTGAGGCCCAAAGAACTAGTGACATGAAAAGTGTAGTACTATATTCAGCTTCACAATCACTATGGTTATGAAAAAAAAAGAGGAAGGTTGACGTCTAATTTCCAGGTCATTCATTGTACAATGAATTGAATTATCATTTTACACTGTTGAATTATTGTGTCTACAACATCTCATACAGACCCCGTTCTTAAAACCGTCATTTTGTGCAACGCGACTTTACGACAATGTTTCGCGACATAAGTCGCAGAGTTATGACCTAACCATAAGCAGTAGCAACAGCAGTAACAGTAAAATATTTTTTATGCTTGTTTACATACACACATACATGAAATCACGCCTGTTTCCCATAGGGGTAGGCAGAGACCACGGATATCCACTTGCTACGCTCACATACCTTTTTCACTTCAGTTACTCTTTTCACACTAAAAGTTTCTTGAACAATACGTTTACGTTGTTCGTTTACAAAATAAATTTGCGGATGTAACATTGGTTAACTAGAACAATGATAAACATTGCCTAGCAAGTCACGCACGATGGGAACGTGCCCTTCATGCACTGCTCTGCGTCCATCAACTTGAGGTCAAAGTCAAGAGGTATTTATTCAGTTCTCTCTCTCTCTCTTGTCGTGTCACTTGTTTCTTTCGAAACAGTGTGGTGAAAGGATTTTAAGAGGCTCCTTTCGAGCACTTGACACATGTTATAGATCTTTTTAGATTCTACGACATGCCGGTTTCCTCACAATGTTTTCCTTCACCGATTGAGAGTACTGGCATTGTGCACATAATTTTTTGAACAGAAAAACTCATTGCTGCACGACTGGTTTCGAACCCAAGACCTTAGGATCGGAAGGCGGGGCCGCTACCACTAGACCACCACCACTCTTCACAGGGGCGCAAAATTTCTCAATCCCCAAACACATACAACACATACACATACACATACATTTATTCTGTTGAATCACAAGGATAACTTTGCAACTAGGTGAACCTAGGTGCCAGTTCCACGTGACCAAGCATAGAACAGGGGAGGAAGGGAGGAATGAAAAATGTTAGACATATGCCAAATGATTTTTTTTAACATTCCACACTGCACTTCCTCGCCCCAAACTAAGCCAAGGCTTGTATTATGGGCACCGGATAGCTGATATAATACTTATATACTTTTTTTGTAAATAAAAGATATAGGACAAACATCTATGTTCATCACACAAATGTTCGTTCTCGGTGGGGATCGAACCCACGGCCTACGGCGCGGAAGGCAGAGCTGCTACCATCTGAGCTGTGAAGGCTATCATGTATAAGTTACATCGTCACACGGTACGGGTCGTGCGTCGCTGACACGAAACATCACCTTAAACTGAGTACCTTCACCGAACCAGTCTCGATCGCCCCTCTACAAAAATTATGACAATAGTCCATGCGCTGACAGACAGACAGACACCCACTGTAAGTGGAGATAGCTATACATATTTGAATATCTAGTAGTGTAGTGTGAGCGAGAGAGATGAATAGAGACGTGAGATCAATGCGGCTTCTGTAGGAATCGAATTTGCATTCAATTATGAAGACTATAAAAATATCTTCATTGGGTGATGGACCTATGACAAACAGATCGCGGAAAGTCAATGCATGACGAAATGTGACTCAAAATTGTTCTTCTCGGATATGTGGAATTTAAGAGTAGTAGAGCCCTTTGAGTGTGGCTCGTCCGGGGAAGTACTACCACCACGCCTTTTTCTGCCGCCAAGCAGCAACGCTGTGTTTCGGTTTGAAGAGTGTGGTTGCCGGTGTAATTACAGGCACATGAGGCTTAACATCTGCATTGAGGCATGCAGATGTTAAGCCTCATGTGCCTTGATGGACGCAATGCAGTGCATCGTGGGGCACGTTCCTATTGTGCGTGACTTACGAGGAAATGCTTTGTTATAGGTGATGGTTACCACTTAACTGGTGGCCCATCTGCTTGTTCCATCAGCTAGTAGTATAAAAAAAAATGTGTGCGTGAGGAATATTCCTCTTTATTGGACATATGTCCAGCGGACTCCTTTAGGCTGATGATGGCAAAGCACTGATAGCTGGTAGCAACCCAGCTTTTCGATTATTACAGGTGATCCAATCGTGTAATAGATTTTTCTATATTTCGATATTTTTATTCAATGTTAGAAAAATATATCGTGTGGAATCTAATTTATACTCGCTATTGTCTGGAAAGCACAAAGCATCTCAAAGCTGAAAGCCGTAAATAACTAAATCGACAGCCTTAACAGCTCAGTTGGTAGTAGCTCTGCCTTCTGCGCCGTAGGCCGTGGGTTCGATCCCCACCGAGAACAAAAATTTATCTGATGAACATTGATTTTTGTTCTCTGTCCAGACAGATATTGATATTGAGATAGCTGATTATGGTTTATTACACCCAGGTGTAATATACCATAATCAGCTATCTGGTTCCCATATTACAAGCTTTGGCTTAGTATGGGGCTAGATAGTGCTGCGTGGAAAGTCCACCAATATTTATTCATATTTATTTATTTAAATGAGGTGTACTATTTTAAATACTGGTAGGAAATATACTATTAAAATGTCTCTTTTCCAATACTTTTTCACGTGTTATTGCTAGAAACATTATTTGCATTAAATGCACTAGGCTTGCCGATTAAAGATATTTATTCAACTAGAATTCAATAGCTAGGAAAATCTAGGTGCCAGTTCCACGCAATCAAGCCTAAAAGAACAGGTAAGTTAAAGAAGAGCGTTTACAAATTTTTGCTGTTTTCCATTTTTTGTTAGCGCTAAGAGCGAACGGGTTCGCTCAATAATCCATAGCGGAACATCTTGAATATTTCAGAACGCGATACTCGGTGCAGAGCAGGGCAGGTATAGAGGAAGTCGGAAAAGATATGCAGACATTGGATAATTTATTCAAATTAAGTTGGCTAAGACTGTTGACTTGTGCTATTTGAGATTTTTATAAAGAGTTAAAAGCTAGCATATAATGTTAAACATGCAAAGGTTACCTGATGTAGTTTGCTTCTGAATCTGCTTGATGCATCAATAATTTGCACTAACAAAATACGACCTTCTCAAATGCTAAAGTTAATATCACGGGGTCCTTAGTCATCGCGTGGGAATGGCACCTAGAGTTACCTAACCTTTAAGAGGACGACAAGAGCTAATGTGACTCTCGCTCGCACGTTTCGACATGTTGGTAGATATAAAATCACTGAACTCATCGATACCTGTTTTCCCACTCAAAATTTTGCTTTACTAGTTTTCGTACATAAGCAAACTTTTAAGTAGGAAAACTTGTATCGATCAAATTTAAAAATTTACTAAACTGTGTGCAATGTTGGCACACAAAACGATAGATTGCGATTTTTAGAAAATGAGTTTAGTGATTTTATATCTTTCAACATGTCGAAACGTGCGGGCGAAGATCTTGTATTCGCCATAAGACTTTTCAAAGTCATCCTTTTGATTCAACTGAATTTTGGACTCTTCGACTTTGATTTAGCAATGTTTAGCAATGTAGCACTTCTCAGTAAGCAATTTCAGGACTGCCACATCAGAGACCCTTAACTAGATTACCAAAAATAAGATAAGTAACACAGCTGTCTCTGTTCCACACTACTCTGCGATCTATTATCGAAATGCACATCGCGGTTTCATAAGGGTTGAATATTTCTGCCAAGGCCAAACTTCTCTGTACCATCAAAGCACTCTTATCTCCTTGTAATAAAGCTCAAATTCCCACCACTCCTCGCCTATAGCCTTGTAAGTACTTTGATATTTACGACACTTTGCGATTCGCGATAGACATTACTGAAATTGTACATTTGTAACAATGGTATCCTTTTAGATGATTCTTCCTGTATCAATGTATACTTCATCATTATCACCATAAGCCGGTAGATGTCTACTGGTAATATCCCTCATATCACTTGACAACAAAAGTCTATCATAAATAAGTGTGACTACCGACTTCCATCTGTGTTTTTCATCACCCATTCATAACTTATACTGCATAATACCAATTTCGAAGCTTTTTTTATACAACTATTTGATGGAACAAGCAGATGCTTAAGTAGTAACCATCACCTATAACAAAGCATTACCTCGTAAGTCACGCACGATAGAAACGTGCCCTACAATGCACTGCCCTGTTTCCATCAACTTGAAGCATAGGTACAGATGTTAAGCCCCATGTGCCTGTAATTACACCGGCAACCACACACTTCAAACCGAAACACAGCAACGCTGCTTGGCAGCAGAAAAAGACATGGTGGTAGTACTAACCCGGAAGAGCCTTTCACAAAGAGCTCTACTAATTAAAGTACTCTTGAAGTGTGAAACATTGGAGCGAAACGGTATTCGAACCCGTAACCTTATTATGAAAAGGTGACTCCCACTAGAACCACAGTGCTTTCTTGTCAAATTGAAATGTGAATTAATTATAAATATTAAATAAATAAAAAATCAACTACTTTTTGATGGACCATGCAAATAACCTGATGCTAAGTGATCACCATCAACTAAAACAAAGCATTGACTCACAAGTCACGCACGATATGGACGTGCCCATCTCGCGTCCATCAACTTGAGGTACACCAATGTTAAGCGTCATGTGTCTATAATTTCATAAAATTAAAGTTGTCAAGAAGTAGCAATTCTAAATGCATTATTTAGAACTAAAAATACGCTCGTCGCCCCAACACTCTAAAAAAAAGGTTAAAGATTTAAAAGTTTATTCTCAAAAAAGATAGATCATAGTCACTTACATGAGAACTAGCTGACCCGTGCCCACTTTGTTGGGCACGGGTCAGCTACGTACGATGTCAAATTTGCAATAAAATAATATTGCGGCTATAAATTGAGATGAAGGCTATCCTATCTTTTAAGTTAGATCAAACTGCACACGGTGCGCAATTTGATTGAAATCGGTTAAGTAGTTTAGGAGTCCATAGCGGACAAACAACGTGACGCGTAATTTATATATATTAAGATACTAACAAGTAGGTAGGTTTTGTCGTTCTAACCAGGGCAAACAAGTAGGTAGGTACTATCTAATTTTTTACTCATCTAATGCACTCGTATGATTTATAATAGTTAGGAATAGCTAACTGTAAGAACTACTAGCTAACAGAACTGTAATAAATGGAAATTGATAAAAAAGCATGCGATATGCAGTCCCCTCATCGACAATACATAATGAATTCAAAGAGGCGTTGCCCTCATTCGTTGGATTTGACCCGACTCATTGTTTCAACCACAATCATTAACTAATCAACGTTATTATATTCTTGGACCAAGTCTCGATCATGTTAATGTGTAGCATAGACCTGGCTTACAAACAGAACTGACAAAAACTGCTTACAAATAAGATCGGGAATCTATTTACAAAAAACCTTTTTACCCTTTGGGTACGGAACCCTAAAAATCATTGAACTGAGAAAAATAAGCAGAAAAAAAACTTCACCTTTCCGTGGCAGGACATACATTTTCCTGATCTGCAAATACTTGTTCAGAGTGTTAATGGATGGGAATGTTAAATTTTCAAAGACACCTAAGAAACAATTAAAATTTTTCAAAATTATACATAAATACAATATACTAGTACCTATATCTGAACTACTTATTTGAGTGTTTCTTTAAGGTTATTTCTATTTTTTCCTAACTCTACAGCACTCATGGCGTCAGTGCAACAATTAAAATTTGATGATGCGGGCGCTGTGTTTTCGATGCACATTATACTCTACATTTCTACAACGCACTTGCAACTGAGTACATTCAATTTCAACGATCACTAATTCCTTTATTCATAGGTTCCAGTTATTTAAGTTACATTTTGTAAAGTTTCTGTTCTTCTGGCTGGTCTCATAATGCTACATTCGCTCCTAGCGGCGGAGAAAGACATCAAGAAATAATACAGTTCATATTTTAGCAGCAATGATGGGTTTGCAACTTGTTACAAACACAGAAAATACCTGAAATAGCTTCACAACTTTGATCCTCAGGCACGGTAGATATCCCAGATCTCTTAGTACCCAGAATCCACTCAGGAATCTTTGAGAATTTCTAAGAGGGACCCAAGATACGTCTGAATAATATCACATTTGGCACATACCCACATTTTTCAGTTATTGGTACGTGACAGGTTGCAAGCCCATCGCCGTTGCTAGAGTACTAACTGGTTATCTAACGATGGTTTCCTTCACCGTTTGAAAGCATTTGCACATCATTTTTAGTCATGAATGTATTTATTGGATCACCATAAAATAATACATAAAACGTAATCTAGACTCGAACTGTGGGTGTATTCATAAAGTAAAGCAAAATGTGGCATGTGCTTACGACGTACCTCTGACAAACTTTAAAATCTTCAATGATTTTGAGTACAAAGAGACATGAAGAGATATTTACCGTGAAAAGAGAAAGAGTTGATCTGTTTCTTTCATACCACTTGGGCTAGATTATATTTGAACTTGTAAAAGACGCTATTATTCACATATCAAACCAACCTACCAAAAGTCGATTGTAAATCTTGATGACACCATACAAATCCACATCTCAAACATTATCATACGCATTTTTTGTGACCACAAGACGGTGGCACCTCATTGTGGCGAGAAAAAAGGGTGATCTAAATATAATATTAACGTGATTTGAATGTGAATGGCGACATCTGGATATCCAATGGAAGGATGTGGCGGTAAAAAACGTATGAGGGTGTCTTATTAATTATGCTTCGATTGTGTTATTGAACTAGCAGTGAAAGTTAGGAGTGAATGCTATTCAAGCGACCTGATGTCTGATAGGAAAGCCAACAGCTCGCTTACACTGCGGCGATGAGTTTGAAACCTGGCATATCGTCGTCATCATCACCTGCCTGATGAAGTCTACTGGTTTCTCCTATACATTTCCAGGAAGACCAATTCTCAGCCCTCTCCACCGACTTCTCTCGATCATAGACACTGCCCTGCGTCCTACATGAGGCATACGGATACTTAGCCTCACGTGTCTGTAACTTCACCTTCACCCACACCCTGGCCTGCCTGGCGGCTCTACCACTCTTAAAAACCGGTTAAGTGCGAGTCAGACTCTCGCACCGAGGGTTCCGTAAATTATTAAAAATATTTTTATTATGTGATCTAATCTAATATGATCAGTGGGTGCAAACGGGCTGAAATGATGATAATGATTATATGATCTAACTAAAAATGTATTGTTTTCGCAATTTTTTCTTTATCTGTGCTATAAGACGTAGCTTCGTACAAAATTTCAAGATTCTGAAATTTGGTTCTGTAGGTTTGATTCCCTTTCGAGTGTCAAAAATTTGCAGCATAAACGGCTGTATCTTTTGATTACGTTGGCTTAGAAGTTTGATTTTTTCACAGCTCCAAGAGACAGTAGACTTGAGTATTTTATATGAATTTCAGCTTGATACCTCCACGCATTCCTGAGAAAAAGAGCCTTGACAGACAGACGGACAACATAGTGATCCTATAAGGGTTCCGTTTTTTCCTTTTGAGGTACGGATCCCTAAAAATTGGGAAACTAATACCTCTACGTGAAAACTCTTGTATCTAAAGCTATGATACGATATCAGATAAACAGCTACATTTATCTTTTGAAGTCAATGAACTGGATACTACACAGAATATTTTATCACCAACAAAAAGTTGTGTTTTCTCGCAAATGCGTGAATATAATTATTATAATATTTTTATACAACTAGCTGATGACACACAGGCAGATGGCCCACCTGATGTTAAGTGGTAACCATCACCTATAACAAAGCATTGCCTCGTAAGTCACGCACAATAGGAGCGTGCCCTACAACGTAATGCCCTGCGTCCATCAACTTGAGACATACATATGTTAAGCCTCATGTGCCTGTAAATACACCGGCAACCACACTCTTCAAACCAAAACACAACAACGCTGCTTGGCGGCAGATAAAGGCATAGTGGTAGTACTTCCCCGGACGAGCCCTTCACAAAGAGCTCGACTACTCTACACACATGCCACAGTACCTACACTTCCTGCGGTAGGTACACCTTGTCGTTTTTGTCGCATGTTGACAACTCACTTTCACGGGCAAAAGCGAAAGTTCAACTATTTTAGGGTATACTCGACAAATACAAAGTTCATAGTCAAATAACTTTCCTATTCGTTCGACGAATGAAAAGGGTTAGATTTAGCATCATCGACAAAAAAAATATGCGGTAAGCTTAATTACTCAAGTAAGGACGTGAAGTATGGACGAGGTCTACTTGATACCGAGTAACTAGGTACATCTTTAACTGCTCAGTCTTCTGCTTCAACTGAATTTGAATACAAAAGAACGGTAGGAACCAAGCCTTAAGTTTGTTGTCTGTTCTTCTAGGCTTTGGCCGCGTAGAACTGGCACCTAGAGTCACCTAGCTTTAAGACGTTTCAAAGTGATCCTTGTGATTTTATTGAATAAATACCTTTTGACTTTGACTTTGAACTTTATAATACCTGCTTGATAACTGTAGTTTTAGTGTTGTAATTTCCAAAGTCATATTCTATCAATATTAAAACCGCATTTCGCAAACAACACGAATCTGAAATAATATATTAGCCATCATAAAATAATTGCTATAATTACTTATGCAAGAAAGATATCTCCCCTTTTTATTGCAACTTTTTTTTTAATACCACTATGACTGTCATGAGCCATTAACAGAAGGGTTGGCCTTGTTTGATGCCAAACTATCGTGTTCCTCGATATATTGTAACAAGGATCATACAAAAGAACGGTATAGGAACCAAGCCGTAAGTCTGTTCTTCTAGGCTAGGCACTTTTAGATTCACCTAGCTTTAAGAAGTTTCAAAGTGATCCTTGTGATACAACCTCATTTGCTGAAGGGAACCACAAACCAAAACATCATCGTCATTATGTGTATATATTTTTTGCATTTTTGTTTTTTTTTCAAAAAATAATACAATTTTGATAAAATTGGGATACCACTCAACCTACCAAACAAAATCAATTCATAATTGGCGGAGGAATCGCGTATAACAGACGTACAAAAAAACTATTTAACTTATATGTATAACAAAGGATGTCTGAAAGAACTATCTTTCAGCGATAAAACCGCTCATTTTCTAGTTTT
Source organism: Chloroclysta siterata (assembly GCA_932294275.1). NCBI lineage: Eukaryota > Metazoa > Arthropoda > Insecta > Lepidoptera > Geometridae > Chloroclysta > Chloroclysta siterata. The sequence goes on from OW028607.1 coordinate 1,169,436, forward strand.
TTTTGTGACTGTTGTTTTGTTTTGTTTGGTGTACATTAAAGTATTTTCATTCCTTCAACTATTTTAGCATGCAGTGGTTTGTTTGTGGAGTATAGACTGGCAAACCATATAGACAAGAAACCTTATGCCAAGGTCAGTGCAAGTTTTGAATTGTAAAATATCACCAAGACGTTTTTCCATCTGGACTATAATGAGATGCGTAGTGTGTGCCAAGTGCATGGATACATTATGTAGTGCTGTAAGGTTTATTATAATTTCCGGAAAAAAATCTCTATACATACTTCACATTTCTAGACTTCATTAGCTTCGTAGTTAGTACTCTGTTACAACTAGTTCTCCGCAGAGGATAGGCACAATTCCTACTATTTATATGTATTTGTTAAGTATTTTATATATTTTTTTTGTGGTATTTTTGTTATTCCTACTATGTAAAGTTTGTAACGAAATAAATTTATCTCTTATCTTATCTGGCTTCTGCGCTGTAGGTTGAATGAATGATTGAAATTACTTTACTTTTGATGTACAATTTTTTTATTTTGTGTACCTTGGAATGTAAATACATTTAGCCTCGCGCTAACCCTAATAATATGATATAGTAATGCAAACGATTTAAATGACATGCCAAAACCGCTCCACATCTCTTCTAAACAAAGAATAATACAAAACGCCATTAGCTATACAAAAATCGAAATTCAAAATACACAAAAATCGAATCCATTGTTTGATCTTCAATGGATCTATTTTTATAATACAATCCATCTTTATGGTTGTGTCAAAATTTTTAGCCCTGATTTGCATATGAACGGGTTTTCGAGCCTTTTTGTTTGGTTGTTTGATTTCATTTGGCATTGTAAGGACACCGGGTTAGATATGGTGGTCGATGTCAGTGTTCCATAGATATTATTAACACGGTTTGGTTATTTAGGAATTCTATTATACATTATTGGAGCATTGCATACACTACTTTGTTTGCAAAAGAGTATCTTTGCATCGATGTCTACAGAGTCTACCTTCACGTCTGTTTCTAATTACATCTTTCAAAAAACTTACCTTCTTAAAGTTATGTTTAATTTGCGAGTACGCATGTATATTTAACAAGATTGGATGTTAGAAAAAGAGTTATTATGGAGGTATTAGCTGACAACGAAGTGTGAAACCACGCTGCCTAACTAGTTAAAAATAATTGAAAAAGCAACACCATTTTGAGAGGACACTCTTGCGTCCGCCCACGGACAAGCGAACACACAAACCGATCTCATTACTAACAATGCGCCATATATTACACCGTTTCCGGTCATACACTGCAACCTTCTCTTTCTAACCCAGTGAACCACATCATGCTATCCCGCTCTACAATCATTCCAGACATCAAGATCATTAAGAGGCGATACAGTGATTTGTATTGTGTACTTTTTGTGTAAAAGTCGAGTTGCGATTTTGTTAGCACTTTGATTCGTGATAAATCTTAATTTAAAATTATTCACGGTCATTGACGTGCAAAATAATTTTGTTTATCGAGAACTCGATCTATAAGAATAAAAGGAATATTGTTATTCTTAAGATTCTACTGTTTTTACTGCTTGATTTTTGGCTCGTATTTCAAAAAGAGGGGTTACGTGAATGATTCGGAAAATGCATTCGATTCACTGAATTTTAATTTTGTTCAAATTAGTATCTAATCTATTAAGGTAGTATCTTTACACTTGGATTGTACGTAATTTTATATTTGTATGAACCTTTGACTACACCCCTTCGACATCCTCAAAGTATCCTGAGTTGATACTTGGTATTAAGAGATCTGTGGAAATATCTACCATGCTTGAGGATCAATATCGTGAAGCTGTACCTATACTTGTCACCCCTAAAATGTCCGCGGAAGAAGTTACATTTGTACTTATCACAATAGAATCAAGGACCAAACGTAGTTCCTTGGCATACGCCGAAAATCTCCACACGACTAAGCTTGTCAACTATGAAAGCTAATGGTAGTACAGATTTGCGTGTCATTTGTTAAAGGGTATCAGTTAAACCATGGTTGAACAGCGATATCCGATCATTAGCAATGACAAATGATGAAAGCGTGGCGAATCTTTGCATTTGATACCACTACAGGGGTTTGTTGGGTCACAGGGTTCGAAGCGAGAAAAGAGTTGCATTCGTGTAACGCTGAGGTTTCTTTGAAAGCTGAGGATGCTAGGCCTAGAACATAACCATCGTCATTGTAAAATAAAGATGATTGAGGTCAAAGAAAAAATCTTAAAAGATTAAAAAAATAGAAAAAGCTTCTCGACTTTGATCCTCGGACACAGAATATCTGCCCACAGTTTTTTTTATACATCTAGTTGATGGAACAAGCAGATGGCCCACCTGATGTTAAGTGGTAACCATACCATGCCACCAATTCGCACGAAGCGCTTTGCTTCAACCTTCATTATGCGAACCGCTAAGGAGTGGAACTCATTACCGTCGTCTGTTTTTCCTGACCACTACAAGTGATGAGCTATGAGTCTCTTCAAGGCAAGAGTGAATAGGTGTCTTCTAGACCGTTCTGCTCCAACGTCGGCTACATCGTCGCTTACCATCAGGTGAGATTGTAGTCAAAGGACGGTCTATTCATTGTAAAAAAAAAAAAAAAACATCTATAACAAAGCATTGCCTCTTATGTCACGCACAATAGGAACGTGCCCTACGATGCACTGCCCTACGAGCTTAGCTTATCTTATCAACTTGAGGCATACAGATGTTAAATCTCATGTGCCTGTAATTACACCGGCAAAACAGAAATTTTAGTACTAAGTCAAAATTGACAGATTTTGATGGTTATAAATTTTATTAAATTTGACGCTGGAACTATTTACCTACTAATTTTGCTGAAATATTGGGAAACAATCAAACCCAATGCCAAAATCAAATCAGATAAAATAGCTTTTGCTCCAAATATTAACTTTATTATTCAACTAGATGACAGCGACCATGCAACTGGATCAAAGTGATCAGTGAACGTCAAACAATTCTAGAAGCTCGGCAAATAAAAAACTAATGATTGAGTGGTGTTACAAAGTATTAAGTCAGAAGCTTCACCGTGACAAATCGCGCGGAGCTGAACCGAGCCACTTAATTGGCGCAAGAACTAACAAAGAACAAAGGCCGCCACACTAGCACCATTATACAGCTTGTCATGTCTACTATCGATTAGTGCGATATTTTTTAGAGTATCGATTTTTTTACTGAGTTTTCAATATGACATTCATACATTCACCCATGACTAGTACCAAATACGAGAGTGCTTTGGCGAGTGGAAATACCAACGTGAGTGAGGCGAAACTCGTGATAAATAAATAAATGAGTGCGGATCCACTAGGTGGAACTCTCCGTGATTTTGTTGATATAAGAATCGACACCCTGTTCTTTTAGGTTTAGTTGCGTGTAACTGGCACCTCACTCACATACACCTCGTATGTACCCAGAATGAAATAAAACAAAATAACAGTATTTTTTGAAAAATCGTATAATACTGGCATTGTGCACATTTTTCAAAGAGAAAATTAAATAATCATTGGTGCTCGATCGGATCCGAACCCTCTAATTTTCGATCTCTCCCACTAGGCCACCACAATTTCTCTCTAAGTCGCACAAAAAATCCTTTCACCACACTATTTCGAAAGAAACTAGTTACACGACACGAAGAAGCCTAGGCTACCGGTGTTCTCTTTTTCTCACCTAAAGTTAGTGATTTCAAAGACAGCCTTGTACAGGACCAGCAATATCGGTTCATGATAATTAATCATAATTTGTGCAAATGCACGCAACAACGTACCTATGATAGTTATAATTAAACGTGCAAAAAGCGTCGCTTCACGCGCTGTGCTCAAAGCATCGACATGTCTGATCGAACCCGCTCTATAGATTTATGTTTCATTCCATTAATCATAGTAATTTCTCGAATATTTCCTAAGGAATTTCTTTGTTCGCGGGAATTTTCTGCTGTGTACTCGTTGCGTTTTTTGGCGGATATAACTCATGAGCCGATTACAGAATTTTATTCATTCTACTACATAGAAAAAGAACATTAACAATGACACGCAGAAGAAGAAGTAAGTTATTTTATTCCACTACAGCAATAAAAAGAACGGTAAAAACGTCACCAAAGATGAAAAGGTAAGTTAAAGAGTAGTAGAGCTCTTTGTGTGTGGCTCGTCCGGGGAAGTACTACCACCATGCCTTATTCTGTCGCCAAGCAGCAACGCTTTGTTTCGGTTTGAAGGGTGTGGTTGCCGGTGAAATTATAGGCACATGAGGCTTAGCATCTGTATGCCTCAAGTTGATGGAAATCAAATGAAATGAAATATTTATTGTTTGTGAAACTAGATAATGCATTTACTTGGATCCTCTTGTTTCAACTATTCCGTGTGCAAACATTTTTTTGTTTTAAACACAGGTAAAAAACAGAAGTTATTGACGCAGGACAGTGCATTGTAACCCACGTACCGTGCGTGACTTACGAGGTAGTGCTTGTAATAGGTGATGGTTGCCACTTAATATCAAGCGAGGCATCTGCTTGTTCCATTAGCTAGTTGTATAAAAAAATAGTTTCTGATGAAGTTCCTTCAGTTCTCGAAAACTCAGGTTGTGGAATGATCTCCTTGCTGAGGTTTCCCTAAGAGCTTATGATTCCTCTTGTATTGCATGTGTCTAGAGGCTACGACTACCGCTTTCCATCAGGCGTGCCGTAAGATTTGTTGTTAATAAAAGTTAGTAAGTCAAATCCTTTTTTATCTTATTTTTTTTAGTTTCTAATCAAATATATGTTTCAGTTATACTGTCTACACTCACTCACTCATTCGCTTATGAATCATTTTGTTAGAAAATAACTATCGTTTTAAACAGATACTGCTTTTTAAAACCGAATAGGTACTGTTTTTGAGGTATAGTATTTTTTTTTAAAAGCAGTTTCCTGTGTTTTTGCCACACTTTTGCCGAAGTTTTGAGGCTAATATTTATGTGATATTACTTTATTAAGAACTCATTTGACCTTCCTTTTTCTTTGACGTTGTTTTAAAGGGTTATCGCCAGTCTTCAAAGTGAAATTGGAATAAGCGATGCAACAAACTCCATTGAATCCCGAGTGTTCGCCTTGCGGTATTCTATAGCTCTCCGCCCGCTCGATAGGATGCCATCCATACATTTGTAATTCAAATTCGAGGATCCATTAGTGCTCGTCATTTTAATGTGACAACGTATTGAGTTACTCTAATTGATGGGTGCTTTGAGCTTTTTTCGAACGTTCCAATTTCATGAATATGTATTCCGGTACATTTCTTTTTATAACTTCCGGATTGAGTGTCGGTTCGGCAACATTTGTATCCTATCGTATATAGATCTGAATTCAATTTCATATTTTGAATATATTATTTTTTATCTTCTGATTACTTTTTTTGTGATCGCCAGCAATTTCAATTCATCGGCATCATCTCAGCCTGATATCACCCACTGCTGGGTATAGGCCTCTCTCATGTTTTGACAGCCTCCTCTGTCCTGTGCGTCTCTGGTCCAGGTGTTTCCTGCGATCTACACGATGTCATCGACCAATTTGAATTGCGCTTTTTCCCAAAATAATTTCAATTAAGATATTGATTTTTGATTTTATATTTTTGAAATGAGCACAGAGATGACGAATGATAGAGGAGAGTGGAAGCAGAAAACCTGTTGTGCCGACCCCACTTAGTGTGGCATAAGAACAGGATGATGATGATATGGCTTTTAATAAGCTTGGTAGATGTCCACTTAGATCTCCAGAGATCTCTAAAGGGATGTCTACCATGCCTGTACTAAAAATCAGAGAAACAGAGACAAGTGCATCCCCAAACATCGGAAGAAGGAATTGATTTATACCTATGCATTCTATCGATATATTTTACTCAAAAACTATCGGCACCTAGAAAGTAGGATTATTCTTATAATCGAGATCATTATCCAAACACGCATGTCTTGGCAATTCGCCGTATAATTCATATTGATGATGGAATCGATTCACCGTATCGATTAGTTACAATTCGAATCATTAATCTACATTCCGTAACCCGTTTGCTAAAATTGCCGGCGACATGACGATTGTATTGTAATTGATGCAAAAATAATCTGTTCTTTCAATCTCGCTTTTTGAATTGACCTTTTTATTTGTCAGCGAAATAACAAAGGAGAATTTTGTAACAATTGTATTGCCTGCTTGTAAGTAGAGTATAATAAATATTGGTGGACTTTCCACACAGCACTATCTAGCCCTTAACTAAGCCTAATCATGTAATATGGGAACCAGATAGCTGATATAATACATATATATACTTTTTTTGTAAATTTATACTTATAATTTTATATAACACCATTAGAGAACAAACATCTATGTTTATCACACAAATGTTTATTCTCGGTGGGGATCGAACCCACGGCCTTTGGCAAAGGTAGGGAGAGCTAATACCAGTTGAGCTGCGAAGGCTGTCAAAGTAGTATACGCACCAAACAGTTGCCTTCTAATGAGTCACGCGAGTTACTGCGCATAACGCATTCTTCTTCTTCTTCTTGGCTCCGTTTAAGGCATTATCTTAGTATGTGCCTCTAACAAGAGTACCATGCTTCTATGCTGAATTTAGCATATGTGGTCACTATTTGGATGGCATTTACTTCAGCGTTTCCGTGCTTCGGAGAGCACGTTACAATTACGTAGGATCACTCAGGACAGGATCGGTAGGAGAACCAAGGTACACTACACATAGCTCGCAGAATCAGTAAGTTTATACAAGCATCATTTTAAAATATAATGTTATTAAGAATTGAATTATTGTGTATTTTATTGTAAATTGAAATATTGTAATAGAATAAATGCTATTTTTATTTTAAGGGCTCGTGCAAGGTAGCCCCAATCAGTAGGGGCGAGGCGGTCGCCGCTCAAGCCGCGCCGCGATGCGTGGCTGCGCTGTCGGCTGGTTAACCGACTTCGCGGAGAGGCGGTTAATGAAGCGAGGACGCACCTGCCGACAATCTCGCACTGGGTGCCGGCGGTGACGTGAGGAATCGGACTGTTTTGTTTATGAGAATAGTAACTATTTATTGACTCTTTCTCTTGTCGTGTCACTAGTTTCTTTTTTAAACAGTGTCGTGAAAGGATTTTAAGTGCGCCTCAAGAGCCTCCTTTCGAGCACTTGACACATGTTATAGAACTTTTTAGGTTCTTTGACATGCCGGTTTCCTCACGATGTTTTTCTTCACCGTTTGAGAGTACTGGCATTGGGCACATCAATTTTTGAACAGAAAACCTCAATCGCACGACCGGTTTTGAATCCACGACCTTAAGATCGGAACGCGGGGCCACTACCACTAGACCACCAGAGATCGCACTATTTATTGTGAAATTGTGTACAAAGGTAATTTTACTCCAACAGTCTAAAATGTTTTAAAGAAATATATGTATAAACATTAGTGGAAATTCCTCACAGCACTATTTAGGTTTTAGGTTAGATTGGGGCTAGCCCAATCTAACCAGATTATTTAACCAGACAGTTGATATAATATTTATAAACTTTTTGTAAATAGGTACGTGTCGTATAATACCTATATAACACCCAGACAGAGAACAAAGATTATGTTCGTCACACAAATGTTTTTGTCTCGGTAAAAATCGAAATCACGGCCTACAGCGCAGAAGGCAGAGCTACTACCAACTGGCAATGAGGGCTGGCAATATGATAATTTATTGTCCTTGGTGGGAATTGAACCTACATCACAGAAGGCTTGGGTTACTACCAAGTGAGCTGAGGCAGAATTATAAAATAAAAAAAATAAGATTCTATAATATAGAACATTTCATACTATTACAAAACATACTGTCAAAAGACAACTCTAAAGTCCTACTCCACACTTAACCGACCGGCAAATTAAAGAAAGTAAATGTCCGTTAATAATTGCGGATTATTATAGCTTTCCTTGCGAACGGTTTTTAGATCATCGATATATATTTATCGATCGTCTGTTCGAACCGCTGCTTTTTGTGTAGGCCTTTAGAAATCATACCAGTGTAATAGTTTTAATATTAATCGTTATGTAAATGTTTGTGATCGAAATAACCGTAGAAGTTGTACCAATTTGAATATATTTTTATACTACTTGCTGTTGGAACACTTCTGAAAGTAGCCACGAACATCTTAAGGCGTGCCCTAGATGCTTTACGTTGCGTCCATCAACTTGAGGCAGATATTAAACCTCATGTGCCTTGGAGCCATACTATAAAAAAAGATTAAAATATTTTACTACGGTACTAGAAACAGACCTCAGAATGTAGATGTTTATGACCTACAAAAATCTCTAACCTACTTTAGCAATATAAGAAAGATCGCGGGAAGTTCTGTAAATGCTCATAAGAAAAATTGGTGTGAACATTGCCCAACGAACCCATGGCCTATAGAACAGAAGGCAGAACTATTATCCACTGAGATATGAGGGTTGTGATTCCGAATGTCCAATATACTTCTTCAGACTGATGAGAGTAACAGAAAGTATTCGATACTTGTCTTTGTGTCAAATCTGTGACATTCATGGGAAATGTTCCCCAGCAAAATCCACATATTTCTGAAATACGACACGATATTTTTTCAAATATCCCAGCATCTGTCAACGCTTATTGAATCAACCCTAAGCGTGCACGCGCAACGAACTGACAATGTCAAGTTTTGCATACGCCATTTAAGGGTTAGGAAATCATCCCGATTCCTTCACAGATCTTTACAATCATTTTGAACTCTTTCACTATGATTTTAAGGTATAGAATAGAAATACCCTGATTTGTTGATGAAGGATGATGCAGAATGTCAGATGCTCTTTTCAATCTTATCTGTATAAGCTGATGTTCGAATATGCATCGTGTGTGTACTACTTAGAGTGGTTTTTGGTTTGGTGATTGTTTTGGCAGTATGGGAACTTCCGACCCCCAAATGGTTTATGATAATTTTTAAAAGAGAATTATTTTTGCTATCATTTTTCAATAGCTCATTAATGGTTCCAAAGCCAATCCGCGCGTAAGTGGCGTAGGTTATAAGCCAGCATTGTGCGTGTTATTCTTGAATACATTTAGGTATTGTGTCAAGACCGATTTTATGGTCTTCATTTGAATTTTCGATGGCGTTTGAAGGGTTTTTGCATGATTGTGATTTAGGGTTTATTTTCGGAAATTTATGGCTCACGATCGGATGCACTTCGATATTTGAATCAACATCATTACGGCCTTGGATACTTTGCATATTTTTTTATGGTTTCATAGTTGGGACGTTAGAATTTTGTTTATTTGCTATTTTAGCATGATTTTTCCACATGTTCCCTATCTTTTTTTAATACTACCTTTTTGTTATTCAGTCTGCAGATGAGAAGGAAAACACTTAACATATGTTTACTTCTTCTTCTTGTCGTGTTACTTATTTTTTACCTCACTGTTTCTTTAAAAAACAGTGTGGTGATAGATTTCCAAGTGCTCCTCAATGAGGCTTCTTTCGAGCACTTGACACATGCTTTAAAACTTTTTAGGTTCTTTGACATGCCGGTTTCCTCACTATATTTCCCTTCGTCGTTTGATGTGTACTAACATGCATTTAAAGGATGCAAAACTATAAATAACTATAACTTAATATTAAATAACAAAATGAACGTTAGCGTTGCCTCAATCGATACTATCAATAGATAACGTTTTAACCACAATTAAGTTCCCAACCACATGTCATTCGGAGCTAAACTCAACATGAGAAACTAATTACCAAACTAGACAGAGACAGCTATACACTTCTAAATATAACAAGTGGGAGAGAGAGGTCAGAGGCTAAGATCGGAAATGGATTGCAACGCACCACTGCGTACGGGCCGAATATGTTTTTTACTAATTAAAAATGCAGGCGAATGATGAATGTGTGGTTCATTTGTTTGGTTAGGCGCGGGCGCAGAGTGACGGCTGATGGGGGCCGAATCGGAATGATCATTCGAAGAAGCATCACAGCTTTTTAATACTTATTTATTTCAGACATTGGACCATATAATAAACACTGCCTGATTTGGATTAGTTGATCCATTTAGATAATTTGCAGTGATCTGCATAGCTCAACGGTTTCATATTGATTTTGTACATTTTGTAAATACTGTATTCATTGTAATTTTGTTTGTAAATAAATGTTTAAAATCACAGTATTCCATCAGATATGTAAGCCTCATGTGCCTGTAATTTCACGGGCAACCACACCCTTCAAACTGAAACACAGCAAAGCTGCTTCGCGACAGCAATAAGCAAGGTGGTAGTACTTCCCCTACTACTACTACTCTACTACTCTTATGGAATAATAAGGGCCCCAACGCACTACCCTGCAGTCTCGCGTGCCGATTGATATTACATACGTGTCATTTAATAATAGCGTATTTTATAACGTTATGAATAGTGTATATTCATTACGTTTTCATAAAAAGATGGTAGCGATTACTAATAGAAAATTGTGTTTTTTAGCAAACGAGTAAAGCTAAGTCTACGAGTCTATGTCATGGACTAACTTCTCACCGAAAGTCTGATATTAACGGTATTAAGCAAGGCTATACCTACCTGTCTACCAACTATATTTAATTTGAAACCTGCCTCCATCTTGCTATACCCAGGGTCCATGTGATACATACTAACACCTAAAAAAATACAAACAATTCCATGTAAAAATAAATGTATTGAGGGCTGAGTTAGTAGAGAACCAAGAAATAGCAACAACAGCGATAAACTAGTTAGAATTATTTGAAATACTGACACAAAATACAGCGGCAACTTTATTACTTCTATGACCTTTGCCGTTCGATTTTTACTTTCACATCAAGATGTAGATAAATTAGTAACATAGGTTTAAATTGAAGGTCCTGAGGCATAAAAAGCAAATGTAGAAATGCATTTTATGGTTACGTCCTAGGGGGTAAGTAATGCATATATCATCACATGCTTTATGAGTCACCTGCAAATTCGAGAAGCTTTTTGCAAAAGTTATTTTCTTGAAGACTTTCACCTACAGCTCTTTAATCGATCGCGGTAGACAATTGGATATATTTTATTTTTACTCGAAATGCTTTTATTCTTTCGCATTTGATTAAAAGAATAGAAGGATATGAAATAACCATTAGAATATCACAAGTGTTGGTGACCGGTTGCGCACGCGTCATGTTTCTTTCGATAACAATAGACTGTTGGGTTCGTCAATAAAGGGTTCTGAACAAAAGCCTCAATAGTTGTTCAGAGTTCCGTAGCCAGGACTTCCTCGAGCAAACCACGGCTTTCTTGAACCCTGGCTTCTTAAATGTGGCGTCCGTCATAATTATGACGTAACCGTAAATACTGATACCTATATTAATTAAGTTGGTGTTTTAGGCCCTAGGTCGTAGAACCTAAAAAGTTTTAAAACAAGTGCTCAAAAGAAGGCTCTTTGAGGCGCACTTAAAATCCTTTCAACACACTGTTTGAAAATAGACTAGTGACACCACATGATGAAGAATGTAGCTTCCAGAACGTCAACGTTGGTATATCATTTGAAAGTTTGTGGTGTCTTAGTAAAATAGGACCCTTAATCTAATTGGAAAATTGTAGTGACAATTTGCTATGAAATTTAAGGGTTCTTATGGGTTTTTGTTTACTTCCATGCTACTAGTTATAATGCTACTAAAATCACGGTCAATGACGGCTGTTTTATGATGTCCATCACTTCTTAAGAAAGCATATCTTTACATGTGCTCGTAATTACATTCATATTGGTGACCACCTAGCAGGTGCCCGAGCAGCCGTAACGGACATCGGTGAAGCAGAACTCATAACTGAAGTGAACTCTAATCTCAACTGCGTAAGGACTAAAATAGCACGCAACAATCTCAAGGATAGCCCCACAATCGTAGATCAATAAACAACCTTTATTGAGAAAGTGCTAAAGTCTATTATTGTTTGTTTGAGGAAAAAATTCGGAGGAACAATAACAGTGGATAAGGTCAATAGCTCGGGCGAATTCTGTTTTGTTAATTACTGACCAATTTCGGTGGAAGTTTTTGTAAATTTTAACGATTGCGTAATACGAATTTGATTGGATGGTTTGTTAGAGGCTTCGGAATAGCAATCGGTGGCCATTCGAATTTCAATGGATTGATGTTTAGAGGTGATGAATCACTGTTTTTACGGTGATAGAATCGTTAGGCAAAATCTGTTAGTATTCTAACAGCGCCGATGGGCTTGCAATCTTTCACGTAACAAAAACTGCAAAATGTGGGTATATGCCAAGTATAAAATCTGGACGTACCTCTGGATACCCCTTTAGAAATCTCCAAAGAATCTTGAGTTGGTATAATAAATAAATAATAAATAAATATTAGTGGACTTTCCACACAGCACTATCTAGCCCCAAACTAAGCCAGAGCTTGTGATATGGAAACCAGATAGCTGATATAATACATAAATACTTTTTTTTTTGTTGATACTTACATAAATCTTACTTACATTATATAACACCCAGACAGAGAACAAATATCTATGTTCATCACACAAATGTTTGTTCTCGGTGGGGATCGAACCCACGGCCTACGGCGCAGAAGACAGAGCTACTACCAACTGAGCTGTGAAGGCTGTCGGTATGCTAGAAGCATTTTGTACGGTTGGATTCAAACCAACGAGCTTACTATCAGAAGGTGGGGTCACTCCCACTCCCACACACCAACAGTGCTTCTTCACTAGACCCATTAAACAAATTTGGTTAAGGTCAAATCAGGTGCGTTCAAATCCAACCTGATTTGGTGTAGAAGATTTTAAAAATCCTAGTAGGTAGTAGTCCTATTATAATCGTAGTTAGTTCAAATCATGATTTCAGTAAGCATTTTATAAAACAAATAAACTTAATTCTACATTTTTTCCTCGTTACCAAATCCACAGCAAGTCATAAACAGACCAAGGTGTTCCGCAAGGGTCAACTTTAGTGCCTCTACTGTTATGTCCTGGTCAACTCCTGGTGAAGATAGGAATCTTGCATAATTTGCTTGTACCCTCGATTCCTTCAATAGCATCTGCCCCGGCGCCGATAAGGGTGACGCATCGCTGCTCCCCCCATTCCCCCATCGGCCGAATCAATTAACTGAGACATAATTTATTTCAGTTAGATAACTGACGGATTTGGGCACCCTAATTAATGAGGTTATTGGACTGCGACGTCTTAAAGTTGATGGGAACGTTAAATAATGTGAAATACGACATCCTATATTGGTGGGTTATTGTCCGATTGAGGCAGGAGGTGTGGAATCAAATCCAGAGATGTTACAGGTTGTTCAAATTTAATTAATAAGTAATAGTTCAAATTAACTTCGCCAAAGTCAAAGTTAAATCGCATTTTTTTACACAACTTACTGATGAAACAACCAGATAGCCCACCTGATGTTAAATGGTAACCATCACCTATATAAAAACATTGCCTTGTGAGTCACGCGCGATAGGAACGTGCCTACGTACATCAACTTGAGGCATACAGATGTTAAGCCTCATGTGTTTGTAATTTTACCAACAACCCCACGCTACAAACCGAAACACAGCAACGCTGCTTGGCGGCAGAATAAGGCATGGTGGTACTTCCCCGGATGAGCCTTTCACAACGAGCTGTACTACTCTTCCACGATACCTTTGAAACTTTTCGTACCAAGAAAGTTCTTTTACTTAATTTCCAAAACCCTTTTTTCATCAGAGGTTAATAAAATAGACCACACAATTGACCCCGTGTCATTTGCCTATCGTGCCGCGATACGATAAGGGACAGGTGGGAATGGACCCTTAGCACAACTTTCTAACCCTTGAAACCTGGAAACTATAGTAGTAGAGCACGTTGTAAAGATCTCATCCAGGGAAGTACTGCCATTCCTTTTCCTGCCGCCAAGCAGCGTTGCTGTTTAACGGTTCAAAGAGTGTGGTTGCCGGTGAAATTACAGGCACATAAGGCTTAGCATCTGTATGCCTCAGGTCGATGGACGCAGGGCAGTGCATCGTAGGGCACGTTCCTATCGTGCATGGCTTACGAGGAAATGCTTTGTTTTAGGTGATGGTTACCATTTAACATCAGGCGAGCCATCTGCTTGTACAACAGCTAGTTGTTGTACAAGCAGATAAAAAAAATTGTGCCACATCGCTAGGGAGTCCATCGAAAACCACCCAGGCATGGTATATATGCATATATCCTCAGAGATCTGAGGATATATCTACCATGTAGTACTAGGTACAAACTTACGAATGTTTGAGGATGTCTTAGGGGAGTAGTCAAGAGGTACGTGCCAATGTTTGGACTTACCTCTGACTACCCCCCTAATCTTAAGTTGGTACTTGTACTGAGAAATCTAACGAGACTACTACCGTGCCTGGGGATCAAAGTCATGAGGCTGTTATATGACGGATCAAGCCGATGATCCACCTGATGTTGAACGGATACTTCTATCTTTTGTATTTTGAGCTTGCTAGTGCTTCTATTGCGCCATAAACTGATGCTAAGGGTACATAACTCCCTAAAGAAATGCCCCTGGTCGATCGAATGCACTGTAATCGGGTCATATCGGCCGGCGATCGCAGGTTCGATTCCCGAGGGTGGTAATTAGATTGTTAGTTGCATGCGATATAAACGTGTCATGTGGTAGGTGCAAGGTGCTTTGATACTTGGGAAATGAAAATTATGTCATAGAACAAAACTTTGATGTAAATATTACAAATACATTAAATTGTAAATTCATTTATTAACATCTAAAAATATAAATGACTTACAATGGTTTACGATGGGTTTTTTTTATTCAATCATTTATTCATACCCAAACTTAGTTTATCGCTCGCACATGATTATTGGACATTTTTGAAGTTACTAGATTTTATTTTTTCCGGACCTTTCAATATTACTTTCCAGAATAATATTGCAATAACGATTTTTCAGCACCTATCAATTTTTCTGTTCAAAGATGTAAGTACGTGAACAGTGCCAATACTTTCAGACGGTAAAGGAAACCAGAAAACTGACATGTCGTTTAACCTAAAAATTCTAAAACATGTGTCAAGTGCCCAAAAGAAGCCTCTTGGAGGTGCACTTAAAATCCTTTCACCACACTGTTTTGAAAGAAACTAGTGACACGACAAGAAGAAGAATTATTCATAAAGTTAGAAGGTACTTTGACTAAGGAAAAGTATCAAAACCACAAGTCGCACTATCGATATATTTGAAGTTGATAAGAAAGTCAGTTGAGAATTTAATATACATAATTTCTTTTAACGTGTATCAGTTGTAATTTTTTTAACTACACATTTAACATTACTGTTCAAATAGTTTTTGTTGATATTTTTGGTCAAAAGAAGTGGCGATACACTTGTAACCTAGCACGTATTGAATAGACATCGAGAAATGAAAAGTTATTTTTTCTCTGCATTCATTTATTTTATTTAATATTAAGCATTCTCGCAAGTCACGCAAAACAAGAATGTGCCCTACGATGCACTGCCCTACGTCCATCAACTTGAAGCATACAGATGTTTTTTTTTATGGTGGACTTTCCACACAGCACTATCTAGCCCCAAACTAAGCCAAAGCTTGTAATATGGGAGCTGATATAATACATATATACTTACTTGTTGATCGAGTGAGCGAAGCGAACGAAGATTCTAGTTTCAACTTGGGCGATTTGGCATTTTATGTATGTATACAACGTGTTGATGAAGTTATGTAGGGAAACAAAGAGCATGTATTTAGACCAAGTACTGGAATACTTTGACGTGTGCAACGGTTGAATACATCGTTTTCGAAATTCCCATAGAAAAGTAAAATTAATATTTTCTCAGAAATTTGCAACAGCCCTGTCTGTGTACGTGTCAAGGTCACACGCACGCGCGCTTCTATCTAGGAAAGAGAAAAACAACGATAACCTACGAGATAATTTGAAATACTTACCTTTCGGTAGGTAGGTAGGTACGCCGCCAATCCCCTGACACGATATTTTTACTGGTTCCTATGGATTTTGTCATTATTTACTGGCTATAATAACACTGGATAAAACTGGATTTTGGTAAGTTTGCGAGATTTCGCACGACACAGGCTTCAAACTTCACACTAAACCATTACCTCGTAGGCACTGCTCATACACACACTGACTGACGACGGCTTTTTACATAACAATCACCATTTTATCACGTTTGATGACATTTTCTCAACAAAACAATGTACAACAACGCATGTAAACACAAACAGGGTGACCATCTCAAAAGTGGCGGTTCTACCACACACCTGCCAAAAAAAATGTCAAAATCTACCAAGCTTGACGATAAAAATACCAAAAATATGACTTCATACCATCTCCTTCGTGGCTACGGAATAAATTAAATACCTACATTACATTCAGTTACTATCTTTTGATCGTTTGTAACGGTTTGCAGTTATCTAAAACGAGATAGAAGTTGTTTAGAAACCAAATCAATAAAGGTAAAAAAGAATAAGAAGTTTCCAGTTCGGTAAAAAATAAATAAATTATAAATATTATTTCATTAAAAATTCAAACTAATAAGATTTTTCTTGAAATATTTAAAATCTGCCAAATGGCAGAAATCTGCCACAAATGGTAACACTGATCGGCGGCCGTCGGCCGCCGATCAGTGTGTTGCGCATCAGTCAAACGCATCAGTGTGATGCGTTTTTAAATGCAACCAATGACAGACAGGTTAGTCAAAGATTAAATAGGACAGACTAGACACTTCCCAAAATTGCAGTTGAATAATTTTGTCGTGTCAATGAACCATGGTGGTAAAGTAACATGTTACAATTTAAAGAACTATGAATATCATAAACATTGGTTTACGACATCTAGTAATTAAACAAAAATAAATATTCTATTAAACGTAGCCACGTAGGTACCTAGTTACTGAATAGGTATTAGTACCAAAGATCTCAGAGAATGTTTACCGTGACTAGGGATTACAGTCGCGAAAATATTTCTTTTACATACCAAGATCTTTAAAAACAGCAACATCATTATCAGGTAGGCACATTACTAGGTAATTGGTGGCAGTTCTGTTACCTATTTTATCTAAGGTTAACAACTAGAGGTCAAAGAACAGCTGTAAATAGGGCTGCCTCATGATGCGTTTAGATTCATTTTAGATAAAAGTTTAAGAGGCATTTCATGAATGAAAAACTTTGAAATTTTAAAAGTCGTAGAACAAAAGTTGTTCGTTATGACCGGTAGAATATCCTGCTTTCGGATCCCTACAATTCTTAATAAACACGTTGTATATGTATGTATGTATGTATGTATGTATGTATGTATGTTTGTCTGGCCATAACTTTCGAACCGTTGATCCGATCTGCATGAAATTTGATAAGACGACAGCTTGTACTTGAGAAATTTACTGGTACGTATATGAGTAAAATCGGATGAAGGGTTTTTAAGGGGGCAAAAATAAAAAAAGTGGCTTAAAAAAATCAAATTACATGTCATACGAAAGGGCTTTGTTTGGACATTCCAAAACAATTTTTACTTTTTTTCTGGGACGCTCGGTTTTTGAGATACAACAAAAAAGTTAAATTAAGATAACCAGCGACCCAAGAGCTCCCATCTGTAAGAGTTTCGTTGGCATCAAGGTTTTTCTACTGGTCGGCCAGTTACTTTGCTTATTCTTATTTTTTTTTCTTGAAATAAATTAAGGAGGTACTCAGTTCTCATAAAATGGTGACAACGACCAGGTCTGATGATGTAGCCAAGGTCTGTTCAACGGAACTCTTCAATAAATAGGCCAATAGAGTTGAAACTTGGTTACCGTACCAAGTTAGTAGGCGGTAGTCAGAAAAAAGTCCAAACATAATGTTTGGACTTGCCTTTGACTACCATCTACTCAAAGTTTTGGTGCGTTCGTCGGGCCGCATCACGAGATCTCAGTTCGGGGCGAACTACTAGTAATATTTATTAACACCCAGGCAGAGAACAAACATCTATGTTCATCACACAAATGTTTGTTTTCGGTGAGGATCGAACCCACGGCATACAGCGCAGAAGGCAGAGCTACTACCAACTGAGCTGTGAAGGCTGTCAATGTGAAGCCTCATGTGCCTGTAATTACACCGACAACCACACTCTTCAAACCGGAACACAGCAACGCTGCTTGGCGGCAAGAATAGGCATGGTGGTAGTACTTCCCCGGACGAGCCACACACAAGGAGTTCTACTAATCTTGATACGCTGGAACTGTCGCTACGACTGTACCCCAAGTCTGAGATTTGTATTTCGTCTTTTGTTTGTCGATAAGCGCCTCTAAAAACTCTGGCCATACAAAACAGGCCAGTCTGACGTTACGAAAAACGAAAGACGAAAAACATAACTTACACTTGTGGTACTGGTTTTATATAGCCTCCGGCATAATCTGTCAAACAGCAACACAGACGGTAAACTTCTCGAATAATCGCTAATTTTAATTAAGCATCAGTAAGTACCGATCGAAGCTCCAATAACAATGAGGGAACTTAGCGCGTTACACGATCGTAATGTAAAACGATTAAAACGAAAGTTTTTCCAAAGGGGTGGTGCACGTTTATGGAGTTTATGGAGCTGTTGATACGTCCAACAAGTAACCATGCTCTTCTGGATGCATCGTTTGGACGTGCTTTTACAATAATCTACCTTGAAATGTGACAGGGTTTTTAAATTAATGATTATAACTTTTTTGCAAAAAACCAACTTCAAATCACTGAAAAACATTGTAGCAAAACTTTTGCTGAAGAGAAGCACAAACCAAAAAGCGCGGAATCAGTTTCGATAAAATTTAGACAATGATCACTTTCAATTGCTAAACCAGGTGAATCTAGGTAGATTCAAGTGAATCTTTAGTATCAAGAGATCTAAGAGGACGTCTTCCGTGTTTATCGCCTGTTTCTTAAGATTTTCATATTCATGATTCGCGATTTCAGATGGAGTAAAGTTGCCCAGCATTCGTATTATTTTCTATTTTTTTTATATTTTGTCTCCCCTAACCTTAAAACACTTAGACACACTGACTAAAGTTAAGCTTTACTAACTAAGAAAACACCCTTTCTCTGTCATACTAAACCCTACACCCAACACACTCGCCCAGCTCTATACACTTATACAATTAGACAATCGGCGCATCGGTGGGCCATGAGCCATTAGCGTTTTAATTGAAAATAGCGTAAAAGCTGTAAATTGTACAGAGTGCAGTCCTGCAGCCCCTTCCCCCACCCCGCAATAAATGCTACTAACTAACTATTGAGACAGAGCAATAATGAAACGCCAGAAATTTTAGGCTACATTATCTTGGTAGCCGTAAAGGAGCCAGTAGCCAACTTTGGCGTTTTTTGGAGTAGAGCTCTTTGTAAAAGGTTTGTCCGGGGAAGTACTACCACCATGTATATTTCTGCCGCAAAGCAGCGTTGCTGTGTTTCGGTTCGAAGGGTAAAAAAAGTCAAAAGGTATTTATTCAATAAAATCACAAGGATCACTTTGAAACGTCTTAAAGCTAGGTGACTCTAGGTGCCAGTTCCACGCGACCAAAGCCTAGAAGAACAGGCAACAAACTTACGGCTTGGTTCCTATCGTTCTTTTGTATGATCGTCGTAATGGGTTATGGGTGCCATGTGATTGCCGGCACATGAGGCTTAACATCAGCGTTGCCTTCAGGCTAATGACGATGATGATGAACCATCCATCCCATTTCAACATTTTAGAAGATATAAATTATTAAATAAAATATACTAAAACAAGATTCTTTAGAAATTGCCTTGCATAATCAACACTTAAAATTACATAAAGTGTATGACAATAAACTATGCTCTAAATGTGCAATGTGTAGATAAAAATGATGTTTGTCTGTGTGTAATACAATAGGTATCATTATGATGTGGTGTAATGAATGTGATTTTTAGGGTTCCGTACCCAAAGGGTACTAAGACTCCGTTGTCCGTCCGTCCGTCTGTCTGTCTGTCTGTATTTTTGTTCGTCTGTCACCAGGCTGTATCTCATGAACCTTGGTAGTTAAACAGTTAAAATTTTCAAAGATGATGTATATCTGTTGCCGCTATAACAAAAAATACTAAAAAACAGAATAACATAAATATTTAAGTGGGGCTTCCATACAACAAACGAGATTTTTTTGTTGTTTTTATAGATAATGGTACGGAACCCTTCGCGAGTCCGACTCGCAGTTGGCTGGTTTTAGTTTTCTTTTGGTCGAGACTCTTCGTAACATTAGAAGTCGTTCAATTTGCTTGCTTTCCAAAACATAGCCCTCACAGTTCAGCCGGTAGTAGCTCTGCTTTCTGCACTGTAGGCCGCAGGTTTGATGCCCAACTGAGAACAAGCATTTACTTATATTATAAATACGAATTTACAAAAAACAAGTATAAGTCAAAGCCAAACGGTATTTATTTCCTTGAATCACATGGATCACTTTGAAACGTCTTAATGATAGGTGAATCTAGATGTCAGTTCTACGCGACCAAGTCTAGAAGAACAGGCAACAAACTTACAGCTTGGTTCCTACCGTTCTTTTGTATGATTCTTGTTACAATATATTATAATAATTAAGCTCCAGTATATAAGTATCAAATCAGCTATCTTTGCCTCAAATTTCTTTCATTATTTCTTTTCGTGTCACTAGTTTCTTTCTAAACAATGTGGCGACTTTTCAGGTTCTACGACATGCCGGTTTCCTCACGATTTTTTCGTTCACCGTTTCAAAGTACTGGCACATAGCACATAAACTTTTGAACAGAAAAACGAATAATAATTTTGGGGCCAGACGCTGTGTGGAATGTCCACTAATATATTGATATCATTTTGTGTATTTCACACACACGGATTGTTTTGCGTTTGTGGGGTCACACAACACAGAGGAGACTAATTGGCCTCTAACATTATTACTGTTACTTTCTCCTTTTCTGTGTTTTTTGTATTGTTCTTCTGTGTTCTCTGTGTATTGTGTGTCAAATAAATGTTTCTTTCTTTCAATATTTACATTTATATTTGATATGCTCAGTAAATATGTAAGCAATTGTTCGAGTCACCAATTCAGATGTATATATGAGGCGGACAATAGGACGCCCTAACCTGCAGACGCTCCATCATACGTTGAACAAAACAAAACACCTAACAACCGACTCCTATACGGCGATGTACGTGGCGCAGTTCAGCAAAGCTCAGTAGGTCCACTAAGAGCACTGGTGGTTTAGTGGTAGCGGACCCGCCTTCCGATAATAAGGTCGTAGGTTTTATTAGACTCTTGTGTCCGCATTTAGATTCTAAGGCGATCCATTATGCGTGGTAAGGTTAGGTTCAAAATGTATGTGCACAGTGCCAGTACTCTCAAAGAGTGAAAGAAAACATCGTGAGGAAACTGGCATGTCTTTGAATCTAAGGAGTTCTAAAACATGTGTCGAGTGCTTGAAAGAAAATCTCTAAGGTGCATAACACCAACACTACAGTCACCACTTGCCAAGCGTGGTAACGAACCACTCAAAATATTGGTAAGATTTTGTCCAACACCGGACAAGCTCAGACCGATAATGATGATGACGATAAATAGGCAAGTAGTTCTCTCAGAGCTGAGATCTTGCGATGCCCACAATCTGGCTTACGAGTATATCCAATCACATCTGGACAACGAAATTTCAGAAAGTGCCACCAGCTACCATTCGATTTTGTGAACTAAGATACACTTAGATAAGGTCCCTTTTTCTGTCCTCGTTCAATATGAGCGTTATTTTGTTGTATTCCAGGTCTTATAGCCTAACTAGGCCAAACGATCCTACTGCGTCCACCACACTGCACCAGTCCTCCTAACAAAACCTGGAGCTCGTTCTCAAAGCGTGCGAAAGTAGAGCCCTCTTTATCTAAGAGGCGTCGAGGGGGGGTGGGGGGGAGAGGACAAGTGCATCTCAAAGAAATGCAGATTTTACACGTCGCTACTCCGAGGCGGGTGTATCGTGTAGTCGCGTGGAGCGTTAGCACAAATGTGGCATCTTTTGGATGATTTAAACCTGATTTTTCGGCGTCACGGAAAATGAAAAACAATTATAGCACAATGCTGAGAGACGACCAATTTTGTACCAATATTGTTCTTTGTATTTCGCTTACGTTTTTGTGACAGAATATAAACGTTTTGATTTGATATGATTTCGTAAATCAATTGCACTTTTATTACTTATTTCACTATCACACTTTAATTTTTTTATGGATTTTGATAACACTATTACTAGATAGTAATTAGTATCTATTACTTCATAATCTTAGTTACTGTGGCAGCGCAAAAGAAGTTATTTATTTGAAAATTTCGGTACCTAGATTTTTTTAATTTTTTTTCATTTCATTTTGTAGTTCCACGCTTGTAACTAATTAGATTAAGTCGACAAATAAACTGTGTAAAGGGATTCTAAAAATACCCTTTCTCAATTTGAGTAATATTTGTATTATACTTGTATTAATAACAATATCTTCAGTATTGAATTGATACTCAGTACTGAAATAATATGTAGTAATAATAATTATACTCGTATTAATAACAATAATACATGCAATATTGTATTGATACCTAGTATTGAAATAAAATGTATCAAATATTCTATCGGATATCTGGGTCTATAATACAATTTTTGTTTAGTTTTAAAGGCTGGGGGGTTTTTTTTAATCTTTATTTATTAAAGAGGGTTTAATCAAAAAGGCTGGGTGATGCATTGTTAAATGCCTTCGTATTTTGAAGACTTTTGACTTTAGCTTGAATATTCATTAGTATTTAAATGCATTGTTTGGTAGCCGTTAACGAAAGCACTGGAAGTTTCGTGGTAGCGTCCTCGCCTTTCAATCCTGAGGTCGTGGGTTCAATCCCGGTTCTTTTTCTGAGTTTTCTGTTAAAAAATGTATGTTCACTGTGCCGGTACTCTCAGGAAGGAAACTATATTGAGGAAACTGGCAAGCCGTGGAGGTTCCACGGCAAAAATGCTGGAAAGGAACTTCTTTGAGGCACACTTAACATCTTCACCACACTGTTTCCAAAGTACTAGTGACAACAAGAAGAAGAGAGTTTTTTTTAAATATATTTTTGCGGCAGTAAAAGGCGTGGTGGTAGTACTTCCCCGGACGAGCCCTTTAAAAAGAGCTCTCCTACTCTTAAATAAACAATAAATATCTGTGTTGCCAACAGTACGTACCGAATATGACACTCATTATAGCGAGCGCGAACGGATTCTCTAAAATATGTCAAACGTAAGTAGTGCCAGCGCTGATCCCCTTACACTTTATTCTCTTTGTCTAATTGTCACGCGCAAGTAATTGGAGGCGAGTTTACGAAGAATGCTCGATTTTCATTGGTTCTCATTTTGAGAGAAAATTAAAAACTGGTACCTTGTTTTGAGCTGAAACTTTCATATTTATTTATTTTTGAACAAAATCCACAGCTCTTCCGATACAATGTAAATACTAAGGTTTCTAACATACAGCCAATAACGGATTTTCGTTTTTAAAACAAGAAATGTAGGTATCAAAAATCGACGACAGTTAATTACCCCACCAATATCGACTTAATAAATGACAACTAAACAAAAACAAAGGAGATAAACTTTTAGTTTGTAAGTACAATTAAGTGTAAGTAAAACATTACGTTAGTGTGTGTGTGTATAAATATACCCATTTTATATTTTTGTAGAAAGTATTGGTATGTAACAAAGTAATGGTAGTTGTATTAATAAATATTATCTTATCTAATAATATAACTGTTATATCGATACCGTATTAAATTAAAAATCATCATCACAATCAGTCTGAGGAAGTCCACAGCTGAACATAGGTCTCGATTATACATATTTGGGTAAACATTTGGGCCTTCAATATCCTACGTTCCGTTCTCTAGTCTCGTATCTTTAGAATGTCAGTGGTCCATCGAATGGAGGGGTTTGCAATTTTAAATTAGCATGGATATCACAAGTAAAAATTTAAAAAATACAAAAATACAAAATGCACTCAGCGTCTCACAGTATTTCTTTTTTATGCTATTTGCTTATGGAATAAGCAAATGAACCACCTGATATTAAGCTGTAACCATCACTAAAAAAGTCACCCAAGTGCGCAAGTCACCCACGATAGAAACATGCCCTACGATGCACTGCCATGCATCCAGCTTGAGGCTTACCGATGTCATGTGCCTGTAATTTCGAGTGTAAAAGTATTGCCCAAATGACGTTAAATCGCTGTTTTCCAACATGCAATTTGAAGTCTTCTTACAAAATGCACGTAGTCTGCCGGAGTGTCAGACGAACGGAGCCTCGATGACCCTTCAGACTGCTCGAGCTTGTATGTAGACCCGGGGACGTCGTACGTAAATTCTGGAATGTACTTTCTGTAAGGATTAAAAAAACCGAACAGCCTTAAAGTCAAAGTCAAAGGATATTTATTCAGTAAAATCATAAGGATCACTAAAAGCGAATAGTAGAGCTTTTTGTGTGTGGCTCGTCCGTTTTTCTGCGGCCAAGCAGCGTTGCTGTGTTTCGGTTTGAAGAGTGTGGTTACCGGTGTAATTACAGGCACATGAGGCTTAACATCCGTATGCCTCAAGTTGATGGACGCAGGGCAGTGCATCGTAGGGCACGTTCCTATCGTACGTGACTTACGAGGCAATGCTTTGTTATAGGTGATGGTTACCACTTAACATCAGGTGGGCCATATGCTTGTTCCATCAGCTAGTTGTATAAAAAAAAAAAAAAAACATGAGGCTTAACATCTATCTATATGCCTCAAGTTGATGTACGCAGGGCAGTGCATCGTAGGGCACGTTCCTATTGTGCGTGACTTACGAGGCAATGCTTTGTTATAGGTGATGGTTACCACTTAACTCAGGTGGGCCATCAGCTAGTTCTATCAGCTAATTTGTATAAAAAAAACATCTTTGATCCACAGATGATGCACGGTATCTTAAATCCTAAAATCTCTTAAAACTTAATATTATTTGAGGGTGTCCAACAGGGGTAGCCAGAAAGACGTCCAAATATATATTTTTTTGGCATATACCCAGATTATGCAGTGGTTGGTATTCCACACGCGACAAGCTGCAAGCCCATTGCCGCTGTTATAATTTTTATAATGAGATGATTATTCGTGACGTGATTCAATAAAATCTCAATCATTGTCCGAAAATTTAATGTCTGGACGTACCTTTAACTACACCCCTTCCATATACTCGAAGAATCTGGAGTTCGTACTAAGAGATTTGGAGGTTTCATCTACCATGCCTGAGGGTCAAAGTCGTGGAGCTTTTACAGATATTTATGGGTATAAACCTAGCAAGCGGATCTGTTAAGAACAAGGTACAAATCCTGCAACATTTCAAAAGCGTTTCACATGATCGTTCAACGTGTAAAATGAACACTTGTATTTTCAGTCTACACTCAAAAAATCTCACCCTTCCGTCACGTGATTAAAAACAGGCATTTGCAAAGAGACGCTGTGTAAGATAGAAAAAAAAACTTAATGATTTTGATCCCCAGGCACGATATCCCCTAAGATCTCTTAGTACCAAGTTTAATAGAACAGTGCTCTCTCTCTCTTGTCGTGTCACTAGTTTCTTACGAAACAGTGTGGTAATAGTAGGTACATTGTTATCCTAGGGGTGAAAGTAACTTATTTAGTCCCGAGACGGGGTTTGGCGCCCGAGTATAGCGAGGGCGCCAATAGTTCGAGGGACTAAATAAGTCTTTAACCCGAGGTAAACACTGTGCTTTTCATTACGAATACAAGGAAAGTAAAAATAAAAACATGAATTAGCTAAATAAAAAATGAGTGAATTGTAGTAGATCCAATCCATGCTGCATTATAACCAAAGAGTTTTTATGTTCAATCGAAAAAGGTTAAAGTCCATGCCGCATTCTAACAATTTTTATGTTCGATGACATTTGATGTTATGGATACTACTTGTTGCTACATATATTATATTAACGAAAAAGGTTAAAATTACATGTTTTGTGAAAAATAAAGGGTTATAATATAAATTATAAAACCAATTTATAAAAATCCATTGCCGTTTTCACTAACTTGGTTGATTATGTATCTGTTTGGTATTAAACCTCTTTTGTTTACGAATGCCAACAAAAGTCATACTGTTGACATTCGTAAACCAAAGAGGTTTGTTTATTTTCCTAGGAAATGTAAAAATAGAACTAGTTTTTTTTTTATAATTTGACAGCTGTCAGTTGAAAACGATTCTCTCTAGGGCTGGAAGTATTACTTTCAACCCGCTCCTCAGGCAACTTCAGACCTACTTTCAGAGTATGAGCAATGAAATAGTACATTGTTATCCTAGGGGTGAAAGTAACTTATTTAGTCCCGAGACGGGGTTTGGCGCCCGAGCTAGCGAGGGCGCCAATAGTTCGAGGGGCTAAATAAGTCTTTAACCCGAGGTAAACACTGTGCTTTTCATTACGAATACAAGGAAAGTAAATATAAAAAACATGAATTTGCTAAAGAAAAAATGAGTGAATTGTAGTAGATACAATACATACTGCATTCTAACCAAAGAGTAGTATGTTCGATCGAAAAAGGTTAAAATCCATGCTGCATTCTAACCAAAGAGTTTTTATGTTCGATGTCATTGATGTTATTGTTAGGTAGCTACTTATATTATATTTACCAAAAAAGTTAAATTGCATTGCAAAAAGAAAGAAATTAAATATTTTTAATAAGAGAATACAGGGTTAAATTATAAAACCTATTAAAAAAATCTACTACAGTTTTCACTAACTTGGCTGAATAAGTACCTCTTTGGTAATAAACCTCTTTAGTTTACGAATGTCGGTCATACTGTTGACATTCGTAAACCAAAGAGGTTTATTTTCCTAGGAAATGTAAAAATAGAACTAGTTTTTTTTTTTATAATTTGACAGCTGTCAGTTGAAAACGATTCTCCCTAGGGCTGGAAGTACTACTTTCAACCCGCTCCTCAGGCAACTTCAGACCTACTTTCAGAGTATGAGTAATGAAAAAGGATTTTAAGTGCGCCTCAAGAGGTTCCTTTTGAGCACTTGACACATGTTATAGATCTTTTTAGATCCTACGTATGACGGTTTCCCCACGATGTTTTCCTTCACCGCTTAAGAGAACTGGTATTGTGCACATACATTTTTGAACAGAAAAAGTCATTGATGCTTGACCAGTTTCGAACCCACGACCTTAGGATCGGAAGGCGGGGCCGCTACCACTAGGCCACCAGTGCTCTCAGTGCAGAACAGTACTGAGTTGAGGATATTCAAGTAACAACTTAAAATACGTCATCTAAGACGAAATGCAGGGAAATTCTAAAAGGAATCGCCAGTAAACGTTCTCGTCATCTCACGTAAGCACTTACTGCGCAAAAAGCATAGGAATTTACAATTATCATGTCCCCGCCGTTCTAGGAATCGAGATGTATGATGCCCCCCCCTTGGGTTGGGGTGGGGGCCGACCCATTTATACGGAATATAGTAATGGCGGACTCAGATATATTTGAGTAAAAAATCTTATTGATTTGTGTGGAAGAGATAGTTGGAGAGAGAGGTTTGAATGAATGTAGGAACTATGCCTGGTAATTAGGTCAGGTTCTGAAATTTTGTATCGATACTTTTGTAGACATACGCTAAGAATTTGTTATAGTATACAGGATGGCCCATTTAAGTGAGTATGGGCAAGCCTGTAACTGAATATGTCAATGAATAAAATGCATTGTATTTCATCTCCTTTAATTTAATTAAGTAGATGTTCGAAATGATAACCATATTTTTCAATGCAATATTCAAATCGTTTATATAAATAACGTAATAGCGTTCTTCATCTTTAGGTTTAATTCATTTTAGATATCATGTTTCACAGTAACATTTATTGTGTAGGTACACAATCGATATCCAAATTGAAATAATGTTAATTTTCTTTTTCAATACGACCGGGTTCGATTCCCGAACTAAGTACAAGTTTTTTTTAAATATATGTATGCAGTTTTTCTTGTCACTAAAATCGATGCCATGGTTCCTAGGAACAGATCTTTGTATGTCTTATAGTTACAAACTTGCCCATACTGACAGATCTAAATGGGCCACCCTGTATACCTTTTTTTCTTTTTTACTAGGCGAATCTTAAAAAAGTTGTCTTTTTTATACTACTTACTGATAGAACAAGACGGCCCACCTGATGTTAAGTGGTAACCATCACCTATAACAAAGCCTCGCCAGTCACGTTCGATATAAACGTGTCCTACAATGCACTACCCTGTGTCCATCAACTTGAGGCATTTCCTGGAATTTCACCGCTGCTTTAAAAACTACGGAGCAGCGGAAATAAGCATGACGGTAGTAGGACTAGATACTTTTTAAAATGTGATCCGTAAAAATACCAGCGTAAATCATCTCACTGGTTAGTTCTTGGTGCTACAGATGTGAAGGTTAAGAGTCATAGTACAGTGTTTACGATCGACCCACTTGCTTCGAAGTAATAAGTTAGGGAAATGAGGCGCGGACCATCAGTATTCATACTTGCTAAACGACTGCTGTTTGCATACGGACGGTTGTATTTTTATAATTCGTATCACTAGTTGTTTTCGAGTAATAATGTACCGATCTGGTATAATTTCGATGGGTGACCTATAAATAAAAAAATAAGATTTTTTGGAACAAAAGCTAGTTGGATCAAAATATGTATTCATTAATGTGAATATTAAACATGTGATTCGCCCTTCGAGATTACACATTATAATTACTTGTAGTAGCACGCATATGTGCTGCCACCATACACAATTTTAAAGCAATAAAATAAAATAATATTTTGTTGTGGGTACTCATACACGTTTTGTGTCGCGGCCATCGTACACGTATATTTGTCGTTGTTTTGAAGTTTTTTGTGTTTTTAGTGTCAATTTTCAGCAAAAGACATGGGGAAACGTAAAAACAAGGACGAAGAAGAGTATTTACAAAGGAAAATGAGGAAGTTAGAACGAAAGATGGCAAAAGTTCGCCGTAAACGACTTTCGTCATCGTCAAGCTCGTCAGTCCAGTACCCCAAGTATGAGATTTGCTTACGATATTTCGTTTTTCGTTTTACGTTTTTGTTCCGTGTTTATTGCGGGTTTTGTATGAAGACGCGATAGAGATACCGATACGGAACCCGCAATGAACACGGAACAAAAACGAATCGTTTTCGCTGCGTGCTCATTGCGGGTTTTGTAAAGTTCCGTATCGGTATCAATATCGCGTCTTCATACAAAACTCGCAATGAACACGGAACAAAAACGTAAAACGAAAAACGAAATATCGTAAGCAAATCTCATACTTGGGGTACAGGAACAAAATCTTGTCGAGGAAGAAACTGCGGATAGTGTCTGGTGCTCGGAGGTTGAACAAACACAAGGTAAACAAATAGTATGCCTAAATTTTGTTTGTTGATCTGGACAAGGTTATACTCCTGTATAAATCCTAGCTGTGGTTATTAACATATAGTGAGGAAATGAGTATGATCTGTAAGGTCATACCAACCTTTAAATGCTTCAGTTCAACCTGTAAGGCTGATCGTGGTATTTTTGGTTATTCCTACATTATTCTAGAATATAGTCTGAAAGGCTATATCATGAATATATTTTTTTCCACGTACAACTTAGGTCATACATTACCTACGTAATTTAATAAAATGGTTTTCGCTCTTCAGATTAATCTGTAAGGTTAATTGCTGAGCCTAATAAACCAACATAATACCTACACGTATGCGTAAGTACGCACACCTACGCAGTATTAAACTGCAACGGTTTATATTCTTTTATAGATACCACCTACGAAGAGGCTATCCCTTCTATGACTATGGACGCATTGGACCCGGATCAACAGCCAGAAGTCATTGCAGATGTACCTCTAGACAAGAATATTTTGAATATTCTTGGAGATGAGCCTGCAAAAGAAGATTCTTTTAGCGCCAGCATACATAACGACATTGCTGTCAGATGGTCGGAAATATTATTGAACGGGTTGAAGGATGACACCTGTAAGGATATACTGAAATCATATGATGTACCAGAAAACTTGAAGCTTGCACTGCCTCCGCTCCTGAACCCGGAGATTAAGGCGGCGGTCAATGAAAGTTTCATCAAGCGAGATGGTATTCTTAATGACAAGCAAAATAATCTAGCCTGTGTCATATCCTGCTTAGCCACCCTTATGACGAATATGTTAAATGACAAAGCTGTGACTAATAACAATCAAGCTAGCATGACATTAAAACTACTCAGCGACGCAGGTCGCTTATTGTGCCATTTACATAGTTCCGAAACGAATACTCGGAAACAGTTTTTAACGTCAGGCTTAAGCAAAAACGTCAAAGATAATATTAAAGATTTGAAAAGAGACCAATGGCTCTTTGGCGCAGAGCTTTCCGAGAAACTACGATCGTTGAAAGCCATTTCCAAGACGGGTGCTGAAATGAAAGCTGCGCCACCTATGGTTAAGCCCAAGACACCATTCAGGAATAGACAACCAGAAGCGTCTACGTCCCGGGCTTTAAACTGGAGGGGCCCGCCACCGCCGCAACCTCGTCACGCGTCAACGAGGCCGAGCTCGACGTCTGGTGGGCGCAGGCAGCCGCAGGCGACGTCTTACCGCCCCGCGCCCCATCGCCGGCCAGCCCGCCCGCAGCAGCAGCAGACCAGGCGCCGCTAACCAATGATGCTCAGGCTGGTAGGCTCCAATTTTTCTATGAAAACTGGTTAAAGGTTACATCTGATCCTATAGTGTTATCTTGGGTGTCAGGATTACGTATTCCAGTCTCAGATAATGTTCATCAATATAGGACTCCTCTTAATAAGCCGCATTCAGAAAAAGAAATTTTTGATACCAATATGGAGATAACACACCTAGCTAACATAGGTGCCATCAAACAATGTTTGCCATGCGATGACCAATTTTGCTCCGGCATTTTTCTTACTGAGAAAAGTAACGGAAAAAAGAGGTTTATTTTAAATCTTAAAGAATTAAATAAGTTCATATCGGCACCTCACTTCAAACTTGAAGATTATAGAACGGCTATGCGGCTTATATCAAAGGATGCATATATGTGTTCGATTGATCTTAAAGACGCTTATTTTTCTATATCTATTCATAATGATTACAAAAAGTATTTACGTTTTCTGTGGCAAGGCAAACTGTGGGAATTTCAAGTTCTTCCATTCGGGCTTAATATAGCCCCATATATTTTTACAAAACTTATGCGTCCCGTAATGCAGTTTTTACGCAGCAAGGGGATCATGTCAGTTATTTATTTAGATGATTTATTATTATTTTCCCACAGTTGGGAAGATTGCAAATCAGATTTTATATTTACAAGAAATATGCTCGAATCATTAGGATTTACGATCAATTTAGAGAAAAGCGTAAGCTCTCCTTGTATGCAAATTGCATTTTTAGGCTTTGTCTTTAACTCGTATGATCTAACAATTAGCATACCGATTAATAAAAAATCCAAAATTAAAGAGGAATTACTGCGGTTTTCTAAACAGAAAAGATGTAGGCTACGTAACTTTGCTCATCTAATTGGTTTGCTTATTTCCATTTGCCCAGCAATGAAATATGGGTGGTTGCATACAAAATATTTTGAAAGAACAAAATTTTTATGTCTCAAGCAACGGGACGATTATGATCAATACATATCATTACCGGACTCTTTAAGCGAGGATTTTAGTTGGTGGCTGGCAAATATCGATACGTGTAGCGCTCCAATACGTTCCGGCCAATACTGCCTTGAGATCTACTCCGATGCGTCTCGTACGGGTTGGGGTATCAGCTGTTCTGGCCAGACAGCTAGTGGCCATTGGTCACAGGATGAACTGGTTCATCATATTAACTATTTAGAACTACTAGCGGCATTTTTTGGGATAAAGATATTTGCAAAGGACTTAAGTAATTGTGAGATATTACTCCGTATAGACAACACCACTGCCATTTCTTACATAAATAGAATGGGCGGAATTCAATTTCCACATCTAAATTCCTTAAGTCGCAGGATCTGGCAATGGTGTGAACAGCGCGGTATTTTTATTTTCGCGTCTTATATCAGCTCCACTGACAATTATGTTGCTGATCAAGAATCTCGACGTATCAACGTCGACGTAGAATGGGAGCTTACTGATAAAGCGTTCTTAAAGATTTGCAGATTTTTTGGACAACCTGAAATAGATTTATTTGCAAGCCGATTAAATAAAAAATGTCACAAATTTGTCTCCTGGCATAAAGACCCAGAAGCATATGCTATTGACGCATTCACACTATCGTGGTCACACTGCTATTTTTATATTTTCTCTCCATTTTGTTTAATTTTGAGAGTATTACAAAAAATTTTGAATGACAAAGGTGAAGGAATAGTCATTGTGCCGCTATGGCCCTCTCAGCCGTGGTATCCACTATTTAAAAAACTATTGATATCCGACACTTTAACTTTCTCACCTGACAAAAAATGGTTGTC
Source organism: Chloroclysta siterata (assembly GCA_932294275.1). NCBI lineage: Eukaryota > Metazoa > Arthropoda > Insecta > Lepidoptera > Geometridae > Chloroclysta > Chloroclysta siterata. Next base: position 1,201,980 of record OW028607.1, read on the forward strand.
TTCCCCTTACAGCTCCGAACACAAACTTCAGCAGAAGCTTACCCTGGTTGCCGGGCTTCTCTCAGGGCGGCGTTTGTCTACCAAGGCAGCTCTTCCGAGGCCACAGACGTGATGATTGCGTCGCTAGCCGATAGTACAATAAAACAGTACGATCCTTGTTTAAGACAATGGTTTTCATATTGCACGGCTAGTCGAGTTGATTTCTATAAAGCTACAGTTACTCAGGTACAGACATATCTGTTTTCCTTATATCATAAAGGTTGTAAATATGGTACAATCAACAGCGTTAAATCTGCGCTAAGCTTGATCCTAGGATCGAAAATTATGAACAGTTCCGTTATAAAACGTTTTATGAAAGGCGTATATAAATTAAGAACTCCTCTACCCAGATACAATGTCACCTGGGACCCTGCGATTGTATTAAATTACCTAAGTAACTGGTTTCCTAATGAAGATCTTTCTTTCGATAAACTATCGAAAAAACTCGCAACTATCTTAGCATTAGTGACAGCACACAGAGTCCAAACGCTATCATTAGTACGAATTATGAATATTTGTAAAATTAATAATGAAAAGTATATTATTAAAATATCGGATCAGATTAAAACCTCTGCGATTAATAGATTACAGCCTATTTTAACACTGCCATACTTTGCTGAAAAGCCAGCCATTTGTCCTGCAAGAACACTTGAATGTTATTTAAGTAAGTCAGCTGAAAAACGAAATTATGATTGTGATTTCTTGTTTATAAGTTTAAAAAAGCCTTACAAGAGTGTATGTTCACAATCTCTAAGTCGGTGGATTAAGGAGACCTTGAAAGAGAGCGGAATAGACACAGCAATATTCAGCGCCCATAGCACGAGACATGCTTCAACGTCTGCGGCTCGTAGGCTCGGCGTAAGCATAGATCTCATAAAAAAGACAGCCGGTTGGACAGGCAACTCGGAAGCTTTTGCTAGATTTTACAATAGAGAGGTATCTAGTAGTTCCACTGAATCTTTTGCGCGCTCTCTTTGCAGGTCCACCTTATTGGACAGGGAATAAATTGTTTCCAAAAACAAATGCTGGAATTATTGTATTTTTACTAGAATACGCTTGTGAGACTAACTTATTTAGTTCAATAAATAATCAATGTAAAAGTCTCTTATTATTCAAAAGACCTATTTCGTGTATATCTTTCAACATCTACAAGTAATTATAATGTGTAATCTCGAAGGGCGAATCACATGTTTAATATAGAATCAAACGAACTTACCTGTAAGTGACGTTCGATGATTATTAAACCCTGTGATTCGCCCGAGAGATTACACACCCACCCTGACCCTATTATATAAAAAATATATACCGTTATTTTCAGTATGCCCCATAAGGCACGAAATAGCTGACGATAACCGCTAGGGTCAAACGTGTATGAGTACCCACAACAAAATATTATTTTATTTTATTGCTTTAAAATTGTGTATGGTGGCAGCACATATGCGTGCTACTACAAGTAATTATAATGTGTAATCTCTCGGGCGAATCACAGGGTTTAATAATCATCGAACGTCACTTACAGGTAAGTTCGTTTGATTCTATATTTTTGCAGATTTTTTGTAACGTTATTTTCGGTAACTTGGTTATTTGCAATTTAAAATAATTAATAACTACATTGATTTAATATCTTAAGACAATTTATTTTTAATGTGAGACACAGATAGTTTCTCTATGTTTGTCAAAGTTAAGCTATCTGTCCTATCTGTAGTAGTCGTTAAGCCATGACGGAGGACTTGCGAACTGAAGAGTACTAAGAGACTTAAGAGTAGTAGAGCTCTTTGTGAGGGGCTCGTCCGGGGAAGTACTACCACCACGCCTTTTTCTGCCGCCAAGCAGCAACGCTGAGTTTCGGTTTGAAGAGTGTGGTTGCCGGTGTAATTACAGGCACATGAGGTTTAACATATTATGTATGCCTCAAGTTGATGGACGCAGGGCAGTGCATCGTAGGACACGTTTCTATTGTGCGTGGCTTACGGGGCAATGCTTTGTTATAGGTGATGGTTACCACTTAACATCAGGTGGGCCATCTGCTTGTTTCATCAGTTAGTAGTATAAAAAAAAATTAGGGCAGCCGAAAACTCCAGTTGGCAACTAGCATAGAGTAACTTACGTTGACCAGTCATGCACGATAAGCTCGCGGTGTTTTCCTTCACCATTATTAAGGTTTAAGTTATTAAGATTATCTGCTACATTGATGTTTTATGAATTTAAGATGCATGTACTCGTAACACAAACTATCCAGCTGCAGAGCAAGTTGGAAGATAGATAAAACAAAATAAAAGTTCCTTTCGAGCTCAGCCGGCAAATCCTAAGGGAACTTGTCGTCTTTATATACCTACCTACCTACGACAGCTATGTAGGTATACAGTGCTGTACAATCAGCATCAAGAGTTGATCACTTTCAGAATATTGAGAGCACTGGTGGCCTAGTGGTAGCGGCCCCGCATTCCGATCCTAAAGTCGTGGGATCGAAACCAGTCGTGTACCAATGAGTTTTTCTGTTCAAAAATTGCCAGTGAAAACAGTGCCAGAACTGTCAAACGGTGAAGGAAAACATCGTGAGGAAACCGGCATGTCGTAGAACCTAAAAAGTTCTAAAACATGTGTCAAGTGCTCGAAAACAGCACTTAAAATCCTTTCACCACACCTAAAGTGAACAAACCTAGCAATTCTTCATGTTTATAGAAGTAAAAATTGTAGGTAACTTAATAGTAGCAGACACAAAACTATGATTAGAGCCGAATCTGAAATCAACATTCTTCTTCTTGTCGTGTCACGAGTTTCTTTTGAAACAGTGTGCTGAAAGGATTTTAAGTGCGCCTTTAGAGGCTCCTTTCGAGCACTTGATACATGTTATGAACTTTTTAAGGTTCTACAACATGCCGGTTTCCTCACGATGTTTTCCTTTACCGTTTGAGGGAACTGGCATTGTACATATACATTTTTGAAAATAAACTCATTGGTGCACCACCGGTTTCGAACCCACGACCTTTGGATCGGAAGGCGGGCCGCTTACACTAGACCACCAGTGAAAATAGCATTTACAAGAGCTTTTACAACCTGCATACGAGCATGCAGGTTGTAAAGGTATCTGCATGCGTCATCAGCGGTAGTAAAAAAACGGTGACGATAGGCAGCTTAAACACTCCCATACGAGGAGGGCAGCGCACTACGTCATACGAACTAACCTCCTGAAATTTCACATCCATACCAAACATTAATTAAACCACTATTCTTTTACTTATTCTGTTCATAAAATTTCGCACCGTCCATTTGCGTCCTGCAATAAATCTGAGTGCAAGTTAGTGTGAATGTATGTTGTGTTAGTGTGCTAGTGAGCGTGTCCAGAAAATCGTAGCGTAGAATTAAAAGCACCAATGCTGATTCGTGTTAGCAATGCAAATTCAGAAGGCACTTTTTTTGGTGAAGCTACAAAAACTGTGTGCTAACAAGGCGAATAAAATCACACTAGAATACCTACATATATATAGATTACTCCTTATATACCACCACGCCGAAATATAGTACAGGGTTTTTTATATAAAAACTGTGTAATTCATTATATCTATAACTTTAATGTGTCAAGTGCTCGAAAGGAGCTTCTTAGAGGCGCACTTATAATCCTTTCACCACACTGTTTCAATCGACACTGTTTTACTGGTGACACGACAAGAAGAAGAATATAAACATCAATGTTTGGTAAAACATTAGGTGACCTTATTGCTGATACTGCCTCACAGCTGCCTGAAATTCAGTTTTTTTTTTCAGATAACTTGAAATTTCATTTCTTGTCCAAATTTAAACGAATTTTATACAAGGTGTTCCAATACTTGTGCTTAAAAACTTCAGGAGGCTAAAGTACCCATCAATATGATTAAGTTTTTCTAAGGAACCAACACTGTGAACGCGAAAAAAAAACAGCTGTTACATACATTTTAGCCAGATAGGTATTGAACTTTTGTATGAAACAGCTGTTTTTTTTCGCGTTCACAGTGTTGGTTCAAGAGTAATCTGGAGGATATTTATACAACTAGCTGATGGAGCAAACAGATGGCCCACCTGATGTTAAGGCGAATGGCTACCCCGATACTAGCGCCACTACATATTTTATTTAATCATTACGTTATACAAAGGAATTATCAAAAATTCGGACCGCGCGTAGACGATACCTATTACAAGCTTTTTTTTAATGTATCTGTAATAGTTTTGTTTCGTGTTACTCAGTCAGATACCTTGTTTGGAGAGCTTGGTGGCCACCAATAGGAACTAAACTCTTGAAACAAGTATCTGCCTAAATAATCTCTATCTCTATCTCTAATACTATAAGAATCAAAGTCCTGACTGACTGACTGACTGACTGACTGACTGACTGACATATAGACAACGCACAGCCTAAACCGCTGGTCCTAGAGACTTGAAATTTGAGGAGTACATAGGTCTTATGGCGTAGAGGTGTACTAAGAAGGGATTTTTGGAAATTCAACCCCTAAGGGTGTAAAAAGGGATGAAAACGTTTGTATGAAAAATTGTATTCCTTGAACCTACAAACTTGAAACTTGGAGTACATATACTTCAAGACAAAAAAATAGGAAATACATTTTTAGTTTTTTAAAACTACCCTTAATAAGTGTGCTAAGGGATGTAAAAGTATGTATGGGAGTTTTTTGACCGCTGGTCCTAAAGACTTGAAATTTGAAGAGTACATAGGTCTTATGGCGTAGAGGTGTACTAAGAAGGGATTTCTGGAAATTCAACCCCTAAGGGTGTAAAAAGGGATGATAACGTTTGTATGAAAAATTGTATTCCTTGAACCTACAAACTTGAAACTTGGAGTACATATACTTCAAGACAAAAAAATAGGAAATACATTTTTAGTTTTTTAAAACTACCCTTAATAAGTGTGCTAAGGGATGTAAAAGTATGTATGGGAGTTTTTTGACCGCTGGTCTTAAAGACTTGAAATTTGAAGAGTACATAGGTCTTATGGCGTAGAGTAGTACTAAGAAGGGATTTCTGGAAATTCAACCCCTAAGGGTGTAAAAAGGGATGATAACGTTTGTATGAAAAATTGTATTCCTTGAACCTACAAACTTGAAACTTGGAGTACATATACTTCAAGACAAAAAAATAGGAAATACAGTTTTAGTTTTTTAAAACTACCCTTAATAAGTGTGCTAAGGGATGTAAAAGTATGCATGGGAGTTTTATGACCGCTGGTCCTAGAGACTTGAAATTTGAAGAGTACATAGGTCTTATGGCGTAGAGGTGTACTAAGACGAGGTTTTTGGAAATTCAACCCCTAAGGGTGTAAAAGGGTTGAAAACGTTTGCATGAAAAATAGTATTCCTTGAACCTACAAACTTGAAACTTGGAGTACATGTACTCCAAGGCAAAAAATAGGAAAGGCATTTTAGTTTTTTAGAACTACCCTTAATAAGTGTGCTAAGGGATGTAAAAGTATGCATAGGAGTTTTTTGACCGCTGGTCCTAGAGACTTAAAATTGAAGAGTACATAGGTCTTATGGCGTAGAGGTGTACTAAGAAGGGATTTTTGGAAATTCATCCCCTAAGGGTGTAAAAAGGAATGAAAACGTTTGTATGAAAAATTGTATTCCTTGAACCTACAAACTTGAAACTTGGAGTACATATACTTCAAGACAAAAAATAGGAAATACATTTTTAGTTTTTTAAAACTACCCTTAATAAGTGTGCTAAGGGATGTAAAAGTATGCATGGGAGGTTTTTGACCGCTGGTCCTAGAGACTTAAAACTTGAAAAGTACATAGGTCTTATGGCGTGGAGGTGTACTAAGAAGGGATTTTTGGAAATTCATCCCCTAAGGGTGTAAAAAGGGATGAAAACGTTTGTATGAAAAATTGTATTCCTTGAACCTACAAACTTGAAACTTGGAGTACATATACTTCAAGACAAAAAAATAGGAAATACAGTTTTAGTTTTTTAAAACTACCCTTAATAAGTGTGCTAAGGGATGTAAAAGTATGCATGGGAGTTTTATGACCGCTGGTCCTAGAGACTTGAAATTTGAAGAGTACATAAGTCTTATGGCGTAGAGGTGTACTAAGAAGAGGTTTTTGGAAATTCAACCCCTAAGGGTGTAAAAGGGTTGAAAACGTTTGCATGAAAAATTGTATTTCTTGAACCTACAAACTTGAAACTTGGAGTACATGTACTCCAAGGCAAAAAATAGGAAAGGCATTTTAGTTTTTTAGAACTACCCTTAATAAGTGTGCAAAGGGATGTAAAAGTTTGTATGGGAGGTTTTTGACCGCTGGTCCTAGAGACTTGAAATTTGAAGAGTATAAATCTTATGGCGTAGAGGTGTATTAAGAAGGGATTTTTGGAAATTCAACCCCTAAGGATGTATAAAGGGTAGAAAACGTTGGTATGAAAAATTGTATTCCTTGAACCTACAAACTTGAAACTTGAAGTAGATGTACTCCAAGGCTAAAAAACAGGAAAGGCATTTTTAGTTTTTTAAAACTACCCTTAATAAGTGTGCAAAGGGTGTCAAACTTTGTATGGGAGTTTTTTAACGCGTGGTGCGATTGATTTAAAACTTGAGGTAAATATACCAAGAAATAAGTAATTAATAATGACGCTTTTACTTTTGATAATTACCCCTGCAAAGGGTGCAAATGGCTGGTAAAAGTTAGTATGGGAGATTTTTAACGCATCACCTTTTCAATATTTCAAAACCACCCCTGCAAAGGGTGCAAAAGACTGACAAAGTTTCAAGGTTTGTATGGGAGATTTTTAAAGCGTAGTGTAATAACTTCAAAGAAAATGTGTTCTGTGGATAAATAACAAAAAGACAGTTTGATTTTCGAAAACAAACCCTTAAACATATTTAAAAGTATTACACGGGTATTTATCGCGTTTACCTTTATTATTTTCCCGACGTTTCGGCTATGTTGCAATAGCCGTGGTCGCGGGCAGACTGACGATCAAGTGAGGGTAGTTGTTGAAACTGCTTCCACTTCTCGACGACACGGTAGATCTCAAGTTCAATGCTCCTGTCTGCCCGCGACCACGGCTATTGCAACATAGCCGAAACGTCGGGAAAATAATAAAGGTAAACGCGATAAATACCCGTGTAATACTTTTAAATATGTGTTATGATCGCGAGAGTTTAAAAACCCTAAAACGTTACCCTCCTTCGTTGCGCTCAAGTAAAAAGGATACAACAAGGCGTCAATGTTTGTAAGGGACATTCTAAAACGGAAATTTTGAGTAAGTACGAATAGATCTGAGGGTATCTACCGTGCCTGGGGATCAAAGTCGTGAAGCTGTTTTGTTCGTTTGTTTTTGCGGTAGAAACTAGGAACATATAAGTACATATTTTCCGTGTAAGGTTGTCTTTATTGTATTTGTCATGTTTGTGCTAAACTCAGTACCTATGCCTACCTACCTACCTACTATAGGTAATGTACGCCTATAGGTATCTCTTATACCTGCGTAGGTATCCTACCCTAATAATATACAACTCAATGCGAAAGTTACGATGTTTGGATGTTTGTGGCTCAATTACGGCTCACCACTTCAACGCGTGCGAAGCCGCGGGAAGCCACTAGTACAATATAAAACTATTACAGATACATTAAAAAAAGCTTGTGATAGGTATCGTGTACGCGCGGTCCGATTTTTTGATAATTCCTTTGTATAACGTAATGATAAAATAAAATATGTAGCGGCGCTAGTATCGGGGTAGCCATTCGCCTTAAGTGGTAACCATCACCTATACCACAACCTCGTAAGTCAAGCACGATAGGAACATGCCCTATAATGCACTGCCCTGCGCCCATCAACTTGCTGATGCATACAGATGTTAAGCCTCATGTGCCTGTAATTACACCGGCAACCACACTCTTCAAACCGAAACACAGCGTTGCTACTTGGCGGCAGAAAAAGGCGTGGTGGTAGTACTTCCCCGGACGAGCCCTTCATAAACTACTCTTAAAAATGGT